>CM076250.1:1409848-2609848 GCA_038380765.1 Odontothrips loti
TGTAGGATAGATAGGTTGGGTTATGTTAGGTAGGAGACTGTTGTGGGAGTGTATAAGATGCAGTATTGACGATCCCCGTGAGGTTTGGTTAGGTTAGGTTAAGTTAGGTTGGGTTTGGTTGGGTTAGGTTGGGTTAGGTTAGGTTAGGTAAGGTTAGGTTAGGTTAGGTTAGGTTAGGTTAGGCTAGGTTAGGTTAGGTTAGGTTAGGTTAGGTGGTCTCTTCTTTGACATGATTACACACAGCTCTGACAGCTGCCGTGCTCATGATCTGTAGAAATACGTGGTTGGGAAATGATGCAAATATTACACACAGCTAAGTTAATCTACTCATCAAACGAAGATAGAGGCATACAAGGTCTGTAGTATTGACATCAATAGGTTCTGTGTTGATGCGGCTGGATTCTATCAAAAAGGAACTCGTATTGCGGGACCGCAGATCGGTGGGAGTTTGTTTTTGGACCATCCGTCGCCTGCAGTCAACGATTACTTTTCGTGTACTCTGCAGGGTTCGGAGCAATAGATCAGTGGCTGGGTCTGGTTAAGACGCAAGAAAATCACAGAATTTAAAAAAATATTACAAATACTGATTGTGCAGAAACTTTATTTATGCAAAGTATGGAAATCTCGAAAAACCTTTATTTTTCCCTCAAAACTCTAAGAACGAGACTGTCCGAAGATTCTGAAGCGTTCTCTATGCCTGTCTTGTTATCTGAGAGTTTACACTGAACTTTTTCAGGTTGTCTCAACAGCCGTTTCAAACCACCTTTTGTCGCTTAGTTCATAATTGTTTAAAAACTATTTTCAATGTGAACAATATCACGTATTCCCATGCAATTTTTTAAACGAACTGAAAAGAAATATCAGATCACCTTGTGTCACACAGATTAGTTCGCGCTGAAGGCCAGCGTGAGGAACCTGTGTGTTCACGGCTCGTCTTACACCTTCTTGGGTGTAAGCATGTTGTGTCGGTCTACACTGCTACCTTCAGATACGATTATGGTGCTATATGCTTATGCCCTCATATCATTTCGTTTCCTGTGACTTCAGACCAAAAATACTTGGACAATCTGAATTGGAGTAGGCCTATTTGTTTGCTAAAATTATCAATTTTTCAACCGTGTTTCTTTAACAGCAACACAAACGCCGGGAACATACTTACCCAGGCTCATTGGTGCAGAGGCGCAGAGCCCCGTACAGGCCTTGCTGACCGTGAACCTGCAGTGTGTCTTGCGTCGAGGGCCAGCGTGGGGAAATTGTGAGCTCAAGGCTAATCGTACACCTTTCTGGGTGTGTTTGCCTTGACATCTACCTGATGTAAGAAAACGTGTGATCACGGTAGCGAACATACTTTGCCGAGCATGATTATCTTGTTTGAGGTATATATCTCGCTAACGCAAACGGAAACTACGATTTCGGTTGGCAACACACCTTAATAACCATGCAATAGGTTTACATGGTAAAATAATAGTGCGAATTCACATTCTTTGCGCTCAACAAGTGATGCGATTTTTACCAAAGTTTTATCACTTCATATATCCTTAACCATTCATCGTGTTGCTCTACTAATTAGTCCGGCAACACCACATCCAAGTCTTCGACATCTGGATCCAGCGACTTATCATGTGCATCAAATATTAAATAAGGAGAACGGAACACTACTCTGTGAGGAGTAGCACTAGTTGCATAGCAAAGAGAGGAATTAACAGCGCACTGGATTTCTGGTTTTCAGAGACAAACATATCCCTATCTATGTGATCTTGCTGTACATACATAGAGATAATGTTTTCCACTGTTCAGTTCGTACGCCCAGAAGGATTAGATCAAGAATTGAAAGGCACGTTATTGTATTATTGTAATCTCCACATAACTTAATAAACTGATGACTGTTATAATGCTGACTTATGTCACACTAGACATTCCTAAGAGCTCCATGTCTCAGGGTGGTATCATCTTTCATATGTTAACACACAGCTCTGACTGTTGCCGTCCGCAAGATCTGCAGGTAAGGTAGGTTAGGTTAGGTTAGGTTAAGTTAGATTAGGTTAGGTTAGGTAGGATACTGTTGTGGGAGAGTTAAGGATGCAGTATTGACGGTCTTCGTGAGGTTAGGTTAGCTAAGGGTAGGTAGGTTAGGTCAGGTTAAGTTGGGTTAGGTTAAGTTAGGTTAGGTTAGGGTAGGTTAGGTTAGGTTAGGTTAGGTTAGGTTAGGTTAGGTTAGGTTAGGTTAGGTTAGGTAAGGTTAGGTTAGGTTAGGTTAGGTTAGGTTAGTTAAGGTTAGGTTAGGTAGGGTTAGGTGGTATTTTCTTTCACATATTTACGCACAGCTCTGACAGTTGCCATGCGAAAGATCTGTAGGAATACGGAGTTGGAAAATGCTGCAATTATTACACACAGGTAAGTGAATCTACTCATCAAACGACAATAGGGGCATACAAGTTCTGTAGAATTGAACTCAAAAGGTTCCGTGTTAATGCGGCTGTATTCTATCAAAATGGAACTGGTATTGAGGGACCGCGGATCGGTGGGAGTTTGTCTTGGGACCATCCGTCGCCTGCAGTCAACGATCACCTTTCGCGTACTCAGCAGGGCTCGGAGCACTAAATCAGTGGGTGGGTCTGGTCAAGACGCAAGAAAAACACAGAATTTAAAAAAATATTACGAATACTGATTGTGCAGAAACTGTATTTATGAAAAGTATGTAAATTTAAAAAAACCTTTATTTTTCCCTCAAAACTCTAAGAACGAGACTGTCCGAAGACGCTTAAGCGTTCTCTATGCCTTTCTTGTTATTTGAAAGTTTACACCGAACTTCTTCGTTCTGTCCCAACAGCCGTTTCAAACCACCTTTCGTCGCTTAGTTCATAATTGTTTAAAAACTATTTTTAATGTGAACAATATCACGTATTCCCATGCAATTTTTTAAACGAACTGAAAAGAAATATCAGATCACCTTGTGTCACACAGTTTAGTTCGCGCTGAAGGCCAGCGTGAGGAACCTGTGTGTTCACGGCTCGTCTTACACCTTCTTGGGTGTAAGCATGTTGTGTCGGTCTACACTGCTACCTTCGGATACGATTATGGTGCTCTATGCTTATGCCCTCATATCATTTCGTTTCCTGTGACTTCAGACCAAAAATACTTGGACAATCTGAATTGAAGTAGGCCTATTTGTTCGCTAAAATTATCAATTTTTCAACCGTGTTTCTTTAACAACAACACAAACGCTGGGAACATACTTACCCAGGCTCATTGGTGCAGAGGCGCAGAGCCCCGTACAGGCCTTGCTGACCGTGAACCTGCATTGTGGCGCGCGTCGAGGGCCAGCGTGGGAAACTGTGAGCTCAAGGCTAGTCGTACACCTTTCTGGGTGTGTTTGCCTTGACATCTACCTGATGTAAGAAAAACGTGTGATCACGGTAGCGAACATACTTTGCCGAGCATGATTATGTTGTTTGAGGTATATATCTCGCTAACGCAAACGGAAACTACGATTTCGGTTGGCAACACACCTTAATAACCATGCAATAGGTTTACATGGTAAAATAATAGTGCGAATTCACTTTCTTTGCGCTCAACAAGTGATGCGATTTTTACCAAAGTTTAGTCACTTCATATATCCTTAACCATTCATCGTGTTGCTCTACTAATTAGTCCGGCAACACCACATCCAAGTCTTCGACATCTGGATCGAGCGACTTATCATGTACATCAAAGATTAAATAGGGAGAACGGAACACTACTCTGTGAGGAGTAGCACTAGTTGCATGGCAAAGAGAGGAATTAACAGCGCACTGGATTTCTGGTTTTCAGAGAAAAACATATCCCTATCTATGTGATCTTGCTGTACATACATAGAGATGATGTTTTCCACCGTTCAGTTCGTACGCCCAGAAGGATTAGATCAAGAATTGAAAGGCACGTTATTGTATTATTGTAATCCCCACATAACTTAATAAACTGATGACTGTTATAATGCTGACTAATGTCACACTAGACATGCCTAAGAGCTCCATGTCTCAGGGTGCTATCATTTTTCACATGTTTACACACAGCTCTGACTGTTGCCGTGCGCAAGATCTGTAGGTAAGGTAGATTAGGTTAGGTTAGGTTAAGTTAGGTAAGGTTAGGTTAGGTAGGATACTGTTGTGGGAGGGTATAGGATGCAGCATTGACGGTCCCCGTGAGGTTAGGTTAGGTTAGGGAAGGGAGGTTAGGTCAGGTTAAGTTGGGTTAGGTTAGGTTAGTTTAGGTTAGGTTAGGTTAGGTTAGGTTAGGTAGGTTAGGTTAGGTTAGGTAAGGTTAGGTTAGGTTACGTTAGGTTCCGTTAGGTTAGGTTAGCTTAGTTTACGTTAGGTTAGGTAAGGTTAGGTGGTATCTTATTTCACATGTTTACGCACAGCTCTGACAGTTGCCGTGCGCAAGATCTGTAGGATAGATAGGTTGGGTTATGTTAGGTAGGAGACTGTTGTGGGAGTGTATAAGATGCAGTATTGACGATCCCCGTGAGGTTAGGTTAGGTTAGGTTAAGTTAGGTTGGGTTTGGTTGGGTTAGGTTGGGTTAGGTTAGGTTAGGTAAGGTTAGGTTAGGTTAGGTTAGGTTAGGTTAGGTTAGGTAGGTTAGGTTAGGTTAGGTTAGGTGGTCTCTTCTTTGACATGATTACACACAGCTCTGACAGCTGCCGTGCTCATGATCTGTAGAAATACGTGGTTGGGAAATGATGCAAATATTACACACAGCTAAGTTAATCTACTCATCAAACGAAGATAGAGGCATACAAGGTCTGTAGTATTGACATCAATAGGTTCTGTGTTGATGCGGCTGGATTCTATCAAAAAGGAACTCGTATTGCGGGACCGCAGATCGGTGGGAGTTTGTTTTTGGACCATCCGTCGCCTGCAGTCAACGATTACTTTTCGTGTACTCTGCAGGGTTCGGAGCAATAGATCAGTGGCTGGGTCTGGTTAAGACGCAAGAAAATCACAGAATTTAAAAAAATATTACAAATACTGATTGTGCAGAAACTTTATTTATGCAAAGTATGCAAATCTCGAAAAACCTTTATTTTTCCCTCAAAACTCTAAGAACGAGACTGTCCGAAGACGCTAAAGCGTTCTCTATGCCTGTCTTGTTATCTGAGAGTTTACACTGAACTTTTTCAGGTTGTCCCAACAGCCGTTTCAAACCACCTTTTGTCGCTTAGTTCATAATTGTTTAAAAACTATTTTCAATGTGAACAATATCACGTATTCCCATGCAATTTTTTAAACGAACTGAAAAGAAATATCAGATCACCTTGTGTCACACAGTTTAGTTCGCGCTGAAGGCCAGCGTGAGGAACCTGTGTGTTCACGGCTCGTCTTACACCTTCTTGGGTGTAAGCATGTTGTGTCGGTCTACACTGCTACCTTCAGATACGATTATGGTGCTCTATGCTTATGCCCTCATATCATTTCGTTTCCTGTGACTTCAGACCAAAAATACTTGGACAATCTGAATTGAAGTAGGCCTATTTGTTCGCTAAAATTATCAATTTTTCAACCGTGTTTCTTTAACAACAACACAAACGCCGGGAACATACTTACCCAGGCTCATTGGTGCAGAGGCGCAGAGCCCCGTACAGGCCTTGCTGACCGTGAACCTGCCGTGTGGCGCGCGTCGAGGGCCAGCGTGGGGAAACTCTGAGCTCAAGGCTAGTCGTACACCTTTCTGGGTGTGTTTGCCTTGACATCTACCTGGTGTAAGAAAACGTGTGATCACGGTAGCGAACATACTTTGCCGAGCATGATTATGTTGTTTGAGGTATATATCTCGCTAACGCAAACGGAAACTACGATTTCGGTTGGCAACACACCTTAATAACCATGCAATAGGTTTACATGGTAAAATAATAGTGCGAATTCACTTTCTTTGCGCTCAACAAGTGATGCGATTTTTACCAAAGTTTAATCACTTCATATATCCTTAACCATTCATCGTGTTGCTCTACTAATTAGTCCGGCAACACCACATCCAAGTCTTCGACATCTGGATCCAGCGACTTATCATGTGCATCAAATATTAAATAAGGAGAACGGAACACTACTCTGTGAGGAGTAGCACTAGTTGCATAGCAAAGAGAGAATTAACAGCGCACTGGATTTCTGGTTTTCAGAGACAAACATATCCCTATCTATGTGATCTTGCTGTACATACATAGAGATAATGTTTTCCACTGTTCAGTTCGTACGCCCAGAAGGATTAGATCAAGAATTGAAAGGCACGTTATTGTATTATTGTAATCCCCACATAACTTAATAAACTGATGACTGTTATAATGCTGACTAATGTCACACTAGACATTCCTAAGAGCTCCATGTCTCAGGGTGGTATCATCTTTCATATGTTAACACACAGCTCTGACTGTTGCCGTCCGCAAGATCTGTAGGTAAGGTAGGTTAGGTTAGGTTAGGTTAAGTTAGGTTAGGTTAGGTTAGGTAGGATACTGTTGTGGGAGAGTTAAGGATGCAGTATTGACGGTCCCCGTGAGGTTAGGTTAGCTAAGGGTAGGTAGGTTAGGTCAGGTTAAGTTGGGTTAGGTTAAGTTAGTTAGGTTAGGTTAGGTTAGGTTAGGTTAGTTAGGTTTTAGGTTAGGTTAGGTTAGGTTAGGTTAGGTTAGGTTAGGTTAGGTTAGGTTAGGTTAGGTTAGGTTAGGTTAGGTTAGGTTAGGGTTAGGTTAGGTAGGGTTAGGTGGTATTTTCTTTCACATGTTTACGCACAGCTCTGACAGTTGCCATGCGAAAGATCTGTAGGAATACGGAGTTGGAAAATGCTGCAATTATTACACACAGGTAAGTGAATCTACTCATCAAACGACAATAGGGGCATACAAGTTCTGTAGAATTGAACTCAAAAGGTTCCGTGTTAATGCGGCTGTATTCTATCAAAATGGAACTGGTATTGAGGGACCGCGGATCGGTGGGAGTTTGTCTTGGGACCATCCGTCGCCTGCAGTCAACGATCACCTTTCGCGTACTCAGCAGGGCTCGGAGCACTAAATCAGTGGGTGGGTCTGGTCAAGACGCAAGAAAAACACAGAATTTAAAAAAATATTACGAATACTGATTGTGCAGAAACTGTATTTATGAAAAGTATGTAAATCTAAAAAAACCTTTATTTTTCCCTCAAAACTCTAAGAACGAGACTGTCCGAAGACGCTAAAGCGTTCTCTATGCCTTTCTTGTTATTTGAGAGTTTACACCGAACTTCTTCGTTCTGTCCCAACAGCCGTTTCAAACCACCTTTTGTCGCTTAGTTCATAATTGTTTAAAAACTATTTTTAATGTGAACAATATCACGTATTCCCATGCAATTTTTTAAACGAACTGAAAAGAAATATCAGATCACCTTGTGTCACACAGTTTAGTTCGCGCTGAAGGCCAGCGTGAGGAACCTGTGTGTTCACGGCTCGTCTTACACCTTCTTGGGTGTAAGCATGTTGTGTCGGTCTACACTGCTACCTTCGGATACGATTATGGTGCTCTATGCTTATGCCCTCATATCATTTCGTTTCCTGTGACTTCAGACCAAAAATACTTGGACAATCTGAATTGAAGTAGGCCTATTTGTTCGCTAAAATTATCAATTTTTCAACCGTGTTTCTTTAACAACAACACAAACGCTGGGAACATACTTACCCAGGCTCATTGGTGCAGAGGCGCAGAGCCCCGTACAGGCCTTGCTGACCGTGAACCTGCATTGTGGCGCGCGTCGAGGGCCAGCGTGGGGAAACTGTGAGCTCAAGGCTAGTCGTACACCTTTCTGGGTGTGTTTGCCTTGACATCTACCTGATGTAAGAAAAACGTGTGATCACGGTAGCGAACATACTTTGCCGAGCATGATTATGTTGTTTGAGGTATATATCTCGCTAACGCAAACGGAAACTACGATTTCGGTTGGCAACACACCTTAATAACCATGCAATAGGTTTACATGGTAAAATAATAGTGCGAATTCACTTTCTTTGCGCTCAACAAGTGATGCGATTTTTACCAAAGTTTAGTCACTTCATATATCCTTAACCATTCATCGTGTTGCTCTACTAATTAGTCCGGCAACACCACATCCAAGTCTTCGACATCTGGATCGAGCGACTTATCATGTACATCAAAGATTAAATAGGGAGAACGGAACACTACTCTGTGAGGAGTAGCACTAGTTGCATGGCAAAGAGAGGAATTAACAGCGCACTGGATTTCTGGTTTTCAGAGAAAAACATATCCCTATCTATGTGATCTTGCTGTACATACATAGAGATAATGTTTTCCACCGTTCAGTTCGTACGCCCAGAAGGATTAGATCAAGAATTGAAAGGCACGTTATTGTATTATTGTAATCCCCACATAACTTAATAAACTGATGACTGTTATAATGCTGACTAATGTCACACTAGACATGCCTAAGAGCTCCATGTCTCAGGGTGCTATCATTTTTCACATGTTTACACACAGCTCTGACTGTTGCCGTGCGCAAGATCTGTAGGTAAGGTAGATTAGGTTAGGTTAGGTTAAGTTAGGTAAGGTTAGGTTAGGTAGGATACTGTTGTGGGAGGGTATAGGATGCAGCATTGACGGTCCCCGTGAGGTTAGGTTAGGTTAGGGAAGGGAGGTTAGGTCAGGTTAAGTTGGGTTAGGTTAGGTTAGTTTAGGTTAGGTTAGGTTAGGTTAGGTTAGGTTAGGTTAGGTTAGGTTAGGTTAGGTTAGGTTAGGTTAGGTTAGGTTAGGTTACGTTAGGTTCCGTTAGGTTAGGTTAGCTTAGTTTACGTTAGGTTAGGTAAGGTTAGGTGGTATCTTATTTCACATGTTTACGCACAGCTCTGACAGTTGCCGTGCGCAAGATCTGTAGGATAGATAGGTTGGGTTATGTTAGGTAGGAGACTGTTGTGGGAGTGTATAAGATGCAGTATTGACGATCCCCGTGAGGTTAGGTTAGGTTAGGTTAAGTTAGGTTGGGTTTGGTTGGGTTAGGTTGGGTTAGGTTAGGTTAGGTAAGGTTAGGTTAGGTTAGGTTAGGTTAGGTTAGGTTAGGTTAGGTTAGGTTAGGTTAGGTTAGGTGGTCTCTTCTTTGACATGATTACACACAGCTCTGACAGCTGCCGTGCTCATGATCTGTAGAAATACGTGGTTGGGAAATGATGCAAATATTACACACAGCTAAGTTAATCTACTCATCAAACGAAGATAGAGGCATACAAGGTCTGTAGTATTGACATCAATAGGTTCTGTGTTGATGCGGCTGGATTCTATCAAAAAGGAACTCGTATTGCGGGACCGCAGATCGGTGGGAGTTTGTTTTTGGACCATCCGTCGCCTGCAGTCAACGATTACTTTTCGTGTACTCTGCAGGGTTCGGAGCAATAGATCAGTGGCTGGGTCTGGTTAAGACGCAAGAAAATCACAGAATTTAAAAAAATATTACAAATACTGATTGTGCAGAAACTTTATTTATGCAAAGTATGCAAATCTCGAAAAACCTTTATTTTTCCCTCAAAACTCTAAGAACGAGACTGTCCGAAGATTCTAAAGCGTTCTCTATGCCTGTCTTGTTATCTGAGAGTTTACACTGAACTTTTTCAGGTTGTCTCAACAGCCGTTTCAAACCACCTTTTGTCGCTTAGTTCATAATTGTTTAAAAACTATTTTCAATGTGAACAATATCACGTATTCCCATGCAATTTTTTAAACGAACTGAAAAGAAATATCAGATCACCTTGTGTCACACAGTTTAGTTCGCGCTGAAGGCCAGCGTGAGGAACCTGTGTGTTCACGGCTCGTCTTACACCTTCTTGGGTGTAAGCATGTTGTGTCGGTCTACACTGCTACCTTCAGATACGATTATGGTGCTCTATGCTTATGCCCTCATATCATTTCGTTTCCTGTGACTTCAGACCAAAAATACTTGGACAATCTGAATTGAAGTAGGCCTATTTGTTCGCTAAAATTATCAATTTTTCAACCGTGTTTCTTTAACAACAACACAAACGCCGGGAACATACTTACCCAGGCTCATTGGTGCAGAGGCGCAGAGCCCCGTACAGGCCTTGCTGACCGTGAACCTGCAGTGTGGCGCGCGTCGAGGGCCAGCGTGGGGAAACTCTGAGCTCAAGGCTAGTCGTACACCTTTCTGGGTGTGTTTGCCTTGACATCTACCTGATGTAAGAAAAACGTGTGATCACGGTAGCGAACATACTTTGCCGAGCATGATTATGTTGTTTGAGGTATATATCTCGCTAACGCAAACGGAAACTACGATTTCGGTTGGCAACACACCTTAATAACCATGCAATAGGTTTACATGGTAAAATAATAGTGCGAATTCACTTTCTTTGCGCTCAACAAGTGATGCGATTTTTACCAAAGTTTAGTCACTTCATATATCCTTAACCATTCATCGTGTTGCTCTACTAATTAGTCCGGCAACACCACATCCAAGTCTTCGACATCTGGATCGAGCGACTTATCATGTGCATCAAAGATTAAATAGGGAGAACGGAACACTACTCTGTGAGGAGTAGCACTAGTTGCATAGCAAAGAGAGGAATTAACAGCGCACTGGATTTCTGGTTTTCAGAGAAAAACATATCCCTATCTATGTGATCTTGCTGTACATACATAGAGATAATGTTTTCCACCGTTCAGTTCGTACGCCCAGAAGGATTAGATCAAGAATTGAAAGGCACGTTATTGTATTATTGTAATCCCCACATAACTTAATAAACTGATGACTGTTATAATGCTGACTAATGTCACACTAGACATTCCTAAGAGCTCCATGTCTCAGGGTGGTATCATCTTTCATATGTTAACACACAGCTCTGACTGTTGCCGTCCGCAAGATCTGTAGGTAAGGTAGGTTAGGTTAGGTTAGGTTAAGTTAGGTAAGGTTAGGTTAGGTAGGATACTGTTGTGGGAGAGTATAAGGATGCAGCATTGACGGTCCCCGTGAGGTTAGGTTAGGTTAGGGAAGGGAGGTTAGGTCAGGTTAAGTTGGGTTAGGTTAGGTTAGGTAGGTAGGTTAGGTTAGGTTAGGGGTTAGGTTAGGTTAGGTTAGGTTAGGTCTAGGTTAGGTAGGTTAGGTTGGGTTAGGTTAGGTAGGAGACTGGTTGTGGGAGTGTTAGGTTAGGTTAGGTTAGGTTAGGTTAGGTTAGGTTAGGTTAGGTTAGGTTAGGTTAGGTTAGTTAGTTTAGGTTAGGTTAGGTTAGGTTAGGTTAGGTAAGGTTAGGTGGTATCTTCTTTGACATGATTACGCACAGCTCTGACAGCTGCCGTGCTCATGATCTGTAGAAATACGTGGTTGGGAAATGATGCAAATATTACACACAGCTAAGTTAATCTACTCATCAAACGAAGATAGAGGCATACAAGGTCTGTAGTATTGACATCAATAGGTTCTGTGTTGATGCGGCTGGATTCTATCAAAAAGGAACTCGTATTGCGGGACCGCAGATCGGTGGGAGTTTGTTTTTGGACCATCCGTCGCCTGCAGTCAACGATTACTTTTCGTGTACTCTGCAGGGTTCGGAGCAATAGATCAGTGGCTGGGTCTGGTTAAGACGCAAGAAAATCACAGAATTTAAAAAAATATTACAAATACTGATTGTGCAGAAACTTTATTTATGCAAAGTATGCAAATCTCGAAAAACCTTTATTTTTCCCTCAAAACTCTAAGAACGAGACTGTCCGAGGACGCTAAAGCGTTCTCTATGCCTGTCTTGTTATTTGAGAGTTTACACCGAACTTTTTCGGGTTGTCCCAACAGCCGTTTCAAACCACCTTTTGTCGCTTAGTTCATAATTGTTTAAAAACTATTTTCAATGTGAACAATATCACGTATTCCCATGCAATTTTTTAAACGAACTGAAAAGAAATATCAGATCACCTTGTGTCACACAGTTTAGTTCGCGCTGAAGGCCAGCGTGAGGAACCTGTGTGTTCACGGCTCGTCTTACACCTTCTTGGGTGTAAGCATGTTGTGTCGGTCTACACTGCTACCTTCAGATACGATTATGGTGCTCTATGCTTATGCCCTCATATCATTTCGTTTCCTGTGACTTCAGACCAAAAATACTTGGACAATCTGAATTGAAGTAGGCCTATTTGTTCGCTAAAATTATCAATTTTTCAACCGTGTTTCTTTAACAACAACACAAACGCCGGGAACATACTTACCCAGGCTCATTGGTGCAGAGGCGCAGAGCCACGTACAGGCCTTGCTGACGGTGAACCTGCCGTGTGGCGCGCGTCGAGGGCCAGCGTGGGGAAACTGTGAGCTCAAGGCTAGTCGTACACCTTTCTGGGTGTGTTTGCCTTGACATCTACCTGATGTAAGAAGAACGTGTGATCACGGTAGCGAACATACTTTGCCGAGCATGATTATGTTGTTTGAGGTATATATCTCGCTAACGCAAACGGAAACTACGATTTCGGTTGGCAACACACCTTAATAACCATGCAATAGGTTTACATGGTAAAATAATAGTGCGAATTCACTTTCTTTGCGCTCAACAAGTGATGCGATTTTTACCAAAGTTTAATCACTTCATATATCCTTAACCATTCATCGTGTTGCTCTACTAATTAGTCCGGCAACACCACATCCAAGTCTTCGACATCTGGATCGAGCGACTTATCATGTGCATCAAAGATTAAATAGGGAGAACGGAACACTACTCTGTGAGGAGTAGCACTAGTTGCATGGCAAAGAGAGGAATTAACAGCGCACTGGATTTCTGGTTTTCAGAGAAAAACATATCCCTATCTATGTGATCTTGCTGTACATACATAGAGATAATGTTTTCCACCGTTCAGTTCGTACGCCCAGAAGGATTAGATCAAGAATTGAAAGGCACGTTATTGTATTATTGTAATCCCCACATAACTTAATAAACTGATGACTGTTATAATGCTGACTAATGTCACACTAGACATTCCTAAGAGCTCCATGTCTCAGGGTGCTATCATTTTTCACATGTTTACACACAGCTCTGACTGTTGCCGTGCGCAAGATCTGTAGGTAAGGTAGATTAGGTTAGGTTAGGTTAAGTTAGGTAAGGTTAGGTTAGGTAGGATACTGTTGTGGGAGGGTATAGGATGCAGCATTGACGGTCCCCGTGAGGTTAGGTTAGGTTAGGGAAGGGAGGTTAGGTCAGGTTAAGTTGGGTTAGGTTAGGTTAGTTTAGGTTAGGTTAGGTTAGGTTAGGTTAGGTTAGGTTAGGTTAGGTTAGGTTAGGTTAGGTTAGGTTAGGTTAGGTTACGTTAGGTTAGGTTAGCTTAGTTTAGGTTAGGTTAGGTAAGGTTAGGTGGTATCTTATTTCACATGTTTACGCACAGCTCTGACAGTTGCCGTGCGCAAGATCTGTAGGATAGATAGGTTGGGTTATGTTAGGTAGGAGACTGTTGTGGGAGTGTATAAGATGCAGTATTGACGATCCCCGTGAGGTTAGGTTAGGTTAGGTTAAGTTAGGTTGGGTTTGGTTGGGTTAGGTTGGGTTAGGTTAGGTTAGGTTAGGTTAGGTTAGGTTAGGTTAGGTTAGGTTAGGTTAGGTTAGGTTAGGTTAGGTTAGGTGGTGGTCTCTTCTTTGACATGATTACACACAGCTCTGACAGCTGCCGTGCTCATGATCTGTAGAAATACGTGGTTGGGAAATGATGCAAATATTACACACAGCTAAGTTAATCTACTCATCAAACGAAGATAGAGGCATACAAGGTCTGTAGTATTGACATCAATAGGTTCTGTGTTGATGCGGCTGGATTCTATCAAAAAGGAACTCGTATTGCGGGACCGCAGATCGGTGGGAGTTTGTTTTTGGACCATCCGTCGCCTGCAGTCAACGATTACTTTTCGTGTACTCTGCAGGGTTCGGAGCAATAGATCAGTGGCTGGGTCTGGTTAAGACGCAAGAAAATCACAGAATTTAAAAAAATATTACAAATACTGATTGTGCAGAAACTTTATTTATGCAAAGTATGCAAATCTCGAAAAACCTTTATTTTTCCCTCAAAACTCTAAGAACGAGACTGTCCGAGGACGCTAAAGCGTTCTCTATGCCTGTCTTGTTATCTGAGAGTTTACACTGAACTTTTTCGGGTTGTCCCAACAGCCGTTTCAAACCACCTTTTGTCGCTTAGTTCATAATTGTTTAAAAACTATTTTCAATGTGAACAATATCACGTATTCCCATGCAATTTTTTAAACGAACTGAAAAGAAATATCAGATCACCTTGTGTCACACAGTTTAGTTCGCGCTGAAGGCCAGCGTGAGGAACCTGTGTGTTCACGGCTCGTCTTACACCTTCTTGGGTGTAAGCATGTTGTGTCGGTCTACACTGCTACCTTCAGATACGATTATGGTGCTCTATGCTTATGCCCTCATATCATTTCGTTTCCTGTGACTTCAGACCAAAAATACTTGGACAATCTGAATTGAAGTAGGCCTATTTGTTCGCTAAAATTATCAATTTTTCAACCGTGTTTCTTTAACAACAACACAAACGCCGGGAACATACTTACCCAGGCTCATTGGTGCAGAGGCGCAGAGCCCCGTACAGGCCTTGCTGACCGTGAACCTGCCGTGTGGCGCGCGTCGAGGGCCAGCGTGGGGAAACTCTGAGCTCAAGGCTAGTCGTACACCTTTCTGGGTGTGTTTGCCTTGCCATCTACCTGGTGTAAGAAAAACGTGTGATCACGGTAGCGAACATACTTTGCCGAGCATGATTATGTTGTTTGAGGTATATATCTCGCTAACGCAAACGGAAACTACGATTTCGGTTGGCAACACACCTTAATAACCATGCAATAGGTTTACATGGTAAAATAATAGTGCGAATTCACTTTCTTTGCGCTCAACAACTGATGCGATTTTTACCAAAGTTTAATCACTTCATATATCCTTAACCATTTATCGTGTTGCTCTACTAATTAGTCCGGCAACACCACATCCAAGTCTTCGACATCTGGATCGAGCGACTTATCATGTGCATCAAAGATTAAATAGGGAGAACGGAACACTACTCTGTGAGGAGTAGCACTAGTTGCATGGCAGAGAGAGGAATTAACAGCGCACTGGATTTCTGGTTTTCAGAGAAAAACATATTCGTATCTATGTGATCTTGCTGTACATACATAGAGATAATGTTTTCCACCGTTCAGTTCGTACGCCCAGAAGGATTAGATCAAGAATTGAAAGGCACGTTATTGTATTATTGTAATCCCCACATAAATTAATAAACTGATGACTGTTATAATGCTGACTAATGTCACACTAGACATTCCTAAGAGCTCCATGTCTCAGGGTGCTATCATTTTTCACATGTTTACACACAGCTCTGACTGTTGCCGTGCGCAAGATCTGTAGGTAAGGTAGATTAGGTTAGGTTAGGTTAAGTTAGGTAAGGTTAGGTTAGGTAGGATACTGTTGTGGGACTGTATAGGATGCAGCATTGACGGTCCCCGTGAGGTTAGGTTAGGTTAGGGAAGGGAGGTTAGGTCAGGTTAAGTTGGGTTAGGTTAGGTTAGTTTAGGTTAGGTTAGGTTAGGTTAGGTTAGGTTAGGTTAGGTTAGGTTAGGTTAGGTTAGTTAGGTTAGGTTACGTTAGGTTAGGTTAGCTTAGTTTAGGTTAGGTTAGGTAAGGTTAGGTGGTATCTTATTTCACATGTTTACGCACAGCTCTGACAGTTGCCGTGCGCAAGATCTGTAGGATAGATAGGTTGGGTTATGTTAGGTAGGAGACTGTTGTGGGAGTGTATAAGATGCAGTATTGACGATCCCCGTGAGGTTAGGTTAGGTTAGGTTAAGTTAGGTTGGGTTTGGTTGGGTTAGGTTGGGTTAGGTTAGGTTAGGTTTAGGTTAGGTTAGGTTAGGTTAGGTTAGGTTAGGTTAGGTTAGGTTAGGTTAGGTGGTGGTCTCTTCTTTGACATGATTACACACAGCTCTGACAGCTGCCGTGCTCATGATCTGTAGAAATACGTGGTTGGGAAATGATGCAAATATTACACACAGCTAAGTTAATCTACTCATCAAACGAAGATAGAGGCATACAAGGTCTGTAGTATTGACATCAATAGGTTCTGTGTTGATGCGGCTGGATTCTATCAAAAAGGAACTCGTATTGCGGGACCGCAGATCGGTGGGAGTTTGTTTTTGGACCATCCGTCGCCTGCAGTCAACGATTACTTTTCGTGTACTCTGCAGGGTTCGGAGCAATAGATCAGTGGCTGGGTCTGGTTAAGACGCAAGAAAATCACAGAATTTAAAAAATATTAACAAATACTGATTGTGCAGAAACTTTATTTATGCAAAGTATGCAAATCTCGAAAAACCTTTATTTTTCCCTCAAAACTCTAAGAACGAGACTGTCCGAAGACGCTAAAGCGTTCTCTATGCCTTTTGTTATTTGAGAGTTTACACCGAACTTTTTTGTTCTGTCCCAACAGCCGTTTCAAACCACCTTTTGTCGCTTAGTTCATAATTGTTTAAAAACTATTTTCAATGTGAACAATATCACGTATTCCCATGCAATTTTTTAAACGAACTGAAAAGAAATATCAGATCACCTTGTGTCACACAGTTTAGTTCGCGCTGAAGGCCAGCGTGAGGAACCTGTGTGTTCACGGCTCGTCTTACACCTTCTTGGGTGTAAGCATGTTGTGTCGGTCTACACTGCTACCTTCGGATACGATTATGGTGCTCTATGCTTATGCCCTCATATTATTTCGTTTCCTGTGACTTCAGACCAAAAATACTTGGACAATCTGAATTGAAGTAGGCCTATTTGTTCGCTAAAATTATCAATTTTTCAACCGTGTTTCTTTAACAACAACACAAACGCCGGGAACATACTTACCCAGGCTCATTGGTGCAGAGGCGCAGAGCCCCGTACAGGCCTTGCTGACCGTGAACCTGCCGTGTGGCGCGCGTCGAGGGCCAGCGTGGGGAAACTCTGAGCTCAAGGCTAGTCGTACACCTTTCTGGGTGTGTTTGCCTTGACATCTACCTGATGTAAGAAAAACGTGTGATCACGGTAGCGAACATACTTTGCCGAGCATGATTATGTTGTTTGAGGTATATATCTCGCTAACGCAAACGGAAACTACGATTTCGGTTGGCAACACACCTTAATAACCATGCAATAGGTTTACATGGTAAAATAATAGTGCGAATTCACTTTCTTTGCGCTCAACAAGTGATGCGATTTTTACCAAGTTTAATATCACTTCATATATCCTTAACCATTCATCGTGTTGCTCTACTAATTAGTCCGGCAACACCACATCCAAGTCTTCGACATCTGGATCCAGCGACTTATCATGTGCATCAAATATTAAATAAGGAGAACGGAACACTACTCTGTGAGGAGTAGCACTAGTTGCATAGCAAAGAGAGGAATTAACAGCGCACTGGATTTCTGGTTTTCAGAGACAAACATATCCCTATCTATGTGATCTTGCTGTACATACATAGAGATAATGTTTTCCACTGTTCAGTTCGTACGCCCAGAAGGATTAGATCAAGAATTGAAAGGCACGTTATTGTATTATTGTAATCTCCACATAACTTAATAAACTGATGACTGTTATAATGCTGACTAATGTCACACTAGACATTCCTAAGAGCTCCATGTCTCAGGGTGGTATCATCTTTCATATGTTAACACACAGCTCTGACTGTTGCCGTCCGCAAGATCTGTAGGTAAGGTAGGTAGGTTAGGTTAGGTTAAGTTAGATTAGGTTAGGTTAGGTAGGATACTGTTGTGGGAGAGTTAAGGATGCAGTATTGACGGTCTTCGTGAGGTTAGGTTAGCTTAAGGGTAGGTAGGTTAGGTCAGGTTAAGGTTAGGTTAGGTTAGTTAGGTTAGGTTAGGTTTAGGTTAGGTTAGGTTAGGTTAGGTTAGGTTAGGTTAGGTTAGGTTAGGGTTAGGTTAGGTTAGGTTAGTTAGGTTAGGTTAGGTTAGGTTAGGTTAGGTTAGGTTAGGTTAGGTTAGGTTAGGTTAGGGTTAGGTGGTAGGGTTAGGTTCTTTCACATGATTTACGCACAGCTCTGACAGTTGCCATGCGAAAGATCTGTAGGAATACGGAGTTGGAAAATGCTGCAATTATTACACACAGGTAAGTGAATCTACTCATCAAACGACAATAGGGGCATACAAGTTCTGTAGAATTGAACTCAAAGGTTCCGTGTTAATGCGGCTGTATTCTATCAAAATGGAACTGGTATTGAGGGACCGCGGATCGGTGGGAGTTTGTCTTGGGACCATCCGTCGCCTGCAGTCAACGATCACCTTTCGCGTACTCAGCAGGGCTCGGAGCACTAAATCAGTGGGTGGGTCTGGTCAAGACGCAAGAAAAACACAGAATTTAAAAAAATATTACGAATACTGATTGTGCAGAAACTGTATTTATGAAAAGTATGTAAATTTAAAAAAAACCTTTATTTTTCCCTCAAAACTCTAAGAACGAGACTGTCCGAAGACGCTTAAGCGTTCTCTATGCCTTTCTTGTTATTTGAAAGTTTACACCGAACTTCTTCGTTCTGTCCCAACAGCCGTTTCAAACCACCTTTCGTCGCTTAGTTCATAATTGTTTAAAAACTATTTTTAATGTGAACAATATCACGTATTCCCATGCAATTTTTTAAACGAACTGAAAAGAAATATCAGATCACCTTGTGTCACACAGTTTAGTTCGCGCTGAAGGCCAGCGTGAGGAACCTGTGTGTTCACGGCTCGTCTTACACCTTCTTGGGTGTAAGCATGTTGTGTCGGTCTACACTGCTACCTTCGGATACGATTATGGTGCTCTATGCTTATGCCCTCATATCATTTCGTTTCCTGTGACTTCAGACCAAAAATACTTGGACAATCTGAATTGAAGTAGGCCTATTTGTTCGCTAAAATTATCAATTTTTCAACCGTGTTTCTTTAACAACAACACAAACGCTGGGAACATACTTACCCAGGCTCATTGGTGCAGAGGCGCAGAGCCCCGTACAGGCCTTGCTGACCGTGAACCTGCATTGTGGCGCGCGTCGAGGGCCAGCGTGGGAAACTGTGAGCTCAAGGCTAGTCGTACACCTTTCTGGGTGTGTTTGCCTTGACATCTACCTGATGTAAGAAAAACGTGTGATCACGGTAGCGAACATACTTTGCCGAGCATGATTATGTTGTTTGAGGTATATATCTCGCTAACGCAAACGGAAACTACGATTTCGGTTGGCAACACACCTTAATAACCATGCAATAGGTTTACATGGTAAAATAATAGTGCGAATTCACTTTCTTTGCGCTCAACAAGTGATGCGATTTTTACCAAAGTTTAGTCACTTCATATATCCTTAACCATTCATCGTGTTGCTCTACTAATTAGTCCGGCAACACCACATCCAAGTCTTCGACATCTGGATCGAGCGACTTATCATGTACATCAAAGATTAAATAGGGAGAACGGAACACTACTCTGTGAGGAGTAGCACTAGTTGCATGGCAAAGAGAGGAATTAACAGCGCACTGGATTTCTGGTTTTCAGAGAAAAACATATCCCTATCTATGTGATCTTGCTGTACATACATAGAGATGATGTTTTCCACCGTTCAGTTCGTACGCCCAGAAGGATTAGATCAAGAATTGAAAGGCACGTTATTGTATTATTGTAATCCCCACATAACTTAATAAACTGATGACTGTTATAATGCTGACTAATGTCACACTAGACATGCCTAAGAGCTCCATGTCTCAGGGTGCTATCATTTTTCACATGTTTACACACAGCTCTGACTGTTGCCGTGCGCAAGATCTGTAGGTAAGGTAGATTAGGTTAGGTTAGGTTAAGTTAGGTAAGGTTAGGTTAGGTAGGATACTGTTGTGGGAGGGTATAGGATGCAGCATTGACGGTCCCCGTGAGGTTAGGTTAGGTTAGGGAAGGGAGGTTAGGTCAGGTTAAGTTGGGTTAGGTTAGGTTAGTTCAGGTTAGGTTAGGTTAGGTTAGGTTAGGTTAGGTTAGGTTAGGTTAGGTAAGGTTAGGTTAGGTTACGTTAGGTTCCGTTAGGTTAGGTTAGCTTAGTTTACGTTAGGTTAGGTAAGGTTAGGTGGTATCTTATTTCACATGTTTACGCACAGCTCTGACAGTTGCCGTGCGCAAGATCTGTAGGATAGATAGGTTGGGTTATGTTAGGTAGGAGACTGTTGTGGGAGTGTATAAGATGCAGTACGATCCCCGTGAGGTTTGGTTAGGTTAGGTTAAGTTAGGTTGGGTTTGGTTGGGTTAGGTTGGGTTAGGTTAGGTTAGGTAAGGTTAGGTTAGGTTAGGTTAGGTTAGGTTAGGTTAGGTTAGGTTAGGTTAGGTTAGGTTAGGTGGTCTCTTCTTTGACATGATTACACACAGCTCTGACAGCTGCCGTGCTCATGATCTGTAGAAATACGTGGTTGGGAAATGATGCAAATATTACACACAGCTAAGTTAATCTACTCATCAAACGAAGATAGAGGCATACAAGGTCTGTAGTATTGACATCAATAGGTTCTGTGTTGATGCGGCTGGATTCTATCAAAAAGGAACTCGTATTGCGGGACCGCAGATCGGTGGGAGTTTGTTTTTGGACCATCCGTCGCCTGCAGTCAACGATTACTTTTCGTGTACTCTGCAGGGTTCGGAGCAATAGATCAGTGGCTGGGTCTGGTTAAGACGCAAGAAAATCACAGAATTTAAAAAAATATTACAAATACTGATTGTGCAGAAACTTTATTTATGCAAAGTATGCAAATCTCGAAAAACCTTTATTTTTCCCTCAAAACTCTAAGAACGAGACTGTCCGAGGACGCTAAAGCGTTCTCTATGCCTGTCTTGTTATCTGAGAGTTTACACTGAACTTTTTCAGGTTGTCTCAACAGCCGTTTCAAACCACCTTTTGTCGCTTAGTTCATAATTGTTTAAAAACTATTTTCAATGTGAACAATATCACGTATTCCCATGCAATTTTTTAAACGAACTGAAAAGAAATATCAGATCACCTTGTGTCACACAGATTAGTTCGCGCTGAAGGCCAGCGTGAGGAACCTGTGTGTTCACGGCTCGTCTTACACCTTCTTGGGTGTAAGCATGTTGTGTCGGTCTACACTGCTACCTTCAGATACGATTATGGTGCTCTATGCTTATGCCCTCATATCATTTCGTTTCCTGTGACTTCAGACCAAAAATACTTGGACAATCTGAATTGAGTAGGCCTATTTGTTCGCTAAAATTATCAATTTTTCAACCGTGTTTCTTTAACAGCAACACAAACGCCGGGAACATACTTACCCAGGCTCATTGGTGCAGAGGCGCAGAGCCCCGTACAGGCCTTGCTGACCGTGAACCTGCAGTGTGGCGCGCGTCGAGGGCCAGCGTGGGGAAATTGTGAGCTCAAGGCTAATCGTACACCTTTCTGGGTGTGTTTGCCTTGACATCTACCTGATGTAAGAAAAACGTGTGATCACGGTAGCGAACATACTTTGCCGAGCATGATTATCTTGTTTGAGGTATATATCTCGCTAACGCAAACGGAAACTACGATTTCGGTTGGCAACACACCTTAATAACCATGCAATAGGTTTACATGGTAAAATAATAGTGCGAATTCACTTTCTTTGCGCTCAACAAGTGATGCGATTTTTACCAAAGTTTTATCACTTCATATATCCTTAACCATTCATCGTGTTGCTCTACTACAATTAGTCCGGCAACACCACATCCAAGTCTTCGACATCTGGATCCAGCGACTTATCATGTGCATCAAATATTAAATAAGGAGAACGGAACACTACTCTGTGAGGAGTAGCACTAGTTGCATAGCAAAGAGAGGAATTAACAGCGCACTGGATTTCTGGTTTTCAGAGACAAACATATCCCTATCTATGTGATCTTGCTGTACATACATAGAGATAATGTTTTCCACTGTTCAGTTCGTACGCCCAGAAGGATTAGATCAAGAATTGAAAGGCACGTTATTGTATTATTGTAATCTCCACATAACTTAATAAACTGATGACTGTTATAATGCTGACTTATGTCACACTAGACATTCCTAAGAGCTCCATGTCTCAGGGTGGTATCATCTTTCATATGTTAACACACAGCTCTGACTGTTGCCGTCCGCAAGATCTGCAGGTAAGGTAGGTTAGGTTAGGTTAGGTTAAGTTAGATTAGGTTAGGTTAGGTAGGATACTGTTGTGGGAGAGTTAAGGATGCAGTATTGACGGTCTTCGTGAGGTTAGGTTAGCTAAGGGTAGGTAGGTTAGGTCAGGTTAAGTTGGGTTAGGTTAAGTTAGGTTAGGTTAGGGTAGGTTAGGTTAGGTTAGGTTAGGTTAGGTTAGGTTAGGTTAGGTTAGGTTAGGTTAGGTTAGGTTAGGTTAGGTTAGGTTAGGTTAGTTTAGGTTAGGTTAGGTAGGGTTAGGTGGTATTTTCTTTCACATATTTACGCACAGCTCTGACAGTTGCCATGCGAAAGATCTGTAGGAATACGGAGTTGGAAAATGCTGCAATTATTACACACAGGTAAGTGAATCTACTCATCAAACGACAATAGGGGCATACAAGTTCTGTAGAATTGAACTCAAAAGGTTCCGTGTTAATGCGGCTGTATTCTATCAAAATGGAACTGGTATTGAGGGACCGCGGATCGGTGGGAGTTTGTCTTGGGACCATCCGTCGCCTGCAGTCAACGATCACCTTTCGCGTACTCAGCAGGGCTCGGAGCACTAAATCAGTGGGTGGGTCTGGTCAAGACGCAAGAAAAACACAGAATTTAAAAAAATATTACGAATACTGATTGTGCAGAAACTGTATTTATGAAAAGTATGTAAATTTAAAAAAAACCTTTATTTTTCCCTCAAAACTCTAAGAACGAGACTGTCCGAAGACGCTTAAGCGTTCTCTATGCCTTTCTTGTTATTTGAAAGTTTACACCGAACTTCTTCGTTCTGTCCCAACAGCCGTTTCAAACCACCTTTCGTCGCTTAGTTCATAATTGTTTAAAAACTATTTTTAATGTGAACAATATCACGTATTCCCATGCAATTTTTTAAACGAACTGAAAAGAAATATCAGATCACCTTGTGTCACACAGTTTAGTTCGCGCTGAAGGCCAGCGTGAGGAACCTGTGTGTTCACGGCTCGTCTTACACCTTCTTGGGTGTAAGCATGTTGTGTCGGTCTACACTGCTACCTTCGGATACGATTATGGTGCTCTATGCTTATGCCCTCATATCATTTCGTTTCCTGTGACTTCAGACCAAAAATACTTGGACAATCTGAATTGAAGTAGGCCTATTTGTTCGCTAAAATTATCAATTTTTCAACCGTGTTTCTTTAACAACAACACAAACGCTGGGAACATACTTACCCAGGCTCATTGGTGCAGGGGCGCAGAGCCCCGTACAGGCCTTGCTGACCGTGAACCTGCATTGTGGCGCGCGTCGAGGGCCAGCGTGGGAAACTGTGAGCTCAAGGCTAGTCGTACACCTTTCTGGGTGTGTTTGCCTTGACATCTACCTGATGTAAGAAAAACGTGTGATCACGGTAGCGAACATACTTTGCCGAGCATGATTATGTTGTTTGAGGTATATATCTCGCTAACGCAAACGGAAACTACGATTTCGGTTGGCAACACACCTTAGTAACCATGCAATAGGTTTACATGGTAAAATAATAGTGCGAATTCACTTTCTTTGCGCTCAACAAGTGATGTGATTTTTACCAAAGTTTAGTCACTTCATATATCCTTAACCATTCATCGTGTTGCTCTACTAATTAGTCCGGCAACACCACATCCAAGTCTTCGACATCTGGATCGAGCGACTTATCATGTACATCAAAGATTAAATAGGGAGAACGGAACACTACTCTGTGAGGAGTAGCACTAGTTGCATGGCAAAGAGAGGAATTAACAGCGCACTGGATTTCTGGTTTTCAGAGAAAAACATATCCCTATCTATGTGATCTTGCTGTACATACATAGAGATGATGTTTTCCACCGTTCAGTTCGTACGCCCAGAAGGATTAGATCAAGAATTGAAAGGCACGTTATTGTATTATTGTAATCCCCACATAACTTAATAAACTGATGACTGTTATAATGCTGACTAATGTCACACTAGACATGCCTAAGAGCTCCATGTCTCAGGGTGCTATCATTTTTCACATGTTTACACACAGCTCTGACTGTTGCCGTGCGCAAGATCTGTAGGTAAGGTAGATTAGGTTAGGTTAGGTTAAGTTAGGTAAGGTTAGGTTAGGTAGGATACTGTTGTGGGAGGGTATAGGATGCAGCATTGACGGTCCCCGTGAGGTTAGGTTAGGTTAGGGAAGGGAGGTTAGGTCAGGTTAAGTTGGGTTAGGTTAGGTTAGTTCAGGTTAGGTTAGGTTAGGTTAGGTTAGGCTAGGTTAGGTTAGGTTAGGTAAGGTTAGGTTAGGTTACGTTAGGTTCCGTTAGGTTAGGTTAGCTTAGTTTACGTTAGGTTAGGTAAGGTTAGGTGGTATCTTATTTCACATGTTTACGCACAGCTCTGACAGTTGCCGTGCGCAAGATCTGTAGGATAGATAGGTTGGGTTATGTTAGGTAGGAGACTGTTGTGGGAGTGTATAAGATGCAGTATTGACGATCCCCGTGAGGTTTGGTTAGGTTAGGTTAAGTTAGGTTGGGTTTGGTTGGGTTAGGTTGGGTTAGGTTAGGTTAGGTAAGGTTAGGTTAGGTTAGGTTAGGTTAGGTTAGGCTAGGTTAGGTTAGGTTAGGTTAGGTTAGGTGGTCTCTTCTTTGACATGATTACACACAGCTCTGACAGCTGCCGTGCTCATGATCTGTAGAAATACGTGGTTGGGAAATGATGCAAATATTACACACAGCTAAGTTAATCTACTCATCAAACGAAGATAGAGGCATACAAGGTCTGTAGTATTGACATCAATAGGTTCTGTGTTGATGCGGCTGGATTCTATCAAAAAGGAACTCGTATTGCGGGACCGCAGATCGGTGGGAGTTTGTTTTTGGACCATCCGTCGCCTGCAGTCAACGATTACTTTTCGTGTACTCTGCAGGGTTCGGAGCAATAGATCAGTGGCTGGGTCTGGTTAAGACGCAAGAAAATCACAGAATTTAAAAAAATATTACAAATACTGATTGTGCAGAAACTTTATTTATGCAAAGTATGGAACTCTCGAAAAACCTTTATTTTTCCCTCAAAACTCTAAGAACGAGACTGTCCGAAGATTCTGAAGCGTTCTCTATGCCTGTCTTGTTATCTGAGAGTTTACACTGAACTTTTTCAGGTTGTCTCAACAGCCGTTTCAAACCACCTTTTGTCGCTTAGTTCATAATTGTTTAAAAACTATTTTCAATGTGAACAATATCACGTATTCCCATGCAATTTTTTAAACGAACTGAAAAGAAATATCAGATCACCTTGTGTCACACAGATTAGTTCGCGCTGAAGGCCAGCGTGAGGAACCTGTGTGTTCACGGCTCGTCTTACACCTTCTTGGGTGTAAGCATGTTGTGTCGGTCTACACTGCTACCTTCAGATACGATTATGGTGCTATATGCTTATGCCCTTATATCATTTCGTTTCCTGTGACTTCAGACCAAAAATACTTGGACAATCTGAATTGGAGTAGGCCTATTTGTTTGCTAAAATTATCAATTTTTCAACCGTGTTTCTTTAACAGCAACACAAACGCCGGGAACATACTTACCCAGGCTCATTGGTGCAGAGGCGCAGAGCCCCGTACAGGCCTTGCTGACCGTGAACCTGCAGTGTGTCTTGCGTCGAGGGCCAGCGTGGGGAAATTGTGAGCTCAAGGCTAATCGTACACCTTTCTGGGTGTGTTTGCCTTGACATCTACCTGATGTAAGAAAAACGTGTGATCACGGTAGCGAACATACTTTGCCGAGCATGATTATCTTGTTTGAGGTATATATCTCGCTAACGCAAACGGAAACTACGATTTCGGTTGGCAACACACCTTAATAACCATGCAATAGGTTTACATGGTAAAATAATAGTGCGAATTCACATTCTTTGCGCTCAACAAGTGATGCGATTTTTACCAAAGTTTTATCACTTCATATATCCTTAACCATTCATCGTGTTGCTCTACTAATTAGTCCGGCAACACCACATCCAAGTCTTCGACATCTGGATCGAGCGACTTATCATGTGCATCAAAGATTAAATAGGAGAACGGAACACTACTCCGTGAGGAGTAGCACTAGTTGCATAGCAAAGAGAGGAATTAACAGCGCACTGGATTTCTGGTTTTCAGAGACAAACATATCCCTATCTATGTGATCTTGCTGTACATACATAGAGATAATGTTTTCCACTGTTCAGTTCGTACGCCCAGAACGATTAGATCAAGAATTGAAAGGCACGTTATTGTATTATTGTAATCCCCACATAACTTAATAAACTGATGACTGTTATAATGCTGACTAATGTCACACTAGACATTCCTAAGAGCTCCATGTCTCAGGGTGGTATCATCTTTCATATGTTAACACACAGCTCTGACTGTTGCCGTCCGCAAGATCTGTAGGTAAGGTAGGTTAGGTTAGGTTAGGTTAAGTTAGGTTAGGTAGGATACTGTTGTGGGAGAGTTAAGGATGCAGTATTGACGGTCCCCGTGAGGTTAGGTTAGCTAAGGGTAGGTCAGGTTAAGTTGGGTTAGGTTAAGTTAGGTTGGGTTAGGGTAGGTTAGGTTAGGTTAGGTAAGGTTAGGTTAGGTTAGGTTAGGTTAGGTTAGGTTAGGTAAGGTTAGGTTAGGTTAGGTTAGGTTAGGTTAGGTTAGTTTAGGTTAGGTTAGGTAGGGTTAGGTGGTATTTTCTTTCACATGTTTACGCACAGCTCTGACAGTTGCCATGCGAAAGATCTGTAGAAATACGTGGTTGGGAAATGATGCAAATATTACACACAGCTAAGTTAATCTACTCATCAAACGAAGATAGAGGCATACAAGGTTTGTAGTATTGACATCAATAGGTTCTGTGTTGATGCGGCTGGATTCTATCAAAAAGGAACTCGTATTGCGGGACCGCAGATCGGTGGGAGTTTGTTTTTGGACCATCCGTCGCCTGCAGTCAACGAAAACTTTTCGTGTACTCTGCAGGGTTCGGAGCAATAGATCAGAGGCTGGGTCTGGTTTAGACGCAAGAAAATCACAGAATTTAAAAAAATATTACAAATACTGATTGTGCAGAAACTTTATTTATGCAGAGTATGCAAATCTCGAAAAACCTTTTTTTTCCCTCAAAACTCTAAGAACGAGACTGTCCGAGGACGCTAAAGCGTTCTCTATGCCTGTCTTGTTATTTGAGAGTTTACACCGAACTTTTTCGGGTTGTCCCAACAGCCGTTTCAAACCACCTTTTGTCGCTTAGTTCATAATTGTTTAAAAACTATTTTCAATGTGAACAATATCACGTATTCCCATGCAATTTTTTAAACGAACTGAAAAGAAATATCAGATCACCTTGTGTCACACAGTTTAGTTCGCGCTGAAGGCCAGCGTGAGGAACCTGTGTGTTCACGGCTCGTCTTACACCTTCTTGGGTGTAAGCATGTTGTGTCGGTCTACACTGCTACCTTCAGATACGATTATGGTGCTCTGTGCTTATGCCCTCATATCATTTCGTTTCCTGTGACTTCAGACCAAAAATACTTGGACAATCTGAATTGGAGTAGGCCTTTTTGTTCGCTAAAATTATCAATTTTTCAACCGTGTTTCTTTAACAGCAACACAAACGCCGGGAACATACTTACCCAGGCTCATTGGTGCAGAGGCGCAGAGCCCCGTACAGGCCTTGCTGACCGTGAACCTGCCGTGTGGCGCGCGTCGAGGGCCAGCGTGGGGAAATTGTGAGCTCAAGGCTAATCGTACACCTTTCTGGGTGTGTTTGCCTTGACATCTACCTGATGTAAGAAAAACGTGTGATCACGGTAGCGAACATACTTTGCCGAGCATGATTATCTTGCTTGAGGTATATATCTCGCTCACGCAAACGGAAACTACGATTTCGGTTGGCAACACACCTTAATAACCATGCAATAGGTTTACATGGTAAAATAATAGTGCGAATTCACATTCTTTGCGCTCAACATGTGATGCGATTTTTACCAAAGTTTTATCACTTCATATATCCTTAACCATTCATCGTGTTGCTCTACTAATTAGTCCGGCAACACCACATCCAAGTCTTCGACATCTGGATCGAGCGACTTATCATGTGCATCAAAGATTAAATAGGGAGAACGGTGAGAACTCTGTGAGGAGTAGCACTAGTTGCATGGCAGAGAAAGGAATTAACAGCGCACTGGATTTCTGGTTTTCAGAGAAAAACATATTCGTATCTATGTGATCTTGCTGTACATACATAGAGATAATGTTTTCCACCGTTCAGTTCGTACGCCCAGAAGGATTAGATCAATAATTGAAAGGCACGTTATTGTATTATTGTAATCCCCACATAAATTAATAAACTGATGACTGTTATAATGCTGACTAATGTCACACTAGACATTCCTAAGAGCTCCATGTCTCAGGGTGCTATCATTTTCACATGTTTACACACAGCTCTGACTGTTGCCGTGCGCAAGATCTGTAGGTAAGGTAGATTAGGTTAGGTTAGGTTAAGTTAGGTAAGGTTAGGTTAGGTAGGATACTGTTGTGGGACTGATAGGATGCAGCATTGACGGTCCCCGTGAGGTTAGGTTAGGTTAGGGAAGGAAGGTTAGGTCAGGTGGAGTTGGGTTAGGTTAGGTTAGTTTAGGTTAGGTTAGGTTAGGTTGGGTTAGGTTAGGTTAGGTTAGGTTAGGTTAGGTTACGTTAGGTTAGGTTACGTTAGGTTAGGTTACGTTAGGTTAGGTTAGCTTAGTTTAGGTTAGGTTAGGTAAGGTTAGGTGGTATCTTATTTCACATGTTTACGCACAGCTCTGACAGTTGCCGTGCGCAAGATCTGTAGGATAGATAGGTTGGGTTATGTTAGGTAGGAGACTGTTGTGGGAGTGTATAAGATGCAGTATTGACGATCCCCGTGAGGTTAGGTTAGGTTAGGTTAAGTTAGGTTGGGTTTGGTTGGGTTAGGTTGGGTTAGGTTAGGTTAGGTTAGGTTAGGTTAGGTTAGGTTAGGTTTAGGTTAGGTTAGGTGGTCTCTTCTCTGACATGATTACACACAGCTCTGACAGCTGCCGTGCTCATGATCTGTAGAAATACGTGGTTGGGAAATGATGCAAATATTACACACAGCTAAGTTAATCTACTCATCAAACGAAGATAGAGGCATACAAGGTCTGTAGTATTGACATCAATAGGTTCTGTGTTGATGCGGCTGGATTCTATCAAAAAGGAACTCGTATTGCGGGACCGCAGATCGGTGGGAGTTTGTTTTTGGACCATCCGTCGCCTGCAGTCAACGATTACTTTTCGTGTACTCTGCAGGGTTCGGAGCAATAGATCAGTGGCTGTGTCTGGTTAAGACGCAAGAAAATCACAGAATTTAAAAAATTTAACAAATACTGATTGTGCAGAAACTTTATTTATGCAAAGTATGCAAATCTCGAAAAACCTTTATTTTTCCCTCAAAACTCTAAGAACGAGACTCTCCGAGGACGCTAAAGCGTTCTCTATGCCTGTCTTGTTATCTGAGAGTTTACACTGAACTTTTTCGGGTTGTCCCAACAGCCGTTTCAAACCTCCTTTTGTCGCTTAGTTCATAATTGTTTAAAAACTATTTTCAATGTGAACAATATCACGTATTCCCATGCAATTTTTTAAACTAACTGAAAAGAAATATCAGATCACCTTGTGTCACACAGTTTAGTTCGCGCTGAAGGCGAGCGTGAGGAACCTGTGTGTTCACGGCTCGTCTTACACCTTCTTGGGTGTAAGCATGTTGTGTCGGTCTACACTGCTACCTTCAGATACGATTTTGGTGCTCTATGCTTATGCCCTCATATCATTTCGTCTCCTGTGACTTCAGACCAAAAATACTTGGACAATCTGAATTGAAGTAGGCCTATTTGTTCGCTAAAATTATCAATTTTTCAACCGTGTTTCTTTAACAACAACACAAACGCCGGGAACATACTTACCCAGGCTCATTGGTGCAGAGGCGCAGAGCCCCGTACAGGCCTTGCTGACCGTGAACCTGCCGTGTGGCGCGCGTCGAGGGCCAGCGTGGGGAAACTCTGAGCTCAAGGCTAGTCGTACACCTTTCTAGGTGTGTTTGCCTTGCCATCTTCCTGGTGTAAGAAAAACGTGTGATCACGGTAGCGAACATACTTTGCCGAGCATGATTATGTTGTTTGAGGTATATATCTCGCTAACGCAAACGGAAACTACGATTTCGGTTGGCAACACACCTTAATAACCATGCAATAGGTTTACATGGTAAAATAATAGTGCGAATTCACTTTCTTTACGCTCAAGAGAAAGGAATTAACAGCGCACTGGATTTCTGGTTTTCAGAGAAAAAACATATTCGTATCTATGTGATCTTGCTGTACATACATAGAGATAATGTTTTCCACCGTTCAGTTCGTACGCCCAGAAGGATTAGATCAAGAATTGAAAGGCACGTTATTGTATTATTGTAATCCCCACATAAATTAATAAACTGATGACTGTTATAATGCTGACTAATGTCACACTAGACATTCCTAAGAGCTCCATGTCTCAGGGTGCTATCATTTTCACATGTTTACACACAGCTCTGACTGTTGCCGTGCGCAAGATCTGTAGGTAAGGTAGATTAGGTTAGGTTAGGTTAAGTTAGGTAAGGTTAGGTTAGGTAGGATACTGTTGTGGGACTGTATAGGATGCAGCATTGACGGTCCCCGTGAGGTTAGGTTAGGGAAGGAAGGTTAGGTCAGGTTAAGTTGGGTTAGGTTAGGTTAGTTTAGGTTAGGTTAGGTTAGGTTGGGTTAGGTTAGGTTAGGTTAGGTTAGGTTAGGTTACGTTAGGTTAGGTTACGTTAGGTTAGGTTAGCTTAGTTTAGGTTAGGTTAGGTAAGGTTAGGTGGTATCTTATTTCACATGTTTACGCACAGCTCTGACAGTTGCCGTGCGCAAGATCTGTAGGATAGATAGGTTGGGTTATGTTAGGTAGGAGACTGTTGTGGGAGTGTATAAGATGCAGTATTGACGATCCCCGTGAGGTTAGGTTAGGTTAGGTTAAGTTAGGTTGGGTTTGGTTGGGTTAGGTTGGGTTAGGTTAGGTTAGGTTAGGTTAGGTTAGGTTAGGTTAGGTTAGGTTAGGTTAGGTTAGGTTAGGTGGTCTCTTCTCTGACATGATTACACACAGCTCTGACAGCTGCCGTGCTCATGATCTGTAGAAATACGTGGTTGGGAAATGATGCAAATATTACACACAGCTAAGTTAATCTACTCATCAAACGAAGATAGAGGCATACAAGGTCTGTAGTATTGACATCAATAGGTTCTGTGTTGATGCGGCTGGATTCTATCAAAAAGGAACTCGTATTGCGGGACCGCAGATCGGTGGGAGTTTGTTTTTGGACCATCCGTCGCCTGCAGTCAACGATCACCTTTCGCGTACTCAGCAGGGCTCGGAGCACTAAATCAGTGGGTGGGTCTGGTCAAGACGCAAGAAAAACACAGAATTTAAAAAAATATTACGAATACTGATTGTGCAGAAACTGTATTTATGAAAAGTATGTAAATTTAAAAAAAACCTTTATTTTTCCCTCAAAACTCTAAGAACGAGACTGTCCGAAGATTTTAAAGCGTTCTCTATGCCTTTTTTGTTATTTGAGAGTTTACACCGAACTTTTTTGTTCTGTCCCAACAGCCGTTTCAAACCACCTTTTGTCGCTTAGTTCATAATTGTTTAAAAACTATTTTCAATGTGAACAATATCACGTATTCCCATGCAATTTTTTAAACGAACTGAAAAGAAATATCAGATCACCTTGTGTCACACAGTTTAGTTCGCGCTGAAGGCCAGCGTGAGGAACCTGTGTGTTCACGGCTCGTCTTACACCTTCTTGGGTGTAAGCATGTTGTGTCGGTCTACACTGCTACCTTCGGATACGATTATGGTGCTCTATGCGTATGCCCTCATATTATTTCGTTTCCTGTGACTTCAGACCAAAAATACTTGGACAATCTGAATCGAAGTAGGCCTATTTGTTCGCTAAAATTATCAATTTTTCAACCGTGTTTCTTTAACAACAACACAAACGCCGGGAACATACTTACCCAGGCTCATTGGTGCAGAGGCGCAGAGCCCCGTACAGGCCTTGCTGACCGTGAACCTGCCGTGTGGCGCGCGTCGAGGGCCATCGTGGGGAAACTCTGAGCTCAAGGCTAGTCGTACACCTTTCTGGGTGTGTTTGCCTTCCCATCTACCTGGTGTAAGAAGAACGTGTGATCACAGTAGCAAACATACTTTGCCGAGCATGATTATGTTGTTTGAGGTATATATCTCGCTAACGCAAACGGAAACTACGATTTCGGTTGGCAACACACCTTAATAACCATGCAAAAGGTTTACATGGTAAAATAATAGTGCGAATTCACTTTCTTTGCGCTCAACAAGTGATGCGATTTTTACCAAAGTTTAGTCATTTCATATATCCTTAACCATTCATCGTGTTGCTCTACTAATTAGTCCGGCAACACCACATCCAAGTCTTCGACATCTGGATCGAGCGACTTATCATGTACATCAAACATTAAATAGGGAGAACGGAACACTACTCTGTGAGGAGTAGCACTAGTTGCATGGCAAAGAGAGGAATTAACAGCGCACAGGATTTCTGGTTTCCAGAGAAAAACATATCCCTATCTATGTGATCTTGCTGTACATACATAGAGATAATGTTTTCCACCGTTCAGTTTGTACGCCCAGAAGGATTAGATCAAGAATTGAAAGGCACGTTATTGTATTATTGTAATCCCCACATAACTTAATAAACTGATGACTGTTATAATGCTGACTAATGTCACACTAGACATGCCTAAGAGCTCCATGTCTCAGGGTGCTATCATTTTTCACATGTTTACACACAACTCTGACTGTTGCCGTGCGCAAGATCTGTAGGTAAGGTAGATTAGGTTAGGTTAGGTTAAGTTAGGTAAGGTTAGGTTAGGTAGGATACTGTTGTGGGAGGGTATAGGATGCAGCATTGACGGTCCTCGTGAGGTTAGGTTAGGTTAGGGAAGGGAGGTTAGGTCAGGTTAAGTTGGATTAGGTTAGGTTAGTTTAGGTTAGGATAGGTTAGGTTAGGTTAGGTAAGGTTAGGTTAGGTTAGGTTAGGTTAGGTTACGTTAGGTTAGGTTAGCTTAGTTTACGTTAGGTTAGGTAAGGTTAGGTGGTATCTTATTTCACATGTTTACGCACAGCTCTGACAGTTGCCGTGCGCAAGATCTGTAGGATAGATAGGTTGGGTTATGTTAGGTAGGAGACTGTTGTGGGAGTGTATAAGATGCAGTATTGACGATCCCCGTGAGGTTAGGTTAGGTTAGGTTAAGTTAGGTTGGGTTTGGTTGGGTTAGGTTGGGTTAGGTTAGGTTAGGTAAGGTTAGGTTAGGTTAGGTTAGGTTAGGTTAGGTTAGGTTAGGTTAGGTTAGGTTAGGTTAGGTTAGGTTAGGTGGTCTCCTCTTTGACATGATTACACGCAGCTCTGACAGCTGCCGTGCTCATGATCTGTAGAAATACGTGGTTGGGAAATGATGCAAATATTACACACAGCTAAGTTAATCTACTCATCAAACGAAGATAGAGGCATACAAGGTCTGTAGTATTGACATCAATAGGTTTTGTGTTGATGCGGCTGGATTCTATCAAAAAGGAACTCGTATTGCGGGACCGCAGATCGGTGGGAGTTTGTTTTTGGACCATCCGTCGCCTGCCGTCAACGATTACTTTTCGTGTACTCTGCAGGGCTCGGAGCAATAGATCAGTGGCTGGGTCGGGTAAAGACGCAAAAAAATCACAGAATTTAAAAAAATATTACAAATACTGATTGTGCAGAAACTTTATTTATGAAAAGCTAAGGGTAGGTAGGTTAGGTCAGGTTAAGTTGGGTTAGGTTAAGTTAGGTTAGGTTAGGTTAGGTTAGGTTAGGTTAGGTTAGGTTAGGTTAGGTAAGGTTAGGTAAGGTTAGGTTCCCTGTTGATGCGGCTTGATTCTATCAAGCCAGGGCGACTTTTGCCATCAATCTTGATTTTTTGACACAGCTGTATGTGTGTAAACATGTGAAAGAAGATACCACCTAACCTAACCTAACCTAACCTTACCTATCCTTACGTAACCTTACCTAACCTAACCTTACCTATCCTTACCTAACCTAACCTTACCTATCCTTACCTAACCTTACCTAACCTTCCCCAACCTAACCTAACCTTACCTAACGGAACCTCACGGGGACCGTCAATACTGCATCATATACCCTTCCACAACAGTCTTCTACCTAACCTAACCTAACCTAATCTATCTAACCTACAGATCTTGCGCACGGCAACAGTCAGAGCTGTAAATAAACATGTGAAATATGATACCACTTTGAGACATGGAGCTCCTAGGAATGTCTAGTGTGACATTAGGCAGCATTATAACAGTCATCAGTTTATTAAGTTAAATTTTAGCCTCCTAGCTCAAGTTTTGTAGTAGTAACAAAGCCTTTCACTTTCTTTGTCTGAAGAGGTCATTTAGACCCTAGCTACAAAACACGTTGTTAGAACGTTGAAATTTGGTACAGACCTGCCTCCAACATTGAAAAACAGCGACGCGCCATCATTTTCAGGCGTTTTCGAACTGAAAGGTCCTTTGTTTGAGTCTCACTTCTTAGCAATGGCTTGCAAGGGAACACGCAGCAGCGTTTAAAGGGTTGAAGTCGTTGAGATACCGACTTCCCAGTCTAACATCTTTTTCTTTAAGGTTGGAATCATACAAAATCAAACATAAGGCAGCATTCTAACAGTCATTAGTTTATTAAGTTATGTGGGGATTACAAAACTACCGTAACCTGCCTTTCAATCGCGAAAAGCAACTGTCAGAGCTGTCAAGCCGCCCTAGCCTCGTTTGATAAGTAGATTCACTCAGCTGTGTGAAGCATTTTCCAACTCCGCTTTTTTGCAGATCTTTCGCACGGCAACTGTCAGAGCTGTGTGTAAACGTGTGAAAGAAGATACCACCTAACCTTACCTTACCAAACCTAACCTAACCTAACCTAACCCTACCTAACCTGACCTCACCTCACGGGGACCGTCAATACTGCATCCTGTACCCTCCTACAACAGTCTCCTACCTAACCTAACCTAACCGAACCTAACTTATCTAACCTACAGATCTTGCGCACGGCAACAGTCAAAAGCTGTGTGTAAACGTGTGAAAGATGACACCACTTTGAGACATGGAGCTCCTAGGAATGTGAAGTGTGACATACGGCAGCATTATAACAGTCATCAGTTTATTAAGTTATGTGGGGATTACAATACTACCTTACGGTGCCTTTCCATCGCTCAAGGCAACTGTCAGGGCTGTGTGTTAACATGTGAAAGAAGATACCACCTAACCTAACCTAACCTTACCTATCCTTACCTAACCTTACATTTCCTACCCCAACCTAACCTAACCTTACCTAACGGAACCTCACGGGGACCGTCAATACTGCATCCTATACCCTCCCACAACAGTCTCCTACCTAACCTAACCTAACCTAACCTATCTAACCTACAGATCTTGCGCACGGCAACAGTCAGAGCTGTAAATAAACATGTGAAAGATGATACCACCTTGAGACATGGAGCTCCTAGGAATGTCTAGTGTGACATTAGGCAGCATTATAACAGTCATCAGTTTATTAAGTTAAATTTTAGCCTCCTCGCTCAAGTTTTGTAGTAGTTACAAAGCCTTTCACTTTTTGTGTCTGAAAGGGTCATTTTGACCCTAGCCACTAAACACGTTGTTAGAACGTTGAAATTTGGTACAGACTTGCCTCCAACATTGAAAACCAGCGACGCGCCATCATTTTCAGGCGTTTTCGAACTGAAAGGTCCTTTGTTTGAGTCTCACTTCTTAGCAATGGCTTGCAAGGGAACACGCCGCAGCGTTTAAAGGGTTGAAGTCGTTGAGATACCGACTTCCCAGTCCAACATCCTTTTCTTCAAGGTTGGAATCATACAAAATCAAACATAAGGCTGCATTCTAACAGTCATTAGTTTATTAAGTTATGTGGGGATTACAAAACTACCATAACGTGCCTTTCAATCGCGCACGGCAACTGTCAGATCTGTCAAGCCGCCCTAGCCTCGTTTGATAAGTAGATTCACTTAGCTGTGTAAAGCATTTTCCAACTCTGCTTTTTTACAGATCTTTCGCACGGAAACTGTCAGAGCTGTGTGTAAACATGTGAAAGAAGATACCACCTAACCTTACCTTACCTAACCTAACCTAACCTAACCTACTGTCACGGGAGTGAAAAGAGAGAGAAGCCCTAGCCAGAGAAAGAGAGAGAGAGGGCTAGGGCTAGCGCTGCGCAAAGAGGAACCCGCGATGTGCTGGAATCAGCACCCCCGGGCTGGCATAGGCCGCGCCTATGACAGCCCGGAGACACGACGGCAGACGTGTGTGCACCCTCGCTGCGGCAACACCGGTGAGTACTCGGCGGCAACAAAGTGTGAATTCTACCTCTTGTTTCTTCCCTTCCTCTATCACTGACTACACCCAGCCTCGAAGGGTAGACGTTACAATAACAGTACACCATTCGGGACATGGTGGAGGTGCGTGAGGTTGTCCGTTCCCTGGAGAGTTTCCTTTTCCGTGCCCGCTACACCGTCTCCCTTTCCCTCCCTTCCCGGTCTGGTAGGGGTAGTGGTTAGGCTAGCAAGCTTGGTATAGTAATATAGTAGGCTGCTCGCACGCGCGCGGAAGCCGCGTGTAGAGAGGGTCACGTGTCAGACTGATACGTGAGATTCGGTGAAGCGTTCCGAACAGACGAGTACCGGCTACTGGGTACTCGGCCTTACCAGTCGCTTCATCGGATCTTACATTTTCGCGATAGTTGTAGGTAGCTTTAGTTCGTTTTAGGTAAAATAGTTTAGGATTCGTTTTATTTTCATTTTAGATTTTCTCTTTGTAAATTCCTTTGGTCAAGTTTCGTCTTAAGTGCCTTAGTATTAAGAAGTGTCAAGTGCCAGTGTCGAGTGTCCGGTGTCGGGTTCGGTTCAAATTTGGAAAGAAATTCTCGACGACAGGGCGTGGCCGTTGCTGGGCAGTGCTAGCTCGTGGCGCTGCTAGTGCGTTGACCGGGGCTAACGTGCTGACGGCGCGGTGCTGACTAGGCCAGGCGAGAGGCAGTGGCAGCCCGCTTGCACAATGGCAGCGTCAGCGACATCGTTCGCGCAGTACCTTGACCCGCAGGGCCCCGAGTTTGTGCGGCGGGTCGTCGTACTCCGTTCACAGATCGGGGCGCGTTCGGGGGGGGGTCTACGCACCGAAACTAACGTTACGCCTGGCCTCGGCCACTGAGTCCGAGCGGGGGGCTGCGGCCAGGGCCGCTAAGCCACTCGTCGAATGGGTCGCCGGCAAGGGGACCAGGGTCTGGTCCAGTCGGGTGACAGTCGGCGACACCCTGGACGAATTTCAGGACAAAGTACGGTCGGACGTGCCGGAGGCCCTGAAGGCCTTCCTGAGCGGAGCAGCCCTGCCGACAGTGGACGACCCGGAGTCGTTTCCGTACACGTGGGTGATAGACGTGACAGCATTACTTGACTACATCATGGACATGCGGGACCGACTGACAGAGGACGAGGACATACGTAAACTACGACCAATGCTGGAGACCATATTTCAGGCCATCGCCCTCTCACCGAAGCCGTGGCCGCAGCAGCAGCGGGAGCGCCGAGCGGAGCCACAGGACAGACGCACCACTAATATGCCTTCGCCCACAGAAGCCGCGGTCGCAGCAGGGGCATCGGCACCGCATAGGCGGGCGCCCTCCTTCCTTTTCGCAAGCGAGGTCATGACCCTCGTGCATGACTCCGCGAAGCTGCGGAGCATGCTGCAGGGGAGGAGGGAGGCGCCGGCAACGCCGAAAGTGAAGCTGTGGTGGCTGTCAGCGATCACAGAGGCTAATGCGGGGCCGATAGGGGCAACATTGGCCAGGTGTGTGGCCGCGGTGCGGGACTCGGGGTTCCTTAGGTCAGGTAGCACTACTGACCTAAGGGACTGCGACAGTGCTCTCAGGGCTGTAGTCTCTGATACAGAGGGGGCTTTGCCAGAGCAGCCCTGTATTTCTGCGGCAAGGCCGGAGGAGTACCAGCTGTGGGATGGTTCCGATTTCCTCGTCATCGACATGGTCAGGCTGATTAACTACTTAGAGCAGGTCCAGGCCCAGAATCCTGCAGATGCGGAGCTCCAGGACGCGGAAAAGTGTCTCGAGGTCGCCGTTCTCATTCTAGCTCAGGGGTCATCACATCGGGTCCCCACAAACCCCAACTCCTTAGCAGCAGAGTTTGAGGCGGCGGAGGGGTACGAGCGGATCCTGGACAACAACGAGCAGGACACCCGTCTGGAGTGGAGCCGTAGGGACAGGGCAGCTGACGGCCGAGGCCGGGGGCACCAGCCCTTCGGCCCCGGACAGGCTGCTGCTGCCGTCAGGACTCTATTTGGGCCCTCCCAACAGGAGCCCCGATTTTCAGACCAACCTAGGAGGCAAAATTTTGACAGGGTTTCGGCGGCTCCAGTGCAACACAACCAGTACTTCCTCCCTCCCCCACAGATCCAGGACTACCGCTACCAACGCCCGCAAGGCTCCAGACATCACCATCAAGAATTCCCAGACGAGTTTGATTTCCCCGATTTTCCAGGCCTTTCCTATCCAGGTTTCCAACAGGGGAGCCGGAGACACGGGGGAATCAACGCCCTGCATTCCAGCCCGAACGTCCGCCCAGCCAAGCCGAGACTAGCCGTGCCGCAGTACGCGCGGGACTCTAGCTTGGCTGACTTCCTAGATCTATTTCAAAGCAGGATGGACTACTTCGGGGCCTCCGACGAGGAGCGCCTCCACTACCTGGAGGAGGCCGTCAGAGGCACCGAGGTAGCGGGCTGGCTGCAAGACCACGTGCGGCAGCAGGGGCGCAGCATCCCATGGGCATCTCTACGGCAGGCGCTTCGGGACAGCTTTTCGGGGGTGGCGGACAGGCTGGCAGCGCGGAGCATGTTGCGGAAGCGGAGGAAGAGTCCCGACGAGACGATGCGGGAGTACTTCCACGACATGCTCTCGCTGATGCGCCGGGCGCATATAACGTTCGACCCCCAGGAGCTGTTCCTGGAGGTGCTGGCGGGCTTGCCGGAGGCCTTGAAATATAGGATGCCGGTGGGCCCGTTCCGGTCCGTCGACGAATTCAAGCAGGCACTGATGCTGCTGGAATGCCTGGAGTCGGCGGACCGGGCCAAACAGCCGGCGGTGCACTTCCAGCCAGCATCGCTGACGGCGCAGGTGGAGAAACTGCACCTCGGGGATCGGGGCAGCAGGCCGCGGGACCCGACCCCGCACCGGTCACCCAGCAACAGCAGCGATCGGTCGCGTGGCTACGGCGGCGATCGATCGCGTGGCTACAGTGGCGATCGTTCGCGTGGCTACGGCGGCGATCGGTCGCGTGGCTACAGCGGCGATCGGTCGCGTGGCTACAGCGGCGATCGGTCGCGTGGCTACGGGGGCGATCGATCGCGTGGCTACAGCGGCGATCGTTCGCGTGGCTACAGCGGCGATCGTTCGCGTGGCTACAGCGGCGATCGTTCGCGTGGCTACAGCGGCGATCGGTCGCGTGGCTACGGCGGCGATCGGTCGCGTGGCTACAGCGGCGATCGGTCGCGTGGCTACGGCGGCGGTCGGTCTCGTGGCTACGGGAGCGATCGATCGCGTGGCTACAGCGGCGATCGGTCGCGGGGCTACAGCGGCGATCGGTCGCGGGGCTACAGCGGTGATCGGTCGCGGGGCCACAGCGGTAATCGATCGCGTGGCCACGGGGGTTCCAGCGGTTCCGGCAGTAGAGACCGCAGCGGCAGCCGCAGCCGGTCCAGCGGCGGCGGGGGCCAGGGTGAAGGGCACCGTTCCCGCAAGGAGCAGCACTCTGGGCCCTCGCAGGAGCGCCGGCCCAGCCAGGAGCCAAAGACTCCAAAAAACTAGGCTCGGTAGGTGCGGGCGGGGGTGCAGGCCCACCGCAGCTACCGACTTTCCGGTGTGTACGGGTCGTACACGACGTAAGCTGCCTGTACAGATGCTTAAGCTACGCCGTGTACGGAATCCAAGGTCAATTTCAGGAAATCAGGGATAAAATTTTATGTTGCATTTTACATAACTTTCAGGAATTTCAGGACGTTTTGGTCGACGGCAATGGTGATAAATTTGACTCGGTTTCGGCTTTTCAGTCATTTGCAAATTCAGGAGGGAAAATTGATGAGCTCAGTGCACTTATGGCGGCGGCAGAGGTTTTGAACCGTCCTATCACAGTCTTCCATGGGAAGGATGTGACCCTGATAGGGCGAGGCAAGGAATCGCCCTGCATACATCTATCCTTCCTCGGGACGGCTGAGAGGGGCTTCTACGATTTCCTGGAGCCCGTGTCGGAGGATGCTCCGACAGCGCGGACATACGCCTACATTGTCAAAGCAACGGCGTCCCCAAGTCCGTTGCAATGCAGCTCCTCCAGCGCGTTTGGGTTTTCGCGCGCGCCAGCTTTGCCAACTGCCGCGGTGAAGGTGACGCGGAAACTGTCTCGGTGGCGCGAGGCGGCCGCGGAGGGATACGCGGAGGTTGGCAGCGCCAAACCGTCGGCGACGGCAGAGCGTCGCAAGGCGGTGGCAGCAAGGCAGCATAGCAGACAGCTTCCCAAAAATTTTCAGATTCCCACAAACAACAGATTTGATGTTTTGAATTCGGACTTGCCAGATTCGGAGCTTGACAGGGACAATGAACCATGTGTTTCCCTTCCAGCCAGTCCGAGAAAGCAACGTCGCCTCGTGTCTTCGCCCAAAAGTAGTCCGTTTAGACGGATTAAAACTGAGTTGCCCATCCGGACCTCAGGCATAATCAAACTGCACTCAGAGGGCCGGGACGCGGACGAGGGCGAAGGCATTGAGTTGGTGGCTTCATTAAACTTACAGTTGAATAAAAGGAAATTTTCAGCGCTGTTGGACACAGGGTCAGGGGTGAATTGTATCTCCAAGGAGTGTTTGGATAAAGCTTTTCCTGGCTCTCGTCTAGAGCGTACTAACAAAATTCTTCTTGCAGCTAATGGTTCTAAATTGAAAATTTTTGGTCGTTGGCAAGGTGTATTTACTATTGGTGGAATTGAGTTTCGGTCAGTTTTCTATGTGGTTCGTGACCTGTGTAAAGATGTTATTTTGGGAAATGCTTTTCTGTTGTCTGCTAAACCGATTATTGACTATGGCAAATTGACTGTGACTTTTAAAAATTGTAATCAAATAGCAAGTGTGAAATTTGGACAGTTTTATTATTCTGACAGTGGCTTTAACCCTTTTGATGCAATGGATGTGTCCGCTTTGTATACAGGACCACAGTATGTACAGGCAATGGATAGTGTTTTGATACCTCCCCTTACAATTAAATGTGTACCAGTCCAAGTGTCCCCTCACAATATTGATAAGGATACTGTGTTTGTTGGCAATCCTAAATTACTGCAAAATCATAATTTATTGGTGTCTGATTTTATTTTAACCCCAAAGGGTACACGGTATGTGCAAATTGCTAATGTGGGGCATGTAGTGCAAAGGGTGTCACTTGATATGAATTTGGCAGTGGATGCGGAATGTGCGGAAAATTTCACGGGTTTTCAGAGCATCAATGCAGTCAGTGCTGAAGGCCCGCTAGAGGCAGAGCCACCTAAATTACAATTTGATATTAATCCAGATTTGACTCCAGAGCAGCGGGAAAAAGCCCTTCAGTTGTTGACTTCCTATTCGGATGTGTTTGTGTCGGATGTCAGTGAGTTGCGTCGATGTACATATCCTCCCATACATTTGGATTATGATAAACGGAAACGGGTTTCACAGCGTAACTACAGGATGAGTGTGGATGAGAAGGAATTTGTTGAGGAATATGTTCAAAAATTACTGACAGCTGATTTAATTGAAAAATGTACCTCTGTTTATTGCACTCCTCTTCTTGTTGTTCCCAAGCCCAACCATACTAAGGAAAACCCGTCTTATCGTCTCGTACAGGACTTCAGGAAAATTAATAAAATTTTAACTGATATTAAGTATCCAATTCCTGACACCCAGGAGTTAATTGATTCATTTCAGGGGAAAAGCTTTTTCACCAACGTTGACAGTTGTAGTGGCTATTGGCAGCTTACTCTCCACCCCGACTCCAGAGATATCACGGCATTTGATTCTCCAGCAGGATGTCGGTACAGGTGGAAGGCTCTAGCTCAGGGTTTGAGTGTCGCTCCAGCAGTCTATGCTCTGGCAATGGACCACATCTTGTTGAAACTGAAACAAACGGGCAATGTAGTAAATTATTTTGATGACACAAGTGTCGGTACAGAAACTTTTGAGGAACATTTAATAGCTTTGGCAGAGTTTTTGGAACTGCTCAGAGAGCATCAAGTTAAATTAAATATTAAAAAGAGTACGTTTTTCCAACGCAAAGTAAAGTTTCTTGGCATGGAGGTTAACGGTAAAGAAGTACGTATTTTACCAAGCAGGATTCGTGCAATTTCTAAAATGCCTGCACCGCAGGATAAGGATAAATTGCGTTCAGCTTTGGGTGTCTTTGGCTATAACAGACGTTTTATTCAAAACTTTACTCAGATTGCATTCCCGTTAATTCAGCTTCTCAAGAAAGATGTTGATTTTGTCTGGGGCCAGGAGCAGCAACAAGCATTTGACAAGTTAAAAGAAGTTCTTTCTAGCCCTCCTGCCCTTCGCCTCTACAATCCGAGGGCTCCGAACAGAATAGCGACAGATGCGTCGTATTCTGGGCTCGGTGTGCAATTCTCACAGCAAGATCTAGAGACCAAACGGTTCCATCCCGTTGGGTTTGTGAGCAGGTCTCTGAAACCATCGGAGAAAAAACTCCCCATTTATTATTTAGAGTGTGCTGCTATCGTGTATGGGTTTCTTAATTTTAGGCATTATGTACAAAACAGAAACGTGATCACGACCGTGGTGACGGATCACCAGAGCCTGCGGAGTCTGCTACAAACGCCAAGACCAGAGGGTCCGATCGCTAAACATATAGTCTTTTTAAGCCAGTTTAACTTTCAGATTGAGTACAAACCGGGAAAAACGCATTTGAATGCGGATGGGTTGAGCCGGAATCCGGTGGATGTTCCGGAGAAAACCGTTGACGAGGAAGTTGACGAAGTTTTTCCAGAGCGTCTCCCGACCGTTCCTAACCCCAGCAGCAGCGTCTGCCCCGTTACCACCAGGGCGCAGAGAGCTCGGGATGACGCCGCCGAGGTTGATGCTGCTCAAGAAGATGTAATTAATCAAAATTATGTACCGGATTTCTCTTCCTTCTTCCTTAATAACACAACAGTTCTCAAGGACTTACAGTTCGGCGATCCGGAGTTGCAGAAAATTCGCGATAAACTGCGTGCAGGTGGCGACTGCAAGGGTTACCAACTGAAAGAGGGCTTGCTGTACCATTGGTGCGATGGAAAATTGTTGTTGGTTGTTCCCAAATTGTGTGTAAAGTATGTACTGCATGAATTCCATGATAATCGCGGCCACCGGGCCACGAAACACCTTATCAAAAATATCCTACAGTATTTCTGGTGGCCGGCAATTAATTCAGATGCCAAAATTTATTATGAAAGTTGTCACTACTGTCAAATGCACCGCACGGATCGCAGGAAGCCGGGATTTTTAAAACCATTAGTTCCGTCCCGGCCATTTTCCAATATTAGCTGCGATTTCGTGGGTAAATTAGAATTGACAAAAAATAAAATGGAACACTTTTGTATCATCACGGACTCGTTCACGAAGTACGTGTGGACAAGAGCGTGTAAAAAGGCAGATACGGAGACGGCTATTGCTTGTCTCACGTCTTTTAGTATGCAATTTGGATTTTGTGACAATTATACTACTGATAGTGCCTCTTACTTTACTAGCTACGTTTTTCAAAAAGCCATAGACAGGTGGAATATTTTTCATAACGCGTTTCGCAAGGCTCCCCATTGTAACGGGCAGGTTGAGCGGAGTGTGCAGTCTGTCAAAAACATGCTGGCACAGTTGCTCCTTCAGTTTGGTCGCCAATGGGACGATTATTTGGAATTGGCAACGCTTTTGTTTAATTTAAATTACCATGAAACAATTAAAACTTCTCCCTTTTACGCAGTTTACGGTTTTGACCCTAATGTACCAGGCATTGTGCAATTGTTGCCTTCTTCGGACACTGACGTTGACAGTAAGGTACGGCGCCACGCGGCACTCTTGCAGGACCTTCGGTCCCGGATTCAGGTTGCCCAGGATAAGAATAAGCGCCATTACGACGCTTCTCGGCAGGAGAGTTCTTATCGGGTGGGGGACTTGGTTCGGGTCCGGAACGAGACGGAAGAGCTACGCTGGCCAGACAAGAACATCGTCTGGCGTGGCCCGTTTACTGTTGTCGGGAAAAAGTCCGACCTGTTTTATTTTATTTTGGTGGACGCTAAACTTCCGCACGGCGGCCTCAAGCAGGTCGTCAAAGAGTATCATGTGCGGCACATTCGACCCTACCGCGAGCGACCGCCTGACCTGCAGTTCCCGGACTTACCCAATTTACTCACCGACGTAACGGCTCTCATATCTGGCCACGGACACTGTTAGTTTAAGTCGATTTTCATTTGTTTTAGGTTTGTAAGTGGCAATATTCCCTCTCAGGTTTTGTTTATTCTAATGTACGTTCTCTTCTCCACCTGTTCCAGGATAGCTAACTGGCGATAGTGTTTATACTTGTTCTGGGTTTTCTATCCTCTTTGTCCTTTCCTTTCAAAATGACCGCTACATTGACCATCATCAGTTGCCTGGTCCTCTTGACCTCGGGGACGTCCGCTTCGGATGACACGATACCGTCCCGGGTGACTTACGACGCGACGACGACATTACTGACGACAGGATTTTACCACCGACAGCTGCCGTCGAAGTTCGCGGCAGAGGTAGTTGACACAATACACTTCATCAGACCCCTCCCGGAGGTCCCCGTTGCCGCGATCCGGAGGCAGGCGGCGCAGATCACGGCCCACATGCAGTGGCGCACGGTCACGGCAAGGGATTCGGTGTACGCCTGGAACGACACGGTCAATGCGGTGCTTGGCCTGGTCTCGCTCAACCGAAAGGTGGAGATGGACCTGACCCGGTACCGTAGGGGCCTGGCGTTCCTGGGGCAGGCATTCGAGTTCTGCTGTGACCTGCTCACTGAGCAAGCCGTGGCGCCCCTGATGACCGACGTCCGCAACCTGCAAGGCACCATGAAGGAGCTGGTCTCGGCCCAGTCCACGTTGGAGGGGGACGTGCAGACGATGGCTGGCCGATTCCAGAACTTCTCGGAGTCCGTCCGGGACTCGATGGACTCAGTGGCCCAGGGAATGCGGTTGCTCGAGCGCACGTCCAATCAGGAGATTACGGCGGTCCGGAATGACGTGACCATGCTTCTGGTCATACACAGGTTTCGACCCTCCTGTCGCACGTCGTTTCGGAGGAGATGGCCGTACACTCCCTCCTGATGGCATGCGCTCAAAATAGGCTGACCCCCCAGGCAATCGGACAGGACAAGTTGGTGGAGGGGATCCAGACCTTGCTGGCGAAAGGCGCCTACAAGGGCCTTGAATTGGCATTTTCAGACGTCAGCAAGTTCTACACGGAACCCCTCACTACTTGCTCCGTGGCCGAAGAGGCAGTCCACCTTTTCGTTAAAATTCCTCTAAAATCCGTAACTAATAATTGGCGCGTTTCAAAATACATTCCGATCCCTTTCGCATGGCGGGACTCGGTCTGCAAAATTCATGTTCCTGGGGAGTTCCTCCTGACGGCCAGCACGGAGGCGGAGGTGGCCATCGTGGCTGAGCCGGAGCAATCGCATTGCCTGGAGAACGACATATGCCAAATCCCTCGGGTGGAGGCAGGCTTCACCCGCGAAGGGGCTTGCCTCCGGGCAATGCTGACCAAGCGAACGGTGAAGGAAACGATGCAGGATTGCGAGTTTCATTGCTATCCACAGGCCACACCCGAGGTGATGCGTGTCCACGCACAAGAATTCATCATAGCGGCGCCCCACGCCGTTAAGATGGAGGTGCGTTGCGTGAAGATCTTACATTCGCAAACCCTGCAGAACGTGGGTTTCGGGGCTTATCGGGTGAGACTGCCCGGCAACTGCTCTCTCCACCTGGACGGGTCGTTGGCGGTGCGGACGAGGCGCGTGACAGCGGCGTCGGCGCCGGAGGCGCCCGAGGTGCAGTTTCTGATCCCCGCCCAATGGGGGTCAAACTTGAACTATGAACTGCCGGAGCTGCACGACCTCGGCACGGCCCCAAAATTGACCAACGACCCGACGCTTATAAACCCTAACTGGACGCTGGCAGTTCCAACTTTTGAGCTTAAACGTCATATCCCAAAAATTTTTGTTCCGGAACTGCAGCAAGCTAAAGTAAAATCATATACATTCTTCCCGGGGAATCTCTGGTTCTCCTCGGCACTTTGGCGGTTTTCGGTTTTCTCATTTTTCTAAATTCCATAGCCTTGTTCGTCGTTTATACTAAATTCAAGTACGCCACGCGGGGGCCACAGTCGGCCGTGGCGCCGAGTGCGTCGGTCGCGCCGTCAGAGACTGGCACCAGTCACCACCAGGACCCGGACACTCGGCAGCGGCGGTACAGCCGGCAGGAGCCACTCCAGCTCGAGGCCGGAAGGGGTGCCGGGGGCAGACGGCACCGGGGGGACTTTGGTAGGCAGCAGGGCGGGGAATACTCCTACGCGGAGGAGGTTCCGCTTAATTGGTCCCGCCGTCCACGCCTCCCTCTGCCGTCTACGGAGGATGAAGTTGACTAACGCTGCCAGACCGGCACCAACCCTTTTCCCACTCCCGCTACCGGACTGAACCTCAGACTCAAACTACAACTGACAACTCAGACTAAAACGACCACCTTGGCTTTTTGCATTCCTTAAATTACTCGTCTTCTCTTGTCGTCACTTTCCGTCATCTTTCACCTTTCACCTTTCTCGTTCACACTGTCGCCGAGTGCTCTACAACGCGCATCCGAGGGGCACTCTACACCGAGCTGCGAGTCCGCAAGGAGGAGCACAGCTGCCGCACTGGTCAACAGTGCTGTACCACCGCAGCTGCCCCACGCCGAGTCTTTTGAGGAGGCCGGTTGACCGGGAGGCGTTAGGCGCACCTGTCAACCGAGGGGGCTCGGACCACCACCAACGCGAGAGGTCGTCATCGTCGAGGCCGGCGGCCCGTGGACCCCAGGGCGCCACCACGCCATCAGGGAGGCCACTTCCCAAGTCGAGTTGCAAGTCCGTAAGGAGGAGCACAGCCGCTGCACTTCGTCAAGTGCATCAACATCACGGCTGCCCCACGCCAAGTCTTTTGAGGAGGCCGGTTGACCGGGAGGCGTTTGGCGCACCTGTCAGCCGAGGGGACTCGACTCACTGCAAGGACACCGCAAGGGTCACCATGGCAACCAGCCACCGTCGCAGAGCCTGGGCGTCGAGGACGTCCGGATCACCAGCATCACAGCATCGAGTTGCAAGTCCGTTTGGAGGCGCACAGCTGCCGCACTCGTCCAGCGCAGTGCACCAAAAACGCAGCTGCCCCTTGCCGAGTCTTTTGAGGAGGCCGGCTGTCCAGAAGGCGTTCGGCGCACTGGTCAGTCGCGGGGACTCAGCCACGGCGACAGAGGTCGACGCGCGGAGCGTCACCTGACCCGGGAGCCGCGCCGCCACAACACGCGTCAGCACACCATCAGCGGAACGCGCGGCGCCGCACCACCTGACCGGGTCAGTAGCACGAGCTGCCGAATCCGCGTGCGGAGGCTGGCACGGCTGCTTGGCAGTGCCGGCAGTCGCCTGTGCCCGCTCTCGCAAGGAGGGGCCTGGTGGGCAAGGAGCTTGTCCTGCCAGAGGGCTTGGGGCTCCGAGCAACGCGACGACACGCCCAGACGGACGACGCGACGGGGCCGGCGAGGCTACGCTTCAGGAGCTACGCCGGCTGGACGAAGCGAGGACGCTTCTTTCGAAAAGGGGGGGAGACGCGAGAAGAGAGAAGAGAGAAGAAATGTCTATTATTTCCAGTTATTGTTAAAAATTATTCTGCGCCATCATTTGAATTTAATTGAACTATTATGATTATTGTTTTGAAGTATTTGAAATTAATCTTGAAGTATGTATGTGGAAGGGGGAGGAGAGAAGGCGTTACGTCGAATTAGAATCCGTCCGAGTACCTGCCGGTGAGGCAAACAAAATATTATTCCAAATTTAAAATATTGATGCATAAAACCCTTTGTTAGAGTCTTCTGCCAAGATGATAGATTAAATCGCGGTTTCGCCTTTGCGCTAAAGATGAGGACATCTTTCCTTCAAAGGGGGAGGATGTCACGGGAGTGAAAGAGAGAGAAGCCCTAGCCAGAGAAAGAGAGAGAGAGGGCTAGGGCTAGCGCTGCGCAAAGAGGAACCCGCGATGTGCTGGAATCAGCACCCCCGGGCTGGCATAGGCCGCGCCTATGACAGCCCGGAGACACGGCGGCAGACGTGTGTGCACCCTCGCTGCGGCAACACCGGTGAGTACTCGGCGGCAACAAAGTGTGAATTCTACCTCTTGTTTCTTCCCTTCCTCTATCACTGACTACACCCAGCCTCGAAGGGTAGACGTTACAATAACAGTACACCATTCGGGACACCTACCTAACCTAACCTTACCTAAACTAACCTCACCTCACGGGGACCGTCAATACTGCATCCTGTACCCCCCTACAACAGTCTCCTACCTAACCTAACCTAACCGACCTACAGATCTTGCGCACGGCAACAGTCAGAGCTGTAAACAAACATGTGAAAGGTGATACCACCCTGAGACCTGGAGCTCCCAGGAATGTCTAGTGTGACATAAGACATTGAAACAGTCATCAGTTTATTAAGTTAAATTTGAGCCTCCTAGCTCAAGTTTTGTAGTAGTCACAAAGCCTTTCACTTTCTGTGTCTGAATGGGTCATTTTGACCCTAGCAACTAAACACGTTGTAATTTTTCACATACTGCTTTCTAATTGCCCCTAAACACTGTACACTGTTTACTGATTTATTAATTCAGTGCAAGTCAAATAAATAGTTGGGAAGGTTGACGGAGGCCACATAGACGCCTTATCGAGAAGGGAATACCTTTAGCGCGAGCGAAGCGACTGCGGTCGTCTGACAAGCCTGATATGCCCTGTTTTGACCACTGGCACCATCAGTAACACCTGAGGTTCATTTCTGAAATGAAACTGGGGATTATACACTGGGCGTCAGAATTAGTGCCCACTTATGGTCAGCGCGACCATTTCTACGTTTTTCAAGTTAGAACGTTGAAATTTGGTACAGACCTGCCTCCAACATTAGGCGAACCTACTATAGCGTTACGTTCCTTAAAACGCTACAGCGTGTACCCGTGCAAGCCATTTTAGAAAACTAAATTTTAAAATCGGTTTTTTTTTTTTTTACAAAAAATGGTTTGATGCGGAGCACAGGCGCTAGAATCATTAAAAAACAGCGACGCGCCATCATTTTCAGGCGTTTTCGAACTGAAACGTCTTTTGTTTGAGTCTCACTTCTTAGCAATGGCTTGCAAGGGAACACGCCGCAGCGTTTAAAGGGTTGAAGTCGTTGAGATACCGACTTCCCAGTCTGACATCTTTTTCTTAAAGGTTGGAATCATACAAAATCAGTTTTCGCGCCTTCCTACCCGTATCAGGAGAAACCACCCCATGGCAAGAAAATATCCTTAAAAAGTGTCAAATTTTTCAGTTATTTTCAGGTTTTGCGTCGGGTGCAGTTGCTTCATAACGCAAATACAAGCGAGACGTTGCATAAATGTCATGTTGATCCCAATAGTGGCCACAGGGGCACTTTTTTAAGGCCATTTACTGTCTAAGGTTAAGGATAATGTTAGGCGTTACAGCTTAGTGTCAGCTGTGTCAAAAAGTCGAGATTGATAGGAAGAGGCGTCCTGGTTTGATAGAATCCAGCCGCATCAACACGGAACCTACTGATGTCAATACTACAGACCTTGTATGCCCCTAGCCTCGTTTGATAAGTAGATTCACTTAGCTGTGTGAAGCATTTTCCAACTACGTTTTTTTACCGATCTTGCGCACGGCAACTGTCAGAGCTGTGTGTAAACATGTGAAAGAAGATACCATCTAACCTTACCGAACCTAACCTAAGCTACCTTACCTAACCTAACCTAACCTAAACTCAGGGAAACCGTCAATTCTGTAACCTATACCCTTCCACAACAGTCTCCTACCTAACCTTACCTAACCTAACCAAATCTCTCTAACCTACAGATCTTGCGCACGGCAACAGTCAGAGCTGCGTGTAAACATGTGAAAGATGATACCACCTTGAGACATGGAGCTCCTAGGAATGTGTAGTGTGACATAAGGCAGCATTCTAACAGTCATCAGTTTATTAAGTTATGTGGGGATTACAAAACTACCATAACGTGGCATGTACTTGGCTCTGTGTGTGAGTATGCGTGTGGTGATGTGGTCCAGCCCCAGATCGTCATAAAGCCATGCAGTTGGGTACATGGGATTCATGCCGAGTGAGTGGCGGACTATGTTGCGCTCTGCAGAGCAGATCTTTGGTATGTATGTGTGGGTAGGCGCGGTGACTGGGATGGCCGAAGCGTATTCCAGTGCCGGCCTGATGTAAGTTTTGTAGGTGTGGAGTAGAGTTTGCTGGCATGTGCCTTTGCCCCGGGCCCGAAGCATTTTCAACAGATTCATTCTGAGGTATGCCTTGTGCCGGACTTCGGAGCTATGGACACTCCAGTTGAGTGTGTTTGTGAGCCGCATCCCAAGGTATTTGGTGCTTTTTTGTAAGGGAATGGGCGTTTGGTGTAGAGTGATCCTGGGATCGCTCATTTGGTGTTTTTTGGATGAGAAATGGTGGAATTTTATGAGCACAGATTTGTCTGGATTAACCCCTATTCTCCAGGTGCGGAGCCAGGGTTCCAGTCTGTGTGTGATGTAGGATTGGAGTTGTGCTTCAGCGGCCGGAACGCTGTTGTGTATGGAGTATAGTGTTGTGTCGTCCGCGAATTGCTGGACGAAAGTTGTTCTGTTGTTTGTGGGAGGTGGTGTGTCTGAAATGAATAAGTTGAAGAGGTCACATGAGCTGGGGGCGCCCTGGGGTGTGCCAGCTCTGAGTGGGAATGCGCGGCTGATGCAGTTAAGGTAGGTGGCTTGGCTGGTGCGTTGTGAAAGGTAGTTGTGAATGAGGCGTGTAGTGGTGGGCCGGAAACCGAGCGTGTGCATCTTGTAGACAAGCCCCTCATGCCAAAGGCGATCATAGGCCTTTTCTATGTCAAGAAAGGCTGCCACTGCAACCTTCTTGCTGTTAAACCCATCAGTAAGGCGCTGGGTAATGAGGTGGAGTGCTGTCTCGCAGGAGAGCCCCGCTCGGAAGCCGAACTGTGTGATTGGTATTGGGTTTATGTTGTGGGTTTCTGCTCTAAACCGAGGAAGCCATGCTTTTTCAAACAGTTTTCCGAGGGTGTTGAGCAGCGTGATGGGGCGTAGGTTTGTGGGTATGGATGAGTCTTTTCCTGGCTTGGGTATATAGACTATTCTGCCTTGCTTCCAAGAAGCGGGATAGTGGCCAGAGAATTCTACAGCGTCAAAAAGTTTTATCAGCCGTTCATAGAACTCGTCTGGAGCTTGTTTTAAGGCAGGCCAGGGAAGACCATCCGGACCCGGTGCTGTGTTTTTTTGGTTTTTGAGTATGGACTTGAGGTGCTCTACTGTGTATGGTGTTGGGACCTGGAACTGTGCTGGTGGTGTGAGCATGTCTTGGTTCTCTTGTATGAACCTGTTGACCTGCTCATAGTGTTGGTTGTTGAAAATTGGATTTTGTGGTATTGAGCAGATTTCCTGTTCTGTGGGGAGTGTAGGTTTGAGTGGCAGAGCGTTTACTCTCGCCTGCTCAGCCCGCTTGAGGCATTGTTTTGAGAAAAACCCGTGCCTCGTCGACTTACACGACGGTCATTTTGGTGGGTTTGGGCAGGGCGAGAGCGTGTTGTGTCCTGCTTGCCCGCAGTTGGTGCAGTATTTCGTGTTTTTGTTTTTTGCATTGTGAGGTGTAGTGTGAGAATTGGGAGCAGTGTGTGCACTGCCGGGGCGGCGCCGCGTCAACCTTGGGGGGCTCGGCTCGCAGATGCATGCCAAGCTCCTGGACTTGAAGTCCATCCCTTAGTATGGTCGTCATCTCCTCGGCAGTTTGCAGTCCCACACGAACGCATGTGGACGGCTTATTGTCCTTTCGGGCAACAATCCGGCGCACAAACGTGGGGTGGTACGCATTGGTAGTGAGTGCAGAGTTGATTTGTTGGTCTGTAACCTCGTGCGGCACTCGGACGAGGACTACGCACCAGGAGTGTGTTTTGGTTGTTGTTTTGGGTGGTGTGGGTAGGAGAGGGGGCCGGACGGCCTCAACTAGGATCCTGCCTAGTTTTGTACCCTGCTTGCATGCGCAGGTTTTAGGGTTGAGCATAGCGACGCTCGCATCAGCTGCTAGGAGTCCCCAGACCAGCTTATTGCGGAGGCCCTAGCCTTCCTCTCCGTTTAGTCAATGCCTCGTTTGTCTGTGTGATGCGGTGTGGAGCTCTGATTACAGATACTCTCTTTAGGGTGTAGCGTGACGGCGATGTGCAATGCCGTGTGTTGTAATTTGTGTTGAGACTGTGTGTTCTGTGGGTCTGTTAAGCAGCCTTTTACTGCCTCATGGGTTTATGAATCTTCACTACCCCGCCACTACTCACACTCTCAAAGCAAACAGCGCTTGGCTTTCGCCGTAACTGCCGCGTAAGAGGTGCTTTCGATAACTGATAGATGATTTTTCGACAGACTGTTGATTCCCCCACAAGGTGCAGTGCGGGAGGACAGACAGCGTGGCAAAAACCACAATCTATCAGCAAAGATAAGCGGGGCGATCCAGAAAGACGGGGGAAAAGAAAGAGACGAGACAAGAAGGCCAAGAGTAGCGGGCATACGCAGCAGAGCTGCGAGGTTGTTCTTTGTTGGAGAGCCCAAAGGGCCGATGCGGTGGCGACAGCGCAGCTGAAGCGAAGAAGGGGAGAAGTGCGGTCAGACTAAGCGGACTTAGGCTTTCCCTTCACTTTTCCTCCCGCGGCGAGGCTGCGACGATGACGGCGACCGGCGGCGGATACAACAGGACAGACGTGCTACGAGGAGCACGGCTGCCTGAGGACTGATGTTCTCGCGCGGGAATCGCCCAGTATATATACTTTCGTGGTGTTCCACGTGCGCGCGCATGCGGAACACCACGAAAGTATATATACTGGGCGATTCCCGCGCGAGACGCCATCCTGTTTTCGTGTCGTTTCGACGTGTCGCGAGTGTTCGTGATTATATGAAATCAGGATTGTTGTCGCGTGTGCTTGTGCAACGATAGCGCGGGTGCGTCTTCCTAAGGTGGAAAACGACAAGGTGAGTCAACCCTTCATGTATTATTTTTATTATGCGTGTTAGTCTAGGGTAGGTTAGGTTAGATCGGAGCCGATCCTTCGCCCGGTCCTTTTGCATTATTAATGTCGGGAGCATTTTTTTTGACCACCGATTTTGTTAGTTTTAGGTTAGGTTAGGTCCTGTCAAAGACCGGTTTCATGACTTGTAGTGAGCGGTCCTCTCTAGGCCCAAATTCATGTTAGGCCGCAATACAGCGCGTGCGTGTTGAGTTAGCTAATAATGGTGTTGGTTCAAAACTTGGTGTTTTAATGTACTGATCTTTGTTATTGCTGTTTTTATCCTTTTTTGCACCTACCCAAAACACTTCCTTTCTCTGCCAAAGACCAGCAAAGACCATTGAAAGATGATTAAGAAAAACCATGGCATTGGAAGGAGACACGACACAACTCATTGTTTTCAAGTGTTTTCAGCACACTAGGATGTCTAACCGTAATCAAAATTTCTCTTTTCTCTTCCAGGTGATTTCAATTGTGCATGCTTTGTTGATGGTTTTAGACGTAGACTAACAGGGTTTGTTTGTATTTTAGATGCGTCTCCGAATCTCATTTTCGTCCGAAACCTCTCTCGACCTGATCTTCCGCGTACGGCAAGTGCAAACGGACATGTTGTCTCAACAGCCGTTTCAAACCACCTTTTGTCGCTTGGTTCATAATTGTTTAAACACTATTTTCAATGTGAACAATATAACGTGTCTCCATGCGATTTTTTATAAGGTTGGAAATCTGTTTCCGCGCCTTCCTACCCCTATCAGGAGAAAACACCTAACGGAAAGAAAATATCGTTAAAAAGTGTCAAATTTTTCAGTTTTTTTCGGATTTTGCGTTGGGTGCAGTTTCCAGACGCAAATACACGCGAGACGTTGCATAAATGTCATTGTGATCCCAATAGTGGACACAGGGGCACTTTTTTAAGGCCATTTACTGTTAAGGATAATGTAAGGCGTTACACCTCAGTGTCAGCTGTGTCAAAAAATCAAGATTGATGGCAAAAGTCGCCCTGGCTTGATAGAATCAAGCCGCATCAACACGGAACCTATTGATGTCAATACTACAGACCTTGTATGCCCCTAGCCTCGTTTAATAAGTAGATTCACTTACCTGTGTGAAGCATTTTCCAACTCCGCTTTTTTACAGATCTTTCGCACGGCAACTGTCAGAGCTGTGTGTAAACATGTGAAAGAAGATACCACCTAACCTTACCTTACCAAACCTAACCTAACCTAACCTTACCTAACCTAACCTCACCTCACGGGGACCGTCAATACTGCATCCTGTACCCTCCTACAACAGTCTCCTACCTAACCTAACCTAACCGAACCTAACTTATCTAAGATTGATGGCAAAAGTCGCCCTGGCTTGATAGAATCAAGCCGCATCAACACGGAACCTATTGATGTCAATACTACAGACCTTGTATGCCCCTAGCCTCGTTTAATAAGTAGATTCACTTACCTGTGTGAAGCATTTTCCAACTCCGCTTTTTTACAGATCTTTCGCACGGCAACTGTCAGAGCTGTGTGTAAACATGTGAAAGAAGATACCACCTAACCTTACCTTACCAAACCTAACCTAACCTAACCTTACCTAACCTAACCTCACCTCACGGGGACCGTCAATACTGCATCCTGTACCCTCCTACAACAGTCTCCTACCTAACCTAACCTAACCGAACCTAACTTATCTAACCTACAGATCTTGCGCACGGCAACAGTCAGAGCTGTGTGTAAACGTGTGAAAGATGACACCACTTTGAGACATGGAGCTCCTAGGAATGTGTAGTGTGACATAAGGCAGCATTATAACAGTCATCAGTTTATTAAGTTATTTGGGGATTACAATACTACCATACGGTGCCTTTCCATCGCGCAAGGCAACTGTCAGGGCTGTGTGTAAACATGTGAAAGAAGATACCACCTAACCTAACCTAACCTTACCTATTCTTACCTAACCTTACCTACCCCAACCTAACCTAACCTTACCTAACGGAACCTCACGGGGACCGTCAATACTGCATACTATACCCTCCCACAACAGTCTCCTACCTAACCTAACCTAACCTTTCAAACCTACAGATCTTGCGCACGGCAACAGTCAGAGCTGTAAATAAACATGTGAAAGATGATACCACATTGAGACATGGAGCTCCTAGGAATGTCTAGTGTGACATTAGGCAGCATTATAACAGTCATCAGTTTATTAAGTTAAATTTTAGCCTCCTCGCTCAAGTTTTGTAGTAGTTACAAAGCCTTTCACTTTCTGTGTCTGAAGGGGTCATTTTAACCCTAGCCACTAAACACGTTGTTAGAACGTTGAAATTTGGTACAGACTTGCCTCCAACATTGAAAAACAGCGACGCGCCATCATTTTCAGGCGTTTTCGAACTGAAAGGTTTTTTGTTTGAGTCTCACTTCTTAGCAATGGCTTGCAAGGGAACACGCCGCAGCGTTTAAAGGCTTGAAGTCGTTGAGATACTGACTTCCCAGTCCAACATCTTTTTCTTCAAGGTTGGAATCATACAAAATCAAACATAAGGCTGCAATCTAACAGTCATTAGTTTATTAAGTTATGTGGGGATTACAAAACTACCATAACGTGCCTTTCAATCGCGCACGGGAACTGTCAGATCCGTCAAGCCGCCCTAGCCTCGTTTGATAAGTAGATTCACTTAGCTGTGTGAAGCATTTACCAACTCTGCTTTTTTACAGATCTTTCACACGGAAACTGTCAGAGCTGTGTGTAAACATGTGAAAGAAGATACCACCTAACCTTACCTTACCTAACCTAACCTAACCTAACCTACCTAACCTAACCTTACCTAAACTAACCTCACCTCACGGGGACCGTCAATACTGCATCCTGTACCCTCCTACAACAGTCTCCTACCTAACCTAACCTAACCAACCTACAGATCTTGCGCACGGCAACAGTCAGAGCTGTAAATAAACATGTGAAAGATGATACCACCCTGAGACCTGGAGCTCCCAGGAATGTCTAGCGTGACATAAGACATTGAAACAGTCATCAGTTTATTAAGTTAAATTTAAGCCTCCTAGCTCAAGTTTTGTAGTAGTCACAAAGCCTTTCACTTTCTGTGTCTGAATGGGTCATTTTGACCCTAGCCACTAAACACGTTGTAATTTTTCACATACTGCTTTCTTATTGCCCCTAAACATTGTACACTGTTTACTGATTTATTAATTCAGTGCAAGTCAAATGAATAGTTGGGAAGGTTGACGGAGGCCACATAGACGCCTTATCGAGAAGGGAATACCTTTAGCGCGAGCGAAGCGACTGCGGTCGTCTGACAAGCCTGATATGCCCTGTTTTGACCACTGGCACCATCAGTAACACCTGAGGTTCATTTCTGAAATGAAACTGGGGATTATACAGTGGCTGTCAGAATTAGTGCCCACTTATGGCAAACTCTACTCCACACCTACAAAACTTACATCAGGCCGGCACTGGAATACGCTTCGGCCATCCCAGTCACCGCGCCTACCCACACATACATACCAAAGCTCTGCTCTGCAGAGCGCAACATCGTCCGCCACTCACTCGGCATGAATCCCATGTACCCAACTGCATGGCTTTATGACGATCTGGGGCTGGACCACATCACCACACGCATACTCACACACAGAGCCAAGTACATGGCACGTTATGGTAGTTTTGTAATCCCCACATAACTTAATAAACTGATGACTGTTAGAATGCTGCCTTATGTCACACTACACATTCCTAGGAGCTCCATGTCTCAAGGTGGTAGTCGTTGAGATACTGACTTCCCAGTCCAACATCTTTTTCTTCAAGGTTGGAATCATACAAAATCAAACATAAGGCTGCATTCTAACAGTCATTAGTTTATTAAGTTATGTGGGGATTACAAAACTACCATAACGTGCCTTTCAATCGCGCACGGGAACTGTCAGATCCGTCAAGCCGCCCTAGCCTCGTTTGATAAGTAGATTCACTTAGCTGTGTGAAGCATTTACCAACTCTGCTTTTTTACAGATCTTTCACACGGAAACTGTCAGAGCTGTGTGTAAACATGTGAAAGAAGATACCACCTAACCTTACCTTACCTAACCTAACCTAACCTAACCTACCTAACCTAACCTTACCTAAACTAACCTCACCTCACGGGGACCGTCAATACTGCATCCTGTTCCCTCCTACAACAGTCTCCTACCTAACCTAACCTAACCAACCTACAGATCTTGCGCACGGCAACAGTCAGAGCTGTAAATAAACATGTGAAAGATGATACCACCCTGAGACCTGGAGCTCCCAGGAATGTCTAGCGTGACATAAGACATTGAAACAGTCATCAGTTTATTAAGTTAAATTTAAGCCTCCTAGCTCAAGTTTTGTAGTAGTCACAAAGCCTTTCACTTTCTGTGTCTGAATGGGTCATTTTGACCCTAGCCACTAAACACGTTGTAATTTTTCACATACTGCTTTCTTATTGCCCCTAAACATTGTACACTGTTTACTGATTTATTAATTCAGTGCAAGTCAAATGAATAGTTGGGAAGGTTGACGGAGGCCACATAGACGCCTTATCGAGAAGGGAATACCTTTAGCGCGAGCGAAGCGACTGCGGTCGTCTGACAAGCCTGATATGCCCTGTTTTGACCACTGGCACCATCAGTAACACCTGAGGTTCATTTCTGAAATGAAACTGGGGATTATACAGTGGGCGTCAGAATTAGTGCCCACTTATGGCAAACTCTACTCCACACCTACAAAACTTACATCAGGCCGGCACTGGAATACGCTTCGGCCATCCCAGTCACCGCGCCTACCCACACATACATACCAAAGCTCTGCTCTGCAGAGCGCAACATCGTCCGCCACTCACTCGGCATGAATCCCATGTACCCAACTGCATGGCTTTATGACGATCTGGGGCTGGACCACATCACCACACGCATACTCACACACAGAGCCAAGTACATGGCACGTTATGGTAGTTTTGTAATCCCCACATAACTTAATAAACTGATGACTGTTAGAATGCTGCCTTATGTCACACTACACATTCCTAGGAGCTCCATGTCTCAAGGTGGTAGTCGTTGAGATACTGACTTCCCAGTCCAACATCTTTTTCTTCAAGGTTGGAATCATACAAAATCAAACATAAGGCTGCATTCTAACAGTCATTAGTTTATTAAGTTATGTGGGGATTACAAAACTACCATAACGTGCCTTTCAATCGCGCACGGGAACTGTCAGATCTGTCAAGCCGCCCTAGCCTCGTTTGATAAGTAGATTCACTTAGCTGTGTGAAGCATTTTCCAACTCTGCTTTTTTACAGATCTTTCACACGGAAACTGTCAGAGCTGTGTGTAAACATGTGAAAGAAGATACCACCTAACCTTACCTTACCTAACCTAACCTAACCTAACCTACCTAACCTAACCTTACCTAAACTAACCTCACCTCACGGGGACCGTCAATACTGCATCCTGTACCCTCCTACAACAGTCTCCTACCTAACCTAACCTAACCAACCTACAGATCTTGCGCACGGCAACAGTCAGAGCTGTAAATAAACATGTGAAAGATGATACCACCCTGAGACCTGGAGCTCCCAGGAATGTCTAGCGTGACATAAGACATTGAAACAGTCATCAGTTTATTAAGTTAAATTTGAGCCTCCTAGCTCAAGTTTTGTAGTAGTCACAAAGCCTTTCACTTTCTGTGTCTGAATGGGTCATTTTGACCCTAGCCACTAAACACGTTGTAATTTTTCACATACTGCTTTCTTATTGCCCCTAAACACTGTACACTGTTTACTGATTTATTAATTCAGTGCAAGTCAAATGAATAGTTGGGAAGGTTGACGGAGGCCACATAGACGCCTTATCGAGAAGGGAATACCTTTAGCGCGAGCGAAGCGACTGCGGTCGTCTGACAAGCCTGATATGCCCTGTTTTGACCACTGGCACCATCAGTAACACCTGAGGTTCATTTCTGAAATGAAACTGGGGATTATACAGTGGGCGTCAGAATTAGTGCCCACTTATGGCAAACTCTACTCCACACCTACAAAACTTACATCAGGCCGGCACTGGAATACGCTTCGGCCATCCCAGTCACCGCGCCTACCCACACATACATACCAAAGCTCTGCTCTGCAGAGCGCAACATAGTCCGCCACTCACTCGGCATGAATCCCATGTACCCAACTGCATGGCTTTATGACGATCTGGGGCTGGACCACATCACCACACGCATACTCACACACAGAGCCAAGTAAATGGCACGTTATGGTAGTTTTGTAATCCCCACATAACTTAATAAACTGATGACTGTTAGAATGCTGCCTTATGTCACACTACACATTCCTAGGAGCTCCATGTCTCAAGGTGGTAGTCGTTGAGATACTGACTTCCCAGTCCAACATCTTTTTCTTCAAGGTTGGAATCATACAAAATCAAACATAAGGCTGCATTCTAACAGTCATTAGTTTATTAAGTTATGTGGGGATTACAAAACTACCATAACGTGCCTTTCAATCGCGCACGGGAACTGTCAGATCTGTCAAGCCGCCCTAGCCTCGTTTGATAAGTAGATTCACTTAGCTGTGTGAAGCATTTTCCAACTCTGCTTTTTTACAGATCTTTCACACGGAAACTGTCAGAGCTGTGTGTAAACATGTGAAAGAAGATACCACCTAACCTTACCTTACCTAACCTAACCTAACCTAACCTACCTAACCTAACCTTACCTAAACTAACCTCACCTCACGGGGACCGTCAATACTGCATCCTGTTCCCTCCTACAACAGTCTCCTACCTAACCTAACCTAACCAACCTACAGATCTTGCGCACGGCAACAGTCAGAGCTGTAAATAAACATGTGAAAGATGATACCACCCTGAGACCTGGAGCTCCCAGGAATGTCTAGCGTGACATAAGACATTGAAACAGTCATCAGTTTATTAAGTTAAATTTGAGCCTCCTAGCTCAAGTTTTGTAGTAGTCACAAAGCCTTTCACTTTCTGTGTCTGAATGGGTCATTTTGACCCTAGCCACTAAACACGTTGTAATTTTTCACATACTGCTTTCTTATTGCCCCTAAACACTGTACACTGTTTACTGATTTATTAATTCAGTGCAAGTCAAATGAATAGTTGGGAAGGTTGACGGAGGCCACATAGACGCCTTATCGAGAAGGGAATACCTTTAGCGCGAGCGAAGCGACTGCGGTCGTCTGACAAGCCTGATATGCCCTGTTTTGACCACTGGCACCATCAGTAACACCTGAGGTTCATTTCTGAAATGAAACTGGGGATTATACAGTGGCGTCAGAATTAGTGCCCACTTATGGCAAACTCTACTCCACACCTACAAAACTTACATCAGGCCGGCACTGGAATACGCTTCGGCCATCCCAGTCACCGCGCCTACCCACACATACATACCAAAGCTCTGCTCTGCAGAGCGCAACATAGTCCGCCACTCACTCGGCATGAATCCCATGTACCCAACTGCATGGCTTTATGACGATCTGGGGCTGGACCACATCACCACACGCATACTCACACACAGAGCCAAGTACATGCCACGTTATGGTAGTTTTGTAATCCCCACATAACTTAATAAACTGATGACTGTTAGAATGCTGCCTTATGTCACACTACACATTCCTAGGAGCTCCATGTCTCAAGGTGGTATCATCTTTCACATGTTTACACGCAGCTCTGACTGTTGCCGTGCGCAAGATCTGTAGGTTAGAGAGATTTGGTTAGGTTAGGTAAGGTTAGGTAGGAGACTGTTGTGGAAGGGTATAGGATACAGAATTGACGGTTCCCCTGAGTTTAGGTTAGGTTAGGTTAGGTAAGGTAGGTTAGGTTAGCTTAGGTTAGGTTCGGTAAGGTTAGATGGTATCTTCTTTCACATGTTTACAACACACAGCTCTGACAGTTGCCGTGCGCAAGATCGGTAAAAAAACGTAGTTGGAAAATGCTTCACACAGCTAAGTGAATCTACTTATTAAACGAGGCTAGGGGCATACAAGGTCTGTAGTATTGACATCAATAGGTTCCGTGTTGATGCGGCTGGATTCTATCAAACCAGGACGCCTCTTCCTATCAATCTCGACTTTTTGACACAGCTGTAACGCCTAACATTATCCTTAACCTTAGACAGTTAATGGCCTTAAAAAAGTGCCCCTGTAGCCACTATTGTGATCAACATGACATTTATGCAACGTCTCGCTTGTATTTGCGTTATGAAGCAACTGCACCCGACGCAAAACCTGAAAATAACTAAAAAATTTGACACTTTTTAAGGATATTTTCTTGCCATGGGGTGGTTTCTCCTGATACGGGAAGGAAGGCGCGAAAACTGATTTTGTATGATTCCAACCTTTAAGAAAAAGATGTCAGACTGGGAAGTCGGTATCTCAACGACTTTAACCCTTTAAACGCTGCGGCGTGTTCCCTTGCAAGCCATTGCTAAGAAGTGAGACTCAAACAAAGGACCTTTCAGTTCGAAAACGCCTGAAAATGATGGCGCGTCGCTGTTTTTTAATGATTCTAGCGCCTGTGCTCCGCATCAAACCATTTTTTGTAAAAAAAAAAAAAAACGATTTTAAAATTTACTGTTTTCTAAAATGGCTTGCACGGGTACACGCTGTAGCGTTTTAAGGAACGTAACGCTATAGTAGGTTCGCCTAATGTTGGAGGCAGGTCTGTACCAAATTTCAACGTTCTAACTTGAAAAACGTAGAAATGGTCGCGCTGACCATAAGTGGGCACTAATTCTGACGCCCAGTGTATAATCCCCAGTTTCATTTCAGAAATGAACCTCAGGTGTTACTGATGGTGCCAGTGGTCAAAACAGGGCATATCAGGCTTGTCAGACGACCGCAGTCGCTTCGCTCGCGCTAAAGGTATTCCCTTCTCGATAAGGCGTCTATGTGGCCTCCGTCAACCTTTCCAACTATTCATTTGACTTGCACTGAATTAATAAATCAGTAAACAGTGTACAGTGTTTAGGGGCAATAAGAAAGCAGTATGTGAAAAATTACAACGTGTTTAGTGGCTAGGGTCAAAATGACCCATTCAGACACAGAAAGTGAAAGGCTTTGTGACTACTACAAAACTTGAGCTAGGAGGCTGAAATTTAACTTAATAAACTGATGACTGTTTCAATGTCTTATGTCACACTAGACATTCCTGGGAGCTCCAGGTCTCAGGGTGGTATCATCTTTCACATGTTTATTTACAGCTCTGACTGTTGCCGTGCGCAAGATCTGTAGGTTGGTTAGGTTAGGTTAGGTAGGAGACTGTTGTAGGAGGGTACAGGATGCAGTATTGACGGTCCCCGTGAGGTGAGGTTAGTTTAGGTAAGGTTAGGTTAGGTAGGTTAGGTTAGGTTAGGTTAGGTAAGGTAAGGTTAGGTGGTATCTTCTTTCACATGTTTACACACAGCTCTGACAGTTTCCGTGCGAAAGATCTGTAAAAAAGCAGAGTTGAAAAATGCTTCACACAGCTAAGTGAATCTACTTATCAAACGAGGCTAGGGCGGCTTGACAGATCTGACAGTTGCCGTGCGCGATTGAAAGGCACGTTATGGTAGTTTTGTAATCCCCACATAACTTAATAAACTAATGACTGTTAGAATGCAGCCTTATGTTTGATTTTGTATGATTCCAACCTTGAAGAAAAAGATGTTGGACTGGGAAGTCAGTATCTCAACGACTTCAAGCCTTTAAACGCTGCGGCGTGTTCCCTTGCAAGCCATTGCTAAGAAGTGAGACTCAAACAAAGGACCTTTTAGTTCGAAAACGCCTGAAAATGATGGCGCGTCGCTGTTTTTCAATGTTGGAGGCAAGTCTGTACCAAATTTCAACGTTCTAACAACAGGTTTAGTGGCTAGGGTCAAAATGACCCCTTCAGACACAGAAAGTGAAAGGCTTTGTAACTACTACAAAACTTGAGCGAGGAGGCTAAAATTTAACTTAATAAACTGATGACTGTTATAATGCTGCCTAATGTCACACTAGACATTCCTAGGAGCTCCATGTCTCAAGGTGGTATCATCTTTCACATGTTTATTTACAGCTCTGACTGTTGCCGTGCGCAAGATCTGTAGGTTAGATAGGTTAGGTTAGGTTAGGTAGGAGACTGTTGTGGGAGGGTATAGTATGCAGTATTGACGGTCCCCGTGAGGTTCCGTTAGGTAAGGTTAGGTTAGGTTGGGGTAGGTAAGGTTAGGTAAGAATAGGTAAGGTTAGGTTAGGTTAGGTGGTATCTTCTTTCACATGTTTACACACAGCCCTGACAGTTGCCTTGCGCGATGGAAAGGCACCGTTTGGTAGTATTGTAATCCCCAAATAACTTAATAAACTGATGACTGTTATAATGCTGCCTTATGTCACACTACACATTCCTAGGAGCTCCATGTCTCAAAGTGGTGTCATCTTTCACACGTTTACACACAGCTCTGACTGTTGCCGTGCGCAAGATCTGTAGGTTAGATAAGTTAGGTTCGGTTAGGTTAGGTTAGGTAGGAGACTGTTGTAGGAGGGTACAGGATGCAGTATTGACGGTCCCCGTGAGGTGAGGTTAGGTTAGGTAAGGTTAGGTTAGGTTAGGTTTGGTAAGGTAAGGTTAGGTGGTATCTTCTTTCACATGTTTACACACAGCTCTGACAGTTGCCGTGCGAAAGATCTGTAAAAAAGCGGAGTTGGAAAATGCTTCACACAGGTAAGTGAATCTACTTATTAAACGAGGCTAGAGGCATACAAGGTCTGTAGTATTGACATCAATAGGTTCCGTGTTGATGCGGCTTGATTCTATCAAGCCAGGGCGACTTTTGCCATCAATCTTGATTTTTTGACACAGCTGACACTGAGGTGTAACGCCTTACATTATCCTTAACAGTAAATGGCCTTAAAAAAGTGCCCCTGTGTCCACTATTGGGATCACAATGACATTTATGCAACGTCTCGCGTGTATTTGCGTCTGGAAACTGCACCCAACGCAAAATCCGAAAAAAACTGAAAAATTTGACACTTTTTAACGATATTTTCTTTCCGTTGGGTGTTTTCTCCTGATAGGGGTAGGAAGGCGCGGAAACAGATTTCCAACCTTATAAAAAATCGCATGGAGACACGTTATATTGTTCACATTGAAAATAGTGTTTAAACAATTATGAACCAAGCGACAAAAGGTGGTTTGAAACGGCTGTTGAGACAACATGTCCGTTTGCACTTGCCGTACGCGGAAGATCAGGTCGAGAGAGGTTTCGGACGAAAATGAGATTCGGAGACGCATCTAAAATACAAACAAACCCTGTTAGTCTACGTCTAAAACCATCAACAAAGCATGCACAATTGAAATCACCTGGAAGAGAAAAGAGAAATTTTGATTACGGTTAGACATCCTAGTGTGCTGAAAACACTTGAAAACAATGAGTTGTGTCGTGTCTCCTTCCAATGCCATGGTTTTTCTTAATCATCTTTCAATGGTCTTTGCTGGTCTTTGGCAGAGAAAGGAAGTGTTTTGGTTAGGTGCAAAAAAGGATAAAAACAGCAATAACAAAGATCAGTACATTAAAACACCAAGTTTTGAACCAACACCAATTTTAGCTAACTCAACACGCACGCGCTGTATTGCGGCCTAACATGAATTTGGGCCTAGAGAGGACCGCTCACTACAAGTCATGAAACCGGTCTTTGACAGGACCTAACCTAACCTAAAACTAACAAAATCGGTGGTCAAAAAAAATGCTCCCGACATTAATAATGCAAAAGGACCGGGCGAAGGATCGGCTCCGATCTAACCTAACCTACCCTAGACTAACACGCATAATAAAAATAATACATGAAGGGTTGACTCACCTTGTCGTTTTCCACCTTAGGAAGACGCACCCGCGCTATCGTTGCACAAGCACACGCGACAACAATCCTGATTTCATATAATCACGAACACTCGCGACACCTCGAAACGACACGAAAACAGGATGGCGTCTCGCGCGGGAATCGCCCAGTATATATACTTTCGTGGTGTTCCGCATGCGCGCGCACGTGGAACACCACGAAAGTATATATACTGGGCGATTCCCGCGCGAGAACATCAGTTCTTAAGGCAGCCGTGCTCCTCGTAGCACGTCTGTCCTGTTGTATCCGCCGCCGGTCGCCGTCATCGTCGCAGCCTCGCCGCGGGAGGAAAAGTGAAGGGAAAGCCTAAGTCCGCTTAGTCTGACCGCACTTCTCCCCTTCTTCGCTTCAGCTGCGCTGTCGCCACCGCATCGGCCCTTTGGGCTCTCCAACAAAGAACAACCTCGCAGCTCTGCTGCGTATGCCCGCTACTCTTGGCCTTCTTGTCTCGTCTCTTTCTTTTCCCCCGTCTTTCTGGATCGCCCCCGCTTATCTTTGCTGATAGATTGTGGTTTTTGCCACGCTGTCTGTCCTCCCGCACTGCACCTTGTGGGGGAATCAACAGTCTGTCGAAAAATCATCTATCAGTTATCGAAAGCACCTCTTACGCGGCAGTTACGGCGAAAGCCAAGCGCTGTTTGCTTTGAGAGTGTGAGTAGTGGCGGGGTAGTGAAGATTCATAAACCCATGAGGCAGTAAAAGGCTGCTTAACAGACCCACAGAACACACAGTCTCAACACAAATTACAACACACGGCATTGCACATCGCCGTCACGCTACACCCTAAAGAGAGTATCTGTAATCAGAGCTCCACACCGCATCACACAGACAAACGAGGCATTGACTAAACGGAGAGGAAGGCAAGGGCCTCCGCAATAAGCTGGTCTGGGGACTCCTAGCAGCTGATGCGAGCGTCGCTATGCTCAACCCTAAAACCTGCGCATGCAAGCAGGGTACAAAACTAGGCAGGATCCTAGTTGAGGCCGTCCGGCCCCCTCTCCTACCCACACCACCCAAAACAACAACCAAAACACACTCCTGGTGCGTAGTCCTCGTCCGAGTGCCGAGTACATACATAGAGGTAATGTTTTCCACCGTTCAGTTCGTACGCCCAGAAGGATTAGATCAAGAATTGAAAGGCACGTTATTGTATTATTGTAATCCCCACATAACTTAATAAACTGATGACTGTTATAATGCTGACTAATGTCACACTAGACATTCCTAAGAGCTCCATGTCTCAGGGTGGTATCATCTTTCATATGTTAACACACAGCTCTGACTGTTGCCGTCCGCAAGATCTGTAGGTAAGGTAGGTTAGGTTAGGTTAGGTTAAGTTAGGTTAGGTTAGGTTAGGTAGGATACTGTTGTGGGAGAGTTAAGGATGCAGTATTGACGGTCCCCGTGAGGTTAGGATAGCTAAGGGTAGGTAGGTTAGGTCAGGTTAAGTTGGGTTAGGTTAGGTTAGGTTAGGTTAGGTTAGGTAAGGTTAGGTTAGGTAAGGTTAGGTTAGGTTAGTTTAGGTTAGGTTAGGAAGGGTTAGGTGGTATCTTCTTTCACATGTTTACGCACAGCTCTGACAGTTGCCATGCGAAAGATCTGTAGGAATACGGAGTTGGAAAATGCTGCAATTATTACACACAGGTAAGTGAATCTACTCATCAAACGACAATAGGGGCATACAAGTTCTGTAGAATTGAACTCAAAAGGTTCCGTGTTAATGCGGCTGTATTCCATCAAAATGGAACTGGTATTGAGGGACCGCGGATCGGTGGGAGTTTGTCTTGGGACCATCCGTCGCCTGCAGTCAACGATCACCTTTCGCGTACTCAGCAGGGCTCGGAGCACTAAATCAGTGGGTGGGTCTGGTCAAGACGCAAGAAAAACACAGAATTTAAAAAAATATTACGAATACTGATTGTGCAGAAACTGTATTTATGAAAAGTATGTAAATTTAAAAAAACCTTTATTTTTCCCTCAAAACTCTAAGAACGAGACTGTCCGAAGACGCTAAAGCGTTCTCTATGCCTTTCTTGTTATTTGAGAGTTTACACCGAACTTCTTCGTTCTGTCCCAACAGCCGTTTCAAACCACCTTTCGTCGCTTAGTTCATAATTGTTTAAAAACTATTTTTAATGTGAACAATATCACGTATTCCCATGCAATTTTTTAAACGAACTGAAAAGAAATATCAGATCACCTTGTGTCACACAGTTTAGTTCGCGCTGAAGGCCAGCATGGGGAACCTGTGTGTTCACGGCTCGTCTTACACCTTCTTGGGTGTAAGCATGTTGTGTCGGTCTACACTGCTACCTTCGGATACGATGATGGTGCTCTATGCTTATGCCCTCATATCATTTCGTTTCCTGTGACTTCAGACCAAAAATACTTGGACAATCTGAATTGGAGTAGGCCTATTTGTTTGCTAAAATTATCAATTTTTCAACCGTGTTTCTTTAACAGCAACACAAACGCCGGGAACATACTTACCCAGGCTCATTGGTGCAGAGGCGCAGAGCCCCGTACAGGCCTTGCTGACCGTGAACCTGCAGTGTGGCTTGCGTCGAGGGCCAGCGTGGGGAAACTGTGAGCTCAAGGCTAGTCGTACACCTTTCTGGGTGTGTTTGCCTTGACATCTACCTGATGTAAGAAAAACGTGTGATCACGGTAGCGAACATACTTTGCCGAGCATGATTATCTTGTTTGAGGTATATATCTCGCTAACGCAAACGGAAACTACGATTTCGGTTGGCAACACACCTTAATAACCATGCAATAGGTTTACATGGTAAAATAATAGTGCGAATTCACTTTCTTTGCGCTCAACAAGTGATGCGATTTTTACCAAAGTTTAGTCACTTCATATATCCTTAACCATTCATCGTGTTGCTCTACTAATTAGTCCGGCAACACCACATCCAAGTCTTCGACATCTGGATCGAGCGACTTATCACGTACATCAAAGATTAAATAGGGAGAACGGAACACTACTCTGTGAGGAGTAGCACTAGTTGCATGGCAAAGAGAGGAATTAACAGCGCACTGGATTTCTGGTTTTCAGAGAAAAACATATCCCTATCTACGTGATCTTGCTGTACATACATAGAGATGATGTTTTCCACCGTTCAGTTCGTACGCCCAGAAGGATTAGATCAAGAATTGAAAGGCACGTTATTGTATTATTGTAATCCCCACATAACTTAATAAACTGATGACTGTTATACTGCTGACTAATGTCACACTAGACATGCCTAAGAGCTCCATGTCTCAGGGTGCTATCATTTTTCACATGTTTACACACAGCTCTGACTGTTGCCGTGCGCAAGATCTGTAGGTAAGGTAGATTAGGTTAGGTTAGGGTAAGTTAGGTAAGGTTAGGTTAGGTAGGATACTGTTGTGGGAGGGTATAGGATGCAGCATTGACGGTCCCCGTGAGGTTAGGTTAGGTTAGGGAAGGGAGGTTAGGTCAGGTTAAGTTGGGTTAGGTTAGGTTAGTTTAGGTTAGGTTAGGTTAGTTTAGGTTAGGTTAGGTTAGGTAAGGTTAGGTTAGGTTAGGTTAGGTTACGTTAAGTTAGGTTAGCTTAGTTTACGTTAGGTTAGGTAAGGTTAGGTGGTATCTTATTTCACATGTTTACGCACAGCTCTGACAGTTGCCGTGCGCAAGATCTGTAGGATAGATAGGTTGGGTTATGTTAGGTAGGAGACTGTTGTGGGAGTGTATAAGATGCAGTATTGACGATCCCCGTGAGGTTAGGTTAGGTTAGGTTAAGTTAGGTTGGGTTTGGTTGGGTTAGGTTGGGTTAGGTTAGGTTAGGTAAGGTTAGGTTAGGTTAGGTTAGGTTAGGTTAGGTTAGGTTAGGTTAGGTTAGGTTAGGTTAGGTGGTCTCTTCTTTGACATGATTACACACAGCTCTGACAGCTGCCGTGCTCACGATCTGTAGAAATACGTGGTTGGGAAATGATGCAAATATTACACACAGCTAAGTTAATCTACTCATCAAACGAAGATAGAGGCATACAAGGTCTGTAGTATTGACATCAATAGGTTCTGTGTTGATGCGGCTGGATTCTATCAAAAAGGAACTCGTATTGCGGGACCGCAGATCGGTGGGAGTTTGTTTTTGGACCATCCGTCGCCTGCCGTCAACGATTACTTTTCGTGTACTCTGCACGGCTCGGAGCAATAGATCAGTGGCTGGGTCTGGTTAAGACGCAAGAAAATCACAGAATTTAAAAAAATATTACAAATACTGATTGTGCAGAAACTTTATTTATGAAAAGTATGCAAATCTCGAAAAACCTTCATTTTTCCCTCAAAATTCTAAGAACGAGACTGTCCGAAGATTCTAAAGCGTTCTCTATGCCTTTTTTGTTATTTGAGAGTTTACACCGAACTTTTTCAGGTTGTCTCAACAGCCGTTTCAAACCACCTTTTTTCGCTTAGTTCATAATTGTTTAAAAACTATTTTCAATGTGAACAATATCACGTATTCCCATGCAATTTTTTAAACGAACTGAAAAGAAATATCAGATCACCTTGTGTCACACAGTTTAGTTCGCGCTGAAGGCCAGCGTAAGGAACCTGTGTGTTCACGGCTCGTCTTACACCTTCTTGGGTGTAAGCTTGTTGTGTCGGTCTACACTGCTACCTTCGGATACGATTATGGTGCTCTATGCTTATGCCCTCATATTATTTCGTTTCCTGTGACTTCAGACCAAAAATACTTGGACAATCTGAATTGAAGTAGGCCTATTTGTTCGCTAAAATTATCAATTTTTCAACCGTGTTTCTTTAACAACAACACAAACGCCGGGAACATACTTACCCAGGCTCATTGGTGCAGAGGCGCAGAGCCCCGTACAGGCCTTGCTGACCGTGAACCTGCCGTGTGGCGCGCGTCGAGGGCCATCGTGGGGAAACTCTGAGCTCAAGGCTAGTCGTACACCTTTCTGGGTGTGTTTGCCTTGCCATCTACCTGGTGTAAGAAGAACGTGTGATCACAGTAGCAAACATACTTTGCCGAGCATGATTATGTTGTTTGAGGTATATATCTCGCTAACGCAAACGGAAACTACGATTTCGGTTGGCAACACACCTTAATAACCATGCAATACGTTTACATGGTAAAATAATAGTGCGAATTCACTTTCTTCACGCTCAACAAGTCATGCGATTTTTACCAGAGTTTTATCACTTCATATATCCTTAACCATTCATCGTGTTCCTCTAGTAACTAGTCCGGCAACACCACATCCAAGTCTTCGACATCTGAATCCAGCGACTTATCATGTGCATCAAATATTAAATAAGGAGAACGGAACACTACTCTGTGAGGAGTAGCACTAGTTGCATAGCATAGAGAGGAATTAACAGCGCACTGGATTTCTGGTTTTCAGAGAAAAACATATCCCTATCTATGTGATCTTGCTGTACATACATAGAGATAATGTTTTCCACCGTTCAGTTCGTACGCCCAGAAGGATTAGATCAAGAATTGAAAGGCACGTAATTGTATTATTGTAATCCCCACATAACTTAATAAACTGATGACTGTTATAATGCTGACTAATGTCACACTAGACATTCCTAAGAGCTTCATGTCTCAGGGTGGTATCATCTTTCATATGTTAACACACAGCTCTGACTGTTGCCGTCCGCAAGATCTGTAGGTAAGGTAGGTTAGGTTAGGTTAGGTTAGGGTAGGTAGGTTAGGTTAGGTTAGGTTAGGTTAGGTTAGGTTAGGTTAGGTTTGGTAAGGTTAGGTAAGGTAAGGTTAGGTGATCTCTTCTTTGACATGATTACACCCAGCTCTGACAGCTGCCGTGCTCATGATCTGTAGAAATACGTGGTTGGGAAATGATGCAAATATTACACACAGCTAAGTTAATCTACTCATCAAACGAAGATAGAGGCATACAAGGTCTGTAGTATTGACATCAATAGGTTCTGTGTTGATGCGGCTGGATTCTATCAAAAAGGAACTCGTATTGCGGGACCGCAGATCGGTGGGAGTTTGTTTTTGGACCATCCGTCGCCTGCAGTCAACGATTACTTTTCGTGTACTCTGCAGGGTTCGGAGCAAGAGATCAGTGGCTGGGTCTGGTTAAGACGCAAGAAAATCACAGAATTTAAAAAAATATTACAAATACTGATTGTGCAGAAACTTTATTTATGCAAAGTATGGAAATCTCGAAAAACCTTTATTTTTCCCTCAAAACTCTAAGAACGAGACTCTCCGAGGACGCTAAAGCGTTCTCTATGCCTGTCTTGTTATCTGAGAGTTTACACTGAACTTTTTCAGGTTGTCTCAACAGCCGTTTCAAACCACCTTTTGTCGCTTAGTTCATAATTGTTTAAAAACTATTTTCAATGTGAACAATATCACGTATTCCCATGCAATTTTTTAAACGAACTGAAAAGAAATATCAGATCACCTTGTGTCACACAGTTTAGTTCGCGCTGAAGGCCAGCGTGAGGAACCTGTGTGTTCACGGCTCGTCTTACACCTTCTTGGGTGTAAGCATGTTGTGTCGGTCTACACTGCTACCTTCAGATACGATTATGGTGCTATATGCTTATGCCCTCATATCATTTCGTTTCCTGTGACTTCAGACCAAAAATACTTGGACAATCTGAATTGAAGTAGGCCTATTTGTTCGCTAAAATTATCAATTTTTCAACCGTGTTTCTTTAACAACAACACAAACGCTGGGAACATACTTACCCAGGCTCATTGGTGCAGAGGCGCAGAGCCCCGTACAGGCCTTGCTGACCGTGAACCTGCATTGTGGCGCGCGTCGAGGGCCAGCGTGGGAAACTGTGAGCTCAAGGCTAGTCGTACACCTTTCTGGGTGTGTTTGCCTTGACATCTACCTGATGTAAGAAAAACGTGTGATCACGGTAGCGAACATACTTTGCCGAGCATGATTATGTTGTTTGAGGTATATATCTCGCTAACGCAAACGGAAACTACGATTTCGGTTGGCAACACATTAATAACCATGCAATAGGTTTACATGGTAAAATAATAGTGCGAATTCACTTTCTTTGCGCTCAACAAGTGATGCGATTTTTACCAAAGTTTAGTCACTTCATATATCCTTAACCATTCATCGTGTTGCTCTACTAATTAGTCCGGCAACACCACATCCAAGTCTTCGACATCTGGATCCAGCGACTTATCACGTACATCAAAGATTAAATAGGGAGAACGGAACACTACTCTGTGAGGAGTAGCACTAGTTGCATGGCAAAGAGAGGAATTAACAGCGCACTGGATTTCTGGTTTTCAGAGAAAAACATATCCCTATCTTTGTGATCTTGCTGTACATACATAGAGATGATGTTTTCCACCGTTCAGTTCGTACGCCCAGAAGGATTAGATCAAGAATTGAAAGGCACGTTATTGTATTATTGTAATCCCCACATAACTTAATAAACTGATGACTGTTATAATGCTGACTAATGTCACACTAGACATGCCTAAGAGCTCCATGTCTCAGGGTGCTATCATTTTTCACATGTTTACACACAGCTCTGACTGTTGCCGTGCGCAAGATCTGTAGGTAAGGTAGATTAGGTTAGGTTAGGGTAAGTTAGGTAAGGTTAGGTTAGGTAGGATACTGTTGTGGGAGGGTATAGGATGCAGCATTGACGGTCCCCGTGAGGTTAGGTTAGGTTTGGGAAGGGAGGTTAGGTCAGGTTAAGTTGGGTTAGGTTAGGTTAGTTTAGGTTAGGTTAGGTTAGGTTAGGTTAGGTTAGGTAGGTTAGGTTAGGTTAGGTTAGGTTACGTTAAGTTAGGTTAGCTTAGTTTACGTTAGGTTAGGTAAGGTTAGGTGGTATCTTATTTCACATGTTTACGCACAGCTCTGACAGTTGCCGTGCGCAAGATCTGTAGGATAGATAGGTTGGGTTATGTTAGGTAGGAGACTGTTGTGGGAGTGTATAAGATGCAGTATTGACGATCCCCGTGAGGTTAGGTTAGGTTAGGTTAAGTTAGGTTAGGTTGGGTTTGGTTGGGTTAGGTTGGGTTAGGTTAGGTTAGGTAAGGTTAGGTTAGGTTAGGTTAGGTTAGGTTAGGTTAGGTTAGGTTAGGTTAGGTTAGGTGGTCTCTTCTTTGACATGATTACACACAGCTCTGACAGCTGCCGTGCTCACGATCTGTAGAAATACGTGGTTGGGAAATGATGCAAATATTACACACAGCTAAGTTAATCTACTCATCAAACGAAGATAGAGGCATACAAGGTCTGTAGTATTGACATCAATAGGTTCTGTGTTGATGCGGCTGGATTCTATCAAAAAGGAACTCGTATTGCGGGACCGCAGATCGGTGGGAGTTTGTTTTTGGACCATCCGTCGCCTGCCGTCAACGATTACTTTTCGTGTACTCTGCAGGGCTCGGAGCAATATATCAGTGGCTGGGTCTGGTTAAGACGCAAGAAAATCACAGAATTTAAAATAATATTACAAATACTGATTGTGCAGAAACTTTATTTATGAAAAGTATGCAAATCTCGAAAAACCTTTATTTTTCCCTCAAAATTCTAAGAACGAGACTGTCCGAAGATTCTAAAGCGTTCTCTATGCCTTTTTTGTTATTTGAGAGTTTACACCGAACTTTTTCAGGTTGTCTCAACAGCCGTTTCAAACCACCTTTTGTCGCTTAGTTCATAATTGTTTAAAAACTATTTTCAATGTGAACAATATCACGTATTCCCATGCAATTTTTTAAACGAACTGAAAAGAAATATCAGATCACCTTGTGTCACACAGTTTAGTTCGCGCTGAAGGCCAGCGTGAGGAACCTGTGTGTTCACGGCTCGTCTTACACCTTCTTGGGTGTAAGCATGTTGTGTCGGTCTACACTGCTACCTTCGGATACGATTATGGTGCTCTATGCTTATGCCCTCATATTATTTCGTTTCCTGTGACTTCAGACCAAAAATACTTGGACAATCTGAATTGAAGTAGGAATATTTGTTCGCTAAAATTATCAATTTTTCAACCGTGTTTCTTTAACAACAACACAAACGCCGGGAACATACTTACCCAGGCTCATTGGTGCAGAGGCGCAGAGCCCCGTACAGGCCTTGCTGACCGTGAACCTGCCGTGTGGCGCGCGTCGAGGGCCATCGTGGGGAAACTCTGAGCTCAAGGCTAGTCGTACACCTATCTGGGTGTGTTTGCCTTGCCATCTACCTGGTGTAAGAAGAACGTGTGATCACAGTAGCAAACATACTTTGCCGAGCATGATTATGTTGTTTGAGGTATATATCTCGCTAACGCAAACGGAAACTACGATTTCGGTTGGCAACACACCTTAATAACCATGCAATAGGTTTACATGGTAAAATAATAGTGCGAATTCACTTTCTTTGCGCTCAACAAGTGATGCGATTTTTACCAAAGTTTAGTCACTTCATATATCCTTAACCATTCATCGTGTTGCTCTACTAATTAGTCCGGCAACACCACATCCAAGTCTTCGACATCTGGATCGCGCGACTTATCACGTACATCAAAGATTAAATAGGGAGAACGGAACACTACTCTGTGAGGAGTAGCACTAGTTGCATAGCATAGAGAGGAATTAACAGCGCACTGGATTTCTGGTTTTCAGAGAAAAACATATCCCTATCTATGTGATCTTGCTGTACATACATAGAGATAATGTTTTCCACTGTTCAGTTCGTACGCCCAGAAGGATTAGATCAAGAATTGAAAGGCACGTAATTGTATTATTGTAATCCCCACATAACTTAATAAACTGATGACTGTTATAATGCTGACTAATGTCACACTAGACATTCCTAAGAGCTTCATGTCTCAGGGTGGTATCATCTTTCATATGTTAACACACAGCTCTGACTGTTGCCGTCCGCAAGATCTGTAGGTAAGGTAGGTTAGGTTAGGTTAGGTTAGGTTAGGTTAGGTTAGGTTAGGTTAGGTTAGGTAAGGTTAGGTAAGGTAAGGTTAGGTGGTCTCTTCTTTGACATGATTACACCCAGCTCTGACAGCTGCCGTGCTCATGATCTGTAGAAATACGTGGTTGGGAAATGATGCAAATATTACACACAGCTAAGTTAATCTACTCATCAAACGAAGATAGAGGCATACAAGGTCTGTAGTATTGACATCAATAGGTTCTGTGTTGATGCGGCTGGATTCTATCAAAAAGGAACTCGTATTGCGGGACCGCAGATCGGTGGGAGTTTGTTTTTGGACCATCCGTCGCCTGCAGTCAACGATTACTTTTCGTGTACTCTGCAGGGTTCGGAGCAATAGATCAGTGGCTGGGTCTGGTTAAGACGCAAGAAAATCACAGAATTTAAAAAAATATTACAAATACTGATTGTGCAGAAACTTTATTTATGCAAAGTATGGAAATCTCGAAAAACCTTTATTTTTCCCTCAAAACTCTAAGAACGAGACTCTCCGAGGACGCTAAAGCGTTCTCTATGCCTGTCTTGTTATCTGAGAGTTTACACTGAACTTTTTCAGGTTGTCTCAACAGCCGTTTCAAACCACCTTTTGTCGCTTAGTTCATAATTGTTTAAAAACTATTTTCAATGTGAACAATATCACGTATTCCCATGCAATTTTTTAAACGAACTGAAAAGAAATATCAGATCACCTTGTGTCACACAGTTTAGTTCGCGCTGAAGGCCAGCGTGAGGAACCTGTGTGTTCACGGCTCGTCTTACACCTTCTTGGGTGTAAGCATGCTGTGTCGGTCTACACTGCTACCTTCAGATACGATTATGGTGCTATATGCTTATGCCCTCATATCATTTCGTTTCCTGTGACTTCAGACCAAAAATACTTGGACAATCTGAATTGAAGTAGGCCTATTTGTTTGCTAAAATTATCAATTTTTCAACCGTGTTTCTTTAACAGCAACACAAACGCCGGGAACATACTTACCCAGGCTCATTGGTGCAGGGGCGCAGAGCCCCGTACAGGCCTTGCTGACCGTGAACCTGCAGTGTGGCTTGCGTCGAGGGCCAGCGTGGGGAAACTGTGAGCTCAAGGCTAGTCGTACACCTTTCTGGGTGTGTTTGCCTTGACATCTACCTGATGTAAGAAAAACGTGTGATCACGGTAGCGAACATACTTTGCCGAGCATGATTATCTTGTTTGAGGTATATATCTCGCTAACGCAAACGGAAACTACGATTTCGGTTGGCAACACACCTTAATAACCATGCAATAGGTTTACATGGTAAAATAATAGTGCGAATTCACATTCTTTGCGCTCAACAAGTGATGCGATTTTTACCAAAGTTTTATCACTTCATATATCCTTAACCATTCATCGTGTTGCTCTACTAATTAGTCCGGCAACACCACATCCAAGTCATCGACATCTGGATCGAGCGACTTATCATGTGCATCAATGATTAAATAGGGAGAACGGAACACTACTCTGTGAGGAGTAGCACTAGTTGCATAGCAAAGAGAGGAATTAACAGCGCACTGGATTTCTGGTTTTCAGAGACAAACATATCCCTATCTATGTGATCTTGCTGTACATACATAGAGATAATGTTTTCCACTGTTCAGTTCGTACGCCCAGAACGATTAGATCAAGAATTGAAAGGCACGTTATTGTATTATTGTAATCTCCACATAACTTAATAAACTGATGACTGTTATAATGCTGACTAATGTCACACTAGACATTCCTAAGAGCTCCATGTCTCAGGGTGGTATCATCTTTTATATGTTAACACACAGCTCTGACTGTTGCCGTCCGCAAGATCTGTAGGTAAGGTAGGTTAGGTTAGGTTAGGTTAAGTTAGGTTAGGTTAGGTTAGGTAGGATACTGTTGTGGGAGAGTTAAGGATGCAGTATTGACGGTCCCCGTGAGGTTAGGTTAGTTAAGGGTAGGTAGGTTAGGTCAGGTTAAGTTGGGTTAGGTTAAGTTAGGTTAGGTTAGGGTTTAGGTTAGGTTAGGTTAGGTTAGGTTAGGTTAGGTTAGGTTAGGTTAGGTTAGGTTAGGTTAGGTTAGGTTAGGTTAGGTTAGGTTAGGTTAGGTTAGGTTAGGTTAGTTTAGGTTAGGTTAGGTAGGGTTAGGTGGTATCTTCTTTCACATGTTTACGCACAGCTCTGACAGTTGCCATGCGAAAGATCTGTAGGAAAACGGAGTTGGAAAATGCTGCAATTATTACACACAGGTAAGTGAATCTACTCATCAAACGACAATAGGGGCATACAAGTTCTGTAGAATTGAACTCAAAAGGTTCCGTGTTAATGCGGCTGTATTCTATCAAAATGGAACTGGTATTGAGGGACCGCGGATCGGTGGGAGTTTGTCCTGGGACCATCCGTCGCCTGCAGTCAACGATCACCTTTCGCGTACTCAGCAGGGCTCGGAGCACTAAATCAGTGGGTGGGTCTGGTCAAGACGCAAGAAAAACACAGAATTTAAAAAAATATTACGAATACTGATTGTGCAGAAACTGTATTTATGAAAAGTATGTAAATTTAAAAAAACCTTTATTTTTCCCTCAAAACTCTAAGAACGAGACTGTCCGAAGACGCTAAAGCGTTCTCTATGCCTTTCTTGTTATTTGAAAGTTTACACCGAACTTCTTCGTTCTGTCCCAACAGCCGTTTCAAACCACCTTTCGTCGCTTGGTTCATAATTGTTTAAAAACTATTTTTAATGTGAACAATATCACGTATTCCCATGCAATTTTTTAAACGAACTGAAAAGAAATATCAGATCACCTTGTGTCACACAGTTTAGTTCGCGCTGAAGGCCAGCGTGAGGAACCTGTGTGTTCACGGCTCGTCTTACACCTTCTTGGGTGTAAGCATGTTGTGTCGGTCTACACTGCTACCTTCGGATACGATTATGGTGCTCTATGCTTATGCCCTCATATCATTTCGTTTCCTGTGACTTCAGACCAAAAATACTTGGACAATCTGAATTAAAGTAGGCCTATTTGTTCGCTAAAATTATCAATTTTTCAACCGTGTTTCTTTAACAACAACACAAACGCTGGGAACATACTTACCCAGGCTCATTGGTGCAGAGGCGAAGAGCCCCGTACAGGCCTTGCTGACCGTGAAACCTGCATTGTGGCGCGCGTCGAGGGCCAGCGTGGGAAACTGTGAGCTCAAGGCTAGTCGTACACCTTTCTGGGTGTGTTTGCCTTGACATCTACCTGATGTAAGAAAAACGTGTGATCACGGTAGCGAACATACTTTGCCGAGCATGATTATGTTGTTTGAGGTATATATCTCGCTAACGCAAACGGAAACTACGATTTCGGTTGGCAACACACCTTAATAACCATGCAATAGGTTTACATGGTAAAATAATAGTGCGAATTCACTTTCTTTGCGCTCAACAAGTGATGCAATTTTTACCAGAGTTTAATCACTTCATATATCCTTAACCATTATCGTGTTGCTCTACTAATTAGTCCGGCAACACCACATCCAAGTCTTCGACATCTGGATCCAGCGACTTATCATGTGCATCAAATATTAAATAAGGAGAACGGAACACTACTCTGTGAGGAGTAGCACTAGTTGCATAGCAAAGAGAGGAATTAACAGCGCACTGGATTTCTGGTTTTCAGAGACAAACATATCCCTATCTATGTGATCTTGCTGTACATACATAGAGATAATGTTTTCCACTGTTCAGTTCGTACGCCCAGAAGGATTAGATCAAGAATTGAAAGGCACGTTATTGTATTATTGTAATCTCCACATAACTTAATAAACTGATGACTGTTATAATGCTGACTTATGTCACACTAGACATTCCTAAGAGCTCCATGTCTCAGGGTGGTATCATCTTTCATATGTTAACACACAGCTCTGACTGTTGCCGTCCGCAAGATCTGCAGGTAAGGTAGGTTAGGTTAGGTTAGGTTAAGTTAGATTAGGTTAGGTTAGGTAGGATACTGTTGTGGGAGAGTTAAGGATGCAGTATTGACGGTCTTCGTGAGGTTAGGTTAGCTAAGGGTAGGTAGGTTAGGTCAGGTTAAGTTGGGTTAGGTTAAGTTAGGTTAGGTTAGGGTAGGTTAGGTTAGGTTAGGTTAGGTTAGGTTAGGTTAGGTTAGGTTAGGTTAGGTTAGGTTAGGTTAGGTTAGGTTAGGTTAGTTTAGGTTAGGTTAGGTAGGGTTAGGTGGTATTTTCTTTCACATATTTACGCACAGCTCTGACAGTTGCCATGCGAAAGATCTGTAGGAATACGGAGTTGGAAAATGCTGCAATTATTACACACAGGTAAGTGAATCTACTCATCAAACGACAATAGGGGCATACAAGTTCTGTAGAATTGAACTCAAAAGGTTCCGTGTTAATGCGGCTGTATTCTATCAAAATGGAACTGGTATTGAGGGACCGCGGATCGGTGGGAGTTTGTCTTGGGACCATCCGTCGCCTGCAGTCAACGATCACCTTTCGCGTACTCAGCAGGGCTCGGAGCACTAAATCAGTGGGTGGGTCTGGTCAAGACGCAAGAAAAACACAGAATTTAAAAAAATATTACGAATACTGATTGTGCAGAAACTGTATTTATGAAAAGTATGTAAATTTAAAAAAAACCTTTATTTTTCCCTCAAAACTCTAAGAACGAGACTGTCCGAAGACGCTTAAGCGTTCTCTATGCCTTTCTTGTTATTTGAAAGTTTACACCGAACTTCTTCGTTCTGTCCCAACAGCCGTTTCAAACCACCTTTCGTCGCTTAGTTCATAATTGTTTAAAAACTATTTTTAATGTGAACAATATCACGTATTCCCATGCAATTTTTTAAACGAACTGAAAAGAAATATCAGATCACCTTGTGTCACACAGTTTAGTTCGCGCTGAAGGCCAGCGTGAGGAACCTGTGTGTTCACGGCTCGTCTTACACCTTCTTGGGTGTAAGCATGTTGTGTCGGTCTACACTGCTACCTTCGGATACGATTATGGTGCTCTATGCTTATGCCCTCATATCATTTCGTTTCCTGTGACTTCAGACCAAAAATACTTGGACAATCTGAATTGAAGTAGGCCTATTTGTTCGCTAAAATTATCAATTTTTCAACCGTGTTTCTTTAACAACAACACAAACGCTGGGAACATACTTACCCAGGCTCATTGGTGCAGGGGCGCAGAGCCCCGTACAGGCCTTGCTGACCGTGAACCTGCATTGTGGCGCGCGTCGAGGGCCAGCGTGGGAAACTGTGAGCTCAAGGCTAGTCGTACACCTTTCTGGGTGTGTTTGCCTTGACATCTACCTGATGTAAAAAAACGTGTGATCACGGTAGCGAACATACTTTGCCGAGCATGATTATGTTGTTTGAGGTATATATCTCGCTAACGCAAACGGAAACTACGATTTCGGTTGGCAACACACCCTAATAACCATGCAATAGGTTTACATGGTAAAATAATAGTGCGAATTCACTTTCTTTGCGCTCAACAAGTGATGTGATTTTTACCAAAGTTTAGTCACTTCATATATCCTTAACCATTCATCGTGTTGCTCTACTAATTAGTCCGGCAACACCACATCCAAGTCTTCGACATCTGGATCGAGCGACTTATCATGTACATCAAAGATTAAATAGGGAGAACGGAACACTACTCTGTGAGGAGTAGCACTAGTTGCATGGCAAAGAGAGGAATTAACAGCGCACTGGATTTCTGGTTTTCAGAGAAAAACATATCCCTATCTATGTGATCTTGCTGTACATACATAGAGATGATGTTTTCCACCGTTCAGTTCGTACGCCCAGAAGGATTAGATCAAGAATTGAAAGGCACGTTATTGTATTATTGTAATCCCCACATAACTTAATAAACTGATGACTGTTATAATGCTGACTAATGTCACACTAGACATGCCTAAGAGCTCCATGTCTCAGGGTGCTATCATTTTTCACATGTTTACACACAGCTCTGACTGTTGCCGTGCGCAAGATCTGTAGGTAAGGTAGATTAGGTTAGGTTAGGTTAAGTTAGGTAAGGTTAGGTTAGGTAGGATACTGTTGTGGGAGGGTATAGGATGCAGCATTGACGGTCCCCGTGAGGTTAGGTTAGGTTAGGGAAGGGAGGTTAGGTCAGGTTAAGTTGGGTTAGGTTAGGTTAGTTCAGGTTAGGTTAGGTTAGGTTAGGTTAGGCTAGGTTAGGTTAGGTTAGGTAAGGTTAGGTTAGGTTACGTTAGGTTCCGTTAGGTTAGGTTAGCTTAGTTTACGTTAGGTTAGGTAAGGTTAGGTGGTATCTTATTTCACATGTTTACGCACAGCTCTGACAGTTGCCGTGCGCAAGATCTGTAGGATAGATAGGTTGGGTTATGTTAGGTAGGAGACTGTTGTGGGAGTGTATAAGATGCAGTATTGACGATCCCCGTGAGGTTTGGTTAGGTTAGGTTAAGTTAGGTTGGGTTTGGTTGGGTTAGGTTGGGTTAGGTTAGGTTAGGTTAGGTTAGGTTAGGTTAGGTTAGGTTAGGTTAGGTTAGGTTAGGTTAGGTGGTCTCTTCTCTGACATGATTACACACAGCTCTGACAGCTGCCGTGCTCATGATCTGTAGAAATACGTGGTTGGGAAATGATGCAAATATTACACACAGCTAAGTTAATCTACTCATCAAACGAAGATAGAGGCATACAAGGTCTGTAGTATTGACATCAATAGGTTCTGTGTTGATGCGGCTGGATTCTATCAAAAAGGAACTCGTATTGCGGGACCGCAGATCGGTGGGAGTTTGTTTTTGGACCATCCGTCGCCTGCAGTCAACGATTACTTTTCGTGTACTCTGCAGGGTTCGGAGCAATAGATCAGTGGCTGTGTCTGGTTAAGACGCAAGAAAATCACAGAATTTAAAAAATTTAACAAATACTGATTGTGCAGAAACTTTATTTATGCAAAGTATGCAAATCTCGAAAAACCTTTATTTTTCCCTCAAAACTCTAAGAACGAGACTCTCCGAGGACGCTAAAGCGTTCTCTATGCCTGTCTTGTTATCTGAGAGTTTACACTGAACTTTTTCGGGTTGTCCCAACAGCCGTTTCAAACCTCCTTTTGTCGCTTAGTTCATAATTGTTTAAAAACTATTTTCAATGTGAACAATATCACGTATTCCCATGCAATTTTTTAAACGAACTGAAAAGAAATATCAGATCACCTTGTGTCACACAGTTTAGTTCGCGCTGAAGGCCAGCGTGAGGAACCTGTGTGTTCACGGCTCGTCTTACACCTTCTTGGGTGTAAGCATGTTGTGTCGGTCTACACTGCTACCTTCGGATACGATTATGGTGCTCTATGCTTATGCCCTCATATCATTTCGTTTCCTGTGACTTCAGACCAAAAATACTTGGACAATCTGCATTGAAGTAGGCCTATTTGTTCGCTAAAATTATCAATTTTTCAACCGTGTTTCTTTAACAACAACACAAACGCTGGGAACATACTTACCCAGGCTCATTGGTGCAGAGGCGAAGAGCCCCGTACAGGCCTTGCTGACCGTAAAACCTGCATTGTGGCGTGCGTCGAGGGCCAGCGTGGGAAACTGTGAGCTCAAGGCTAGTCGTACACCTTTCTGGGTGTGTTTGCCTTGACATCTACCTGATGTAAGAAAAACGTGTGATCACGGTAGCGAACATACTTTGCCGAGCATGATTATGTTGTTTGAGGTATATATCTCGCTAACGCAAACGGAAACTACGATTTCGGTTGGCAACACACCTTAATAACCATGCAATAGGTTTACATGGTAAAATAATAGTGCGAATTCACTTTCTTTACGCTCAACAAGTGATGCAATTTTTACCAGAGTTTAATCACTTCATATATCCTTAACCATTCATCGTGTTGCTCTACTAATTAGTCCGGCAACACCACATCCAAGTCTTCGACATCTGGATCCAGCGACTTATCATGTGCATCAAATATTAAATAAGGAGAACGGAACACTACTCTGTGAGGAGTAGCACTAGTTGCATAGCAAAGAGAGGAATTAACAGCGCACTGGATTTCTGGTTTTCAGAGACAAACATATCCCTATCTATGTGATCTTGCTGTACATACATAGAGATAATGTTTTCCACTGTTCAGTTCGTACGCCCAGAAGGATTAGATCAAGAATTGAAAGGCACGTTATTGTATTATTGTAATCTCCACATAACTTAATAAACTGATGACTGTTATAATGCTGACTTATGTCACACTAGACATTCCTAAGAGCTCCATGTCTCAGGGTGGTATCATCTTTCATATGTTAACACACAGCTGTGACTGTTGCCGTCCGCAAGATCTGCAGGTAAGGTAGGTTAGGTTAGGTTAGGTTAAGTTAGATTAGGTTAGGTTAGGTAGGATACTGTTGTGGGAGAGTTAAGGATGCAGTATTGACGGTCTTCGTGAGGTTAGGTTAGCTAAGGGTAGGTAGGTTAGGTCAGGTTAAGTTGGGTTAGGTTAAGTTAGGTTAGGTTAGGGTAGGTTAGGTTAGGTTAGGTTAGGTTAGGTTAGGTTAGGTTAGGTTAGGTTAGGTTAGGTTAGGTTAGGTTAGGTTAGGTTAGGTTAGTTTAGGTTAGGTTAGGTAGGGTTAGGTGGTATTTTCTTTCACATATTTACGCACAGCTCTGACAGTTGCCATGCGAAAGATCTGTAGGAATACGGAGTTGGAAAATGCTGCAATTATTACACACAGGTAAGTGAATCTACTCATCAAACGACAATAGGGGCATACAAGTTCTGTAGAATTGAACTCAAAAGGTTCCGTGTTAATGCGGCTGTATTCTATCAAAATGGAACTGGTATTGAGGGACCGCGGATCGGTGGGAGTTTGTCTTGGGACCATCCGTCGCCTGCAGTCAACGATCACCTTTCGCGTACTCAGCAGGGCTCGGAGCACTAAATCAGTGGGTGGGTCTGGTCAAGACGCAAGAAAAACACAGAATTTAAAAAAATATTACGAATACTGATTGTGCAGAAACTGTATTTATGAAAAGTATGTAAATTTAAAAAAAACCTTTATTTTTCCCTCAAAACTCTAAGAACGAGACTGTCCGAAGACGCTTAAGCGTTCTCTATGCCTTTCTTGTTATTTGAAAGTTTACACCGAACTTCTTCGTTCTGTCCCAACAGCCGTTTCAAACCACCTTTCGTCGCTTAGTTCATAATTGTTTAAAAACTATTTTTAATGTGAACAATATCACGTATTCCCATGCAATTTTTTAAACGAACTGAAAAGAAATATCAGATCACCTTGTGTCACACAGTTTAGTTCGCGCTGAAGGCCAGCGTGAGGAACCTGTGTGTTCACGGCTCGTCTTACACCTTCTTGGGTGTAAGCATGTTGTGTCGGTCTACACTGCTACCTTCGGATACGATTATGGTGCTCTATGCTTATGCCCTCATATCATTTCGTTTCCTGTGACTTCAGACCAAAAATACTTGGACAATCTGAATTGAAGTAGGCCTATTTGTTCGCTAAAATTATCAATTTTTCAACCGTGTTTCTTTAACAACAACACAAACGCTGGGAACATACTTACCCAGGCTCATTGGTGCAGGGGCGCAGAGCCCCGTACAGGCCTTGCTGACCGTGAACCTGCATTGTGGCGCGCGTCGAGGGCCAGCGTGGGAAACTGTGAGCTCAAGGCTAGTCGTACACCTTTCTGGGTGTGTTTGCCTTGACATCTACCTGATGTAAAAAAACGTGTGATCACGGTAGCGAACATACTTTGCCGAGCATGATTATGTTGTTTGAGGTATATATCTCGCTAACGCAAACGGAAACTACGATTTCGGTTGGCAACACACCCTAATAACCATGCAATAGGTTTACATGGTAAAATAATAGTGCGAATTCACTTTCTTTGCGCTCAACAAGTGATGTGATTTTTACCAAAGTTTAGTCACTTCATATATCCTTAACCATTCATCGTGTTGCTCTACTAATTAGTCCGGCAACACCACATCCAAGTCTTCGACATCTGGATCGAGCGACTTATCATGTACATCAAAGATTAAATAGGGAGAACGGAACACTACTCTGTGAGGAGTAGCACTAGTTGCATGGCAAAGAGAGTAATTAACAGCGCACTGGATTTCTGGTTTTCAGAGAAAAACATATCCCTATCTATGTGATCTTGCTGTACATACATAGAGATGATGTTTTCCACCGTTCAGTTCGTACGCCCAGAAGGATTAGATCAAGAATTGAAAGGCACGTTATTGTATTATTGTAATCCCCACATAACTTAATAAACTGATGACTGTTATAATGCTGACTAATGTCACACTAGACATGCCTAAGAGCTCCATGTCTCAGGGTGCTATCATTTTTCACATGTTTACACACAGCTCTGACTGTTGCCGTGCGCAAGATCTGTAGGTAAGGTAGATTAGGTTAGGTTAGGTTAAGTTAGGTATGGTTAGGTTAGGTAGGATACTGTTGTGGGAGGGTATAGGATGCAGCATTGACGGTCCCCGTGAGGTTAGGTTAGGTTAGGGAAGGGAGGTTAGGTCAGGTTAAGTTGGGTTAGGTTAGGTTAGTTCAGGTTAGGTTAGGTTAGGTTAGGTTAGGCTAGGTTAGGTTAGGTTAGGTAAGGTTAGGTTAGGTTACGTTAGGTTCCGTTAGGTTAGGTTAGCTTAGTTTACGTTAGGTTAGGTAAGGTTAGGTGGTATCTTATTTCACATGTTTACGCACAGCTCTGACAGTTGCCGTGCGCAAGATCTGTAGGATAGATAGGTTGGGTTATGTTAGGTAGGAGACTGTTGTGGGAGTGTATAAGATGCAGTATTGACGATCCCCGTGAGGTTTGGTTAGGTTAGGTTAAGTTAGGTTGGGTTTGGTTGGGTTAGGTTGGGTTAGGTTAGGTTAGGTTAGGTTAGGTTAGGTTAGGTTAGGTTAGGTTAGGTTAGGTTAGGTTAGGTTAGGTTAGGTGGTCTCTTCTCTGACATGATTACACACAGCTCTGACAGCTGCCGTGCTCATGATCTGTAGAAATACGTGGTTGGGAAATGATGCAAATATTACACACAGCTAAGTTAATCTACTCATCAAACGAAGATAGAGGCATACAAGGTCTGTAGTATTGACATCAATAGGTTCTGTGTTGATGCGGCTGGATTCTATCAAAAAGGAACTCGTATTGCGGGACCGCAGATCGGTGGGAGTTTGTTTTTGGACCATCCGTCGCCTGCAGTCAACGATTACTTTTCGTGTACTCTGCAGGGTTCGGAGCAATAGATCAGTGGCTGTGTCTGGTTAAGACGCAAGAAAATCACAGAATTTAAAAAATTTAACAAATACTGATTGTGCAGAAACTTTATTTATGCAAAGTATGCAAATCTCGAAAAACCTTTATTTTTCCCTCAAAACTCTAAGAACGAGACTCTCCGAGGACGCTAAAGCGTTCTCTATGCCTGTCTTGTTATCTGAGAGTTTACACTGAACTTTTTCGGGTTGTCCCAACAGCCGTTTCAAACCTCCTTTTGTCGCTTAGTTCATAATTGTTTAAAAACTATTTTCAATGTGAACAATATCACGTATTCCCATGCAATTTTTTAAACGAACTGAAAAGAAATATCAGATCACCTTGTGTCACACAGTTTAGTTCGCGCTGAAGGCCAGCGTGAGGAACCTGTGTGTTCACGGCTCGTCTTACACCTTCTTGGGTGTAAGCATGTTGTGTCGGTCTACACTGCTACCTTCGGATACGATTATGGTGCTCTATGCTTATGCCCTCATATCATTTCGTTTCCTGTGACTTCAGACCAAAAATACTTGGACAATCTGCATTGAAGTAGGCCTATTTGTTCGCTAAAATTATCAATTTTTCAACCGTGTTTCTTTAACAACAACACAAACGCTGGGAACATACTTACCCAGGCTCATTGGTGCAGAGGCGAAGAGCCCCGTACAGGCCTTGCTGACCGTAAAACCTGCATTGTGGCGCGCGTCGAGGGCCAGCGTGGGAAACTGTGAGCTCAAGGCTAGTCGTACACCTTTCTGGGTGTGTTTGCCTTGACATCTACCTGATGTAAGAAAAACGTGTGATCACGGTAGCGAACATACTTTGCCGAGCATGATTATGTTGTTTGAGGTATATATCTCGCTAACGCAAACGGAAACTACGATTTCGGTTGGCAACACACCTTAATAACCATGCAATAGGTTTACATGGTAAAATAATAGTGCGAATTCACTTTCTTTACGCTCAACAAGTGATGCAATTTTTACCAGAGTTTAATCACTTCATATATCCTTAACCATTCATCGTGTTGCTCTACTAATTAGTCCGGCAACACCACATCCAAGTCTTCGACATCTGGATCCAGCGACTTATCATGTGCATCAAATATTAAATAAGGAGAACGGAACACTACTCTGTGAGGAGTAGCACTAGTTGCATAGCAAAGAGAGGAATTAACAGCGCACTGGATTTCTGGTTTTCAGAGACAAACATATCCCTATCTATGTGATCTTGCTGTACATACATAGAGATAATGTTTTCCACTGTTCAGTTCGTACGCCCAGAAGGATTAGATCAAGAATTGAAAGGCACGTTATTGTATTATTGTAATCTCCACATAACTTAATAAACTGATGACTGTTATAATGCTGACTTATGTCACACTAGACATTCCTAAGAGCTCCATGTCTCAGGGTGGTATCATCTTTCATATGTTAACACACAGCTGTGACTGTTGCCGTCCGCAAGATCTGCAGGTAAGGTAGGTTAGGTTAGGTTAGGTTAAGTTAGATTAGGTTAGGTTAGGTAGGATACTGTTGTGGGAGAGTTAAGGATGCAGTATTGACGGTCTTCGTGAGGTTAGGTTAGCTAAGGGTAGGTAGGTTAGGTCAGGTTAAGTTGGGTTAGGTTAAGTTAGGTTAGGTTAGGGTAGGTTAGGTTAGGTTAGGTTAGGTTAGGTTAGGTTAGGTTAGGTTAGGTTAGGTTAGGTTAGGTTAGGTTAGGTTAGGTTAGGTTAGTTTAGGTTAGGTTAGGTAGGGTTAGGTGGTATTTTCTTTCACATATTTACGCACAGCTCTGACAGTTGCCATGCGAAAGATCTGTAGGAATACGGAGTTGGAAAATGCTGCAATTATTACACACAGGTAAGTGAATCTACTCATCAAACGACAATAGGGGCATACAAGTTCTGTAGAATTGAACTCAAAAGGTTCCGTGTTAATGCGGCTGTATTCTATCAAAATGGAACTGGTATTGAGGGACCGCGGATCGGTGGGAGTTTGTCTTGGGACCATCCGTCGCCTGCAGTCAACGATCACCTTTCGCGTACTCAGCAGGGCTCGGAGCACTAAATCAGTGGGTGGGTCTGGTCAAGACGCAAGAAAAACACAGAATTTAAAAAAATATTACGAATACTGATTGTGCAGAAACTGTATTTATGAAAAGTATGTAAATTTAAAAAAAACCTTTATTTTTCCCTCAAAACTCTAAGAACGAGACTGTCCGAAGACGCTTAAGCGTTCTCTATGCCTTTCTTGTTATTTGAAAGTTTACACCGAACTTCTTCGTTCTGTCCCAACAGCCGTTTCAAACCACCTTTCGTCGCTTAGTTCATAATTGTTTAAAAACTATTTTTAATGTGAACAATATCACGTATTCCCATGCAATTTTTTAAACGAACTGAAAAGAAATATCAGATCACCTTGTGTCACACAGTTTAGTTCGCGCTGAAGGCCAGCGTGAGGAACCTGTGTGTTCACGGCTCGTCTTACACCTTCTTGGGTGTAAGCATGTTGTGTCGGTCTACACTGCTACCTTCGGATACGATTATGGTGCTCTATGCTTATGCCCTCATATCATTTCGTTTCCTGTGACTTCAGACCAAAAATACTTGGACAATCTGAATTGAAGTAGGCCTATTTGTTCGCTAAAATTATCAATTTTTCAACCGTGTTTCTTTAACAACAACACAAACGCTGGGAACATACTTACCCAGGCTCATTGGTGCAGGGGCGCAGAGCCCCGTACAGGCCTTGCTGACCGTGAACCTGCATTGTGGCGCGCGTCGAGGGCCAGCGTGGGAAACTGTGAGCTCAAGGCTAGTCGTACACCTTTCTGGGTGTGTTTGCCTTGACATCTACCTGATGTAAGAAAAACGTGTGATCACGGTAGCGAACATACTTTGCCGAGCATGATTATGTTGTTTGAGGTATATATCTCGCTAACGCAAACGGAAACTACGATTTCGGTTGGCAACACACCTTAGTAACCATGCAATAGGTTTACATGGTAAAATAATAGTGCGAATTCACTTTCTTTGCGCTCAACAAGTGATGTGATTTTTACCAAAGTTTAGTCACTTCATATATCCTTAACCATTCATCGTGTTGCTCTACTAATTAGTCCGGCAACACCACATCCAAGTCTTCGACATCTGGATCGAGCGACTTATCATGTACATCAAAGATTAAATAGGGAGAACGGAACACTACTCTGTGAGGAGTAGCACTAGTTGCATGGCAAAGAGAGGAATTAACAGCGCACTGGATTTCTGGTTTTCAGAGAAAAACATATCCCTATCTATGTGATCTTGCTGTACATACATAGAGATGATGTTTTCCACCGTTCAGTTCGTACGCCCAGAAGGATTAGATCAAGAATTGAAAGGCACGTTATTGTATTATTGTAATCCCCACATAACTTAATAAACTGATGACTGTTATAATGCTGACTAATGTCACACTAGACATGCCTAAGAGCTCCATGTCTCAGGGTGCTATCATTTTTCACATGTTTACACACAGCTCTGACTGTTGCCGTGCGCAAGATCTGTAGGTAAGGTAGATTAGGTTAGGTTAGGTTAAGTTAGGTAAGGTTAGGTTAGGTAGGATACTGTTGTGGGAGGGTATAGGATGCAGCATTGACGGTCCCCGTGAGGTTAGGTTAGGTTAGGGAAGGGAGGTTAGGTCAGGTTAAGTTGGGTTAGGTTAGGTTAGTTCAGGTTAGGTTAGGTTAGGTTAGGTTAGGCTAGGTTAGGTTAGGTTAGGTAAGGTTAGGTTAGGTTACGTTAGGTTCCGTTAGGTTAGGTTAGCTTAGTTTACGTTAGGTTAGGTAAGGTTAGGTGGTATCTTATTTCACATGTTTACGCACAGCTCTGACAGTTGCCGTGCGCAAGATCTGTAGGATAGATAGGTTGGGTTATGTTAGGTAGGAGACTGTTGTGGGAGTGTATAAGATGCAGTATTGACGATCCCCGTGAGGTTTGGTTAGGTTAGGTTAAGTTAGGTTGGGTTTGGTTGGGTTAGGTTGGGTTAGGTTAGGTTAGGTAAGGTTAGGTTAGGTTAGGTTAGGTTAGGTTAGGCTAGGTTAGGTTAGGTTAGGTTAGGTTAGGTGGTCTCTTCTTTGACATGATTACACACAGCTCTGACAGCTGCCGTGCTCATGATCTGTAGAAATACGTGGTTGGGAAATGATGCAAATATTACACACAGCTAAGTTAATCTACTCATCAAACGAAGATAGAGGCATACAAGGTCTGTAGTATTGACATCAATAGGTTCTGTGTTGATGCGGCTGGATTCTATCAAAAAGGAACTCGTATTGCGGGACCGCAGATCGGTGGGAGTTTGTTTTTGGACCATCCGTCGCCTGCAGTCAACGATTACTTTTCGTGTACTCTGCAGGGTTCGGAGCAATAGATCAGTGGCTGGGTCTGGTTAAGACGCAAGAAAATCACAGAATTTAAAAAAATATTACAAATACTGATTGTGCAGAAACTTTATTTATGCAAAGTATGGAACTCTCGAAAAACCTTTATTTTTCCCTCAAAACTCTAAGAACGAGACTGTCCGAAGATTCTGAAGCGTTCTCTATGCCTGTCTTGTTATCTGAGAGTTTACACTGAACTTTTTCAGGTTGTCTCAACAGCCGTTTCAAACCACCTTTTGTCGCTTAGTTCATAATTGTTTAAAAACTATTTTCAATGTGAACAATATCACGTATTCCCATGCAATTTTTTAAACGAACTGAAAAGAAATATCAGATCACCTTGTGTCACACAGATTAGTTCGCGCTGAAGGCCAGCGTGAGGAACCTGTGTGTTCACGGCTCGTCTTACACCTTCTTGGGTGTAAGCATGTTGTGTCGGTCTACACTGCTACCTTCAGATACGATTATGGTGCTATATGCTTATGCCCTCATATCATTTCGTTTCCTGTGACTTCAGACCAAAAATACTTGGACAATCTGAATTGGAGTAGGCCTATTTGTTTGCTAAAATTATCAATTTTTCAACCGTGTTTCTTTAACAGCAACACAAACGCCGGGAACATACTTACCCAGGCTCATTGGTGCAGAGGCGCAGAGCCCCGTACAGGCCTTGCTGACCGTGAACCTGCAGTGTGTCTTGCGTCGAGGGCCAGCGTGGGGAAATTGTGAGCTCAAGGCTAATCGTACACCTTTCTGGGTGTGTTTGCCTTGACATCTACCTGATGTAAGAAAAACGTGTGATCACGGTAGCGAACATACTTTGCCGAGCATGATTATCTTGTTTGAGGTATATATCTCGCTAACGCAAACGGAAACTACGATTCGGTTGGCAACACACCTTAATAACCATGCAATAGGTTTACATGGTAAAATAATAGTGCGAATTCACATTCTTTGCGCTCAACAAGTGATGCGATTTTTACCAAAGTTTTATCACTTCATATATCCTTAACCATTCATCGTGTTGCTCTACTAATTAGTCCGGCAACACCACATCCAAGTCTTCGACATCTGGATCCAGCGACTTATCATGTGCATCAAATATTAAATAAGGAGAACGGAACACTACTCTGTGAGGAGTAGCACTAGTTGCATAGCAAAGAGAGGAATTAACAGCGCACTGGATTTCTGGTTTTCAGAGACAAACATATCCCTATCTATGTGATCTTGCTGTACATACATAGAGATAATGTTTTCCACTGTTCAGTTCGTACGCCCAGAAGGATTAGATCAAGAATTGAAAGGCACGTTATTGTATTATTGTAATCTCCACATAACTTAATAAACTGATGACTGTTATAATGCTGACTTATGTCACACTAGACATTCCTAAGAGCTCCATGTCTCAGGGTGGTATCATCTTTCATATGTTAACACACAGCTCTGACTGTTGCCGTCCGCAAGATCTGCAGGTAAGGTAGGTTAGGTTAGGTTAGGTTAAGTTAGATTAGGTTAGGTTAGGTAGGATACTGTTGTGGGAGAGTTAAGGATGCAGTATTGACGGTCTTCGTGAGGTTAGGTTAGCTAAGGGTAGGTAGGTTAGGTCAGGTTAAGTTGGGTTAGGTTAAGTTAGGTTAGGTTAGGGTAGGTTAGGTTAGGTTAGGTTAGGTTAGGTTAGGTTAGGTTAGGTTAGGTTAGGTTAGGTTAGGTTAGGTTAGGTTAGGTTAGGTTAGTTTAGGTTAGGTTAGGTAGGGTTAGGTGGTATTTTCTTTCACATATTTACGCACAGCTCTGACAGTTGCCATGCGAAAGATCTGTAGGAATACGGAGTTGGAAAATGCTGCAATTATTACACACAGGTAAGTGAATCTACTCATCAAACGACAATAGGGGCATACAAGTTCTGTAGAATTGAACTCAAAAGGTTCCGTGTTAATGCGGCTGTATTCTATCAAAATGGAACTGGTATTGAGGGACCGCGGATCGGTGGGAGTTTGTCTTGGGACCATCCGTCGCCTGCAGTCAACGATCACCTTTCGCGTACTCAGCAGGGCTCGGAGCACTAAATCAGTGGGTGGGTCTGGTCAAGACGCAAGAAAAACACAGAATTTAAAAAAATATTACGAATACTGATTGTGCAGAAACTGTATTTATGAAAAGTATGTAAATTTAAAAAAAACCTTTATTTTTCCCTCAAAACTCTAAGAACGAGACTGTCCGAAGACGCTTAAGCGTTCTCTATGCCTTTCTTGTTATTTGAAAGTTTACACCGAACTTCTTCGTTCTGTCCCAACAGCCGTTTCAAACCACCTTTCGTCGCTTAGTTCATAATTGTTTAAAAACTATTTTTAATGTGAACAATATCACGTATTCCCATGCAATTTTTTAAACGAACTGAAAAGAAATATCAGATCACCTTGTGTCACACAGTTTAGTTCGCGCTGAAGGCCAGCGTGAGGAACCTGTGTGTTCACGGCTCGTCTTACACCTTCTTGGGTGTAAGCATGTTGTGTCGGTCTACACTGCTACCTTCGGATACGATTATGGTGCTCTATGCTTATGCCCTCATATCATTTCGTTTCCTGTGACTTCAGACCAAAAATACTTGGACAATCTGAATTGAAGTAGGCCTATTTGTTCGCTAAAATTATCAATTTTTCAACCGTGTTTCTTTAACAACAACACAAACGCTGGGAACATACTTACCCAGGCTCATTGGTGCAGGGGCGCAGAGCCCCGTACAGGCCTTGCTGACCGTGAACCTGCATTGTGGCGCGCGTCGAGGGCCAGCGTGGGAAACTGTGAGCTCAAGGCTAGTCGTACACCTTTCTGGGTGTGTTTGCCTTGACATCTACCTGATGTAAGAAAAACGTGTGATCACGGTAGCGAACATACTTTGCCGAGCATGATTATGTTGTTTGAGGTATATATCTCGCTAACGCAAACGGAAACTACGATTTCGGTTGGCAACACACCTTAGTAACCATGCAATAGGTTTACATGGTAAAATAATAGTGCGAATTCACTTTCTTTGCGCTCAACAAGTGATGTGATTTTTACCAAAGTTTAGTCACTTCATATATCCTTAACCATTCATCGTGTTGCTCTACTAATTAGTCCGGCAACACCACATCCAAGTCTTCGACATCTGGATCGAGCGACTTATCATGTACATCAAAGATTAAATAGGGAGAACGGAACACTACTCTGTGAGGAGTAGCACTAGTTGCATGGCAAAGAGAGGAATTAACAGCGCACTGGATTTCTGGTTTTCAGAGAAAAACATATCCCTATCTATGTGATCTTGCTGTACATACATAGAGATGATGTTTTCCACCGTTCAGTTCGTACGCCCAGAAGGATTAGATCAAGAATTGAAGCACGTTATTGTATTATTGTAATCCCCACATAACTTAATAAACTGATGACTGTTATAATGCTGACTAATGTCACACTAGACATGCCTAAGAGCTCCATGTCTCAGGGTGCTATCATTTTTCACATGTTTACACACAGCTCTGACTGTTGCCGTGCGCAAGATCTGTAGGTAAGGTAGATTAGGTTAGGTTAGGTTAAGTTAGGTAAGGTTAGGTTAGGTAGGATACTGTTGTGGGAGGGTATAGGATGCAGCATTGACGGTCCCCGTGAGGTTAGGTTAGGTTAGGGAAGGGAGGTTAGGTCAGGTTAAGTTGGGTTAGGTTAGGTTAGTTCAGGTTAGGTTAGGTTAGGTTAGGTTAGGCTAGGTTAGGTTAGGTTAGGTAAGGTTAGGTTAGGTTACGTTAGGTTCCGTTAGGTTAGGTTAGCTTAGTTTACGTTAGGTTAGGTAAGGTTAGGTGGTATCTTATTTCACATGTTTACGCACAGCTCTGACAGTTGCCGTGCGCAAGATCTGTAGGATAGATAGGTTGGGTTATGTTAGGTAGGAGACTGTTGTGGGAGTGTATAAGATGCAGTATTGACGATCCCCGTGAGGTTTGGTTAGGTTAGGTTAAGTTAGGTTGGGTTTGGTTGGGTTAGGTTGGGTTAGGTTAGGTTAGGTAAGGTTAGGTTAGGTTAGGTTAGGTTAGGTTAGGCTAGGTTAGGTTAGGTTAGGTTAGGTTAGGTGGTCTCTTCTTTGACATGATTACACACAGCTCTGACAGCTGCCGTGCTCATGATCTGTAGAAATACGTGGTTGGGAAATGATGCAAATATTACACACAGCTAAGTTAATCTACTCATCAAACGAAGATAGAGGCATACAAGGTCTGTAGTATTGACATCAATAGGTTCTGTGTTGATGCGGCTGGATTCTATCAAAAAGGAACTCGTATTGCGGGACCGCAGATCGGTGGGAGTTTGTTTTTGGACCATCCGTCGCCTGCAGTCAACGATTACTTTTCGTGTACTCTGCAGGGTTAGGTTAGGTTAGGTTAGGTTAGGTTAGGTTAGGTTAGGTTAGGTTACGTTAGGTTAGGTTAGCTTAGTTTAGGTTAGGTTAGGTAAGGTTAGGTGGTATCTTATTTCACATGTTTACGCACAGCTCTGACAGTTGCCGTGCGCAAGATCTGTAGGATAGATAGGTTGGGTTATGTTAGGTAGGAGACTGTTGTGGGAGTGTATAAGATGCAGTATTGACGATCCCCGTGAGGTTAGGTTAGGTTAGGTTAAGTTAGGTTGGGTTTGGTTGGGTTAGGTTGGGTTAGGTTAGGTTAGGTTAGGTTAGGTTAGGTTAGGTTAGGTTAGGTTAGGTTAGGTTAGGTTAGGTTAGGTTAGGTTAGGTTAGGTTAGGTGGTCTCTTCTCTGACATGATTACACACAGCTCTGACAGCTGCCGTGCTCATGATCTGTAGAAATACGTGGTTGGGAAATGATGCAAATATTACACACAGCTAAGTTAATCTACTCATCAAACGAAGATAGAGGCATACAAGGTCTGTAGTATTGACATCAATAGGTTCTGTGTTGATGCGGCTGGATTCTATCAAAAAGGAACTCGTATTGCGGGACCGCAGATCGGTGGGAGTTTGTTTTTGGACCATCCGTCGCCTGCAGTCAACGATTACTTTTCGTGTACTCTGCAGGGTTCGGAGCAATAGATCAGTGGCTGTGTCTGGTTAAGACGCAAGAAAATCACAGAATTTAAAAAATTTAACAAATACTGATTGTGCAGAAAGTTTATTTATGCAAAGTATGCAAATCTCGAAAAACCTTTATTTTTCCCTCAAAACTCTAAGAACGAGACTCTCCGAGGACGCTAAAGCGTTCTCTATGCCTGTCTTGTTATCTGAGAGTTTACACTGAACTTTTTCGGGTTGTCCCAACAGCCGTTTCAAACCTCCTTTTGTCGCTTAGTTCATAATTGTTTAAAAACTATTTTCAATGTGAACAATATCACGTATTCCCATGCAATTTTTTAAACTAACTGAAAAGAAATATCAGATCACCTTGTGTCACACAGTTTAGTTCGCGCTGAAGGCGAGCGTGAGGAACCTGTGTGTTCACGGCTCGTCTTACACCTTCTTGGGTGTAAGCATGTTGTGTCGGTCTACACTGCTACCTTCAGATACGATTTTGGTGCTCTATGCTTATGCCCTCATATCATTTCGTTTCCTGTGACTTCAGACCAAAAATACTTGGACAATCTGAATTGAAGTAGGCCTATTTGTTCGCTAAAATTATCAATTTTTCAACCGTGTTTCTTTAACAACAACACAAACGCCGGGAACATACTTACCCAGGCTCATTGGTGCAGAGGCGCAGAGCCCCGTACAGGCCTTGCTGACCGTGAACCTGCCGTGTGGCGCGCGTCGAGGGCCAGCGTGGGGAAACTCTGAGCTCAAGGCTAGTCGTACACCTTTCTAGGTGTGTTTGCCTTGCCATCTTCCTGGTGTAAGAAAAACGTGTGATCACGGTAGCGAACATACTTTGCCGAGCATGATTATGTTGTTTGAGGTATATATCTCGCTAACGCAAACGGAAACTACGATTTCGGTTGGCAACACACCTTAATAACCATGCAATAGGTTTACATGGTAAAATAATAGTGCGAATTCACTTTCTTTACGCTCAACAAGTGATGCGATTTTTACCAGAGTTTAATCACTTCATATATCCTTAACCATTCATCGTGTTGCTCTATTAATTAGTCCGGCAACACCACATCCAAGTCTTCGACATCTGGATCCAGCGACTTATCATGTGCATCAAATATTAAATAAGGAGAACGGAACACTACTCTGTGAGGAGTAGCACTAGTTGCATAGCAAAGAGAGGAATTAACAGCGCACTGGATTTCTGGTTTTCAGAGAAAACATATCCCTATCTATGTGATCTTGCTGTACATACATAGAGACAATGTTTTCCACCGTTCAGTTCGTACGCCCAGAAGGATTAGATCAAGAATTGAAAGGCACGTTATTGTATTATTGTAATCCCCACATAACTTAATAAACTGATGACTGTTATAATGCTGACTAATGTCACACTAGACATTCCTAAGAGCTCCATGTCTCAGGGTGGTATCATCTTTCATATGTTAACACACAGCTCTGACTGTTGCCGTCCGCAATATCTGTAGGTAAGGTAGGTTAGGTTAGGTTAGGTTAGGTTAGGTTAGGTTAGGTTAGGTTAGGTTAGGTTAGGTTAGGTTAGGTTAGGTTAGGTTAGGTTAGGTTAGGTAAGGTAAGGTTAGGTGGTCTCTTCTTTGACATGATTACACACAGCTCTGACAGCTGCCGTGCTTATGATCTGTAGAAATACGTGGTTGGGAAATGATGCAAATATTACACACAGCTAAGTTAATCTACTCATCAAACGAAGATAGAGGCATACAAGGTCTGTAGTATTGACATCAATAGGTTCTGTGTTGATGCGGCTGGATTCTATCAAAAAGGAACTCGTATTGCGGGACCGCAGATCGGTGGGAGTTTGTTTTTGGACCATCCGTCGCCTGCAGTCAACGAAAACTTTTCGTGTACTCTGCAGGGTTCGGAGCAATAGATCAGAGGCTGGGTCTGGTTTAGACGCAAGAAAATCACAGAATTTAAAAAAATATTACAAATACTGATTGTGCAGAAACTTTATTTATGCAGAGTATGCAAATCTCGAAAAACCTTTATTTTTCCCTCAAAACTCTAAGAACGAGACTGTCCGAGGACGCTAAAGCGTTCTCTATGCCTGTCTTGTTATCTGAGAGTTTACACCGAACTTTTTCGGGTTGTCCCAACAGCCGTTTCAAACCACCTTTTGTCGCTTAGTTCATAATTGTTTAAAAACTATTTTCAATGTGAACAATATCACGTATTCCCATGCAATTTTTTAAACGAACTGAAAAGAAATATCAGATCACCTTGTGTCACACAGTTTAGTTCGCGCTGAAGGCCAGCGTGAGGAACCTGTGTGTTCACGGCTCGTCTTACACCTTCTTGGGTGTAAGCATGTTGTGTCGGTCTACACTGCTACCTTCAGATACGATTATGGTGCTCTGTGCTTATGCCCTCATATCATTTCGTTTCCTGTGACTTCAGACCAAAAATACTTGGACAATCTGAATTGGAGTAGGCCTTTTTGTTCGCTAAAATTATCAATTTTTCAACCGTGTTTCTTTAACAGCAACACAAACGCCGGGAACATACTTACCCAGGCTCATTGGTGCAGAGGCGCAGAGCCCCGTACAGGCCTTGCTGACCGTGAACCTGCCGTGTGGCGCGCGTCGAGGGCCAGCGTGGGGTAATTGTGAGCTCAAGGCTAATCGTACACCTTTCTGGGTGTGTTTGCCTTGACATCTACCTGATGTAAGAAAAACGTGTGATCACGGTAGCGAACATACTTTGCCGAGCATGATTATCTTGCTTGAGGTATATATCTCGCTAACGCAAACGGAAACTACGATTTCGGTTGGCAACACACCTTAATAACCATGCAATAGGTTTACATGGTAAAATAATAGTGCGAATTCACTTTCTTTGCGCTCAACAGGTGATGCGATTTTTACCAAAGTTTAATAACTTCATATATCCTTAACCATTCATCGTGTTGCTCTACTAATTAGTCCGGCAACACCACATCCAAGTCTTCGACATCTGGATCGAGCGAGCATGTGCATCAAAGATTAAATAGGGTGAACGGAACACTACTCTGTGAGGAGTAGCACTAGTTGCATGGCAGAGAGAGGAATTAACAGCGCACTGGATTTCTGGTTTTCAGAGACAAACATATCCCTATCTATGTGATCTTGCTGTACATACATAGAGATAATGTTTTCCACTGTTCAGTTCGTACGCCCAGAACGATTAGATCAAGAATTGAAAGGCACGTTATTGTATTATTGTAATCTCCACATAACTTAATAAACTGATGACTGTTATAATGCTGACTAATGTCACACTAGACATTCCTAAGAGCTCCATGTCTCAGGGTGGTATCATCTTTCATATGTTAACACACAGCTCTGACTGTTGCCGTCCGCAATATCTGTAGGTAAGGTAGGTTAGGTTAGGTTAGGTTAGGTTAGGTTAGGTTAGGTTAGGTTAGGTTAGGTTAGGTTAGGTAAGGTTAGGTAAGGTAAGGTTAGGTGGTCTCTTCTTTGACATGATTACACACAGCTCTGACAGCTGCCGTGCTTATGATCTGTAGAAATACGTGGTTGGGAAATGATGCAAATATTACACACAGCTAAGTTAATCTACTCATCAAACGAAGATAGAGGCATACAAGGTCTGTAGTATTGACATCAATAGGTTCTGTGTTGATGCGGCTGGATTCTATCAAAAAGGAACTCGTATTGCGGGACCGCAGATCGGTGGGAGTTTGTTTTTGGACCATCCGTCGCCTGCAGTCAACGAAAACTTTTCCCCCTCCCACAACAGTATCCTACCTAACCTAACCATACCTAACTTAACCTAACCTAACCTAATCTACCTTACCTACAGATCTTGCGCACGGCAACAGTCAGAGCTGTGTGTAAACATGTGAAAAATGATAGCACCCTGAGACATGGAGCTCTTAGGCATGTCTAGTGTGACATTAGTCAGCATTATAACAGTCATCAGTTTATTAAGTTATGTGGGGATTACAATAATACAATAACGTGCCTTTCAATTCTTGATCTAATCCTTCTGGGCGTACGAACTGAACGGTGGAAAACATCATCTCTATGTATGTACAGCAAGATCACATAGATAGGGATATGTTTTTCTCTGAAAACCAGAAATCCAGTGCGCTGTTAATTACTCTCTTTGCCATGCAACTAGTGCTACTCCTCACAGAGTAGTGTTCCGTTCTCCCTATTTAATCTTTGATGTACATGATAAGTCGCTCGATCCAGATGTCGAAGACTTGGATGTGGTGTTGCCGGACTAATTAGTAGAGCAACACGATGAATGGTTAAGGATATATGAAGTGACTAAACTTTGGTAAAAATCACATCACTTGTTGAGCGCAAAGAAAGTGAATTCGCACTATTATTTTACCATGTAAACCTATTGCATGGTTATTAGGGTGTGTTGCCAACCGAAATCGTAGTTTCCGTTTGCGTTAGCGAGATATATACCTCAAACAACATAATCATGCTCGGCAAAGTATGTTCGCTACCGTGATCACACGTTTTTTTTACATCAGGTAGATGTCAAGGCAAACACACCCAGAAAGGTGTACGACTAGCCTTGAGCTCACAGTTTCCCACGCTGGCCCTCGACGCGCGCCACAATGCAGGTTCACGGTCAGCAAGGCCTGTACGGGGCTCTGCGCCCCTGCACCAATGAGCCTGGGTAAGTATGTTCCCAGCGTTTGTGTTGTTGTTAAAGAAACACGGTTGAAAAATTGATAATTTTAGCGAACAAATAGGCCTACTTCAATTCAGATTGTCCAAGTATTTTTGGTCTGAAGTCACAGGAAACGAAATGATATGAGGGCATAAGCATAGAGCACCATAATCGTATCCGAAGGTAGCAGTGTAGACCGACACAACATGCTTACACCCAAGAAGGTGTAAGACGAGCCGTGAACACACAGGTTCCTCACGCTGGCCTTCAGCGCGAACTAAACTGTGTGACACAAGGTGATCTGATATTTCTTTTCAGTTCGTTTAAAAAATTGCATGGGAATACGTGATATTGTTCACATTAAAAATAGTTTTTAAACAATTATGAACTAAGCGACGAAAGGTGGTTTGAAACGGCTGTTGGGACAGAACGAAGAAGTTCGGTGTAAACTTTCAAATAACAAGAAAGGCATAGAGAACGCTTAAGCGTCTTCGGACAGTCTCGTTCTTAGAGTTTTGAGGGAAAAATAAAGGTTTTTTTTAAATTTACATACTTTTCATAAATACAGTTTCTGCACAATCAGTATTCGTAATATTTTTTTAAATTCTGTGTTTTTCTTGCGTCTTGACCAGACCCACCCACTGATTTAGTGCTCCGAGCCCTGCTGAGTACGCGAAAGGTGATCGTTGACTGCAGGCGACGGATGGTCCCAAGACAAACTCCCACCGATCCGCGGTCCCTCAATACCAGTTCCATTTTGATAGAATACAGCCGCATTAACACGGAACCTTTTGAGTTCAATTCTACAGAACTTGTATGCCCCTATTGTCGTTTGATGAGTAGATTCACTTACCTGTGTGTAATAATTGCAGCATTTTCCAACTCCGTATTCCTACAGATCTTTCGCATGGCAACTGTCAGAGCTGTGCGTAAATATGTGAAAGAAAATACCACCTAACCCTACCTAACCTAACCTAAACTAACCTAACCTAACCTAACCTAACCTAACCTTACCTAACCTAACCTAACCTAACCTAACCTAACCTAACCTAACCTACCCTAACCTAACCTAACTTAACCTAACCCAACTTAACCTGACCTAACCTCCCTTCCCTAACCTAACCTAACCTCACTTTGGAGGTTGAGTTTGGTCAATTATGATAGGTATGGATGTGTAGAACGTTGCTACGTTCCTATTTTTTGGCGCTCTGCCACCGTTCACTTATAAATTAATGAAATGTGTTCCGCCCTTAACCTTACACCGCCGTACACCACCCTCCCTCACATCACACAACACGGTTGAATCGGGCAATGAATACCGACTGGATTCTGAGATTCACACTCTGGTACACAGATGAAGAGTTTTGAGAGACATCATGTATGTGTTGGATGTCGTTAATGCAGTACTTGAGAATGTAAAAATTCGCCGAGGCACATAGGAAGCAGACGACATAAGTTTTTGGCGAGCGGTCACTCTAGGATGTCAGCGCAGCGACGCCTCCTAGCGGCCATCGCGGAAAGCTCGTCGCGGAATCCACGGCCAGCTACGTCCCCCAACGCACCGCTCGTCGGTAAAACAGGGCAGGAGACCTTCCCCAGGACCAACTCACCCACCAATGCGAGCCCCATCTTGCCCCACACATTTCTTGCCCCATACATTCACCCTTCTAACAACGCAAAAATAAGGTTTCTTCCCCCAGCACATTTCTTCTCCCAGACATTCACCCTTCTACCGCGCCCTTCACATTTCTTTCCACCATAGAGCCCCATCTTGCCCCACACATTTCTTGCCCCACACATTTCTTGCCCCCAGGACGCTTGTTTAAAGCCATCATTTTTTAATCCCGGTTCAGTAGTTGATGAGATATACATTCATTTGTGTCCATATTGTCTTAATTAATTGCTTCTTTCTGCTCATGGCTATGTGTCAATTTTATTCCAAATTCAATTTTCACACTGTTCTACCCTATCTCATCCTAAAGGGCACCTTTTTCTGAGCCAGGAAACGCCTTCCCTTCAACTTTCAGTCAACCTGTTTGGGAGTACTAAAATGTTTTGTGTTGAAACAAACAACGTGATCGTAAGCAGTACATCTGTCCACACATCCTGGGACCCAAAGAGCGTTGTTTTTTTCAAGCTGTTTTCAAACTGAGTCACAATAGGGTGCAGCTCAAGGCGCATCTTTTGAGCTATCATTTTTTAAATTTGGACAAGTGGTTCCCCAGAAATCCATTGATTTGTGTGGAAATGACCCCAGGATGGATATAGCCTTTGGTAATGCTTTACATCCAAATTCAATTTTCACACTGTTCATACCTATTTCATCTTAACGAGCACATTTTTCTGAGCTAGGAAACACCTTCCCTTGAACTTCAAGTCAATCTGTTTGGAAGTAATAAAATGTTTTGTGTTGAAACAAACAACGTGATCGTAAGCAGTACATCTGTCCACACATCCTGGAACCCAAAGAGCGTTATTTTTTTCAAGCTGTTTTCAAACTGAGTCACAATAGAGTCCAACTCAAGGCGCATCTTTTGAACTATCATTTTTTAAATTCGGTTCATTACTTGCTGAGAAATTTATTGATTTGTGTTGAAAGTTGCAATGAGTTGGCCCAAATATGGACAATTCTCACCATTTCAAAGAAATCTGCAGAAATTCAACCGTTGGGTCCTCAGCCTTGCCATTGCAGCTCTTGGCCCTTCAGACATTCAAGTTTTGATGGTATGAGTTCTACATCTTAAATCTGCTAAACAGACTTTGACGCAGCCAGATCATAATGCTCATGAATGATCCGGGACTTGGGGATCTGGGACCTCGTCTCCATTATGTCAGGACCATACTAGCCAGGAGATAAAAATTATAAAAACTTGTCGTAATAAATTGTACTTTTGTCCCACACAAGTTCACATCCTACAGGTTCTCCAGTCAAAAAATTGGACCTCCGTCTCATGTCTCTGACTGGAAAGAACTGCGTTCCAAATGGTGAAAATATGATGAAATAATTTTTTATTTTTTTTGCTGAATTTGGGTTCTGGGACAGTTGTGGGTGTCGCAGAGATCATGAGAAAAATATTATGACTTCATTCAGCCCTTATGCTGGGGGCTCGAGCCCACTTGAAATACCCAACTTATCTCCATAAGGGCAGTAGAATACTAGACCAGCCAAGAAAATTATAAAAACTTGTCTTAATAAGTTGTACTTTTGTCCCACACAAGTTCACATCCTAAAGGTTCTCCAGTCAAAAAATTGGACCTCCGTCTCATGTCTCTGAGTGGAAAGAACTGCGTTCCAAATGGTAAAAATATGATGAAATAATTTTTTTTTTTTTGCTGAATTTCGGTTCTGGGACAGTTGTGGGTGTCGCAGAGATCATGAGAAAAATAGTATGACTTCATTCAGCCCTTATGCTGGGGGCTCGAGCCCTCTTGAAATACCCAACTCATCTCCATAAGAGCAGTAGAATACTAGACCAGCCAAGAAAATTATAAAAACTTGTCGTAATAAGTTGTACTTTTGTCCCACACAAGTTCACATCCTAAAGGTTCTCCAGTCAAAAAATTGGACCTCCGTCTCATTTCTCTGACTGGAAAGAACTGTGTTCCAAATGGTGAAAATATGATGAGATAATTTTTTTTTTTTTTTTTGCTGAATTTGGGTTCTGGGACAGTTGTGGGTGTCGCAGAGATCATGAGAAAAATAGTATGACTTCATTCAGCCCTTATGCTGGGGGCTCGAGCCCTCTTGAAATACCCAACTCATCTCCATAAGGGCAGTAGAATACTAGACCAGCCAAGAAAATTATAAAAACTTGTCGTAATAAGTTGTACTTTTGTCCCACACAAGTTCACATCCTAAAGGTTCTCCAGTTAAAAAATTGGACCTCCGTCTCATTTCTCTGACTTGAAAGAACTGCGTTCCAAATGGTGAAAATATGATGAAATAATTATTATTTTTTTTTGCTGAATTTCGGTTCTGGGACAGTTGTGGGTGTCGCAGAGATCATGAGAAAAATAGTATGACTTCATTCAGCCCTTATGCTGGGGGCTCGAGCCCTCTTGAAATACCCAACTCATCTCCATAAGAGCAGTAGAATACTAGACCAGCCAAGAAAATTATAAAAACTTGTCGTAATAAGTTGTACTTTTGTCCCACACAAGTTCACATCCTAAAGGTTCTCCAGTCAAAAAATTGGACCTCCGTCTCATTTCTCTGATTGGAAAGAACTGTGTTCCAAATGGTGAAAATATGATGAAATAATTTTTTTTTTTTTTTGCTGAATTTCGGTTCTGGGACAGTTGTGGGTGTCGCAGAGATCATGAGAAAAATAGTATGACTTCATTCAGCCCTTATGCTGGGGGCTCGAGCCCTCTTGAAATACCCAACTCATCTCCATAAGGGCAGTAGAATACTAGACCAGCCAAGAAAATTATAAAAACTTGTCGTAATAAGTTGTACTTTTGTCCCACACAAGTTCACATCCTAAAGGTTCTCCAGTCAAAAAATTGGACCTCTGTCTTATTTGTGTCACGTCACGTGAAAATATGAAGCAGTCATCCATTGCCCAAGTTCGACAATAGTGTTTCAATTTTGAAAATGCAAACATTCATCGTATTAAAGTGAGACTTGTATATTCCATTTCGACCTTTAATTTTGGACTGCTGTGCAAAATTTCATCACTGGGACCACTTTGGTTCAATATGTATGGATTTTCCAGTATCTTACCTGTTTTGTTCTAGGAAATCAAAGTGTGCTGTGAGAGGCTTTGCCATCTGCAGACCACAAATATTTTCTGATGACTATTTTATTTTGATGGCATAGAGTCCAGATCAAGGCGCTCCTTTTGAGCTATCATTTTTTAAATTTGGTGCAGTAGGTCCAGAGAAATTAATAGATAAGTGTTGAAAGTGGCAAGGAATTTGTCCAAATTTGGGTAAATGGCTAAGGAGGTGTTGAATATCAATCCTTGATCGTAACGAAGTGAGACCTATATTTCCTATTTCCACATTAAATTTAGGACCTGTGTGCAAAATTGAGGCACTGGCACTGTCCTGGTTCGATATTTATGAATTATTACACATCAAAGTCTGACATGAATCGTGCTCTGACACCAAATTTTGTTCTATGTGTTATGTATGTTCTATTCTGGTTTGGGTGTGGATGGAGGTATTTGGCAGAATTAAACTCAGGAGCAGTTTCACAGGACTACATTCACTGTGAGAACAATGGACACTCTGACCAGACAAAAGAAGGGAGTAACAATGTATTTTCTCTCAAGGGATGAAAATAATTGTACAACTAGTCTGGCTCAGGTCTGCTGGGGGATGCACCTGTTTTACCGACGTGTCGCGACGAGCTTTCCGCGACGGCCGCTAGGAGGTGTTGCTCCGTTGCCATCCTAGAGTGACCGCTCATCATCTACCTATGACGTCTGCTTCCGACGACCATCCCATTTAGACATTCTAAAATACTGCATTTAGGACATCCAACGCATACATGATGTCTCTCAAAACTCTTCATCTGTGTACCAGAGTGTGAATCTCAGAATCCAGTCGGTATTCATTGCCCGATTCATCCGTGTTGTGTGATGTGAGGGAGGGTGGTGTACGGCGATGTAAGGTTAAGGGCGGAACACATTTTATTAATTTAAAAGTGAACGGTGGCAGAGCGCCAAAAAATAAGAACGTAGCAAAGTTCTACACATCCCTACCTATCATAATTGACCAAACTCAACCTCTAAAGCGAGAAGCCGCTATAGTATACAATTACCCAGGTTAGGTTAGGTTAGGTTAGGTAGGAGACTGTTGTGGGAGGGTATAGGATGCAGTATTGACGGTCCCCGTGAGGTTCCGTTAGGTAAGGTTAGGTTAGGTTGGGGTAGGTAATGTAAGGTTAGGTAAGGATAGGTAAGGTTAGGTTAGGTTAGGTGGTATCTTCCTTCACATGTTAACACACAGCCCTGACAGTTGCCTTGAGCGATGGAAAGGCACCGTAAGGTAGTATTGTAATCCCCACATAACTTAATAAACTGATGACTGTTATAATGCTGCCGTATGTCACACTTCACATTCCTAGGAGCTCCATGTCTCAAAGTGGTGTCATCTTTCACACGTTTACACACAGCTTTTGACTGTTGCCGTGCGCAAGATCTGTAGGTTAGATAAGTTAGGTTCGGTTAGGTTAGGTTAGGTAGGAGACTGTTGTAGGAGGGTACAGGATGCAGTATTGACGGTCCCCGTGAGGTGAGGTTAGGTTAGGTAAGGTTAGGTTAGGTTAGGTTAGGTTTGGTAAGGTAAGGTTAGGTGGTATCTTCTTTCACACGTTTACACACAGCTCTGACAGTTGCCGTGCGAAAGATCTGCAAAAAAGCGGAGTTGGAAAATGCTTCACACAGCTAAGTGAATCTACTTATCAAACGAGGCTAGGGCGGCTTGACAGCTCTGACAGTTGCTTTGCGCGATTGAAAGGCAGGTTACGGTAGTTTTGTAATCCCCACATAACTAAATAAACTGCCAGCGTGAGGAACCTGTGTGTTCACGGCTCGTCTTACACCTTCTTGGGTGTAAGCATGTTGTGTCGGTCTACACTGCTACCTTCAGATACGATTATGGTGCTCTGTGCTTATGCCCTCATATCATTTCGTTTCCTGTGACTTCAGACCAAAAATACTTGGACAATCTGAATTGGAGTAGGCCTTTTTGTTCGCTAAAATTATCAATTTTTCAACCGTGTTTCTTTAACAGCAACACAAACGCCGGGAACATACTTACCCAGGCTCATTGGTGCAGAGGCGCAGAGCCCCGTACAGGCCTTGCTGACCGTGAACCTGCCGTGTGGCGCGCGTCGAGGGCCAGCGTGGGGAAATTGTGAGCTCAAAGCTAATCGTACACCTTTCTGGGTGTGTTTGCCTTGACATCTACCTGATGTAAGGAAAACGTGTGATCACGGTAGCGAACATACTTTGCCGAGCATGATTATCTTGCTTGAGGTATATATCTCGCTCACGCAAACGGAAACTACGATTTCGGTTGGCAACACACCTTAATAACCATGCAATAGGTTTACATGGTAAAATAATAGTGCGAATTCACATTCTTTGCGCTCAACATGTGATGCGATTTTTACCAAAGTTTTATCACTTCATATATCCTTAACCATTCATCGTGTTGCTCTACTAATTAGTCCGGCAACACCACATCCAAGTCTTCGACATCTGGATCGAGCGACTTATCATGTGCATCAAAGATTAAATAGGGAGAACGGTGAGAACTCTGTGAAGAGTAGCACTAGTTGCATGGCAGAGAAAGGAATTAACAGCGCACTGGATTTCTGGTTTTCAGAGAAAAACATATTCGTATCTATGTGATCTTGCTGTACATACATAGAGATAATGTTTTCCACCGTTCAGTTCGTACGCCCAGAAGGATTAGATCAAGAATTGAAAGGCACGTTATTGTATTATTGTAATCCCCACATAAATTAATAAACTGATGACTGTTATAATGCTGACTAATGTCACACTAGACATTCCTAAGAGCTCCATGTCTCAGGGTGCTATCATTTTTCACATGTTTACACACAGCTCTGACTGTTGCCGTGCGCAAGATCTGTAGGTAAGGTCGATTAGGTTAGGTTAGGTTAAGTTAGGTAAGGTTAGGTTAGGTAGGATACTGTTGTGGGAGGGTATAGGATGCAGCATTGACGGTCCCCGTGAGGTTAGGTTAGGTTAGGGAAGGGAGGTTAGGTCAGGTTAAGTTGGGTTAGGTTAGGTTAGTTTAGGTTAGGTTAGGTTAGGTTAGGTTAGGTTAGGTTAGGTTAGGTTAGGTTAGGTAAGGTTAGGTGGTATCTTATTTCACATTTTTACGCACAGCTCTGACAGTTGCCGTGCGCAAGATCTCTAGGATAGATAGGTTGGGTTATGTTAGGTAGGAGACTGTTGTGGGAGTGTATAAGATGCAGTATTGACGATTCCCGTGAGGTTAGGTTAGGTTAGGTTAAGTTAGGTTGGGTTTGGTTGGGTTAGGTTGAGTTAGGTTAGGTTAGGTTAGGTTAGGTTAGGTAAGGTTAGGTAAGGTAAGGTTAGGTGGGCTCTTCTTTGACATGATTACACACAGCTCTGACAGCTGCCGTGCTCATGATCTGTAGAAATACGTGGTTGGGAAATGATGCAAATATTACACACAGCTAAGTTAATCTACTCATCAAACGAAGATAGAGGCATACAAGGTCTGTAGTATTGACATCAATAGGTTCTGTGTTGATGCGGCTGGATTCTATCAAAAAGGAACTCGTATTGCGGGACCGCAGATCGGTGGGAGTTTGTTTTTGGACCATTCGTCGCCTGCAGTCAACGATTACTTTTCGTGTACTCTGCAGGGTTCGGAGCAATGGATCAGTGGCTGGGTCTGGTTAAGACGCAAGAAAATCACAGAATTTTAAAAAATATTACAAATACTGATTGTGCAGAAACTTTATTTATGCAAAGTATGCAAATCTCGAAAAACCTTTATTTTTCTCTCAAAACTCTAAGAACGAGACTCTCCGAGGACGCTAAAGCGTTCTCTATGCCTGTCTTGTTATCTGAGAGTTTACACTGAACTTTTTCGGGTTGTCCCAACAGCCGTTTCAAACCTCCTTTTGTCGCTTAGTTCATAATTGTTTAAAAACTATTTTCAATGTGAACAATATCACGTATTCACATGCAATTTTTTAAACTAACTGAAAAGAAATATCAGATCACCTTGTGTCACACAGTTTAGTTCGCGCTGAAGGCCAGCGTGAGGAACCTGTGTGTTCACGGCTCGTCTTACACCTTCTTGGGTGTAAGCATGTTGTGTCGGTCTACACTGCTACCTTCGGATACGATTATGGTGCTCTATGCTTATGCCCTCATATCATTTCGTTTCCTGTGACTTCAGACCAAAAATACTTGGACAATCTGCATTGAAGTAGGCCTATTTGTTCGCTAAAATTATCAATTTTTCAACCGTGTTTCTTTAACAACAACACAAACGCTGGGAACATACTTACCCAGGCTCATTGGTGCAGAGGCGGAGAGCCCCGTACAGGCCTTGCTGACCGTAAAACCTGCATTGTGGCGCGCGTCGAGGGCCAGCGTGGGAAACTGTGAGCTCAAGGCTAGTCGTACACCTTTCTGGGTGTGTTTGCCTTGACATCTACCTGATGTAAGAAAAACGTGTGATCACGGTAGCGAACATACTTTGCCGAGCATGATTATGTTGTTTGAGGTATATATCTCGCTAACGCAAACGGAAACTACGATTTCGGTTGGCAACACACCTTAATAACCATGCAATAGGTTTACATGGTAAAATAATAGTGCGAATTCACTTTCTTTACGCTCAACAAGTGATGCAATTTTTACCAGAGTTTAATCACTTCATATATCCTTAACCATTCATCGTGTTGCTCTACTAATTAGTCCGGCAACACCACATCCAAGTCTTCGACATCTGGATCCAGCGACTTATCATGTGCATCAAATATTAAATAAGGAGAACGGAACACTACTCTGTGTGGAGTAGCACTAGTTGCATAGCAAAGAGAGGAATTAACAGCGCACTGGATTTCTGGTTTTCAGAGACAAACATATCCCTATCTATGTGATCTTGCTGTACATACATAGAGATAATGTTTTCCACTGTTCAGTTCGTACGCCCAGAAGGATTAGATCAAGAATTGAAAGGCACGTTATTGTATTATTGTAATCTCCACATAACTTAATAAACTGATGACTGTTATAATGCTGACTTATGTCACACTAGACATTCCTAAGAGCTCCATGTCTCAGGGTGGTATCATCTTTCATATGTTAACACACAGCTGTGACTGTTGCCGTCCGCAAGATCTGCAGGTAAGGTAGGTTAGGTTAGGTTAGGTTAAGTTAGATTAGGTTAGGTTAGGTAGGATACTGTTGTGGGAGAGTTAAGGATGCAGTATTGACGGTCTTCGTGAGGTTAGGTTAGCTAAGGGTAGGTAGGTTAGGTCAGGTTAAGTTGGGTTAGGTTAAGTTAGGTTAGGTTAGGGTAGGTTAGGTTAGGTTAGGTTAGGTTAGGTTAGGTTAGGTTAGGTTAGGTTAGGTTAGGTAAGGTTAGGTTAGGTTAGGTTAGGTTAGGTTAGTTTAGGTTAGGTTAGGTAGGGTTAGGTGGTATTTTCTTTCACATATTTACGCACAGCTCTGACAGTTGCCATGCGAAAGATCTGTAGGAATACGGAGTTGGAAAATGCTGCAATTATTACACACAGGTAAGTGAATCTACTCATCAAACGACAATAGGGGCATACAAGTTCTGTAGAATTGAACTCAAAAGGTTCCGTGTTAATGCGGCTGTATTCTATCAAAATGGAACTGGTATTGAGGGACCGCGGATCGGTGGGAGTTTGTCTTGGGACCATCCGTCGCCTGCAGTCAACGATCACCTTTCGCGTACTCAGCAGGGCTCGGAGCACTAAATCAGTGGGTGGGTCTGGTCAAGACGCAAGAAAAACACAGAATTTAAAAAAATATTACGAATACTGATTGTGCAGAAACTGTATTTATGAAAAGTATGTAAATTTAAAAAAAACCTTTATTTTTCCCTCAAAACTCTAAGAACGAGACTGTCCGAAGACGCTTAAGCGTTCTCTATGCCTTTCTTGTTATTTGAAAGTTTACACCGAACTTCTTCGTTCTGTCCCAACAGCCGTTTCAAACCACCTTTCGTCGCTTAGTTCATAATTGTTTAAAAACTATTTTTAATGTGAACAATATCACGTATTCCCATGCAATTTTTTAAACGAACTGAAAAGAAATATCAGATCACCTTGTGTCACACAGTTTAGTTCGCGCTGAAGGCCAGCGTGAGGAACCTGTGTGTTCACGGCTCGTCTTACACCTTCTTGGGTGTAAGCATGTTGTGTCGGTCTACACTGCTACCTTCGGATACGATTATGGTGCTCTATGCTTATGCCCTCATATCATTTCGTTTCCTGTGACTTCAGACCAAAAATACTTGGACAATCTGAATTGAAGTAGGCCTATTTGTTCGCTAAAATTATCAATTTTTCAACCGTGTTTCTTTAACAACAACACAAACGCTGGGAACATACTTACCCAGGCTCATTGGTGCAGGGGCGCAGAGCCCCGTACAGGCCTTGCTGACCGTGAACCTGCATTGTGGCGCGCGTCGAGGGCCAGCGTGGGAAACTGTGAGCTCAAGGCTAGTCGTACACCTTTCTGGGTGTGTTTGCCTTGACATCTACCTGATGTAAGAAAAACGTGTGATCACGGTAGCGAACATACTTTGCCGAGCATGATTATGTTGTTTGAGGTATATATCTCGCTAACGCAAACGGAAACTACGATTTCGGTTAGCAACACACCTTAGTAACCATGCAATAGGTTTACATGGTAAAATAATAGTGCGAATTCACTTTCTTTGCGCTCAACAAGTGATGTGATTTTTACCAAAGTTTAGTCACTTCATATATCCTTAACCATTCATCGTGTTGCTCTACTAATTAGTCCGGCAACACCACATCCAAGTCTTCGACATCTGGATCGAGCGACTTATCATGTACATCAAAGATTAAATAGGGAGAACGGAACACTACTCTGTGAGGAGTAGCACTAGTTGCATAGCAAAGAGAGGAATTAACAGCGCACTGGATTTCTGGTTTTCAGAGAAAAACATATCCCTATCTATGTGATCTTGCTGTACATACATAGAGATGATGTTTTCCACCGTTCAGTTCGTACGCCCAGAAGGATTAGATCAAGAATTGAAAGGCAAGTTATTGTATTATTGTAATCCCCACATAACTTAATAAACTGATGACTGTTATAATGCTGACTAATGTCACACTAGACATGCCTAAGAGCTCCATGTCTCAGGGTGCTATCATTTTTCACATGTTTACACACAGCTCTGACTGTTGCCGTGCGCAAGATCTGTAGGTAAGGTAGATTAGGTTAGGTTAGGTTAAGTTAGGTAAGGTTAGGTTAGGTAGGATACTGTTGTGGGAGGGTATAGGATGCAGCATTGACGGTCCCCGTGAGGTTAGGTTAGGTTAGGGAAGGGAGGTTAGGTCAGGTTAAGTTGGGTTAGGTTAGGTTAGTTCAGGTTAGGTTAGGTTAGGTTAGGTTAGGCTAGGTTAGGTTAGGTTAGGTAAGGTTAGGTTAGGTTACGTTAGGTTCCGTTAGGTTAGGTTAGCTTAGTTTACGTTAGGTTAGGTAAGGTTAGGTGGTATCTTATTTCACATGTTTACGCACAGCTCTGACAGTTGCCGTGCGCAAGATCTGTAGGATAGATAGGTTGGGTTATGTTAGGTAGGAGACTGTTGTGGGAGTGTATAAGATGCAGTATTGACGATCCCCGTGAGGTTTGGTTAGGTTAGGTTAAGTTAGGTTGGGTTTGGTTGGGTTAGGTTGGGTTAGGTTAGGTTAGGTAAGGTTAGGTTAGGTTAGGTTAGGTTAGGTTAGGCTAGGTTAGGTTAGGTTAGGTTAGGTTAGGTGGTCTCTTCTTTGACATGATTACACACAGCTCTGACAGCTGCCGTGCTCATGATCTGTAGAAATACGTGGTTGGGAAATGATGCAAATATTACACACAGCTAAGTTAATCTACTCATCAAACGAAGATAGAGGCATACAAGGTCTGTAGTATTGACATCAATAGGTTCTGTGTTGATGCGGCTGGATTCTATCAAAAAGGAACTCGTATTGCGGGACCGCAGATCGGTGGGAGTTTGTTTTTGGACCATCCGTCGCCTGCAGTCAACGATTACTTTTCGTGTACTCTGCAGGGTTCGGAGCAATAGATCAGTGGCTGGGTCTGGTTAAGACGCAAGAAAATCACAGAATTTAAAAAAATATTACAAATACTGATTGTGCAGAAACTTTATTTATGCAAAGTATGGAACTCTCGAAAAACCTTTATTTTTCCCTCAAAACTCTAAGAACGAGACTGTCCGAAGATTCTGAAGCGTTCTCTATGCCTGTCTTGTTATCTGAGAGTTTACACTGAACTTTTTCAGGTTGTCTCAACAGCCGTTTCAAACCACCTTTTGTCGCTTAGTTCATAATTGTTTAAAAACTATTTTCAATGTGAACAATATCACGTATTCCCATGCAATTTTTTAAACGAACTGAAAAGAAATATCAGATCACCTTGTGTCACACAGATTAGTTCGCGCTGAAGGCCAGCGTGAGGAACCTGTGTGTTCACGGCTCGTCTTACACCTTCTTGGGTGTAAGCATGTTGTGTCGGTCTACACTGCTACCTTCAGATACGATTATGGTGCTATATGCTTATGCCCTCATATCATTTCGTTTCCTGTGACTTCAGACCAAAAATACTTGGACAATCTGAATTGGAGTACGCCTATTTGTTTGCTAAAATTATCAATTTTTCAACCGTGTTTCTTTAACAGCAACACAAACGCCGGGAACATACTTACCCAGGCTCATTGGTGCAGAGGCGCAGAGCCCCGTACAGGCCTTGCTGACCGTGAACCTGCAGTGTGTCTTGCGTCGAGGGCCAGCGTGGGGAAATTGTGAGCTCAAGGCTAATCGTACACCTTTCTGGGTGTGTTTGCCTTGACATCTACCTGATGTAAGAAAAACGTGTGATCACGGTAGCGAACATACTTTGCCGAGCATGATTATCTTGTTTGAGGTATATATCTCGCTAACGCAAACGGAAACTACGATTTCGGTTGGCAACACACCTTAATAACCATGCAATAGGTTTACATGGTAAAATAATAGTGCGAATTCACATTCTTTGCGCTCAACAAGTGATGCGATTTTTACCAAAGTTTTATCACTTCATATATCCTTAACCATTCATCGTGTTGCTCTACTAATTAGTCCGGCAACACCACATCCAAGTCTTCGACATCTGGATCCAGCGACTTATCATGTGCATCAAATATTAAATAAGGAGAACGGAACACTACTCTGTGAGGAGTAGCACTAGTTGCATAGCAAAGAGAGGAATTAACAGCGCACTGGATTTCTGGTTTTCAGAGACAAACATATCCCTATCTATGTGATCTTGCTGTACATACATAGAGATAATGTTTTCCACTGTTCAGTTCGTACGCCCAGAAGGATTAGATCAAGAATTGAAAGGCACGTTATTGTATTATTGTAATCTCCACATAACTTAATAAACTGATGACTGTTATAATGCTGACTTATGTCACACTAGACATTCCTAAGAGCTCCATGTCTCAGGGTGGTATCATCTTTCATATGTTAACACACAGCTGTGACTGTTGCCGTCCGCAAGATCTGCAGGTAAGGTAGGTTAGGTTAGGTTAGGTTAAGTTAGATTAGGTTAGGTTAGGTAGGATACTGTTGTGGGAGAGTTAAGGATGCAGTATTGACCGTTTTCGTGAGGTTAGGTTAGCTAAGGGTAGGTAGGTTAGGTCAGGTTAAGTTGGGTTAGGTTAAGTTAGGTTAGGTTAGGGTAGGTTAGGTTAGGTTAGGTTAGGTTAGGTTAGGTTAGGTAAGGTTAGGTTAGGTTAGGTTAGGTTAGGTTAGTTTAGGTTAGGTTAGGTAGGGTTAGGTGGTTAGGTGGTTTTTCTTTCACATATTTACGCACAGCTCTGACAGTTGCCATGCGAAAGATCTGTAGGAATACGGAGTTGGAAAATGCTGCAATTATTACACACAGGTAAGTGAATCTACTCATCAAACGACAATAGGGGCATACAAGTTCTGTAGAATTGAACTCAAAAGGTTCCGTGTTAATGCGGCTGTATTCTATCAAAATGGAACTGGTATTGAGGGACCGCGGATCGGTGGGAGTTTGTCTTGGGACCATCCGTCGCCTGCAGTCAACGATCACCTTTCGCGTACTCAGCAGGGCTCGGAGCACTAAATCAGTGGGTGGGTCTGGTCAAGACGCAAGAAAAACACAGAATTTAAAAAAATATTACGAATACTGATTGTGCAGAAACTGTATTTATGAAAAGTATGTAAATTTAAAAAAAACCTTTATTTTTCCCTCAAAACTCTAAGAACGAGACTGTCCGAAGACGCTTAAGCGTTCTCTATGCCTTTCTTGTTATTTGAAAGTTTACACCGAACTTCTTCGTTCTGTCCCAACAGCCGTTTCAAACCACCTTTCGTCGCTTAGTTCATAATTGTTTAAAAACTATTTTTAATGTGAACAATATCACGTATTCCCATGCAATTTTTTAAACGAACTGAAAAGAAATATCAGATCACCTTGTGTCACACAGTTTAGTTCGCGCTGAAGGCCAGCGTGAGGAACCTGTGTGTTCACGGCTCGTCTTACACCTTCTTGGGTGTAAGCATGTTGTGTCGGTCTACACTGCTACCTTCGGATACGATTATGGTGCTCTATGCTTATGCCCTCATATCATTTCGTTTCCTGTGACTTCAGACCAAAAATACTTGGACAATCTGAATTGAAGTAGGCCTATTTGTTCGCTAAAATTATCAATTTTTCAACCGTGTTTCTTTAACAACAACACAAACGCTGGGAACATACTTACCCAGGCTCATTGGTGCAGGGGCGCAGAGCCCCGTACAGGCCTTGCTGACCGTGAACCTGCATTGTGGCGCGCGTCGAGGGCCAGCGTGGGAAACTGTGAGCTCAAGGCTAGTCGTACACCTTTCTGGGTGTGTTTGCCTTGACATCTACCTGATGTAAGAAAAACGTGTGATCACGGTAGCGAACATACTTTGCCGAGCATGATTATGTTGTTTGAGGTATATATCTCGCTAACGCAAACGGAAACTACGATTTCGGTTGGCAACACACCTTAGTAACCATGCAATAGGTTTACATGGTAAAATAATAGTGCGAATTCACTTTCTTTGCGCTCAACAAGTGATGTGATTTTTACCAAAGTTTAGTCACTTCATATATCCTTAACCATTCATCGTGTTGCTCTACTAATTAGTCCGGCAACACCACATCCAAGTCTTCGACATCTGGATCGAGCGACTTATCATGTACATCAAAGATTAAATAGGGAGAACGGAACACTACTCTGTGAGGAGTAGCACTAGTTGCATGGCAAAGAGAGGAATTAACAGCGCACTGGATTTCTGGTTTTCAGAGAAAAACATTTCCCTATCTATGTGATCTTGCTGTACATACATAGAGATGATGTTTTCCACCGTTCAGTTCGTACGCCCAGAAGGATTAGATCAAGAATTGAAAGGCACGTTATTGTATTATTGTAATCCCCACATAACTTAATAAACTGATGACTGTTATAATGCTGACTAATGTCACACTAGACATGCCTAAGAGCTCCATGTCTCAGGGTGCTATCATTTTTCACATGTTTACACACAGCTCTGACTGTTGCCGTGCGCAAGATCTGTAGGTAAGGTAGATTAGGTTAGGTTAGGTTAAGTTAGGTAAGGTTAGGTTAGGTAGGATACTGTTGTGGGAGGGTATAGGATGCAGCATTGACGGTCCCCGTGAGGTTAGGTTAGGTTAGGGAAGGGAGGTTAGGTCAGGTTAAGTTGGGTTAGGTTAGGTTAGGTTAGGTTAGGTTAGGTTAGGTTAGGTTAGGCTAGGTTAGGTTAGGTTAGGTAAGGTTAGGTTAGGTTACGTTAGGTTCCGTTAGGTTAGGTTAGCTTAGTTTACGTTAGGTTAGGTAAGGTTAGGTGGTATCTTATTTCACATGTTTACGCACAGCTCTGACAGTTGCCGTGCGCAAGATCTGTAGGATAGATAGGTTGGGTTATGTTAGGTAGGAGACTGTTGTGGGAGTGTATAAGATGCAGTATTGACGATCCCCGTGAGGTTTGGTTAGGTTAGGTTAAGTTAGGTTGGGTTTGGTTGGGTTAGGTTGGGTTAGGTTAGGTTAGGTAAGGTTAGGTTAGGTTAGGTTAGGTTAGGTTAGGCTAGGTTAGGTTAGGTTAGGTTAGGTTAGGTGGTCTCTTCTTTGACATGATTACACACAGCTCTGACAGCTGCCGTGCTCATGATCTGTAGAAATACGTGGTTGGGAAATGATGCAAATATTACACACAGCTAAGTTAATCTACTCATCAAACGAAGATAGAGGCATACAAGGTCTGTAGTATTGACATCAATAGGTTCTGTGTTGATGCGGCTGGATTCTATCAAAAAGGAACTCGTATTGCGGGACCGCAGATCGGTGGGAGTTTGTTTTTGGACCATCCGTCGCCTGCAGTCAACGATTACTTTTCGTGTACTCTGCAGGGTTAGGTTAGGTTAGGTTAGGTTAGGTTAGGTTAGGTTAGGTTAGGTTACGTTAGTTAGGTAGGTTAGCTTAGTTTAGGTTAGGTTAGGTAAGGTTAGGTGGTATCTTATTTCACATGTTTACGCACAGCTCTGACAGTTGCCGTGCGCAAGATCTGTAGGATAGATAGGTTGGGTTATGTTAGGTAGGAGACTGTTGTGGGAGTGTATAAGATGCAGTATTGACGATCCCCGTGAGGTTAGGTTAGGTTAGGTTAAGTTAGGTTGGGTTTGGTTGGGTTAGGTTGGGTTAGGTTAGGTTAGGTTAGGTTAGGTTAGGTTAGGTTAGGTTAGGTTAGGTTAGGTTAGGTTAGGTTAGGTTAGGTCTCTTCTCTGACATGATTACACACAGCTCTGACAGCTGCCGTGCTCATGATCTGTAGAAATACGTGGTTGGGAAATGATGCAAATATTACACACAGCTAAGTTAATCTACTCATCAAACGAAGATAGAGGCATACAAGGTCTGTAGTATTGACATCAATAGGTTCTGTGTTGATGCGGCTGGATTCTATCAAAAAGGAACTCGTATTGCGGGACCGCAGATCGGTGGGAGTTTGTTTTTGGACCATCCGTCGCCTGCAGTCAACGATTACTTTTCGTGTACTCTGCAGGGTTCGGAGCAATGGATCAGTGGCTGGGTCTGGTTAAGACGCAAGAAAATCACAGAATTTAAAAAATTTAACAAATACTGATTGTGCAGAAACTTTATTTATGCAAAGTATGCAAATCTCGAAAAACCTTTATTTTTCCCTCAAAACTCTAAGAACGAGACTCTCCGAGGACGCTAAAGCGTTCTCTATGCCTGTCTTGTTATCTGAGAGTTTACACTGAACTTTTTCGGGTTGTCCCAACAGCCGTTTCAAACCTCCTTTTGTCGCTTAGTTCATAATTGTTTAAAAACTATTTTCAATGTGAACAATATCACGTATTCCCATGCAATTTTTTAAACTAACTGAAAAGAAATATCAGATCACCTTGTGTCACACAGTTTAGTTCGCGCTGAAGGCGAGCGTGAGGAACCTGTGTGTTCACGGCTCGTCTTACACCTTCTTGGGTGTAAGCATGTTGTGTCGGTCTACACTGCTACCTTCAGATACGATTTTGGTGCTCTATGCTTATGCCCTCATATCATTTCGTTTCCTGTGACTTCAGACCAAAAATACTTGGACAATCTGAATTGAAGTAGGCCTATTTGTTCGCTAAAATTATCAATTTTTCAACCGTGTTTCTTTAACAACAACACAAACGCCGGGAACATACTTACCCAGGCTCATTGGTGCAGAGGCGCAGAGCCCCGTACAGGCCTTGCTGACCGTGAACCTGCCGTGTGGCGCGCGTCGAGGGCCAGCGTGGGGAAACTCTGAGCTCAAGGCTAGTCGTACACCTTTCTAGGTGTGTTTGCCTTGCCATCTTCCTGGTGTAAGAAAAACGTGTGATCACGGTAGCGAACATACTTTGCCGAGCATGATTATGTTGTTTGAGGTATATATCTCGCTAACGCAAACGGAAACTACGATTTCGGTTGGCAACACACCTTAATAACCATGCAATAGGTTTACATGGTAAAATAATAGTGCGAATTCACTTTCTTTACGCTCAACAAGTGATGCGATTTTTACCAGAGTTTAATCACTTCATATATCCTTAACCATTCATCGTGTTGCTCTATTAATTAGTCCGGCAACACCACATCCAAGTCTTCGACATCTGGATCCAGCGACTTATCATGTGCATCAAATATTAAATAAGGAGAACGGAACACTACTCTGTGAGGAGTAGCACTAGTTGCATAGCAAAGAGAGGAATTAACAGCGCACTGGATTTCTGGTTTTCAGAGAAAAACATATCCCTATCTATGTGATCTTGCTGTACATACATAGAGACAATGTTTTCCACCGTTCAGTTCGTACGCCCAGAAGGATTAGATCAAGAATTGAAAGGCACGTTATTGTATTATTGTAATCCCCACATAACTTAATAAACTGATGACTGTTATAATGCTGACTAATGTCACACTAGACATTCCTAAGAGCTCCATGTCTCAGGGTGGTATCATCTTTCATATGTTAACACACAGCTCTGACTGTTGCCGTCCGCAATATCTGTAGGTAAGGTAGGTTAGGTTAGGTTAGGTTAGGTTAGGTTAGGTTAGGTTAGGTTAGGTTAGGTTAGGTTAGGTTAGGTTAGGTTATGTAAGGTTAGGTAAGGTAAGGTTAGGTGGTCTCTTCTTTGACATGATTACACACAGCTCTGACAGCTGCCGTGCTTATGATCTGTAGAAATACGTGGTTGGGAAATGATGCAAATATTACACACAGCTAAGTTAATCTACTCATCAAACGAAGATAGAGGCATACAAGGTCTGTAGTATTGACATCAATAGGTTCTGTGTTGATGCGGCTGGATTCTATCAAAAAGGAACTCGTATTGCGGGACCGCAGATCGGTGGGAGTTTGTTTTTGGACCATCCGTCGCCTGCAGTCAACGAAAACTTTTCGTGTACTCTGCAGGGTTCGGAGCAATAGATCAGAGGCTGGGTCTGGTTTAGACGCAAGAAAATCACAGAATTTAAAAAAATATTACAAATACTGATTGTGCAGAAACTTTATTTATGCAGAGTATGCAAATCTCGAAAAACCTTTATTTTTCCCTCAAAACTCTAAGAACGAGACTGTCCGAGGACGCTAAAGCGTTCTCTATGCCTGTCTTGTTATCTGAGAGTTTACACCGAACTTTTTCGGGTTGTCCCAACAGCCGTTTCAAACCACCTTTTGTCGCTTAGTTCATAATTGTTTAAAAACTATTTTCAATGTGAACAATATCACGTATTCCCATGCAATTTTTTAAACGAACTGAAAAGAAATATCAGATCACCTTGTGTCACACAGTTTAGTTCGCGCTGAAGGCCAGCGTGAGGAACCTGTGTGTTCACGGCTCGTCTTACACCTTCTTGGGTGTAAGCATGTTGTGTCGGTCTACACTGCTACCTTCAGATACGATTATGGTGCTCTGTGCTTATGCCCTCATATCATTTCGTTTCCTGTGACTTCAGACCAAAAATACTTGGACAATCTGAATTGGAGTAGGCCTTTTTGTTCGCTAAAATTATCAATTTTTCAACCGTGTTTCTTTAACAGCAACACAAACGCCGGGAACATACTTACCCAGGCTCATTGGTGCAGAGGCGCAGAGCCCCGTACAGGCCTTGCTGACCGTGAACCTGCCGTGTGGCGCGCGTCGAGGGCCAGCGTGGGGTAATTGTGAGCTCAAGGCTAATCGTACACCTTTCTGGGTGTGTTTGCCTTGACATCTACCTGATGTAAGAAAAACGTGTGATCACGGTAGCGAACATACTTTGCCGAGCATGATTATCTTGCTTGAGGTATATATCTCGCTCACGCAAACGGAAACTACGATTTCGGTTGGCAACACACCTTAATAACCATGCAATAGGTTTACATGGTAAAATAATAGTGCGAATTCACTTTCTTTGCGCTCAACAGGTGATGCGATTTTTACCAAAGTTTAATAACTTCATATATCCTTAACCATTCATCGTGTTGCTCTACTAATTAGTCCGGCAACACCACATCCAAGTCTTCGACATCTGGATCGAGCGAGCATGTGCATCAAAGATTAAATAGGGTGAACGGAACACTACTCTGTGAGGAGTAGCACTAGTTGCATGGCAGAGAGAGGAATTAACAGCGCACTGGATTTCTGGTTTTCAGAGACAAACATATCCCTATCTATGTGATCTTGCTGTACATACATAGAGATAATGTTTTCCACTGTTCAGTTCGTACGCCCAGAACGATTAGATCAAGAATTGAAAGGCACGTTATTGTATTATTGTAATCTCCACATAACTTAATAAACTGATGACTGTTATAATGCTGACTAATGTCACACTAGACATTCCTAAGAGCTCCATGTCTCAGGGTGGTATCATCTTTCATATGTTAACACACAGCTCTGACTGTTGCCGTCCGCAATATCTGTAGGTAAGGTAGGTTAGGTTAGGTTAGGTTAGGTTAGGTTAGGTTAGGTTAGGTTAGGTTAGGTTAGGTTAGGTAAGGTTAGGTAAGGTAAGGTTAGGTGGTCTCTTCTTTGACATGATTACACACAGCTCTGACAGCTGCCGTGCTTATGATCTGTAGAAATACGTGGTTGGGAAATGATGCAAATATTACACACAGCTAAGTTAATCTACTCATCAAACGAAGATAGAGGCATACAAGGTCTGTAGTATTGACATCAATAGGTTCTGTGTTGATGCGGCTGGATTCTATCAAAAAGGAACTCGTATTGCGGGACCGCAGATCGGTGGGAGTTTGTTTTTGGACCATCCGTCGCCTGCAGTCAACGAAAACTTTTCGTTTACTCTGCAGGGTTCGGAGCAATAGATCAGAGGCTGGGTCTGGTTTAGACGCAAGAAAATCACAGAATTTAAAAAAATATTACAAATACTGATTGTGCAGAAACTTTATTTATGCAGAGTATGCAAATCTCGAAAAACATTTATTTTTCCCTCAAAACTCTAAGAACGAGACTGTCCGAGGACGCTAAAGCGTTCTCTATGCCTGTTTTGTTATCTGAGAGTTTACACCGAACTTTTTCGGGTTGTCCCAACAGCCGTTTCAAACCACCTTTTGTCGCTTAGTTCATAATTGTTTAAAAACTATTTTCAATGTGAACAATATCACGTATTCCCATGCAATTTTTTAAACGAACTGAAAAGAAATATCAGATCACCTTGTGTCACACAGTTTAGTTCGCGCTGAAGGCCAGCGTGAGGAACCTGTGTGTTCACGGCTCGTCTTACACCTTCTTGGGTGTAAGCATGTTGTGTCGGTCTACACTGCTACCTTCAGATACGATTATGGTGCTCTGTGCTTATGCCCTCATATCATTTCGTTTCCTGTGACTTCAGACCAAAAATACTTGGACAATCTGAATTGGAGTAGGCCTTTTTGTTCGCTAAAATTATCAATTTTTCAACCGTGTTTCTTTAACAGCAACACAAACGCCGGGAACATACTTACCCAGGCTCATTGGTGCAGAGGCGCAGAGCCCCGTACAGGCCTTGCTGACCGTGAACCTGCCGTGTGGCGCGCGTCGAGGGCCAGCGTGGGGAAATTGTGAGCTCAAAGCTAATCGTACACCTTTCTGGGTGTGTTTGCCTTGACATCTACCTGATGTAAGGAAAACGTGTGATCACGGTAGCGAACATACTTTGCCGAGCATGATTATCTTGCTTGAGGTATATATCTCGCTCACGCAAACGGAAACTACGATTTCGGTTGGCAACACACCTTAATAACCATGCAATAGGTTTACATGGTAAAATAATAGTGCGAATTCACATTCTTTGCGCTCAACATGTGATGCGATTTTTACCAAAGTTTTATCACTTCATATATCCTTAACCATTCATCGTGTTGCTCTACTAATTAGTCCGGCAACACCACATCCAAGTCTTCGACATCTGGATCGAGCGACTTATCATGTGCATCAAAGATTAAATAGGGAGAACGGTGAGAACTCTGTGAAGAGTAGCACTAGTTGCATGGCAGAGAAAGGAATTAACAGCGCACTGGATTTCTGGTTTTCAGAGAAAAACATATTCGTATCTATGTGATCTTGCTGTACATACATAGAGATAATGTTTTCCACCGTTCAGTTCGTACGCCCAGAAGGATTAGATCAAGAATTGAAAGGCACGTTATTGTATTATTGTAATCCCCACATAAATTAATAAACTGATGACTGTTATAATGCTGACTAATGTCACACTAGACATGCCTAAGAGCTCCATGTCTCAGGGTGCTATCATTTTTCACATGTTTACACACAGCTCTGACTGTTGCCGTGCGCAAGATCTGTAGGTAAGGTCGATTAGGTTAGGTTAGGTTAAGTTAGGTAAGGTTAGGTTAGGTAGGATACTGTTGTGGGAGGGTATAGGATGCAGCATTGACGGTCCCCGTGAGGTTAGGTTAGGTTAGGGAAGGGAGGTTAGGTCAGGTTAAGTTGGGTTAGGTTAGGTTAGTTTAGGTTAGGTTAGGTTAGGTTAGGTTAGGTTAGGTTAGGTTAGGTTAGGTTAGGTAAGGTTAGGTGGTATCTTATTTCACATTTTTACGCACAGCTCTGACAGTTGCCGTGCGCAAGATCTCTAGGATAGATAGGTTGGGTTATGTTAGGTAGGAGACTGTTGTGGGAGTGTATAAGATGCAGTATTGACGATTCCCGTGAGGTTAGGTTAGGTTAGGTTAAGTTAGGTTGGGTTTGGTTGGGTTAGGTTGAGTTAGGTTAGGTTAGATTCACACTCTGGTACACTCTGTTAGGTTAGGTTAGGTTAGGTTACGTTAGGTTAGGTTAGCTTAGTTTAGGTTAGGTTAGGTAAGGTTAGGTGGTATCTTATTTCACATGTTTACGCACAGCTCTGACAGTTGCCGTGCGCAAGATCTGTAGGATAGATAGGTTGGGTTATGTTAGGTAGGAGACTGTTGTGGGAGTGTATAAGATGCAGTATTGACGATCCCCGTGAGGTTAGGTTAGGTTAGGTTAAGTTAGGTTGGGTTTGGTTGGGTTAGGTTGGGTTAGGTTAGGTTAGGTTAGGTTAGGTTAGGTTAGGTTAGGTTAGGTTAGGTTAGGTTAGGTTAGGTTAGGTGGTCTCTTCTCTGACATGATTACACACAGCTCTGACAGCTGCCGTGCTCATGATCTGTAGAAATACGTGGTTGGGAAATGATGCAAATATTACACACAGCTAAGTTAATCTACTCATCAAACGAAGATAGAGGCATACAAGGTCTGTAGTATTGACATCAATAGGTTCTGTGTTGATGCGGCTGGATTCTATCAAAAAGGAACTCGTATTGCGGGACCGCAGATCGGTGGGAGTTTGTTTTTGGACCATCCGTCGCCTGCAGTCAACGATTACTTTTCGTGTACTCTGCAGGGTTCGGAGCAATAGATCAGTGGCTGTGTCTGGTTAAGACGCAAGAAAATCACAGAATTTAAAAAATTTAACAAATACTGATTGTGCAGAAACTTTATTTATGCAAAGTATGCAAATCTCGAAAAACCTTTATTTTTCCCTCAAAACTCTAAGAACGAGACTCTCCGAGGACGCTAAAGCGTTCTCTATGCCTGTCTTGTTATCTGAGAGTTTACACTGAACTTTTTCGGGTTGTCCCAACAGCCGTTTCAAACCTCCTTTTGTCGCTTAGTTCATAATTGTTTAAAAACTATTTTCAATGTGAACAATATCACGTATTCCCATGCAATTTTTTAAACGAACTGAAAAGAAATATCAGATCACCTTGTGTCACACAGTTTAGTTCGCGCTGAAGGCCAGCGTGAGGAACCTGTGTGTTCACGGCTCGTCTTACACCTTCTTGGGTGTAAGCATGTTGTGTCGGTCTACACTGCTACCTTCAGATACGATTATGGTGCTCTGTGCTTATGCCCTCATATCATTTCGTTTCCTGTGACTTCAGACCAAAAATACTTGGACAATCTGAATTGGAGTAGGCCTTTTTGTTCGCTAAAATTATCAATTTTTCAACCGTGTTTCTTTAACAGCAACACAAACGCCGGGAACATACTTACCCAGGCTCATTGGTGCAGAGGCGCAGAGCCCCGTACAGGCCTTGCTGACCGTGAACCTGCCGTGTGGCGCGCGTCGAGGGCCAGCGTGGGGAAATTGTGAGCTCAAAGCTAATCGTACACCTTTCTGGGTGTGTTTGCCTTGACATCTACCTGATGTAAGGAAAACGTGTGATCACGGTAGCGAACATACTTTGCCGAGCATGATTATCTTGCTTGAGGTATATATCTCGCTCACGCAAACGGAAACTACGATTTCGGTTGGCAACACACCTTAATAACCATGCAATAGGTTTACATGGTAAAATAATAGTGCGAATTCACATTCTTTGCGCTCAACATGTGATGCGATTTTTACCAAAGTTTTATCACTTCATATATCCTTAACCATTCATCGTGTTGCTCTACTAATTAGTCCGGCAACACCACATCCAAGTCTTCGACATCTGGATCGAGCGACTTATCATGTGCATCAAAGATTAAATAGGGAGAACGGTGAGAACTCTGTGAAGAGTAGCACTAGTTGCATGGCAGAGAAAGGAATTAACAGCGCACTGGATTTCTGGTTTTCAGAGAAAAACATATTCGTATCTATGTGATCTTGCTGTACATACATAGAGATAATGTTTTCCACCGTTCAGTTCGTACGCCCAGAAGGATTAGATCAAGAATTGAAAGGCACGTTATTGTATTATTGTAATCCCCACATAAATTAATAAACTGATGACTGTTATAATGCTGACTAATGTCACACTAGACATGCCTAAGAGCTCCATGTCTCAGGGTGCTATCATTTTTCACATGTTTACACACAGCTCTGACTGTTGCCGTGCGCAAGATCTGTAGGTAAGGTCGATTAGGTTAGGTTAGGTTAAGTTAGGTAAGGTTAGGTTAGGTAGGATACTGTTGTGGGAGGGTATAGGATGCAGCATTGACGGTCCCCGTGAGGTTAGGTTAGGTTAGGGAAGGGAGGTTAGGTCAGGTTAAGTTGGGTTAGGTTAGGTTAGTTTAGGTTAGGTTAGGTTAGGTTAGGTTAGGTTAGGTTAGGTTAGGTTAGGTTAGGTTAGGTGGTCTCTTCTCTGACATGATTACACACAGCTCTGACAGCTGCCGTGCTCATGATCTGTAGAAATACGTGGTTGGGAAATGATGCAAATATTACACACAGCTAAGTTAATCTACTCATCAAACGAAGATAGAGGCATACAAGGTCTGTAGTATTGACATCAATAGGTTCTGTGTTGATGCGGCTGGATTCTATCAAAAAGGAACTCGTATTGCGGGACCGCAGATCGGTGGGAGTTTGTTTTTGGACCATCCGTCGCCTGCAGTCAACGATTACTTTTCGTGTACTCTGCAGGGTTCGGAGCAATAGATCAGTGGCTGTGTCTGGTTAAGACGCAAGAAAATCACAGAATTTAAAAAATTTAACAAATACTGATTGTGCAGAAACTTTATTTATGCAAAGTATGCAAATCTCGAAAAACCTTTATTTTTCCCTCAAAACTCTAAGAACGAGACTCTCCGAGGACGCTAAAGCGTTCTCTATGCCTGTCTTGTTATCTGAGAGTTTACACTGAACTTTTTCGGGTTGTCCCAACAGCCGTTTCAAACCTCCTTTTGTCGCTTAGTTCATAATTGTTTAAAAACTATTTTCAATGTGAACAATATCACGTATTCCCATGCAATTTTTTAAACGAACTGAAAAGAAATATCAGATCACCTTGTGTCACACAGTTTAGTTCGCGCTGAAGGCCAGCGTGAGGAACCTGTGTGTTCACGGCTCGTCTTACACCTTCTTGGGTGTAAGCATGTTGTGTCGGTCTACACTGCTACCTTCAGATACGATTATGGTGCTCTGTGCTTATGCCCTCATATCATTTCGTTTCCTGTGACTTCAGACCAAAAATACTTGGACAATCTGAATTGGAGTAGGCCTTTTTGTTCGCTAAAATTATCAATTTTTCAACCGTGTTTCTTTAACAGCAACACAAACGCCGGGAACATACTTACCCAGGCTCATTGGTGCAGAGGCGCAGAGCCCCGTACAGGCCTTGCTGACCGTGAACCTGCCGTGTGGCGCGCGTCGAGGGCCAGCGTGGGGAAATTGTGAGCTCAAAGCTAATCGTACACCTTTCTGGGTGTGTTTGCCTTGACATCTACCTGATGTAAGGAAAACGTGTGATCACGGTAGCGAACATACTTTGCCGAGCATGATTATCTTGCTTGAGGTATATATCTCGCTCACGCAAACGGAAACTACGATTTCGGTTGGCAACACACCTTAATAACCATGCAATAGGTTTACATGGTAAAATAATAGTGCGAATTCACATTCTTTGCGCTCAACATGTGATGCGATTTTTACCAAAGTTTTATCACTTCATATATCCTTAACCATTCATCGTGTTGCTCTACTAATTAGTCCGGCAACACCACATCCAAGTCTTCGACATCTGGATCGAGCGACTTATCATGTGCATCAAAGATTAAATAGGGAGAACGGTGAGAACTCTGTGAAGAGTAGCACTAGTTGCATGGCAGAGAAAGGAATTAACAGCGCACTGGATTTCTGGTTTTCAGAGAAAAACATATTCGTATCTATGTGATCTTGCTGTACATACATAGAGATAATGTTTTCCACCGTTCAGTTCGTACGCCCAGAAGGATTAGATCAAGAATTGAAAGGCACGTTATTGTATTATTGTAATCCCCACATAAATTAATAAACTGATGACTGTTATAATGCTGACTAATGTCACACTAGACATGCCTAAGAGCTCCATGTCTCAGGGTGCTATCATTTTTCACATGTTTACACACAGCTCTGACTGTTGCCGTGCGCAAGATCTGTAGGTAAGGTCGATTAGGTTAGGTTAGGTTAAGTTAGGTAAGGTTAGGTTAGGTAGGATACTGTTGTGGGAGGGTATAGGATGCAGCATTGACGGTCCCCGTGAGGTTAGGTTAGGTTAAGGAAGGGAGGTTAGGTCAGGTTAAGTTGGGTTAGGTTAGGTTAGTTTAGGTTAGGTTAGGTTAGGTTAGGTTAGGTTAGGTTAGGTTAGGTTAGGTTAGGTAAGGTTAGGTGGTATCTTATTTCACATTTTTACGCACAGCTCTGACAGTTGCCGTGCGCAAGATCTCTAGGATAGATAGGTTGGGTTATGTTAGGTAGGAGACTGTTGTGGGAGTGTATAAGATGCAGTATTGACGATTCCCGTGAGGTTAGGTTAGGTTAGGTTAAGTTAGGTTGGGTTTGGTTGGGTTAGGTTGAGTTAGGTTAGGTTAGGTTAGGTTAGGTTAGGTAAGGTTAGGTAAGGTAAGGTTAGGTGGGCTCTTCTTTGACATGATTACACACAGCTCTGACAGCTGCCGTGCTCATGATCTGTAGAAATACGTGGTTGGGAAATGATGCAAATATTACACACAGCTAAGTTAATCTACTCATCAAACGAAGATAGAGGCATACAAGGTCTGTAGTATTGACATCAATAGGTTCTGTGTTGATGCGGCTGGATTCTATCAAAAAGGAACTGTTAAAGAAACACGGTTGAAAAATTGATAATTTTAGCGAACAAAAAGGCCTACTCCAATTCAGATTGTCCAAGTATTTTTGGTCTGAAGTCACAGGAAACGAAATGATATGAGGGCATAAGCACAGAGCACCATAATCGTATCTGAAGGTAGCAGTGTAGACCGACACAACATGCTTACACCCAAGAAGGTGTAAGACGAGCCGTGAACACACAGGTTCCTCACGCTGGCAGTTTATTTAGTTATGTGGGGATTACAAAACTACCGTAACCTGCCTTTCAATCGCGCAAAGCAACTGTCAGAGCTGTCAAGCCGCCCTAGCCTCGTTTGATAAGTAGATTCACTTAGCTGTGTGAAGCATTTTCCAACTCCGCTTTTTTGCAGATCTTTCGCACGGCAACTGTCAGAGCTGTGTGTAAACGTGTGAAAGAAGATACCACCTAACCTTACCTTACCAAACCTAACCTAACCTTCCCTAACCTTACCTAACCTAACCTCACCTCACGGGGACCGTCAATACTGCATCCTCTACCCTCCTACAACAGTCTCCTACCTAACCTAACCTAACCTAACCGAACCTAACTTATCTAACCTACAGATCTTGCGCACGGCAACAGTCAAAAGCTGTGTGTAAACGTGTGAAAGATGACACCACTTTGAGACATGGAGCTCCTAGGAATGTGAAGTGTGACATACGGCAGCATTATAACAGTCATCAGTTTATTAAGTTATGTGGGGATTACAATACTACCTTACGGTGCCTTTCCATCGCTCAAGGCAACTGTCAGGGCTGTGTGTTAACATGTGAAGGAAGATACCACCTAACCTAACCTAACCTTACCTATCCTTACCTAACCTTACATTACCTACCCCAACCTAACCTAACCTTACCTAACGGAACCTCACGGGGACCGTCAATACTGCATCCTATACCCTCCCACAACAGTCTCCTACCTAACCTAACCTAACCTAACCTATCTAACCTACAGATCTTGCGCACGGCAACAGTCAGAGCTGTAAATAAACATGTGAAAGATGATACCACCTTGAGACATGGAGCTCCTAGGAATGTCTAGTGTGACATTAGGCAGCATTATAACAGTCATCAGTTTATTAAGTTAAATTTTAGCCTCCTCGCTCAAGTTTTGTAGTAGTTACAAAGCCTTTCACTTTCTGTGTCTGACAGGGTCACTGACAGGGACACTAAACACGTTGTTAGAACGTTGAAATTTGGTACAGACTTGCCTCCAACATTGAAAACCAGCGACGCGCCATCATTTTCAGGCGTTTTCGAACTGAAAGGTCCTTTGTTTGAGTCTCACTTCTTAGCAATGGGGTAATTGTATACTATAGCGGCTTCTCGCTTTAGAGGTTGAGTTTGGTCAATTATGATAGGTAGGGATGTGTAGAACTTTGCTACGTTCTTATTTTTTGGCGCTCTGCCACCGTTCACTTTTAAATTAATAAAATGTGTTCCGCCCTTAACCTTACATCGCCGTACACCACCCTCCCTCACATCACACAACACGGATGAATCGGGCAATGAATACCGACTGGATTCTGAGATTCACACTCTGGTACACTCTGTTAGGTTAGGTTAGGTTAGGTTACGTTAGGTTAGGTTAGCTTAGTTTAGGTTAGGTTAGGTAAGGTTAGGTGGTATCTTATTTCACATGTTTACGCACAGCTCTGACAGTTGCCGTGCGCAAGATCTGTAGGATAGATAGGTTGGGTTATGTTAGGTAGGAGACTGTTGTGGGAGTGTATAAGATGCAGTATTGACGATCCCCGTGAGGTTAGGTTAGGTTAGGTTAAGTTAGGTTGGGTTTGGTTGGGTTAGGTTGGGTTAGGTTAGGTTAGGTTAGGTTAGGTTAGGTTAGGTTAGGTTAGGTTAGGTTAGGTTAGGTTAGGTTAGGTTAGGTGGTCTCTTCTCTGACATGATTACACACAGCTCTGACAGCTGCCGTGCTCATGATCTGTAGAAATACGTGGTTGGGAAATGATGCAAATATTACACACAGCTAAGTTAATCTACTCATCAAACGAAGATAGAGGCATACAAGGTCTGTAGTATTGACATCAATAGGTTCTGTGTTGATGCGGCTGGATTCTATCAAAAAGGAACTCGTATTGCGGGACCGCAGATCGGTGGGAGTTTGTTTTTGGACCATCCGTCGCCTGCAGTCAACGATTACTTTTCGTGTACTCTGCAGGGTTCGGAGCAATAGATCAGTGGCTGTGTCTGGTTAAGACGCAAGAAAATCACAGAATTTAAAAAATTTAACAAATACTGATTGTGCAGAAACTTTATTTATGCAAAGTATGCAAATCTCGAAAAACCTTTATTTTTCCCTCAAAACTCTAAGAACGAGACTCTCCGAGGACGCTAAAGCGTTCTCTATGCCTGTCTTGTTATCTGAGAGTTTACACTGAACTTTTTCGGGTTGTCCCAACAGCCGTTTCAAACCTCCTTTTGTCGCTTAGTTCATAATTGTTTAAAAACTATTTTCAATGTGAACAATATCACGTATTCCCATGCAATTTTTTAAACTAACTGAAAAGAAATATCAGATCACCTTGTGTCACACAGTTTAGTTCGCGCTGAAGGCGAGCGTGAGGAACCTGTGTGTTCACGGCTCGTCTTACACCTTCTTGGGTGTAAGCATGTTGTGTCGGTCTACACTGCTACCTTCAGATACGATTTTGGTGCTCTCTGCTTATGCCCTCATATCATTTCGTTTCCTGTGACTTCAGACCAAAAATACTTGGACAATCTGAATTGAAGTAGGCCTATTTGTTCGCTAAAATTATCAATTTTTCAACCGTGTTTCTTTAACAACAACACAAACGCCGGGAACATACTTACCCAGGCTCATTGGTGCAGAGGCGCAGAGCCCCGTACAGGCCTTGCTGACCGTGAACCTGCCGTGTGGCGCGCGTCGAGGGCCAGCGTGGGGAAACTCTGAGCTCAAGGCTAGTCGTACACCTTTCTAGGTGTGTTTGCCTTGCCATCTTCCTGGTGTAAGAAAAACGTGTGATCACGGTAGCGAACATACTTTGCCGAGCATGATTATGTTGTTTGAGGTATATATCTCGCTAACGCAAACGGAAACTACGATTTCGGTTGGCAACACACCTTAATAACCATGCAATAGGTTTACATGGTAAAATAATAGTGCGAATTCACTTTCTTTACGCTCAACAAGTGATGCGATTTTTACCAGAGTTTAATCACTTCATATATCCTTAACCATTCATCGTGTTGCTCTATTAATTAGTCCGGCAACACCACATCCAAGTCTTCGACATCTGGATCCAGCGACTTATCATGTGCATCAAATATTAAATAAGGAGAACGGAACACTACTCTGTGAGGAGTAGCACTAGTTGCATAGCAAAGAGAGGAATTAACAGCGCACTGGATTTCTGGTTTTCAGAGAAAAACATATCCCTATCTATGTGATCTTGCTGTACATACATAGAGACAATGTTTTCCACCGTTCAGTTCGTACGCCCAGAAGGATTAGATCAAGAATTGAAAGGCACGTTATTGTATTATTGTAATCCCCACATAACTTAATAAACTGATGACTGTTATAATGCTGACTAATGTCACACTAGACATTCCTAAGAGCTCCATGTCTCAGGGTGGTATCATCTTTCATATGTTAACACACAGCTCTGACTGTTGCCGTCCGCAATATCTGTAGGTAAGGTAGGTTAGGTTAGGTTAGGTTAGGTTAGGTTAGGTTAGGTTAGGTTAGGTTAGGTTAGGTTAGGTTAGGTTAGGTAAGGTTAGGTAAGGTAAGGTTAGGTGGTCTCTTCTTTGACATGATTACACACAGCTCTGACAGCTGCCGTGCTTATGATCTGTAGAAATACGTGGTTGGGAAATGATGCAAATATTACACACAGCTAAGTTAATCTACTCATCAAACGAAGATAGAGGCATACAAGGTCTGTAGTATTGACATCAATAGGTTCTGTGTTGATGCGGCTGGATTCTATCAAAAAGGAACTCGTATTGCGGGACCGCAGATCGGTGGGAGTTTGTTTTTGGACCATCCGTCGCCTGCAGTCAACGAAAACTTTTCGTGTACTCTGCAGGGTTCGGAGCAATAGATCAGAGGCTGGGTCTGGTTTAGACGCAAGAAAATCACAGAATTTAAAAAAATATTACAAATACTGATTGTGCAGAAACTTTATTTATGCAGAGTATGCAAATCTCGAAAAACCTTTATTTTTCCCTCAAAACTCTAAGAACGAGACTGTCCGAGGACGCTAAAGCGTTCTCTATGCCTGTCTTGTTATCTGAGAGTTTACACCGAACTTTTTCGGGTTGTCCCAACAGCCGTTTCAAACCACCTTTTGTCGCTTAGTTCATAATTGTTTAAAAACTATTTTCAATGTGAACAATATCACGTATTCCCATGCAATTTTTTAAACGAACTGAAAAGAAATATCAGATCACCTTGTGTCACACAGTTTAGTTCGCGCTGAAGGCCAGCGTGAGGAACCTGTGTGTTCACGGCTCGTCTTACACCTTCTTGGGTGTAAGCATGTTGTGTCGGTCTACACTGCTACCTTCAGATACGATTATGGTGCTCTGTGCTTATGCCCTCATATCATTTCGTTTCCTGTGACTTCAGACCAAAAATACTTGGACAATCTGAATTGGAGTAGGCCTTTTTGTTCGCTAAAATTATCAATTTTTCAACCGTGTTTCTTTAACAGCAACACAAACGCCGGGAACATACTTACCCAGGCTCATTGGTGCAGAGGCGCAGAGCCCCGTACAGGCCTTGCTGACCGTGAACCTGCCGTGTGGCGCGCGTCGAGGGCCAGCGTGGGGTAATTGTGAGCTCAAGGCTAATCGTACACCTTTCTGGGTGTGTTTGCCTTGACATCTACCTGATGTAAGAAAAACGTGTGATCACGGTAGCGAACATACTTTGCCGAGCATGATTATCTTGCTTGAGGTATATATCTCGCTAACGCAAACGGAAACTACGATTTCGGTTGGCAACACACCTTAATAACCATGCAATAGGTTTACATGGTAAAATAATAGTGCGAATTCACTTTCTTTGCGCTCAACAGGTGATGCGATTTTTACCAAAGTTTAATAACTTCATATATCCTTAACCATTCATCGTGTTGCTCTACTAATTAGTCCGGCAACACCACATCCAAGTCTTCGACATCTGGATCGAGCGAGCATGTGCATCAAAGATTAAATAGGGTGAACGGAACACTACTCTGTGAGGAGTAGCACTAGTTGCATGGCAGAGAGAGGAATTAACAGCGCACTGGATTTCTGGTTTTCAGAGACAAACATATCCCTATCTATGTGATCTTGCTGTACATACATAGAGATAATGTTTTCCACTGTTCAGTTCGTACGCCCAGAACGATTAGATCAAGAATTGAAAGGCACGTTATTGTATTATTGTAATCTCCACATAACTTAATAAACTGATGACTGTTATAATGCTGACTAATGTCACACTAGACATTCCTAAGAGCTCCATGTCTCAGGGTGGTATCATCTTTCATATGTTAACACACAGCTCTGACTGTTGCCGTCCGCAATATCTGTAGGTAAGGTAGGTTAGGTTAGGTAAGGTAGGTTAGGTTAGGTTAGGTTAGGTTAGGTTAGGTTAGGTTAGGTTAGGTTAGGTTAGGTTAGGTTAGGTTAGGTAAGGTTAGGTAAGGTAAGGTTAGGTGGTCTCTTCTTTGACATGATTACACACAGCTCTGACAGCTGCCGTGCTTATGATCTGTAGAAATACGTGGTTGGGAAATGATGCAAATATTACACACAGCTAAGTTAATCTACTCATCAAACGAAGATAGAGGCATACAAGGTCTGTAGTATTGACATCAATAGGTTCTGTGTTGATGCGGCTGGATTCTATCAAAAAGGAACTCGTATTGCGGGACCGCAGATCGGTGGGAGTTTGTTTTTGGACCATCCGTCGCCTGCAGTCAACGAAAACTTTTCGTGTACTCTGCAGGGTTCGGAGCAATAGATCAGAGGCTGGGTCTGGTTTAGACGCAAGAAAATCACAGAATTTAAAAAAATATTACAAATACTGATTGTGCAGAAACTTTATTTATGCAGAGTATGCAAATCTCGAAAAACCTTTATTTTTCCCTCAAAACTCTAAGAACGAGACTGTCCGAGGACGCTAAAGCGTTCTCTATGCCTGTCTTGTTATCTGAGAGTTTACACCGAACTTTTTCGGGTTGTCCCAACAGCCGTTTCAAACCACCTTTTGTCGCTTAGTTCATAATTGTTTAAAAACTATTTTCAATGTGAACAATATCACGTATTCCCATGCAATTTTTTAAACGAACTGAAAAGAAATATCAGATCACCTTGTGTCACACAGTTTAGTTCGCGCTGAAGGCCAGCGTGAGGAACCTGTGTGTTCACGGCTCGTCTTACACCTTCTTGGGTGTAAGCATGTTGTGTCGGTCTACACTGCTACCTTCAGATACGATTATGGTGCTCTGTGCTTATGCCCTCATATCATTTCGTTTCCTGTGACTTCAGACCAAAAATACTTGGACAATCTGAATTGGAGTAGGCCTTTTTGTTCGCTAAAATTATCAATTTTTCAACCGTGTTTCTTTAACAGCAACACAAACGCCGGGAACATACTTACCCAGGCTCATTGGTGCAGAGGCGCAGAGCCCCGTACAGGCCTTGCTGACCGTGAACCTGCCGTGTGGCGCGCGTCGAGGGCCAGCGTGGGGTAATTGTGAGCTCAAGGCTAATCGTACACCTTTCTGGGTGTGTTTGCCTTGACATCTACCTGATGTAAGAAAAACGTGTGATCACGGTAGCGAACATACTTTGCCGAGCATGATTATCTTGCTTGAGGTATATATCTCGCTAACGCAAACGGAAACTACGATTTCGGTTGGCAACACACCTTAATAACCATGCAATAGGTTTACATGGTAAAATAATAGTGCGAATTCACTTTCTTTGCGCTCAACAGGTGATGCGATTTTTACCAAAGTTTAATAACTTCATATATCCTTAACCATTCATCGTGTTGCTCTACTAATTAGTCCGGCAACACCACATCCAAGTCTTCGACATCTGGATCGAGCGAGCATGTGCATCAAAGATTAAATAGGGTGAACGGAACACTACTCTGTGAGGAGTAGCACTAGTTGCATGGCAGAGAGAGGAATTAACAGCGCACTGGATTTCTGGTTTTCAGAGACAAACATATCCCTATCTATGTGATCTTGCTGTACATACATAGAGATAATGTTTTCCACTGTTCAGTTCGTACGCCCAGAACGATTAGATCAAGAATTGAAAGGCACGTTATTGTATTATTGTAATCTCCACATAACTTAATAAACTGATGACTGTTATAATGCTGACTAATGTCACACTAGACATTCCTAAGAGCTCCATGTCTCAGGGTGGTATCATCTTTCATATGTTAACACACAGCTCTGACTGTTGCCGTCCGCAATATCTGTAGGTAAGGTAGGTTAGGTTAGGTTAGGTTAGGTTAGGTTAGGTTAGGTTAGGTTAGGTTAGGTTAGGTTAGGTAAGGTTAGGTAAGGTAAGGTTAGGTGGTCTCTTCTTTGACATGATTACACACAGCTCTGACAGCTGCCGTGCTTATGATCTGTAGAAATACGTGGTTGGGAAATGATGCAAATATTACACACAGCTAAGTTAATCTACTCATCAAACGAAGATAGAGGCATACAAGGTCTGTAGTATTGACATCAATAGGTTCTGTGTTGATGCGGCTGGATTCTATCAAAAAGGAACTCGTATTGCGGGACCGCAGATCGGTGGGAGTTTGTTTTTGGACCATCCGTCGCCTGCAGTCAACGAAAACTTTTCGTTTACTCTGCAGGGTTCGGAGCAATAGATCAGAGGCTGGGTCTGGTTTAGACGCAAGAAAATCACAGAATTTAAAAAAATATTACAAATACTGATTGTGCAGAAACTTTATTTATGCAGAGTATGCAAATCTCGAAAAACATTTATTTTTCCCTCAAAACTCTAAGAACGAGACTGTCCGAGGACGCTAAAGCGTTCTCTATGCCTGTTTTGTTATCTGAGAGTTTACACCGAACTTTTTCGGGTTGTCCCAACAGCCGTTTCAAACCACCTTTTGTCGCTTAGTTCATAATTGTTTAAAAACTATTTTCAATGTGAACAATATCACGTATTCCCATGCAATTTTTTAAACGAACTGAAAAGAAATATCAGATCACCTTGTGTCACACAGTTTAGTTCGCGCTGAAGGCCAGCGTGAGGAACCTGTGTGTTCACGGCTCGTCTTACACCTTCTTGGGTGTAAGCATGTTGTGTCGGTCTACACTGCTACCTTCAGATACGATTATGGTGCTCTGTGCTTATGCCCTCATATCATTTCGTTTCCTGTGACTTCAGACCAAAAATACTTGGACAATCTGAATTGGAGTAGGCCTTTTTGTTCGCTAAAATTATCAATTTTTCAACCGTGTTTCTTTAACAGCAACACAAACGCCGGGAACATACTTACCCAGGCTCATTGGTGCAGAGGCGCAGAGCCCCGTACAGGCCTTGCTGACCGTGAACCTGCCGTGTGGCGCGCGTCGAGGGCCAGCGTGGGGAAATTGTGAGCTCAAAGCTAATCGTACACCTTTCTGGGTGTGTTTGCCTTGACATCTACCTGATGTAAGGAAAACGTGTGATCACGGTAGCGAACATACTTTGCCGAGCATGATTATCTTGCTTGAGGTATATATCTCGCTCACGCAAACGGAAACTACGATTTCGGTTGGCAACACACCTTAATAACCATGCAATAGGTTTACATGGTAAAATAATAGTGCGAATTCACATTCTTTGCGCTCAACATGTGATGCGATTTTTACCAAAGTTTTATCACTTCATATATCCTTAACCATTCATCGTGTTGCTCTACTAATTAGTCCGGCAACACCACATCCAAGTCTTCGACATCTGGATCGAGCGACTTATCATGTGCATCAAAGATTAAATAGGGAGAACGGAACACTACTCTGTGAGGAGTAGCACTAGTTGCATGGCAGAGAGAGGAATTAACAGCGCACTGGATTTCTGGTTTTCAGAGAAAAACATATTCGTATCTATGTGATCTTGCTGTACATACATAGAGATAATGTTTTCCACCGTTCAGTTCGTACGCCCAGAAGGATTAGATCAAGAATTGAAAGGCACGTTATTGTATTATTGTAATCCCCACATAAATTAATAAACTGATGACTGTTATAATGCTGACTAATGTCACACTAGACATGCCTAAGAGCTCCATGTCTCAGGGTGCTATCATTTTTCACATGTTTACACACAGCTCTGACTGTTGCCGTGCGCAAGATCTGTAGGTAAGGTCGATTAGGTTAGGTTAGGTTAAGTTAGGTAAGGTTAGGTTAGGTAGGATACTGTTGTGGGAGGGTATAGGATGCAGCATTGACGGTCCCCGTGAGGTTAGGTTAGGTTAGGGAAGGGAGGTTAGGTCAGGTTAAGTTGGGTTAGGTTAGGTTAGTTTAGGTTAGGTTAGGTTAGGTTAGGTTAGGTTAGGTTAGGTTAGGTTAGGTTAGGTAAGGTTAGGTGGTATCTTATTTCACATTTTTACGCACAGCTCTGACAGTTGCCGTGCGCAAGATCTCTAGGATAGATAGGTTGGGTTATGTTAGGTAGGAGACTGTTGTGGGAGTGTATAAGATGCAGTATTGACGATTCCCGTGAGGTTAGGTTAGGTTAGGTTAAGTTAGGTTGGGTTTGGTTGGGTTAGGTTGAGTTAGGTTAGGTTAGGTTAGGTTAGGTTAGGTAAGGTTAGGTAAGGTAAGGTTAGGTGGGCTCTTCTTTGACATGATTACACACAGCTCTGACAGCTGCCGTGCTCATGATCTGTAGAAATACGTGGTTGGGAAATGATGCAAATATTACACACAGCTAAGTTAATCTACTCATCAAACGAAGATAGAGGCATACAAGGTCTGTAGTATTGACATCAATAGGTTCTGTGTTGATGCGGCTGGATTCTATCAAAAAGGAACTCGTATTGCGGGACCGCAGATCGGTGGGAGTTTGTTTTTGGACCATTCGTCGCCTGCAGTCAACGATTACTTTTCGTGTACTCTGCAGGGTTCGGAGCAATGGATCAGTGGCTGGGTCTGGTTAAGACGCAAGAAAATCACAGAATTTTAAAAAATATTACAAATACTGATTGTGCAGAAACTTTATTTATGCAAAGTATGCAAATCTCGAAAAACCTTTATTTTTCTCTCAAAACTCTAAGAACGAGACTCTCCGAGGACGCTAAAGCGTTCTCTATGCCTGTCTTGTTATCTGAGAGTTTACACTGAACTTTTTCGGGTTGTCCCAACAGCCGTTTCAAACCTCCTTTTGTCGCTTAGTTCATAATTGTTTAAAAACTATTTTCAATGTGAACAATATCACGTATTCACATGCAATTTTTTAAACTAACTGAAAAGAAATATCAGATCACCTTGTGTCACACAGTTTAGTTCGCGCTGAAGGCCAGCGTGAGGAACCTGTGTGTTCACGGCTCGTCTTACACCTTCTTGGGTGTAAGCATGTTGTGTCGGTCTACACTGCTACCTTCAGATACGATTATGGTGCTCTATGCTTATGCCCTCATATCATTTCGTTTCCTGTGACTTCAGACCAAAAATACTTGGACAATCTGAATTGGAGTAGGCCTTTTTGTTCGCTAAAATTATCAATTTTTCAACCGTGTTTCTTTAACAGCAACACAAACGCCGGGAACATACTTACCCAGGCTCATTGGTGCAGAGGCGCAGAGCCCCGTACAGGCCTTGCTGACCGTGAACCTGCCGTGTGGCGCGCGTCGAGGGCCAGCGTGGGGAAATTGTGAGCTCAAAGCTAATCGTACACCTTTCTGGGTGTGTTTGCCTTGACATCTACCTGATGTAAGGAAAACGTGTGATCACGGTAGCGAACATACTTTGCCGAGCATGATTATCTTGCTTGAGGTATATATCTCGCTCACGCAAACGGAAACTACGATTTCGGTTGGCAACACACCTTAATAACCATGCAATAGGTTTACATGGTAAAATAATAGTGCGAATTCACATTCTTTGCGCTCAACATGTGATGTTAGGTAAGGTTAGGTTAGGTTGGGGAAGGTTGGGTAAGGTTAGGTAAGGATAGGTAAGGTTAGGTTAGGTAAGGTTACGTAAGGATAGGTAAGGTTAGGTTAGGTTAGGTTAGGTGGTATCTTCTTTCACATGTTTACACACATACAGCTGTGTCAAAAAATCAAGATTGATGGCAAAAGTCGCCCTGGCTTGATAGAATCAAGCCGCATCAACAGGGAACCTAACCTTACCTAACCTTACCTAACCTAACCTAACCTAACCTACCCTAACCTGTGAGGTTAGGTTAGCTAAGGGTAGGTAGGTTAGGTCAGGTTAAGTTGGGTTAGGTTAAGTTAGGTTAGGTTAGGGTAGGTTAGGTTAGGTTAGGTTAGGTAAGGTTAGGTAAGGTTAGGTTCCCTGTTGATGCGGCTTGATTCTATCAAGCCAGGGCGACTTTTGCCATCAATCTTGATTTTTTGACACAGCTGTATGTGTGTAAACATGTGAAAGAAGATACCACCTAACCTAACCTAACCTAACCTTACCTATCCTTACGTAACCTTACCTAACCTAACCTTACCTATCCTTACCTAACCTTACCCAACCTTCCCCAACCTAACCTAACCTTACCTAACATCACATGTTGAGCGCAAAGAATGTGAATTCGCACTATTATTTTACCATGTAAACCTATTGCATGGTTATTAAGGTGTGTTGCCAACCGAAATCGTAGTTTCCGTTTGCGTGAGCGAGATATATACCTCAAGCAAGATAATCATGCTCGGCAAAGTATGTTCGCTACCGTGATCACACGTTTTCCTTACATCAGGTAGATGTCAAGGCAAACACACCCAGAAAGGTGTACGATTAGCTTTGAGCTCACAATTTCCCCACGCTGGCCCTCGACGCGCGCCACACGGCAGGTTCACGGTCAGCAAGGCCTGTACGGGGCTCTGCGCCTCTGCACCAATGAGCCTGGGTAAGTATGTTCCCGGCGTTTGTGTTGCTGTTAAAGAAACACGGTTGAAAAATTGATAATTTTAGCGAACAAAAAGGCCTACTCCAATTCAGATTGTCCAAGTATTTTTGGTCTGAAGTCACAGGAAACGAAATGATATGAGGGCATAAGCACAGAGCACCATAATCGTATCTGAAGGTAGCAGTGTAGACCGACACAACATGCTTACACCCAAGAAGGTGTAAGACGAGCCGTGAACACACAGGTTCCTCACGCTGGCAGTTTATTTAGTTATGTGGGGATTACAAAACTACCGTAACCTGCCTTTCAATCGCGCAAAGCAACTGTCAGAGCTGTCAAGCCGCCCTAGCCTCGTTTGATAAGTAGATTCACTTAGCTGTGTGAAGCATTTTCCAACTCCGCTTTTTTGCAGATCTTTCGCACGGCAACTGTCAGAGCTGTGTGTAAACGTGTGAAAGAAGATACCACCTAACCTTACCTTACCAAACCTAACCTAACCTAACCTAACCTTACCTAACCTAACCTCACCTCACGGGGACCGTCAATACTGCATCCTGTACCCTCCTACAACAGTCTCCTACCTAACCTAACCTAACCTAACCGAACCTAACTTATCTAACCTACAGATCTTGCGCACGGCAACAGTCAAAAGCTGTGTGTAAACGTGTGAAAGATGACACCACTTTGAGACATGGAGCTCCTAGGAATGTGAAGTGTGACATACGGCAGCATTATAACAGTCATCAGTTTATTAAGTTATGTGGGGATTACAATACTACCTTACGGTGCCTTTCCATCGCTCAAGGCAACTGTCAGGGCTGTGTGTTAACATGTGAAGGAAGATACCACCTAACCTAACCTAACCTTACCTATCCTTACCTAACCTTACATTACCTACCCCAACATAACCTAACCTTACCTAACGGAACCTCACGGGGACCGTCAATACTGCATCCTATACCCTCCCACAACAGTCTCCTACCTAACCTAACCTAACCTAACCTATCTAACCTACAGATCTTGCGCACGGCAACAGTCAGAGCTGTAAATAAACATGTGAAAGATGATACCACCTTGAGACATGGAGCTCCTAGGAATGTCTAGTGTGACATTAGGCAGCATTATAACAGTCATCAGTTTATTAAGTTAAATTTTAGCCTCCTCGCTCAAGTTTTGTAGTAGTTACAAAGCCTTTCACTTTCTGTGTCTGACAGGGTCACTGACAGGGACACTAAACACGTTGTTAGAACGTTGAAATTTGGTACAGACTTGCCTCCAACATTGAAAACCAGCGACGCGCCATCATTTTCAGGCGTTTTCGAACTGAAAGGTCCTTTGTTTGAGTCTCACTTCTTAGCAATGGGGTAATTGTATACTATAGCGGCTTCTCGCTTTAGAGGTTGAGTTTGGTCAATTATGATAGGTAGGGATGTGTAGAACTTTGCTACGTTCTTATTTTTTGGCGCTCTGCCACCGTTCACTTTTAAATTAATAAAATGTGTTCCGCCCTTAACCTTACATCGCCGTACACCACCCTCCCTCACATCACACAACACGGATGAATCGGGCAATGAATACCGACTGGATTCTGAGATTCACACTCTGGTACACAGATGAAGAGTTTTGAGAGACATCATGTATGCGTTGGATGTCCTAAATGCAGTATTTTAGAATGTCTAAATGGGATGGTCGTCGGAAGCAGACGTCATAGGTAGATGATGAGCGGTCACTCTAGGATGGCAACGGAGCAACACCTCCTAGCGGCCGTCGCGGAAAGCTCGTCGCGACACGTCGGTAAAACAGGTGCATCCCCCAGCAGACCTGAGCCAGACTAGTTGTACAATTATTTTCATCCCTTGAGAGAAAATACATTGTTACTCCCTTCTTTTGTCTGGTCAGAGTGTCCATTGTTCTCACAGTGAATGTAGTCCTGTGAAACTGCTCCTGAGTTTAATTCTGCCAAATACCTCCATCCACACCCAAACCAGAATAGAACATACATAACACATAGAACAAAATTTGGTGTCAGAGCACGATTCATGTCAGACTTTGATGTGTAATAATTCATAAATATCGAACCAGGACAGTGCCAGTGCCTCAATTTTGCACACAGGTCCTAAATTTAATGTGGAAATAGGAAATATAGGTCTCACTTCGTTACGATCAAGGATTGATATTCAACACCTCCTTAGCCATTTACCCAAATTTGGACAAATTCCTTGCCACTTTCAACACTTATCTATTAATTTCTCTGGACCTACTGCACCAAATTTAAAAAATGATAGCTCAAAAGGAGCGCCTTGATCTGGACTCTATGCCATCAAAATAAAATAGTCATCAGAAAATATTTGTGGTCTGCAGATGGCAAAGCCTCTCACAGCACACTTTGATTTCCTAGAACAAAACAGGTAAGATACTGGAAAATCCATACATATTGAACCAAAGTGGTCCCAGTGATGAAATTTTGCACAGCAGTCCAAAATTAAAGGTCGAAATGGAATATACAAGTCTCACTTTAATACGATGAATGTTTGCATTTTCAAAATTGAAACACTATTGTCGAACTTGGGCAATGGATGACTGCTTCATATTTTCACGTGACGTGACACAAATAAGACAGAGGTCCAATTTTTTGACTGGAGAACCTTTAGGATGTGAACTTGTGTGGGACAAAAGTACAACTTATTACGACAAGTTTTTATAATTTTCTTTGCTGGTCTAGTATTCTACTGCCCTTATGGAGATGAGTTGGGTATTTCAAGAGGGCTCGAGCCCCCAGCATAAGGGCTGAATGAAGTCATACTATTTTTCTCATGATCTCTGCGACACCCACAACTGTCCCAGAACCGAAATTCAGCAAAAAAAAAAAAAAATTATTTCATCATATTTTCACCATTTGGAACACAGTTCTTTCCAATCAGAGAAATGAGACGGAGGTCCAATTTTTTGACTGGAGAACCTGTAGGATGTGAACTTGTGTGGGACAAAAGTACAATTTATTACGACAAGTTTTTATAATTTTTATCTCCTGGCTAGTATGGTCCTGACATAATGGAGACGAGGTCCCAGATCCCCAAGTCCCGGATCATTCATGAGCATTATGATCTGGCTGCGTCAAAGTCTGTTTAGCAGATTTAAGATGTAGAACTCATACCATCAAACCTTGAATGTCTGAAGGGCCAAGAGCTGCAATGGCAAGGCTGAGGACCCAACGGTTGAATTTCTGCAGATTTCTTTGAAATGGTGAGAATTGTCCATATTTGGGCCAACTCATTGCAACTTTCAACACAAATCAATAAATTTCTCAGCAAGTAATGAACCGAATTTAAAAAATGATAGTTCAAAAGATGCGCCTTGAGTTGGACTCTATTGTGACTCAGTTTGAAAACAGCTTGAAAAAAATAACGCTCTTTGGGTTCCAGGATGTGTGGACAGATGTACTGCTTACGATCACGTTGTTTGTTTCAACACAAAACATTTTATTACTTCCAAACAGATTGACTTGAAGTTCAAGGGAAGGTGTTTCCTAGCTCAGAAAAATGTGCTCGTTAAGATGAAATAGGTATGAACAGTGTGAAAATTGAATTTGGATGTAAAGCATTACCAAAGGCTATATCCATCCTGGGGTCATTTCCACACAAATCAATGGATTTCTGGGGAACCACTTGTCCAAATTTAAAAAATGATAGCTCAAAAGATGCGCCTTGAGCTGCACCCTATTGTGACTCAGTTTGAAAACAGCTTGAAAAAAACAACGCTCTTTGGGTCCCAGGATGTGTGGACAGATGTACTGCTTACGATCACGTTGTTTGTTTCAACACAAAACATTTTAGTACTCCCAAACAGGTTGACTGAAAGTTGAAGGGAAGGCGTTTCCTGGCTCAGAAAAAGGTGCCCTTTAGGATGAGATAGGGTAGAACAGTGTGAAAATTGAATTTGGAATAAAATTGACACATAGCCATGAGCAGAAAGAAGCAATTAATTAAGACAATATGGACACAAATGAATGTATATCTCATCAACTACTGAACCGGGATTAAAAAATGATGGCTTTAAACAAGCGTCCTGGGGGCAAGAAATGTGTGGGGCAAGAAATGTGTGGGGCAAGATGGGGCTCTATGGTGGAAAGAAATGTGAAGGGCGCGGTAGAAGGGTGAATGTCTGGGAGAAGAAATGTGCTGGGGGAAGAAACCTTATTTTTGCGTTGTTAGAAGGGTGAATGTATGGGGCAAGAAATGTGTGGGGCAAGATGGGGCTCGCATTGGTGGGTGAGTTGGTCCTGGGGAAGGTCTCCTGCCCTGTTTTACCGACGAGCGGTGCGTTGGGGGACGTAGCTGGCCGTGGATTCCGCGACGAGCTTTCCGCGATGGCCGCTAGGAGGCGTCGCTGCGCTGACATCCTAGAGTGACCGCTCGCCAAAAACTTATGTCGTCTGCTTCCTATGTGCCTCGGCGAATTTTTACATTCTCAAGTACTGCATTAACGACATCCAACACATACATGATGTCTCTCAAAACTCTTCATCTGTGTACCAGAGTGTGAACCTCAGAATCCAGTCGGTATTCATTGCCCGATTCAACCGTGTTGTGTGATGTGAGGGAGGGTGGTGTACGGCGGTGTAAGGTTAAGGGCGGAACACATTTCATTAATTTATAAGTGAACGGTGGCAGAGCGCCAAAAAATAGGAACGTAGCAACGTTCTACACATCCATACCTATCATAATTGACCAAACTCAACCTCCAAAGCGAGAAGCCGCTATAGTATACAATTACGAGCAATGGCTTGCAAGGGAACACGCCGCAGCGTTTAAAGGGTTGAAGTCGTTGAGATACCGACTTCCCAGTCCAACATCTTTTTCTTCAAGGTTGGAATCATACAAAATCAAACATAAGGCTGCATTCTAACAGTCATTAGTTTATTAAGTTATGTGGGGATTACAAAACTACCATAACGTGCCTTTCAATCGCGCACGGCAACTGTCAGATCTGTCAAGCCGCCCTAGCCTCGTTTGATAAGTAGATCCACTTAGCTGTGTAAAGCATTTTCCAACTCTGCTTTTTTACAGATCTTTCGCACGGAAACTGTCAGAGCTGTGTGTAAACATGTGAAAGAAGATACCACCTAACCTTACCTTACCTAACCTAACCTAACCTAACCTACCTAACCTAACCTAACCTAAACTAACCTCACCTCACGGGGACCGTCAATACTGCATCCTGTACCCTCCTACAACAGTCTCCTACCTAACCTAACCTAACCGACCTACAGATCTTGCGCACGGCAACAGTCAGAGCTGTAAACAAACATGTGAAAGGTGATACCACCCTGAGACCTGGAGCTCCCAGGAATGTCTAGTGTGACATAAGACATTGAAACAGTCATCAGTTTATTAAGTTAAATTTCAGCCTCCTAGCTCAAGTTTTGTAGTAGTCACAAAGCCTTTCACTTTCTGTGTCTGAATGGGTCATTTTGACCCTAGCCACTAAACACGTTGTAATTTTTCACATACTGCTTTCTAATTGCCCCTAAACACTGTACACTGTTTACTGATTTATTAATTCAGTGCAAGTCAAATGAATAGTTGGGAAGGTTGACGGAGGCCACATAGACGCCTTATCGAGAAGGGAATACCTTTAGCGCGAGCGAAGCGACTGCGGTCGTCTGACAAGCCTGATATGCCCTGTTTTGACCACTGGCACCATCAGTAACACCTGAGGTTCATTTCTGAAATGAAACTGGGGATTATACACTGGGCGTCAGAATTAGTGCCCACTTATGGTCAGCGCGACCATTTCTACGTTTTTCAAGTTAGAACGTTGAAATTTGGTACAGACCTGCCTCCAACATTAGGCGAACCTACTATAGCGTTACGTTCCTTAAAACGCTACAGCGTGTACCCGTGCAAGCCATTTTAGAAAACAGTAAATTTTAAAATCGGTTTTTTTTTTTTACAAAAAATGGTTTGATGCGGAGCACAGGCGCTAGAATCATTAAAAAACAGCGACGCGCCATCATTTTCAGGCGTTTTCGAACTGAAACGTCTTTTGTTTGAGTCTCACTTCTTAGCAATGGCTTGCAAGGGAACACGCCGCAGCGTTTAAAGGGTTGAAGTCGTTGAGATACCGACTTCCCAGTCTGACATCTTTCTCTTAAAGGTTGGAATCATACAAAATCAGTTTTCGCGCCTTCCTACCCGTATCAGGAGAAACCACCCCATGGCAAGAAAATATCCTTAAAAAGTGTCAAATTTTTCAGTTATTTTCAGGTTTTGCGTCGGGTGCAGTTGCTTCATAACGCAAATACAAGCGAGACGTTGCATAAATGTCATGTTGATCCCAATAGTGGCCACAGGGGCACTTTTTTAAGGCCATTTACTGTCTAAGGTTAAGGATAATGTTAGGCGTTACAGCTTAGTGTCAGCTGTGTCAAAAAGTCGAGATTGATAGGAAGAGGCGTCCTGGTTTGATAGAATCCAGCCGCATCAACACGGAACCTATTGATGTCAATACTACAGACCTTGTATGCCCCTAGCCTCGTTTGATAAGTAGATTCACTTAGCTGTGTGAAGCATTTTCCAACTACGTTTTTTTACCGATCTTGCGCACGGCAACTGTCAGAGCTGTGTGTAAACATGTGAAAGAAGATACCATCTAACCTTACCGAACCTAACCTAAGCTACCTTACCTAACCTAACCTAACCTAAACTCAGGGAAACCGTCAATTCTGTAACCTATACCCTTCCACAACAGTCTCCTACCTAACCTTACCTAACCTAACCAAATCTCTCTAACCTACAGATCTTGCGCACGGCAACAGTCAGAGCTGCGTGTAAACATGTGAAAGATGATACCACCTTGAGACATGGAGCTCCTAGGAATGTGTAGTGTGACATAAGGCAGCATTCTAACAGTCATCAGTTTATTAAGTTATGTGGGGATTACAAAACTACCATAACGTGGCATGTACTTGGCTCTGTGTGTGAGTATGCGTGTGGTGATGTGGTCCAGCCCCAGATCGTCATAAAGCCATGCAGTTGGGTACATGGGATTCATGCCGAGTGAGTGGCGGACTATGTTGCGCTCTGCAGAGCAGATCTTTGGTATGTATGTGTGGGTAGGCGCGGTGACTGGGATGGCCGAAGCGTATTCCAGTGCCGGCCTGATGTAAGTTTTGTAGGTGTGGAGTAGAGTTTGCTGGCATGTGCCTTTGCCCCGGGCCCGAAGCATTTTCAACAGATTCATTCTGAGGTATGCCTTGTGCCGGACTTCGGAGCTATGGACACTCCAGTTGAGTGTGTTTGTGAGCCGCATCCCAAGGTATTTGGTGCTTTTTTGTAAGGGAATGGGCGTTTGGTGTAGAGTGATCCTGGGATCGCTCATTTGGTGTTTTTTGGATGAGAAATGGTGGAATTTTATGAGCACAGATTTGTCTGGATTAACCCCTATTCTCCAGGTGCGGAGCCAGGGTTCCAGTCTGTGTGTGATGTAGGATTGGAGTTGTGCTTCAGCGGCCGGAACGCTGTTGTGTATGGAGTATAGTGTTGTGTCGTCCGCGAATTGCTGGACGAAAGTTGTTCTGTTGTTTGTGGGAGGTGGTGTGTCTGAAATGAATAAGTTGAAGAGGTCACATGAGCTGGGGGCGCCCTGGGGTGTGCCAGCTCTGAGTGGGAATGCGCGGCTGATGCAGTTAAGGTAGGTGGCTTGGCTGGTGCGTTGTGAAAGGTAGTTGTGAATGAGGCGTGTAGTGGTGGGCCGGAAACCGAGCGTGTGCATCTTGTAGACAAGCCCCTCATGCCAAAGGCGATCATAGGCCTTTTCTATGTCAAGAAAGGCTGCCACTGCAACCTTCTTGCTGTTAAACCCATCAGTAAGGCGCTGGGTAATGAGGTGGAGTGCTGTCTCGCAGGAGAGCCCCGCTCGGAAGCCGAACTGTGTGATTGGTATTGGGTTTATGTTGTGGGTTTCTGCTCTAAACCGAGGAAGCCATGCTTTTTCAAACAGTTTTCCGAGGGTGTTGAGCAGCGTGATGGGGCGTAGGTTTGTGGGTATGGATGAGTCTTTTCCTGGCTTGGGTATATAGACTATTCTGCCTTGCTTCCAAGAAGCGGGATAGTGGCCAGAGAATTCTACAGCGTCAAAAAGTTTTATCAGCCGTTCATAGAACTCGTCTGGAGCTTGTTTTAAGGCAGGCCAGGGAAGACCATCCGGACCCGGTGCTGTGTTTTTTTGGTTTTTGAGTATGGACTTGAGGTGCTCTACTGTGTATGGTTGTTGTAGGTCTACGGGGACCTGGAACTGTGCTGGTGGTGTGAGCATGTCTTGGTTCTCTTGTATGAACCTGTTGACCTGCTCATAGTGTTGGTTGTTGAAAATTGGATTTTGTGGTATTGAGCAGATTTCCTGTTCTGTGGGGAGTGTAGGTTTGAGTGGCAGAGCGTTTACTCTCGCCTGCTCAGCCCGCTTGAGGCATTGTTTTGAGAAAAACCCGTGCCTCGTCGACTTACACGACGGTCATTTTGGTGGGTTTGGGCAGGGCGAGAGCGTGTTGTGTCCTGCTTGCCCGCAGTTGGTGCAGTATTTCGTGTTTTTGTTTTTTGCATTGTGAGGTGTAGTGTGAGAATTGGGAGCAGTGTGTGCACTGCCGGGGCGGCGCCGCGTCAACCTTGGGGGGCTCGGCTCGCAGATGCATGCCAAGCTCCTGGACTTGAAGTCCATCCCTTAGTATGGTCGTCATCTCCTCGGCAGTTTGCAGTCCCACACGAACGCATGTGGACGGCTTATTGTCCTTTCGGGCAACAATCCGGCGCACAAACGTGGGGTGGTACGCATTGGTAGTGAGTGCAGAGTTGATTTGTTGGTCTGTAACCTCGTGCGGCACTCGGACGAGGACTACGCACCAGGAGTGTGTTTTGGTTGTTGTTTTGGGTGGTGTGGGTAGGAGAGGGGGCCGGACGGCCTCAACTAGGATCCTGCCTAGTTTTGTACCCTGCTTGCATGCGCAGGTTTTAGGGTTGAGCATAGCGACGCTCGCATCAGCTGCTAGGAGTCCCCAGACCAGCTTATTGCGGAGGCCCTAGCCTTCCTCTCCGTTTAGTCAATGCCTCGTTTGTCTGTGTGATGCGGTGTGGAGCTCTGATTACAGATACTCTCTTTAGGGTGTAGCGTGACGGCGATGTGCAATGCCGTGTGTTGTAATTTGTGTTGAGACTGTGTGTTCTGTGGGTCTGTTAAGCAGCCTTTTACTGCCTCATGGGTTTATGAATCTTCACTACCCCGCCACTACTCACACTCTCAAAGCAAACAGCGCTTGGCTTTCGCCGTAACTGCCGCGTAAGAGGTGCTTTCGATAACTGATAGATGATTTTTCGACAGACTGTTGATTCCCCCACAAGGTGCAGTGCGGGAGGACAGACAGCGTGGCAAAAACCACAATCTATCAGCAAAGATAAGCGGGGGCGATCCAGAAAGACGGGGAAAAGAAAGAGACGAGACAAGAAGGCCAAGAGTAGCGGGCATACGCAGCAGAGCTGCGAGGTTGTTCTTTGTTGGAGAGCCCAAAGGGCCGATGCGGTGGCGACAGCGCAGCTGAAGCGAAGAAGGGGAGAAGTGCGGTCAGACTAAGCGGACTTAGGCTTTCCCTTCACTTTTCCTCCCGCGGCGAGGCTGCGACGATGACGGCGACCGGCGGCGGATACAACAGGACAGACGTGCTACGAGGAGCACGGCTGCCTGAGGACTGATGTTCTCGCGCGGGAATCGCCAGTATATATACTTTCGTGGTGTTCCACGTGCGCGCGCATGCGGAACACCACGAAAGTATATATACTGGGCGATTCCCGCGCGAGACGCCATCCTGTTTTCGTGTCGTTTCGACGTGTCGCGAGTGTTCGTGATTATATGAAATCAGGATTGTTGTCGCGTGTGCTTGTGCAACGATAGCGCGGGTGCGTCTTCCTAAGGTGGAAAACGACAAGGTGAGTCACCCCTTCATGTATTATTTTTATTATGCGTGTTAGTCTAGGGTAGGTTAGGTTAGATCGGAGCCGATCCTTCGCCCGGTCCTTTTGCATTATTAATGTCGGGAGCATTTTTTTTGACCACCGATTTTGTTAGTTTTAGGTTAGGTTAGGTCCTGTCAAAGACCGGTTTCATGACTTGTAGTAAGCGGTCCTCTCTAGGCCCAAATTCATATTAGGCCGCAATACAGCGCGTGCGTGTTGAGTTAGCTAAAATTGGTGTTGGTTCAAAACTTGGTGTTTTAATGTACTGATCTTTGTTATTGCTGTTTTTATCCTTTTTTGCACCTAACCAAAACACTTCCTTTCTCTGCCAAAGACCAGCAAAGACCATTGAAAGATGATTAAGAAAAACCATGGCATTGGAAGGAGACACGACACAACTCATTGTTTTCAAGTGTTTTCAGCACACTAGGATGTCTAACCGTAATCAAAATTTCTCTTTTCTCTTCCAGGTGATTTCAATTGTGCATGCTTTGTTGATGGTTTTAGACGTAGACTAACAGGGTTTGTTTGTATTTTAGATGCGTCTCCGAATCTCATTTTCGTCCGAAACCTCTCTCGACCTGATCTTCCGCGTACGGCAAGTGCAAACGGACATGTTGTCTCAACAGCCGTTTCAAACCACCTTTTGTCGCTTGGTTCATAATTGTTTAAACACTATTTTCAATGTGAACAATATAACGTGTCTCCATGCGATTCTTTATAAGGTTGGAAATCTGTTTCCGCGCCTTCCTACCCCTATCAGGAGAAAACACCCAACGGAAAGAAAATATCGTTAAAAAGTGTCAAATTTTTCAGTTTTTTTCGGATTTTGCGTTGGGTGCAGTTTCCAGACGCAAATACACGCGAGACGTTGCATAAATGTCATTGTGATCCCAATAGTGGACACAGGGGCACTTTTTTAAGGCCATTTACTGTTAAGGATAATGTAAGGCGTTACACCTCAGTGTCAGCTGTGTCAAAAAATCAAGATTGATGGCAAAAGTCGCCCTGGCTTGATAGAATCAAGCCGCATCAACACGGAACCTATTGATGTCAATACTACAGACCTTGTATGCCCCTAGCCTCGTTTAAAAAGTAGATTCACTTAGCTGTGTGAAGCATTTTCCAACTCCGCTTTTTTACAGATCTTTCGCACGGCAACTGTCAGAGCTGTGTGTAAACATGTGAAAGAAGATACCACCTAACCTTACCTTACCAAACCTAACCTAACCTTACCTTACCTAACCTAACCTCACCTCACGGGGACCGTCAATACTGCATCCTGTACCCTCCTACAACAGTCTCCTACCTAACCTAACCTAACCGAACCTAACTTATCTAACCTACAGATCTTGCGCACGGCAACAGTCAGAGCTGTGTGTAAACGTGTGAAAGATGACACCACTTTGAGACATGGAGCTCCTAGGAATGTGTAGTGTGACATAAGGCAGCATTATATCAGTCATCAGTTTATTAAGTTATTTGGGGATTACAATACTACCATACGGTGCCTTTCCATCGCGCAAGGCAACTGTCAGGGCTGTGTGTTAACATGTGAAAGAAGATACTACCTAACCTAACCTTACCTATCCTTACCTAACCTTACCTAACCTACCCCAACCTAACCTAACCTTACCTAACGGAACCTCACGGGGACCGTCAATACTGCATCCTATACCCTCCCACAACAGTCTCCTACCTAACCTAACCTAACCTATCTAACCTACAGATCTTGCGCACGGCAACAGTCAGAGCTGTAAATAAACATGTGAAAGATGATACCACCTTGAGACATGGAGCTCCTAGGAATGTCTAGTGTGACATTAGGCAGCATTATAACAGTCATCAGTTTATTAAGTTAAATTTTAGCCTCCTCGCTCAAGTTTTGTAGTAGTTACAAAGCCTTTCACTTTCTGTGTCTGAAGGGGTCATTTTGACCCTAGCCACTAAACACGTTGTTAGAACGTTGAAATTTGGTACAGACTTGCCTCTAACATTGAAAAACAGCGACGCGCCATCATTTTCAGGCGTTTTCGAACTGAAAGGTCCTTTGTTTGAGTCTCACTTCTTAGCAATGGCTTGCAAGGGAACACGCCGCAGCGTTTAAGGGGTTATCCTACGGTCAAAAGTTTTATCGGCGACTTCACCAGTGAAAAGTACTTGGATTCACATTACAATGCCGCAATTAAAGTTTCAAAAAAATATTTCGTTTGTCCTGTATGCGACGTTAAAAATGTGAAATTTGACTTTTTGGATCACAGAAAGCTCGGTCATTTTTTTTCGTACGGCCTCCTGCGCATACAGGCTTGAAAGCGGACCAGGAATACTACAAAATGACACCCTCAGCTTTTCGAAGTCGTTTCTACTTGGGCCCCTGCAGGCCCTGAAAATTGTTCAAAATTGAGCATTTTGTCTTCCGACTGTAGCGAACGTATTTAAACACCTTTTGGGATATGAAATATGTCATCTTGTAGCTCTGAACGTCCCGTACAGTTCCTCCAATTTGCATGGAAAACTTCCGAACGGTTTCGGAACTGTCTGTGATCCCGTGCGCCCGTGCGCGCGGTAGCCCCTGGATTCTGAGAATATCTTTGATACCGTCCCGCAATGCGCGGTGGGGTGGAGGCGGGGAGCGGGCGGAGGCAGCACGCTAGGCCGGCTCGCAACGGCTCGGGCTGCGCGCATCGGTCTGTCTGCCTGCTCGCCGGAGTTCGCGTGCGAGGCGGTATAGGGACGCTGGTGAGTGCAACAAGGACACAGAACTGCGATGCGGACGCGTACGCTCTGGCGCGCGCAGGCTCCCAGGTTCAAAGTGACGAAAGCGGCGAGCACTCCGGCCGGGCAGCGAATGGACACACTAGATCACAGACCGTTCGAACACTGTTTAACGCAGCGCTTTCAAAGTAAGTGTGGCTATGAAGGAGGGTTATACCTACAAGTCTGTATGAATTTCAGCATGACTTATCATTGGTTCGTTCCTATCGCCGTATGCCATGGAGGCTACATTCGCGTTCTTCCCTCGGCTTGAGCTGGTGGCAGCGGGGCGGCGGGCCGGGCCTAGAGGTGGGCGCCCTGCCGGTAACGCCACGCCGCCGGCCTTTTTTTGCACGCCGCCGCCGCTCAAAGCTCGGCGTGCCGCCGCGCCGCCGCCGTGGGATTTGACGGCGGAGCGCCGCGGCTATGGTTTTTGGCAAATTTTTATTTGTTTCCGCTTCTGGTGACTGCGCCCACACCTCTCGAGAATGTTCGTTATGGCGTCACTCCCACTTCGACACCGAAATTTTAGCCGGCGGCGTGCACGCCGGCGACGTCGCCGCTGCCGATCAATTTTAGGTCTCATGCCGCCGCCGCTGGCGTCGGCGCCCATCTCTAGCCCGGCCTGTCCCCATCGGTTCGCGTTGTGTCCGAGGCAGTCTGCACGCCCGTGTGCCGTGTGTGCCTCGCTCACGCGCCGCGCGCAGCCCGTCACGTCACCATCGGTTGCACGCTCACGCGTGCGTCTTACCGTACGTCTGTCGCACACGCCGGTCAAATGCGTGAGTTAATAAATTCATTACTGAAAGCAACACCAGTCAGGTGAGAGCTATTTCATTTGCAATCTATTTCGTCGCTGCCAATTTTTTAAAAAAATTAGGGAATGCGCTTGAAGTCACCGCAGCAGATGTCGTTCTGGGTTCTGGAGAAGTGATATGCGGGTCCAGGGACCTGGTGTCCGTCCGGGAAGGCAGGGGCCCGCGCCCAGACTGGGGCTTAGAAGGCGGCGGCACGGGTCATTGAAGATTTGGGTAGGGATTAGTTGACCGGTAATGGACAGCAGCGAAGTGCACTGCTGGACCTGCGGAGGCTGGAGACAGGGGGGGGGGGGTGCGGGCAGGGGCCGGCCGGGGGATTCCGGTGATTCCGAGAGACGCTGCACTGTTTTATGAACGGTCAGTGCGAATGGCAGACAGTTCGTCCTTCGTGATTATATGGCCCTCGCCAGGTTGTCGCCAACGAGATTAGCAAGGTGTTTTGGTGAGAAAGTGCGACCTAGGCGTTTCTCAGAGTCGGAAGGGCACAGAAAAAGGAATGGAGGAGAAGCAAGGGCAAGGGAGAGGAGGGGAGTGGAAATAGCAGAAATATGAATGAGACGGTGACTGGGTGGGGGCATCAACGAAGCAGAGTGCAGAGGGCAGAGGCCAGTCTGTCACCTGTGTCGTCCCGTGCTGGTCACTTCGTGGTGGCAAGTCGACCAAGTGCAGAGCATCGTGAGGACAAGTGCGATGGCAGGGAAAAAGAGGACTCCGTGCGGCCGCTGGATTCGCCCACACAAGCGCAACGGCAGAGCGAAAGGGTTTAGGGAGCGACGCTATGGGGTGTCGAGTGGGCGGCTGCCGTGCCCGCCGCAATGTGAGTGCCACCGTGCGCCGGACCCGGACCGAGGTCTAGACGCGGCCCTGCCCGCTGTCCCTGCCGGCCCCGCCGGACCCGCCGGACCCTCGGGCGCCGCCGCCGCCGCCTCGCGGCCCGGGAGCCCGGGCTCATCCCCGCGCCAGGACGACACCGCGAACCAGGACCCCGATTGGGACTGCGCATCGGAGAGCGGGAACAGCGTGCAGACTGACGTATCAGGATGCGAGCCCCTGGAGATCGAGGCGGATACGACGCCGCGGGTGCGACACACTGTTGAAGGGAATCGCGTGGTGCAATATGAATGGATATTCCAGCAGCTGGAGGCCGTGCACCTACACACGACAGTCTGCACGTACGGCAAAATGGATCTCATTCGGTAAGTAACGAAAAATGGTGCAGCTAAAACCAAAACATGTTGGAAGGGTTATGCGGGACGCAAAATATACGCTCTGGACCCCGGTTCAAATTCTCACTGCCATTTCGTGTTCCAGTGAACTGAAAAACGGCCTGCATTGCACGTGGGTGTACCGATGTGAGATGTGCTCCAAAGAAATGAGGGTCTCATCTCACAAGAGCACAAACCTGCTGAATACTCAATGTGTGTGGGGGGCTGTGTGCTCTGGAAATGGATTCGCCCAGGCAGAGGAGCTACTGTCACTGATGGGCGTGCCGTTCATGTGCAGCTCCAAGTTTCGCAAAGAGGAGGCGCGACTTGGCGAGGTAAGCGTAGCTAACTCCCCCCCGCCCTCGCCCAAAAAAAAACCCTCCCTCCGACTTGCCGGGTTTCAAATATCGGACTGAAAGTGTCAACAATTAAAGTAATCCGTGTTGTTTCCCTTCTTAGACATGGAAAGCTGAAGTGACAAAAATGATACGGGAAAATGGAAAGAGGGAACGGGAGATCGCCCTTCAAAAGGGTAGATTAATCCAGTTCCAGGGCAAGGACTACCCCTGGATCCCAGTGAAAGGCGACGGTGGGTGGTGCAAGCGGACTTTTGGCCATTCCTACAATGCGAAGTCGGGCGTGGTAAGTGACCGCGTTATATAACTGATACGCCAACAATTCAAAGTTGTTTTTGTGGTTTTCTTACGTGTTTTTTTTCTTTTTTTTTCACAGGTTGTTATAATTGGCGCAGAGACTGGCAAAATCGTCTTTCTCTGTGTCAAAAACAAATATTGCTCCACGTGTGAGTACGCAAAAGCGAAGGGGAGCCCTGTGCCACCGCACCTGTGCTTCGCGAATTACAAGGGCAGCTCGGGGCGCATGGAGCACGAGGGCATCGCGGAGGGTTTCCGCTCCAGTATCGACGACCACGGCGTAATTTATAAAATATACGTGGGTGATGGTGACTCCGGTGTCATGAGTACGATCCAGGAGAAGGTGCCGTACGGGAAGCGGGTAGAGAAGGTCGAGTGTGCCAACCACATCACACGCAACTTTTGCGACAAGGTGAGGGCGGCCACCGACAACACCAAGTACCCCAAGGAGCAGCGGGACATCCTGACTTCCTCTGGCCCAGGAGACACCATCGCCCGTGTGGACCGCCTGGTGACTGGCGCCCGCGGTGCCATAGAAGAGGCCGGTGTCATGCAGCAGAACGGTGGCGGGGAGAATTGGGTCGTCTCCCGCGCCGCCTACAAGCAGCTTGTCACCGACCTGGAGAATCTGCCGTACCACGTGCTTGGCCGGCACACCGGCTGTGACACCCGGTACTGCAAGAGGAAGGACAGGGGTGAACCGGACCAGGTTGACAAGGCCGGTGAGATCCTTGGTGAAGTCTGCAGGCTGGTGCGGGCGAAGCTCATTGCCAACGCCAAGTCCCTGGTTTTCAACGAGAACACCAACCTGTGCGAGAGGTAAGCAAGCACTCTGGCGAGGGGGGGGGACAGCTAATCCTTTTACACCCGGGCGTACTTGAGTCATGTCCTCCCAAAGATCGTGTGCACAGTTTTTGTTTCGTGATTGAAATTTCAAGTCTGTTCTTCTGATTTTCACCAGGTACATGGGCCTCGTTGCCAAAATGACGGGTGGCAAGCGCGTGGACCACTCCATGAATGGGTCGTACCAGAGGCGCTGTGACGCCGCGGCGCTGTCTGCCGACGCCGGCCCGGAATGGGCCCTCAGCCCCATGAGGAAGCTGCAGGACGGCCGCACCCCGGAGAAGGCCCTGAAGACCATGTGCGCGCGACGGGTCCGGCAACGGGCTGCTGCCAAGCGCCACCGAGAGGCTGAGGGAGGAGCGGACCGGCCCAAGATGAGGCGTCGCGCTGACCCCGCCGACGGCTACTACGGTGACGTCATCCCTGACCTCCCCTACGACCAGTTAGAGGCCAGGAAGAAGGAAATCCTGGCGAACCTGCAGGATAAGACCGACACGGCGGAAAAGCGGGCTGCTCTGGAACGTGCAACTGTGGGGCAGCACCAAAACGACACCTGGCAGGACATGCACGAGTTGTGTGTTTCGTCCACCAAGTTCAAATCGATTGCCTCTCGACATGCATACACCCCGGTGCACAACTTGGTGAAGACGATGAGGCGGCGCGGCAACGCGGATGACGAGGACGAGAAGGGGAACAGAAAGACACCCGAAGCTATGCAGTTCGGCCTGGACCACGAGGACGTTGCCGTGAGGTTGTACGAGGAGAAGTACGGCGTGCAGACCGAGCTGTGCGGGATGTTTGTGGATTCGATTCACCCCTTCCTTATCGCCAGCCCCGACCGCCTTGTAGGAGACGACAAGTTACTAGAGGTAAAGTGTTTGTTTAGCCAGAAAGGGCCAAGTATTGACTTGGCCACAGTGGAGTGTATGGAGGAGAAACCTAAGGGTAGTGGCAGTTATGTTTTGAAGGAAAGCCATAAATATTATTATCAGGTGCAGGGACAGTTACACATCACAGGGCGCAAGTCCTGTGATTTTCTTTTGTATAATAAGCACGAGTATATGGAGGACAAGATGAAGCGGGTGATTGAAAACATTCACGTACAAAATATCTTGCCGGATGTTGACCATTGGCAGAAAAATAAACCCAAGTATGAACAGTTTTATCATGATGCTCTCCTGCCGGAGATCGCAGATCCACGTATTCCGCGGAATATGCAGTGCCGCGAGCCTCAGTCTGTCATGGATGCGATTGAAGCGCGCAAAAGGGGAAAAGAGGAAGCCGCGAGAAAAAAGGAGGAGCGAGCAAAAGAAAGGGAAGTGAAGAAGAGACTAAGAAGAAGGAGAAAGAGGTGGCGATGGAGACACGGAAAAGAGAAAGGGAGGCGAAACAGAGACAGAAGGAAATTTTAGTAAAACAGAAAATCGAGGAGAGAAAAAAAGCAGCAGAGGAGAAGGCAACCAAAAAAGCTTCGCTAAAAACTTGACTTACTATTTTTTATTCTTTAAAAAAGTGACTTTTTGACATGTATTGTCCTTTTCTTATTTCTTTAAATCATGCTTTTGTATATTTTTCTGTATTTTTTCTGCCAATTCACACGTTTTTTTTCTGCGTTAATATTGATCCTAGTCATTTTTAGTCTTGTCTTAATTTAGGAAGGTAATGGTTTTTCTTTTCTTTTCTGGCTATACAAACACTACCTCGAGTAACAATGGATGTATATATTAGCACCATATTGTTATTATTTATTAAAATATGAGCACCTGTATTTACTTTCTCATTTCAAATTAACCTTCTGCCACGTCCTTACGTTACTAAAATAACATGAAACACAAACAGCGTTGCAGCGTACCCCGCGAGCGGTCTGGAATCTAGTTGTGCATTCGGTGCATTGCTTTATTGTGTCTGAACAGATATTTGGTTCCAAAAAAATCTCCTCTGGCAACCCACATAGATATGCGTTTCATGAGACGCTGATCATTTTGATGTAGTTGTCAAAATACTAATTTTTTGAGACGTATTGCCCAAGTTTAATCTGGCTAGCACTTAGACTCCGCTGGGTCTAGCCGGAGCCGGGGCAACACCGAATTCATTCTCCAGCCGCACCGCACAGCACCGCGCCGACCGTCGTGGGGTGTGGTGGGGAGGGGGCCCTCGGCAGCAGGTCAACACGTCAAAACAGCACCGGCCAAGACGCACATTGTCTCTAGGCACCCCCGCCTGCCTCCCGCCCCGCGGGGCCCTCGCCGGGCGAGCGGACAGAAAAGTATATCTCATTTGCGCGCACAGGGCCACAATAGGGCTGCGAGGACACAGCGCGCGAGATGTGCTGCACCGGCCGCTGCACTCAGCTGGCAGCGGCCGCCGCCAGGCACGGCAGGCGACCGCCGCCAGCCGCCGCCTCGCGCTGCACACCGTGGCGCGCTCTGGGCGGACTTTAGCTTCGTCCAAGCGTAGGATAACGCCTTAAAGGCTTGAAGTCGTTGAGATACTGACTTCCCAGTCCAACATCTTTTTCTTCAAGGTTGGAATCATACAAAATCAAACATAAGGCTGCATTCTAACAGTCATTAGTTTATTAAGTTATGTGGGGATTACAAAACTACCATAACGTGCCTTTCAATCGCGCACGGCGACTGTCAGATCTGTCAAGCCGCCCTAGCCTCGTTTGATAAGTAGATTCACTTAGCTGTGTAAAGCATTTTCCAACTCTGCTTTTTTACAGATCTTTCGCACGGAAACTGTCAGAGCTGTGTGTAAACATGTGAAAGAAGATACTACCTAACCTTACCTCACCTAACCTAACCTAACCTAACCAACCTAACCTAACCTTACCTAAACTAACCTCACCTCACGGGGACCGTCAATACTGCATCCTGTTCCCTCCTACAACAGTCTCCTACCTAACCTAACCTAACCAACCTACAGATCTTGCGCACGGCAACAGTCAGAGCTGTAAATAAACATGTGAAAGATGATACCACCCTGAGACCTGGAGCTCCCAGGAATGTCTAGTGTGACATAAGACATTGAAACAGTCATCAGTTTATTAAGTTAAATTTCAGCCTCCTAGCTCAAGTTTTGTAGTAGTCACAAAGTCTTTCACTTTCTGTGTCTGAATGGGTCATTTTGACCCTAGCCACTAAACACGTTGTAATTTTTCACATACTGCTTTCTTATTGCCCCTAAACACTGTACACTGTTTACTGATTTATTAATTCTGTGCAAGTCAAATGAATAGTTGGGAAGGTTGACAGAGGCCACATAGACGCCTCATCGAAAAGGGAATACCTGTAGCGCGAGCGAAGCGACTGCGGTCGTCTGACAAGCCTGATATGCCCTGTTTTGACCACTGGCACCATCAGTAACACCTGAGGTTCATTTTTGAAATGAAACTGGGGATTATACACTGGGCGTCAGAATTAGTGCCCACTTATGGTCAGCGCGACCATTTCTACGTTTTTCAAGTTAGAACGTTGAAATTTGGTACAGACCTGCCTCCAACATTAGGCGAACCTACTATAGCGTTACGTTCCTTAAAACGCTGCAGCGTGTACCCGTGCAAGCCATTTTAGAAAACAGTAAATTTTAAAATCGGTTTTTTTTTTTTTACAAAAAATGGTTTGATGCGGAGCACAGGCGCTAGAATCATTAAAAAACAGCGACGCGCCATCATTTTCAGGCGTTTTCGAACTGAAACGTCCTTTGTTTGAGTCTCACTTCTTAGCAATGGCTTGCAAGGGAACACGCCGCAGCGTTTAAAGGGTTGACGTCGTTGAGATACCGACTTCCCAGTCTGACATCTTTTTCTTAAAGGTTGGAATCATACAAAATCAGTTTTCGCGCCTTCCTACCCGTATCAGGAGAAACCACCCAATGGCAAGAAAATATCCTTAAAAAGTGTCAAATTTTTCAGTTATTTTCAGGTTTTGCGTCGGGTGCAGTTGCTTCATAACGCAAATACAAGCGAGACGTTGCATAAATGTCATGTTGATCACAATAGTGGCCACAGGGGCACTTTTTTAAGGCCATTAACTGTCTAAGGTTAAGGATAATGTTAGGCGTTACAGCTGTGTCAAAAAGTCGAGATTGATAGGAAGAGGCGTCCTGGTTTGATAGAATCCAGCCGCATCAACACGGAACCTATTGATGTCAATACTACAGACCTTGTATGCCCCTAGCCTCGTTTGATAAGTAGATTCACTTAGCTGTGTGAAGCATTTTCCAACTACGTTTTTTTACCGATCTTGCGCACGGCAACTGTCAGAGCTGTGTGTAAACATGTGAAAGAAGATACCATCTAACCTTACCGAACCTAACCTAAGCTACCTTACCTAACCTAACCTAACCTAAACTCAGGGAAACCGTCAATTCTGTATCCCATACCCTTCCACAACAGTCTCCTACCTAACCTTACCTAACCTAACCAAATCTCTCTAACCTACAGATCTTGCGCACGGCAACAGTCAGAGCTGCGTGTAAACATGTGAAAGATGATACCACCTTGAGACATGGAGCTCCTAGGAATGTGTAGTGTGACATAAGGCAGCATTCTAACAGTCATCAGTTTATTAAGTTATGTGGGGATTACAAAACTACCATAACGTGCCATGTACTTGGCTCTGTGTGTGAGTATGCGTGTGGTGATGTGGTCCAGCCCCAGATCGTCATAAAGCCATGCAGTTGGGTACATGGGATTAATGCCGAGTGAGTGGCGGACTATGTTGCGCTCTGCAGAGCAGAGCTTTGGTATGTATGTGTGGGTAGGCGCGGTGACTGGGATGGCCGAAGCGTATTCCAGTGCCGGCCTGATGTAAGTTTTGTAGGTGTGGAGTAGAGTTTGCCATAAGTGGGCACTAATTCTGACGCCCAGTGTATAATCCCCAGTTTCATTTCAGAAATGAACCTCAAATGTTACTGATGGTGCCAGTGGTCAAAACAGGGCATATCAGGCTTGTCAGACGACCGCAGTCGCTTCGCTCGCGCTAAAGGTATTCTTTTCTCGATAAGGCGTCTATGTGGCCTCCGTCAACCTTCCCAACTATTCATTTGACTTGCACTGAATTAATAAATCAGTAAACAGTGTACAGTGTTTAGGGGCAATTAGAAAGCAGTATTATTGTAATCCCCACATAAATTAATAAACTGATGACTGTTATAATGCTGACTAATGTCACACTAGACATTCCTAAGAGCTCCATGTCTCAGGGTGCTATCATTTTTCACATGTTTACACACAGCTCTGACTGTTGCCGTGCGCAAGATCTGTAGGTAAGGTAGATTAGGTTAGGTTAGGTTAAGTTAGGTAAGGTTAGGTTAGGTGGGATACTGTTGTGGGACTGTATAGGATGCAGCATTGACGGTCCCCGTGAGGTTAGGTTAGGTTAGGTTAAGTTAGGTAAGGTTAGGTTAGGTGGGATACTGTTGTGGGACTGTATAGGATGCAGCATTGACGGTCCCCGTGAGGTTAGGTTAGGTTAGGGAAGGGAGGTTAGGTCAGGTTAAGTTGGGGTAGGTTAGGTTTGTTTAGGTTAGGTTAGGTTAGGTTAGGTTAGGTAAGGTTAGGTTAGGTTACGTTAGGTTAGGTTAGCTTAGTTTAGGTTAGGTTAGGTAAGGTTAGGTTAGGTTAGGTTAGGTTAGGTTAGGTTAGGTTAGGTTAGGTTAGGTGGTCTCTTCTTTGACATGATTACACACAGCTCTGACAGCTGCCGTGCTCATGATCTGTAGAAATACGTGGTTGGGAAATGATGCAAATATTACACACAGCTAAGTTAATCTACTCATCAAACGAAGATAGAGGCATACAAGGTCTGTAGTATTGACATCAATAGGTTCTGTGTTGATGCGGCTGGATTCTATCAAAAAGGAACTCGTATTGCGGGACCGCAGATCGGTGGGAGTTTGTTTTTGGACCATTCGTCGCCTGCAGTCAACGATTACTTTTCGTGTACTCTGCAGGGTTCGGAGCAATAGATCAGTGGCTGGGTCTGGTTAAGACGCAAGAAAATCACAGAATTTTAAAAAATATTACAAATACTGATTGTGCAGAAACTTTATTTATGCAAAGTATGCAAATCTCGAAAAACCTTTATTTTTCTCTCAAAACTCTAAGAACGAGACTCTCCGAGGACGCTAAAGCGTTCTCTATGCCTGTCTTGTTATCTGAGAGTTTACACTGAACTTTTTCGGGTTGTCCCAACAGCCGTTTCAAACCTCCTTTTGTCGCTTAGTTCATAATTGTTTAAAAACTATTTTTAATGTGAACAATATCACGTATTCCCATGCAAATTTTTTAAACGAACTGAAAAGAAATATCAGATCACCTTGTGTCACACAGTTTAGTTCGCGCTGAAGGCCAGCGTGAGGAACCTGTGTGTTCACGGCTCGTCTTACACCTTCTTGGGTGTAAGCATGTTGTGTCGGTCTACACTGCTACCTTCGGATACGATTATGGTGCTCTATGCTTATGCCCTCATATCATTTCGTTTCCTGTGACTTCAGACCAAAAATACTTGGACAATCTGAATTGAAGTAGGCCTATTTGTTCGCTAAAATTATCAATTTTTCAACCGTGTTTCTTTAACAACAACACAAACGCTGGGAACATACTTACCCAGGCTCATTGGTGCAGAGGCGCAGAGCCCCGTACAGGCCTTGCTGACCGTGAACCTGCATTGTGGCGCGCGTCGAGGGCCAGCGTGGGAAACTGTGAGCTCAAGGCTAGTCGTACACCTTTCTGGGTGTGTTTGCCTTGACATCTACCTGATGTAAGAAAAACGTGTGATCACGGTAGCGAACATACTTTGCCGAGCATGATTATGTTGTTTGAGGTATATATCTCGCTAACGCAAACGGAAACTACGATTTCGGTTGGCAACACACCTTAATAACCATGCAATAGGTTTACATGGTAAAATAATAGTGCGAATTCACTTTCTTTGCGCTCAACAAGTGATGCGATTTTTACCAAAGTTTAGTCACTTCATATATCCTTAACCATTCATCGTGTTGCTCTACTAATTAGTTCGGCAACACCACATCTAAGTCTTCGACATCTGGATCGAGCGACTTATCATGTACATCAAAGATTAAATAGGGAGAACGGAACACTACTCTGTGAGGAGTAGCACTAGTTGCATGGCAAAGAGAGGAATTAACAGCGCACTGGATTTCTGGTTTTCAGAGAAAAACATATCCCTATCTATGTGATCTTGCTGTACATACATAGAGATGATGTTTTCCACCGTTCAGTTCGTACGCCCAGAAGGATTAGATCAAGAATTGAAAGGCACGTTATTGTATTATTGTAATCCCCACATAACTTAATAAACTGATGACTGTTATAATGCTGACTAATGTCACACTAGACATGCCTAAGAGCTCCATGTCTCAGGGAGCTATCATTTTTCACATGTTTACACACAACTCTGACTGTTGCCGTGCGCAAGATCTGTAGGTAAGGTAGATTAGGTTAGGTTAGGTTAAGTTAGGTAAGGTTAGGTTAGGTAGGATACTGTTGTGGGAGGGTATAGGATGCAGCATTGACGGTCCCCGTGAGGTTAGGTTAGGTTAGGGAAGGGAGGTTAGGTCAGGTTAAGTTGGGTTAGGTTAGGTTAGTTTAGGTTAGGATAGGTTAGGTTAGGTTAGGTTAGGTAAGGTTAGGTTAGGTTAGGTTAGGTTAGGTTACGTTAGGTTAGGTTAGCTTAGTTTACGTTAGGTTAGGTAAGGTTAGGTGGTATCTTATTTCACATGTTTACGCACAGCTCTGACAGTTGCCGTGCGCAAAATCTGTAGGATAGATAGGTTGGGTTATGTTAGGTAGGAGACTGTTGTGGGAGTGTATAAGATGCAGTATTGACGATCCCCGTGAGGTTAGGTTAGGTTAGGTTAAGTTAGGTTGGGTTTGGTTGGGTTAGGTTGGGTTAGGTTAGGTTAGGTTAGGTTAGGTTAGGTTAGGTTAGGTTAGGTTAGGTTAGGTTAGGTGGTCTCTTCTTTGACATGATTACACACAGCTCTGACAGCTGCCGTGCTCATGATCTGTAGAAATACGTGGTTGGGAAATGATGCAAATATTACACACAGCTAAGTTAATCTACTCATCAAACGAAGATAGAGGCATACAAGGTCTGTAGTATTGACATCAATAGGTTCTGTGTTGATGCGGCTGGATTCTATCAAAAAGGAACTCGTATTGCGGGACCGCAGATCGGTGGGAGTTTGTTTTTGGACCATTCGTCGCCTGCAGTCAACGATTACTTTTCGTGTACTCTGCAGGGCTCGGAGCAGTAGATCAGTGGCTGGGTCGGGTTAAGACGCAAGAAAATCACAGAATTTAAAAAAATATTACAAATACTGATTGTGCAGAAACATTATTTATGAAAAGTATGCAAATCTCGAAAAACCTTTATTTTTCCCTCAAAATTCTAAGAACGAGACTGTCCGAAGATTCTAAAGCGTTCTCTATGCCTTTTTTGTTATTTGAGAGTTTACACCGAACTTTTGTGTTCTGTCCCAACAGCCGTTTCAAACCACCTTTTGTCGCTTAGTTCATAATTGTTTAAAAACTATTTTCAATGTGAACAATATCACGTATTCCCATGCAATTTTTTAAACGAACTGAAAAGAAATATCAGATCACCTTGTGTCACACAGTTTAGTTCGCGCTGAAGGCCAGCGTGAGGAACCTGTGTGTTCACGGCTCGTCTTACACCTTCTTGGGTGTAAGCATGTTGTGTCGGTCTACACTGCTACCTTCGGATACGATTATGGTGCTCTATGCTAATGCCCTCATATCATTTCGTTTCCTGTGACTTCAGACTAAAAACACTTGGACAATCTGAATTGGAGTAGGCCGATTTGTTTGCTAAAATTATCAATTTTTCAACCGTGTTTCTTTAACAGCAACACAAACGCGGGGAACATACTTACCCAGGCTCATTGGTGCAGAGGCGCAGAGCCCCGTACAGGCCTTGCTAACCGTGAACCTGCCGTGTGGCGCGCGTCGAGGGCCAGCGTGGGGAAACTGTGAGCTCAAGGCTAGTCGTACACCCTTCTAGGTGTGTTTGCCTTGACATCTACCTGGTGTAAGATGAACGTGTGATCACGTTAGCGAACATACTTTGCCGAGCATGATTATGTTGTTTGAGGTATATATCTCGCTAACGCTAACGGAAACTACGATTTCGGTTGGCAACACACCTTAATAACCATGCAATAAGTTTACATGGTAAAATAATAGTGCGAATTCACATTCTTTGCGCTCAACAAGTGATGCGATTTTTACCAAAGTTTTATCACTTCATATATCCTTAACCATTCATCGTGTTGCTCTACTAATTAGTCCGGCAACACCACATCCAAGTCTTCGACATCTGGATCGAGCGACTTATCATGTGCATCAAAGATTAAATAGGGAGAACGGAACACTACTCTGTGAGGAGTAGCACTAGTTGCATAGCAAAGAGAGGAATTAACAGCGCACTGGATTTCTGGTTTTCAGAGACAAACATGTCCCTATCTATGTGATCTTGCTGTACATACATAGAGATAATGTTTTCCACTGTTCAGTTCGTACGCCCAGAACGATTAGATCAAGAATTGAAAGGCACGTTATTGTATTATTGTAATCTCCACATAACTTAATAAACTGATGACTGTTATAATGCTGACTAATGTCACACTAGACATTCCTAAGAGCTCCATGTCTCAGGGTGGTATCATCTTTCATATGTTAACACACAGCTCTGACTGTTGCCGTCCGCAAGATCTGTAGGTAAGGTAGGTTAGGTTAGGTTAGGTTAAGTTAGGTTAGGTTAGGTTAGGTAGGATACTGTTGTGGGAGAGTTAAGGATGCAGTATTGACGGTCCCCGTGAGGTTAGGTTAGCTAAGGGTATGTAGGTTAGGTCAGGTTAAGTTGGGTTAGGTTAAGTTAGGTTAGGTTAGGGTAGGTTAGGTTAGGTTAGGTTAGGTTAGGTTAGGTTAGGTTAGGTAAGGTTAGGTGGTATCTTATTTCACATTTTTACGCACAGCTCTGACAGTTGCCGTGCGCAAGATCTGTAGGATAGATAGGTTGGGTTATGTTAGGTAGGAGACTGTTGTGGGAGTGTATAAGATGCAGTATTGACGATTCCCGTGAGGTTAGGTTAGGTTAGGTTAAGTTAGGTTGGGTTTGGTTGGGTTAGGTTGGGTTAGGTTAGGTTAGGTTAGGTTAGGTTAGGTAAGGTTAGGTAAGGTAAGGTTAGGTGGGCTCTTCTTTGACATGATTACACACAGCTCTGACAGCTGCCGTGCTCATGATCTGTAGAAATACGTGGTTTGGAAATGATGCAAATATTACACACAGCTAAGTTAATCTACTCATCAAACGAAGATAGAGGCATACAAGGTCTGTAGTATTGACATCAATAGGTTCTGTGTTGATGCGGCTGGATTCTATCAAAAAGGAACTCGTATTGCGGGACCGCAGATCGGTGGGAGTTTGTTTTTGGACCATTCGTCGCCTGCAGTCAACGATTACTTTTCGTGTACTCTGCAGGGTTCGGAGCAATAGATCAGTGGCTGGGTCTGGTTAGGACGCAAGAAAATCACAGAATTTAAAAAAATATTACAAATACTGATTGTGCAGAAACTTTATTTATGCAAAGTATGCAAATCTCGAAAAACCTTTATTTTTCTCTCAAAACTCTAAGAACGAGACTCTCCGAGGACGCTAAAGCGTTCTCTATGCCTGTCTTGTTATCTGAGAGTTTACAGTGAACTTTTTCGGGTTGTCCCAACAGCCGTTTCAAACCTCCTTTTGTCGCTTAGTTCATAATTGTTTAAAAACTATTTTCAATGTGAACAATATCACGTATTCACATGCAATTTTTTAAACGAACTGAAAAGAAATATCAGATCACCTTGTGTCACACAGTTTAGTTCGCGCTGAAGGCCAGCGTGAGGAACCTGTGTGTTCACGGCTCGTCTTACACCTTCTTGGGTGTAAGCATGTTGTGTCGGTCTACACTGCTACCTTTAGATACGATTATGGTGCTCTGTGCTTATGCCCTCATATCATTTCGTTTCCTGTGACTTCAGACCAAAAATACTTGGACAATCTGAATTGAAGTAGGCCTATTTGTTCGCTAAAATTATCAATTTTCCAACCGTGTTTCTTTAACAAGAACACAAACGCCGGGAACATACTTACCCAGGCTCATTGGTGCAGAGGCGCAGTGCCCCGTACAGGCCTTGCTGACCGTGAACCTGCCGTGTGGCGCGCGTCGAGGGCCAGCGTGGGGAAACTCTGAGCTCAAGGCTAGTCGTACACCTTTCTGGGTGTGTTTGCCTTGCCATCTACCTGGTGTAAGAAGAACGTGTGATCACGGTAACGAACATACTTTGCCGAGCATGATTATGTTGTTTGAGGTATATATCTCGCTAACGCAAACGGAAACTACGATTTCGGTTGGCAACACACCTTAATAACCATGCAATAGGTTTACATGGTAAAATAATAGCGCGAAATCACTTTCTTTACGCTCAACAAGTGATGCAATTTTTACCAGAGTTTAATCACTTTATATATCCTTAACCATTCATCGTGTTGCTCTACTAATTAGTCCGGCAACACCACATCCAAGTCTTCGACATCTGGATCCAGCGACTTATCATGTGCATCAAATATTAAATAAGGAGAATGGAACACTACTCTGTGAGGAGTAGCACTAGTTGCATAGCAAAGAGAGGAATTAACAGCGCACTGGATTTCTGGTTTTCAGAGAAAACATATTCCTATATATGTGATCTTGCTGTACATACAAAGAGATGATGTTTTCCACCGTTCAGTTCGTACGCCCAGAAGGATTAGATCAAGAATTGAAAGGCACGTTATTGTATTATTGTAATCCCCACATAACTTAATAAACTGATGACTGTTATAATGCTGACTAATGTCACACTAGACATGCCTAAGAGCTCCATGTCTCAGGGTGCTATCATTTTTCACATGTTTACACACAGCTCTGACTGTTGCCGTGCGCAAGATCTGTAGGTAAGGTAGATTAGGTTAGGTTAGGTTAAGTTAGGTAAGGTTAGGTTAGGTAGGATACTGTTGTGGGAGGGTATAGGATGCAGCATTGACGGTCCCCGTGAGGTTAGGTTTGGTTAGGGAAGGGAGGTTAGGTCAGGTTAAGTTGGGTTAGGTTAGGTTAGTTTAGGTAAGGTTAGGTTAGGTTAGGTTAGGTTAGGTTAGGTTAGGTTAGGTAAGGTTAGGTTAGGTTAGGTTAGGTTACGTTAAGTTAGGTTAGCTTCATTTACGTTAGGTTAGGTAAGGTTAGGTGGTATCTTATTTCACATGTTTACGCACAGCTCTGACAGTTGCCGTGCGCAAGATCTGTAGGATAGATAGGTTGGGTTATGTTAGGTAGGAGACTGTTGTGGGAGTGTATAAGATGCAGTATTGACGATCCCCGTGGTTAGGTTAGGTTAGGTTAAGTAAGGTTGGGTTTGGTTGGGTTAGGTTGGGTTAGGTTAGGTTAGGTAAGGTTAGGTTAGGTTAGGTTAGGTTAGGTTAGGTTAGGTTAGGTTAGGTTAGGTGGTCTCTTCTTTGACATGTTTACACACAGATCTGACAGCTGCCGTGCTCATGATCTGTAGAAATACGTGGTTGGGAAATGATGCAAATATTACACACAGCTAAGTTAATCTACTCATCAAACGAAGATAGAGGCATACAAGGTCTGTAGTATTGACATCAATAGGTTCTGTGTTGATGCGGCTGATTCTATCAAAAAGGAAGTCGTATTGCGGGACCGCAGATCGGTGGGAGTTTGTTTTTGGACCATCCGTCGCCTGCAGTCAACGATTACTTTTCGTGTACTCTGCAGGGTTCGGAGCAATAGATCAGTGGCTGTGTCTGGTTAAGACGCAAGAAAATCACAGAATTTAAAAAATTTAACAAATACTGATTGTGCAGAAACTTTATTTATGCAAAGTATGCAAATCTCGAAAAACCTTTATTTTTCCCTCAAAACTCTAAGAACGAGACTCTCCGAGGACGCTAAAGCGTTCTCTATGCCGTTTTTGTTATTTCAGAGTTTACGCTGAACTTTTTGGGGTTGTCCCAACAGCCGTTTCAAACCTCCTTTTGTCGCTTAGTTCATAATTGTTTAAAAACTATTTTCAATGTGAACAATATCACGTATTCACATGCAATTTTTTAAACTAACTGAAAAGAAATATCAGATCACCTTGTGTCACACAGTTTAGTTCGCGCTGAAGGCCAGCGTGAGGAACCTGTGTGTTCACGGCTCGTCTTACACCTTCTTGGGTGTAAGCATGTTGTGTCGGTCTACACTGCTACCTTCAGATACGATTATGGTGCTCTATGCTTATGCCCTCATATCATTTCGTTTCCTGTGACTTCAGACCAAAAATACTTGGACAATCTGAATTGAAGTAGGCCTATTTGTTCGCTAAAATTATCAATTTTTCAACCGTGTTTCTTTAACAACAACACAAACGCCGGGAACATACTTACCCAGGCTCATTGGTGCAGAGGCGCAGAGCCCCGTACAGGCCTTGCTGACCGTGAACCTGCCGTGTGGCGCGCGTCGAGGGCCAGCGTGGGGAAACTCTGAGCTCAAGGCTAGTCGTACACCTTTCTGGGTGTGTTTGCCTTGCCATCTTCCTGGTGTAAGAAAAACGTGTGATCACGGTAGCGAACATACTTTGCCGAGCTTGATTATGTTGTTTGAGGTATATATCTCGCTAACGCAAACGGAAACTACGATTTCGGTTGGCAACACACCTTAATAACCATGCAATAGGTTTACATGGTAAAATAATAGTGCGAATTCACTTTCTTTACGCTCAACAAGTGATGCGATTTTTACCAGAGTTTAATCACTTCATATATCTTTAACCATTCATCGTGTTGCTCTACTAATTAGTCCGGCAACACCACATCCAAGTCTTCGACATCTGGATCGAGCGACTTAACATGTGCATCAAAGATTAAATAGGGAGAACGGAACACTACTCTGTGAGGAGTAGCACTAGTTGCATAGCAAAGAGAGGAATTAACAGCGCACTGGATTTCTGGTTTTCAGAGACAAACATATCCCTATCTATGTGATCTTGCTGTACATACATAGAGATAATGTTTTCCACTGTTCAGTTCGTACGCCCAGAACGATTAGATCAAGAATTGAAAGGCACGTTATTGTATTATTGTAATCTCCACATAACTTAATAAACTGATGACTGTTATAATGCTGACTAATGTCACACTAGACATTCCTAAGAGCTCCATGTCTCAGGGTGGTATCATCTTTCATATGTTAACACACAGCTCTGACTGTTGCCGTCCGCAAGATCTGTAGGTAAGGTAGGTTAGGTTAGGTTAGGTTAAGTTAGGTTAGGTTAGGTTAGGTAGGATACTGTTGTGGGAGAGTTAAGGATGCAGTATTGACGGTCCCCGTGAGGTTAGGTTAGCTTAGGGTTAGGGGTTAGGTAGGTTAGGTTAGATTTAGGTTAGTTGGGTTAGGTTAGGTTAGGTTAGGTTAGGTTAGGTTAGGTTAGGTTAGGTTAGGGTTAGGTAAGGTTAGGTGGTATCTTATTTCACATGTTTACGCACAGCTCTGACAGTTGCCGTGCGCAGATCTGTAGGATAGATAGGTTGGGTTAGTTAGGTAGGAGACTGTTGTGGGAGGTATAGGATGCAGTATTGACGATTGAGGTTAGGTTAGGTTAGGTTAGGTTGGGTTTGGTTGGGTTAGGTTGGTTAGGTTGGGTTAGGTTAGGTTAGGTAAGGTTAGGTTAGGTTAGGTTAGGTTAGGTTAGGTTAGGTAGGGCTAGGTGGTATTTTCTTTCACATGTTTACGCACAGCTCTGACAGTTGCCATGCGAAAGATCTGTAGGAATACGTGGTTGGAAAATGCTGCAATTATTACACAAAGCTAAGTTAATCTACTCATCAAACGAAGATAGAGGCATACAAGGTCTGTAGTATTGACATCAATAGGTTCTGTGTTGATGCGGCTGGATTCTATCAAAAAGGAACTCGTATTGCGGACCGCAGATCGGTGGGAGTTTGTTTTTGGACCATTCGTCGCCTGCAGTCAACGATTACTTTTCGTGTACTCTGCAGGGTTCGGAGCAATAGATCAGTGGCTGGGTCTGGTTAAGACGCAAGAAAATCACAGATCTTAAAAAAATATTACAAATACTGATTGTGCAGAAACTTTATTTATGCAAAGTATGCAAATCTCGAAAAACCTTTATTTTTCTCTCAAAACTCTAAGAACGAGACATATGTTAACACACAGCTCTGACTGTTGCCGTCCGCAAGATCTGTAGGTAAGGTAGGTTAGGTTAGGTTAGGTTAAGTTAGGTTAGGTTAGGTTAGGTAGGATACTGTTGTGGGAGAGTTAAGGATGCAGTATTGACGGTCCCCGTGAGGTTAGGTTAGCTAAGGGTAGGTACGTTAGGTCAGGTTAAGTTGGGTTAGGTTAGGGTTAGGTTAGGTTAGGGTTAGGTTAGGTTAGGTTAGGTAAGGTTAGGTAAGGTTAGGTTCCCTGTTGATGCGGCTTGATTCTATCAAGCCAGGGCGACTTTTGCCATCAATCTTGATTTTTTGACACAGCTGTATGTGTGTAAACATGTGAAAGAAGATACCACCTAACCTAACCTAAACTAACCTTACCTATCCTTACGTAACCTTACCTAACCTAACCTTACCTATCCTTACCTAACCTAACCTTCCCTATCCTTACCTAACCTTACCTAACCTACCCCAACCTAACCTAACCTTACCTAACGGAACCTCACGGGGACCGTCAATACTGCATCCTATATTCTCCCACAACAGTCTCCTACCTAACCTAACCTAACCTAATCTATCTAACCTACAGATCTTGCGCACGGCAACAGTCAGAGCTGTAAATAAACATGTGAAAGATGATACCACTTTGAGACATGGAGCTCCTAGGAATGTCTAGTGTGACATTAGGCAGCATTATAACAGTCATCAGTTTATTAAGTAAAATTTTAGCCTCCTCGCTCAAGTTTTGTAGTAGTAACAAAGCCTTTCACTTTCTTTGTCTGAAGAGGTCATTTAGACCCTAGCTACTAAACACGTTGTTAGAACGTTGAAATTTGGTACAGACCTACCTCCAACATTGAAAAACAGCGACGCGCCATCATTTTCATGCGTTTTCGAACTGAAAGGTCCTTTGTTTGAGTCTCACTTCTTAGCAATGGCTGGCAAGGGATCACGCAGCAGCGTTTAAAGGGTTGAAGTCGTTGAGATACCGACTTCCCAGTCTAACATCTTTTTCTTAAAGGTTGGAATCATACAAAATCAAACATAAGGCAGCATTCTAACAGTCAATAGTTTATTAAGTTATGTGGGGATTACAAAACTACCGTAACCTGCCTTTCAATCGCGCAAAGCAACTGTCAGAGCTGTCAAGCCGCCCTAGCCTCGTTTGATAAGTAGATTCACTTAGCTGTGTGAAGCATTTTCCAACTCCGCTTTTTTGCAGATCTTTCGCACGGCAACTGTCAGAGCTGTGTGTAAACGTGTGAAAGAAGATACCACCTAACCTTACCTTACCAAACCTAACCTAACCTAACCTAACCTTACCTAACCTAACCTCACCTCACGGGGACCGTCAATACTGCATCCTGTACCCTCCTACAACAGTCTCCTACCTAACCTAACCTAACCGAACCTAACTTATCTAACCTACAGATCTTGCGCACGGCAACAGTCAAAAGCTGTGTGTAAACGTGTGAAAGATGACACCACTTTGAGACATGGAGCTCCTAGGAATGTGAAGTGTGACATACGGCAGCATTATAACAGTCATCAGTTTATTAAGTTATGTGGGGATTACAATACTACCTTACGGTGCCTTTCCATCGCTCAAGGCAACTGTCAGGGCTGTGTGTTAACATGTGAAGGAAGATACCACCTAACCTAACCTAACCTTACCTATCCTTACCTAACCTTACATTACCTACCCCAACCTAACCTAACCTTACCTAACGGAACCTCACGGGGACCGTCAATACTGCATCCTATACCCTCCCACAACAGTCTCCTTCCTTTACCTAACCTAACCTATCTAACCTACAGATCTTGCGCACGGCAACAGTCAGAGCTGTAAATAAACATGTGAAAGATGATACCACCTTGAGACATGGAGCTCCTAGGAATGTCTAGTGTGACATTAGGCAGCATTATAACAGTCATCAGTTTATTAAGTTAAATTTTAGCCTCCTCGCTCAAGTTTTGTAGTTGTTACAAAGCCTTTCACTTTCTGTGTCTGACAGGGTCACTGACAGGGACACTAAACACGTTGTTAGAACGTTGAAATTTGGTACAGACTTGCCTCCAACATTGAAAACCAGCGACGCGCCATCATTTTCAGGAGTTTTCGAACTGAAAGGTCCTTTGTTTGAGTCTCACTTCTTAGCAATGGCTTGCAAGGGAACACGCCGCAGCGTTTAAAGGGTTGAAGTCGTTGAGATACCGACTTCCCAGTCCAACATCTTTTTCTTCAAGGTTGGAATCATACAAAATCAAACATAAGGCTGCATTCTAACAGTCATTAGTTTATTAAGTTATGTGGGGATTACAAAACTACCATAACGTGCCTTTCAATCGCGCACGGCAACTGTCAGATCTGTCAAGCCGCCCTAGCCTCGTTTGATAAGTAGATTCACTTAGCTGTGTAAAGCATTTTCCAACTCTGCTTTTTTACAGATCTTTCGCACGGAAACTGTCAGAGCTGTGTGTAAACATGTGAAAGAAGATACCACCTAACCTTACCTTACCTAACCTAACCTAACCTAACCTACCTAACCTAACCTTACCTAAACTAACCTCACCTCACGGGGACCGTCAATACTGCATCCTGTACCCTCCTACAACAGTCTCCTACCTAACCTAACCTAACCGACCTACAGATCTTGCGCACGGCAACAGTCAGAGCTGTAAACAAACATGTGAAAGGTGATACCACCCTGAGACCTGGAGCTCCCAGGAATGTCTAGTGTGACATAAGACATTGAAACAGTCATCAGTTTATTAAGTTAAATTTGAGCCTCCTAGCTCAAGTTTTGTAGTAGTCACAAAGTCTTTCACTTTCTGTGTCTGAATGGGTCATTTTGACCCTAGCCACTAAACACGTTGTAATTTTTCACATACTGCTTTCTTAATTGCCCCTAAACACTGTACACTGTTTACTGATTTATTAATTCAGTGCAAGTCAAATGAATAGTTGGGAAGGTTGACGGAGGCCACATAGACGCCTTATCGAGAAGGGAATACCTTTAGCGCGAGCGAAGCGACTGCGGTCGTCTGACAAGCCTGATATGCCCTGTTTTGACCACTGGCACCATCAGTAACACCAGAGGTTCATTTCTGAAATGAAACTGGGGATTATACACTGGGCGTCAGAATTAGTGCCCACTTATGGTCAGCGCGACCATTTCTACGTTTTTCAAGTTAGAACGTTGAAATTTGGTACAGACCTGCCTCCAACATTAGGCGAACCTACTATAGCGTTACGTTCCTTAAAACGCTACAGCGTGTACCCGTGCAAGCCATTTTAGAAAACAGTAAATTTTAAAATCGGTTTTTTTTTTTTACAAAAAATGGTTTGATGCGGAGCACAGGCGCTAGAATCATTAAAAAACAGCGACGCGCCATCATTTTCAGGCGTTTTCGAACTGAAACGTCTTTTGTTTGAGTCTCACTTCTTAGCAATGGCTTGCAAGGGAACACGCCGCAGCGTTTAAAGGGTTGAAGTCGTTGAGATACCGACTTCCCAGTCTGACATCTTTTTCTTAAAGGTTGGAATCATACAAAATCAGTTTTCGCGCCTTCCTACCCGTATCAGGAGAAACCACCCCATGGCAAGAAAATATCCTTAAAAAGTGTCAAATTTTTCAGTTATTTTCAGGTTTTGCGTCGGGTGCAGTTGCTTCATAACGCAAATACAAGCGAGACGTTGCATAAATGTCATGTTGATCCCAATAGTGGCCACAGGGGCACTTTTTTAAGGCCATTTACTGTCTAAGGTTAAGGATAATGTTAGGCGTTACAGCTTAGTGTCAGCTGTGTCAAAAAGTCGAGATTGATAGGAAGAGGCGTCCTGGTTTGATAGAATCCAGCCGCATCAACACGGAACCTATTGATGTCAATACTACAGACCTTGTATGCCCCTAGCCTCGTTTGATAAGTAGATTCACTTAGCTGTGTGAAGCATTTTCCAACTACGTTTTTTTACCGATCTTGCGCACGGCAACTGTCAGAGCTGTGTGTAAACATGTGAAAGAAGATACCATCTAACCTTACCGAACCTAACCTAAGCTACCTTACCTAACCTAACCTAACCTAAACTCAGGGAAACCGTCAATTCTGTAACCTATACCCTTCCACAACAGTCTCCTACCTAACCTTACCTAACCTAACCAAATCTCTCTAACCTACAGATCTTGCGCACGGCAACAGTCAGAGCTGCGTGTAAACATGTGAAAGATGATACCACCTTGAGACATGGAGCTCCTAGGAATGTGTAGTGTGACATAAGGCAGCATTCTAACAGTCATCAGTTTATTAAGTTATGTGGGGATTACAAAACTACCATAACGTGGCATGTACTTGGCTCTGTGTGTGAGTATGCGTGTGGTGATGTGGTCCAGCCCCAGATCGTCATAAAGCCATGCAGTTGGGTACATGGGATTCATGCCGAGTGAGTGGCGGACTATGTTGCGCTCTGCAGAGCAGATCTTTGGTATGTATGTGTGGGTAGGCGCGGTGACTGGGATGGCTGAAGCGTATTCCAGTGCCGGCCTGATGTAAGTTTTGTAGGTGTTGAGTAGAGTTTGCTGGCATGTGCCTTTGGACCAGGCCCGAAGCATTTTCAACAGATTCATTCTGAGGTATGCCTTGTGCCGGACTTCGGAGCTATGGACACTCCAGTTGAGTGTGTTTGTGAGCCGCATCCCAAGGTATTTGGTGCTTTTTTGTAAGGGAATGGGCGTTTGGTGTAGAGTGATCCTGGGATCGCTCATTTGGTGTTTTTTGGATGAGAAATGGTGGAATTTTATGAGCACAGATTTGTCTGGATTAACCCCTATTCTCCAGGTGCGGAGCCAGGGTTCCAGTCTGTGTGTGATGTAGGATTGGAGTTGTGCTTCAGCGGCCGGAACGCTGTTGTGTATGGAGTATAGTGTTGTGTCGTCCGCGAATTGCTGGACGAAAGTTGTTCTGTTGTTTGTGGGAGGTGGTGTGTCTGAAATGAATAAGTTGAAGAGGTCACATGAGCTGGGGGCGCCCTGGGGTGTGCCAGCTCTGAGTGGGAATGCGCGGCTGATGCAGTTAAGGTAGGTGGCTTGGCTGGTGCGTTGTGAAAGGTAGTTGTGAATGAGGCGTGTAGTGGTGGGCCGGAAACCGAGCGTGTGCATCTTGTAGACAAGCCCCTCATGCCAAAGGCGATCATAGGCCTTTTCTATGTCAAGAAAGGCTGCCACTGCAACCTTCTTGCTGTTAAACCCATCAGTAAGGCGCTGGGTAATGAGGTGGAGTGCTGTCTCGCAGGAGAGCCCCGCTCGGAAGCCGAACTGTGTGATTGGTATTGGGTTTATGTTGTGGGTTTCTGCTCTAAACCGAGGAAGCCATGCTTTTTCAAACAGTTTTCCGAGGGTGTTGAGCAGCGTGATGGGGCGTAGGTTTGTGGGTATGGATGAGTCTTTTCCTGGCTTGGGTATATAGACTATTCTGCCTTGCTTCCAAGAAGCGGGATAGTGGCCAGAGAATTCTACAGCGTCAAAAAGTTTTATCAGCCGTTCATAGAACTCGTCTGGAGCTTGTTTTAAGGCAGGCCAGGGAAGACCATCCGGACCCGGTGCTGTGTTTTTTTGGTTTTTGAGTATGGACTTGAGGTGCTCTACTGTGTATGGTTGTTGTAGGTCTACGGGGACCTGGAACTGTGCTGGTGGTGTGAGCATGTCTTGGTTCTCTTGTATGAACCTGTTGACCTGCTCATAGTGTTGGTTGTTGAAAATTGGATTTTGTGGTATTGAGCAGATTTCCTGTTCTGTGGGGAGTGTAGGTTTGAGTGGCAGAGCGTTTACTCTCGCCTGCTCAGCCCGCTTGAGGCATTGTTTTGAGAAAAACCCGTGCCTCGTCGACTTACACGACGGTCATTTTGGTGGGTTTGGGCAGGGCGAGAGCGTGTTGTGTCCTGCTTGCCCGCAGTTGGTGCAGTATTTCGTGTTTTTGTTTTTGCATTGTGAGGTGTAGTGTGAGAATTGGGAGCAGTGTGTGCACTGCCGGGGCGGCGCCGCGTCAACCTTGGGGGGCTCGGCTCGCAGATGCATGCCAAGCTCCTGGACTTGAAGTCCATCCCTTAGTATGGTCGTCATCTCCTCGGCAGTTTGCAGTCCCACACGAACGCATGTGGACGGCTTATTGTCCTTTCGGGCAACAATCCGGCGCACAAACGTGGGGTGGTACGCATTGGTAGTGAGTGCAGAGTTGATTTGTTGGTCTGTAACCTCGTGCGGCACTCGGACGAGGACTACGCACCAGGAGTGTGTTTTGGTTGTTGTTTTGGGTGGTGTGGGTAGGAGAGGGGGCCGGACGGCCTCAACTAGGATCCTGCCTAGTTTTGTACCCTGCTTGCATGCGCAGGTTTTAGGGTTGAGCATAGCGACGCTCGCATCAGCTGCTAGGAGTCCCCAGACCAGCTTATTGCGGAGGCCCTAGCCTTCCTCTCCGTTTAGTCAATGCCTCGTTTGTCTGTGTGATGCGGTGTGGAGCTCTGATTACAGATACTCTCTTTAGGGTGTAGCGTGACGGCGATGTGCAATGCCGTGTGTTGTAATTTGTGTTGAGACTGTGTGTTCTGTGGGTCTGTTAAGCAGCCTTTTACTGCCTCATGGGTTTATGAATCTTCACTACCCCGCCACTACTCACACTCTCAAAGCAAACAGCGCTTGGCTTTCGCCGTAACTGCCGCGTAAGAGGTGCTTTCGATAACTGATAGATGATTTTTCGACAGACTGTTGATTCCCCCACAAGGTGCAGTGCGGGAGGACAGACAGCGTGGCAAAAACCACAATCTATCAGCAAAGATAAGCGGGGGCGATCCAGAAAGACGGGGGAAAAGAAAGAGACGAGACAAGAAGGCCAAGAGTAGCGGGCATACGCAGCAGAGCTGCGAGGTTGTTCTTTGTTGGAGAGCCCAAAGGGCCGATGCGGTGGCGACAGCGCAGCTGAAGCGAAGAAGGGGAGAAGTGCGGTCAGACTAAGCGGACTTAGGCTTTCCCTTCACTTTTCCTCCCGCGGCGAGGCTGCGACGATGACGGCGACCGGCGGCGGATACAACAGGACAGACGTGCTACGAGGAGCACGGCTGCCTGAGGAACTGATGTTCTCGCGCGGGAATCGCCCAGTATATATACTTTCGTGGTGTTCCACGTGCGCGCGCATGCGGAACACCACGAAAGTATATATACTGGGCGATTCCCGCGCGAGACGCCATCCTGTTTTCGTGTCGTTTCGACGTGTCGCGAGTGTTCGTGATTATATGAAATCAGGATTGTTGTCGCGTGTGCTTGTGCAACGATAGCGCGGGTGCGTCTTCCTAAGGTGGAAAACGACAAGGTGAGTCACCCCTTCATGTATTATTTTTATTATGCGTGTTAGTCTAGGGTAGGTTAGGTTAGATCGGAGCCGATCCTTCGCCCGGTCCTTTTGCATTATTAATGTCGGGAGCATTTTTTTTGACCACCGATTTTGTTAGTTTTAGGTTAGGTTAGGTCCTGTCAAAGACCGGTTTCATGACTTGTAGTGAGCGGTCCTCTCTAGGCCCAAATTCATGTTAGGCCGCAATACAGCGCGTGCGTGTTGAGTTAGCTAATAATGGTGTTGGTTCAAAACTTGGTGTTTTAATGTACTGATCTTTGTTATTGCTGTTTTTATCCTTTTTTGCACCTACCCAAAACACTTCCTTTCTCTGCCAAAGACCAGCAAAGACCATTGAAAGATGATTAAGAAAAACCATGGCATTGGAAGGAGACACGACACAACTCATTGTTTTCAAGTGTTTTCAGCACACTAGGATGTCTAACCGTAATCAAAATTTCTCTTTTCTCTTCCAGGTGATTTCAATTGTGCATGCTTTGTTGATGGTTTTAGACGTAGACTAACAGGGTTTGTTTGTATTTTAGATGCGTCTCCGAATCTCATTTTCGTCCGAAACCTCTCTCGACCTGATCTTCCGCGTACGGCAAGTGCAAACGGACATGTTGTCTCAACAGCCGTTTCAAACCACCTTTTGTCGCTTGGTTCATAATTGTTTAAACACTATTTTCAATGTGAACAATATAACGTGTCTCCATGCGATTTTTTATAAGGTTGGAAATCTGTTTCCGCGCCTTCCTACCCCTATCAGGAGAAAACACCAACGGAAAGAAAATATCGTTAAAAAGTGTCAAATTTTTCAGTTTTTTTCGGATTTTGCGTTGGGTGCAGTTTCCAGACGCAAATACACGCGAGACGTTGCATAAATGTCATTGTGATCCCAATAGTGGACACAGGGGCACTTTTTTAAGGCCATTTACTGTTAAGGATAATGTAAGGCGTTACACCTCAGTGTCAGCTGTGTCAAAAAATCAAGATTGATGGCAAAAGTCGCCCTGGCTTGATAGAATCAAGCCGCATCAACACGGAACCTATTGATGTCAATACTACAGACCTTGTATGCCCCTAGCCTCGTTTAATAAGTAGATTCACTTACCTGTGTGAAGCATTTTCCAACTCCGCTTTTTTACAGATCTTTCGCACGGCAACTGTCAGAGCTGTGTGTAAACATGTGAAAGAAGATACCACCTAACCTTACCTTACCAAACCTAACCTAACCTAACCTAACCTTACCTAACCTAACCTCACCTCCTAACCGACGGGGACCGTCAATACTGCATCCTGTACCCTCCTAAACAGTCTCCTACCTAAACCTGCATCCTGTACCCTCCTACAACAGTCTCCTACCTAACCTAACCTAACCGAACCTAACTTATCTAACCTACAGATCTTGCGCACGGCAACAGTCAGAGCTGTGTGTAAACGTGTGAAAGATGACACCACTTTGAGACATGGAGCTCCTAGGAATGTGTAGTGTGACATAAGGCAGCATAAGGCAGTCATCAGTTTATTAAGTTATTTGGGGATTACAATACTACCATACGGTGCCTTTCCATCGCGCAAGGCAACTGTCAGGGCTGTGTGTAAACATGTGAAAGAAGATACCACCTAACCTAACCTAACCTTACCTATCCTTCCTAACCTTACCTAACCTACCCCAACCTAACCTAACCTTACCTAACGGAACCTCACGGGGACCGTCAATACTGCATCCTATACCCTCCCACAACAGTCTCCTACCTAACCTAACCTAACCTAACCTAACCTATCTAACCTACAGATCTTGCGCACGGCAACAGTCAGAGCTGTAAATAAACATGTGAAAGATGATACCACCTTGAGACATGGAGCTCCTAGGAATGTCTAGTGTGACATTAGGCAGCATTATAACAATCATCAGTTTATTAAGTTAAATTATAGCCTCCTCGCTCAAGTTTTGTAGTAGTTACAAAGCCTTTCACTTTTTGTGTCTGAAGGGGTCATTTTGACCCTAGCCACTAAACACGTTGTTAGAACGTTGAAATTTGGTACAGACTTGCCTCCAACATTGAAAAACAGCGACGCGCCATCATTTTCAGGCGTTTTCGAACTGAAAGGTTTTTTGTTTGAGTCTCACTTCTTAGCAATGGCTTGCAAGGGAACACGCCGCAGCGTTTAAAGGCTTGAAGTCGTTGAGATACCGACTTCCCAGTCCAACATCTTTTTCTTCAAGGTTGGAATCATACAAAATCAAACATAAGGCAGCATTCTAACAGTCATTAGTTTATTAAGTTATGTGGGGATTACAAAACTACCATAACGTGCCTTTCAATCGCGCACGGCAACTGTCAGAGCTGTCAAGCCGCCCTAGCCTCGTTTGATAAGTAGATTCACTTAGCTGTGTGAAGCATTTTCCAACTCTGCTTTTTTACAGATCTTTCGCACGGAAACTGTCAGAGCTGTGTGTAAACATGTGAAAGAAGATACCACCTAACCTTACCTTACCTAACCTAACCTAACCTAACCTACCTAACCTAACCTTACCTAAACTAACCTCACCTCACGGGGACCGTCAATACTGCATCCTGTACCCTCCTACAACAGTCTCCTACCTAACCTAACCTAACCAACCTACAGATCTTGCGCACGGCAACAGTCAGAGCTGTAAACAAACATGTGAAAGATGATACCACCCTGAGACCTGGAGCTCCCAGGAATGTCTAGTGTGACATAAGACATTGAAACAGTCATCAGTTTATTAAGTTAAATTTGAGCCTCCTAGCTCAAGTTTTGTAGTAGTCACAAAGTCTTTCACTTTCTGTGTCTGAATGGGTCATTTTGACCCTAGCCACTAAACACGTTGTAATTTTTCACATACTGCTTTCTTATTGCCCCTAAACACTGTACACTGTTTACTGATTTATTAATTCAGTGCAAGTCAAATGAATAGTTGGGAAGGTTGACGGAGGCCACATAGACGCCTTATCGAGAAGGGAATACCTTTAGCGCGAGCGAAGCGACTGCGGTCGTCTGACAAGCCTGATATGCCCTGTTTTGACCACTGGCACCATCAGTAACACCTGAGGTTCATTTCTGAAATAAAACTGGGGATTATACACTGGGCGTCAGAATTAGTGCCCACTTATGGTCAGCGCGACCATTTCTACGTTTTTCAAGTTAGAACGTTGAAATTTGGTACAGACCTGCCTCCAACATTAGGCGAACCTACTATAGCGTTACGTTCCTTAAAACGCTACAGCGTGTACCCGTGCAAGCCATTTTAGAAAACAGTAAATTTTAAAATCGGTTTTTTTTTTTTTTTTTACAAAAAATGGTTTGATGCGGAGCACAGGCGCTAGAATCATTAAAAAACAGCGACGCGCCATCATTTTCAGGCGTTTTCGAACTGAAACGTCTTTTGTTTGAGTCTCACTTCTTAGCAATGGCTTGCAAGGGAACACGCCGCAGCGTTTAAAGGGTTGACGTCGTTGAGATACCGACTTCCCAGTCTGACATCTTTTTCTTAAAGGTTGGAATCATACAAAATCAGTTTTCGCGCCTTCCTACCCGTATCAGGAGAAACCACCCAATGGCAAGAAAATATCCTTAAAAAGTGTCAAATTTTTCAGTTATTTTCAGGTTTTGCGTCGGGTGCAGTTGCTTCATAACGCAAATACAAGCGAGACGTTGCATAAATGTCATGTTGATCACAATAGTGGCCACAGGGGCACTTTTTTAAGGCCATTAACTGTCTAAGGTTAAGGATAATGTTAGGCGTTACAGCTGTGTCAAAAAGTCGAGATTGATAGGAAGAGGCGTCCTGGTTTGATAGAATCCAGCCGCATCAACACGGAACCTATTGATGTCAATACTACAGACCTTGTATGCCCCTAGCCTCGTTTGATAAGTAGATTCACTTAGCTGTGTGAAGCATTTTCCAACTACGTTTTTTTACCGATCTTGCGCACGGCAACTGTCAGAGCTGTGTGTAAACATGTGAAAGAAGATACCATCTAACCTTACCGAACCTAACCTAAGCTAACCTAACCTACCTTACCTAACCTAACGTAACCTAACCTAAACTCAGGGAAACCGTCAATTCTGTATCCTATACCCTTCCACAACAGTCTCCTACCTAACCTTACCTAACCTAACCAAATCTCTCTAACCTACAGATCTTGCGCACGGCAACAGTCAGAGCTGCGTGTAAACATGTGAAAGATGATACCACCTTGAGACATGGAGCTCCTAGGAATGTGTAGTGTGACATAAGGCAGCATTCTAACAGTCATCAGTTTATTAAGTTATGTGGGGATTACAAAACTACCATAACGTGCCATGTACTTGGCTCTGTGTGTGAGTATGCGTGTGGTGATGTGGTCCAGCCCCAGATCGTCATAAAGCCATGCAGTTGGGTACATGGGATTCATGCCGAGTGAGTGGCGGACTATGTTGCGCTCTGCAGAGCAGAGCTTTGGTATGTATGTGTGGGTAGGCGCGGTGACTGGGATGGCCGAAGCGTATTCCAGTGCCGGCCTGATGTAAGTTTTGTAGGTGTGGAGTAGAGTTTGCCATAAGTGGGCACTAATTCTGACGCCCAGTGTATAATCCCCAGTTTCATTTCAAAAATGAACCTCAGGTGTTACTGATGGTGCCAGTGGTCAAAACAGGGCATATCAGGCTTGTCAGACGACCGCAGTCGCTTCGCTCGCGCTAAAGGTATTCCCTTCTCGATAAGGCGTCTATGTGGCCTCCGTCAACCTTCCCAACTATTCATTTGACTTGCACTGAATTAATAAATCAGTAAACAGTGTACAGTGTTTAGGGGCAATTAGAAAGCAGTATTATTGTAATCCCCACATAAATTAATAAACTGATGACTGTTATAATGCTGACTAATGTCACACTAGACATTCCTAAGAGCTCCATGTCTCAGGGTGCTATCATTTTTCACATGTTTACACACAGCTCTGACTGTTGCCGTGCGCAAGATCTGTAGGTAAGGTAGATTAGGTTAGGTTAGGTTAAGTTAGGTAAGGTTAGGTTAGGTAGGATACTGTTGTGGGACTGTATAGGATGCAGCATTGACGGTCCCCGTGAGGTTAGGTTAGGTTAGGGAAGGGAGGTTAGGTCAGGTTAAGTTGGGTTAGGTTAGGTTAGTTTAGGTTAGGTTAGGTTAGGTTAGGTTAGGTTAGGTTACGTTAGGTTAGGTTAGGTTAGCTTAGTTTAGGTTAGGTTAGGTAAGGTTAGGTTAGGTTAGGTTAGGTTAGGTTAGGTTAGGTTAGGTTAGGTGGTCTCTTCTTTGACATGATTACACACAGCTCTGACAGCTGCCGTGCTCATGATCTGTAGAAATACGTGGTTGGGAAATGATGCAAATATTACACACAGCTAAGTTAATCTACTCATCAAACGAAGATAGAGGCATACAAGGTCTGTAGTATTGACATCAATAGGTTCTGTGTTGATGCGGCTGGATTCTATCAAAAAGGAACTCGTATTGCGGGACCGCAGATCGGTGGGAGTTTGTTTTTGGACCATTCGTCGCCTGCAGTCAACGATTACTTTTCGTGTACTCTGCAGGGTTCGGAGCAATAGATCAGTGGCTTGGTCTGGTTAAGACGCAAGAAAATCACAGAATTTTAAAAAATATTACAAATACTGATTGTGCAGAAACTTTATTTATGCAAAGTATGCAAATCTCGAAAAACCTTTATTTTTCTCTCAAAACTCTAAGAACGAGACTCTCCGAGGACGCTAAAGCGTTCTCTATGCCTGTCTTGTTATTTGAGAGTTTACACTGAACTTTTTCGGGTTGTCCTAACAGCCGTTTCAAACCTCCTTTTGTCGCTTAGTTCATAATTGTTTAAAAACTATTTTTAATGTGAACAATATCACGTATTCCCATGCAATTTTTTAAACGAACTGAAAAGAAATATCAGATCACCTTGTGTCACACAGTTTAGTTCGCGCTGAAGGCCAGCGTGAGGAACCTGTGTGTTCACGGCTCGTCTTACACCTTCTTGGGTGTAAGCATGTTGTGTCGGTCTACACTGCTACCTTCGGATACGATTATGGTGCTCTATGCTTATGCCCTCATATCATTTCGTTTCCTGTGACTTCAGACCAAAAATACTTGGACAATCTGAATTGAAGTAGGCCTATTTGTTCGCTAAAATTATCAATTTTTCAACCGTGTTTCTTTAACAACAACACAAACGCTGGGAACATACTTACCCAGGCTCATTGGTGCAGAGGCGCAGAGCCCCGTACAGGCCTTGCTGACCGTGAACCTGCATTGTGGCGCGCGTCGAGGGCCAGCGTGGGAAACTGTGAGCTCAAGGCTAGTCGTACACCTTTCTGGGTGTGTTTGCCTTGACATCTACCTGATGTAAAAAAAACGTGTGATCACGGTAGCGAACATACTTTGCCGAGCATGATTATGTTGTTTGAGGTATATATCTCGCTAACGCAAACGGAAACTACGATTTCGGTTGGCAACACACCTTAATAACCATGCAATAGGTTTACATGGTAAAATAATAGTGCGAATTCACTTTCTTTGCGCTCAACAAGTGATGCGATTTTTACCAAAGTTTAGTCACTTCATATATCCTTAACCATTCATCGTGTTGCTCTACTAATTAGTCCGGCAACACCACATCTAAGTCTTCGACATCTGGATCGAGCGACTTATCATGTACATCAAAGATTAAATAGGGAGAACGGAACACTACTCTGTGAGGAGTAGCACTAGTTGCATGGCAAAGAGAGGAATTAACAGCGCACTGGATTTCTGGTTTTCAGAGAAAAACATATCCCTATATATGTGATCTTGCTGTACATACATAGAGATAATGTTTTCCACCGTTCAGTTCGTACGCCCAGAAGGATTAGATCAAGAATTGAAAGGCACGTTATTGTATTATTGTAATCCTCACATAACTTAATAAACTGATGACTGTTATAATGCTGACTACTGTCACACTAGACATGCCTAAGAGCTCCATGTCTCAGGGTGCTATCATTTTTCACATGTTTACACACAACTCTGACTGTTGCCGTGCGCAAGATCTGTAGGTAAGGTAGATTAGGTTAGGTTAGGTTAAGTTAGGTAAGGTTAGGTTAGGTAGGATACTGTTGTGGGAGGGTATAGGATGCAGCATTGACGGTCCCCGTGAGGTTAGGTTAGGTTAGGGAAGGGAGGTTAGGTCAGGTTAAGTTGGGTTAGGTTAGGTTAGTTTAGGTTAGGATAGGTTAGGTTAGGTTAGGTTAGGTAAGGTTAGGTTAGGTTAGGTTAGGTTACGTTAGGTTAGGTTAGCTTAGTTTACGTTAGGTTAGGTAAGGTTAGGTGGTATCTTATTTCACATGTTTACGCACAGCTCTGACAGTTGCCGTGCGCAAAATCTGTAGGATAGATAGGTTGGGTTATGTTAGGTAGGAGACTGTTGTGGGAGTGTATAAGATGCAGTATTGACGATCCCCGTGAGGTTAGGTTAGGTTAGGTTAGGTTAGGTTAGGTTAGGTTAGGTTAGGTTAGGTGGTCTCTTCTTTGACATGATTACACGCAGCTCTGACAGCTGCCGTGCTCATGATCTGTAGAAATACGTGGTTGGGAAATGATGCAAATATTACACACAGCTAAGTTAATCTACTCATCAAACGAAGATAGAGGCATACAAGGTCTGTAGTATTGACATCAATAGGTTCTGTGTTGATGCGGCTGGATTCTATCAAAAAGGAACTCGTATTGCGGGACCGCAGATCGGTGGGAGTTTGTTTTTGGACCATCCGTCGCCTGCCGTCAACGATTACTTTTCGTGTACTCTGCAGGGCTCGGAGCAATAGATCAGTGGCTGGGTCGGGTTAAGACGCAAGAAAATCACAGAATTTAAAAAAATATTACAAATACTGATTGTGCAGAAACTTTATTTATGAAAAGTATGAAAATCTCGAAAAACCTTTATTTTTCTCTCAAAATTCTAAGAACGAGACTGTCCGAAGATTCTAAAGCGTTCTCTATGCCTTTTTTGTTATTTGAGAGTTTACACCGAACTTTTTTGTTCTGTCCCAACAGCCGTTTCAAACCACCTTTTGTCGCTTAGTTCATAATTGTTTAAAAACTATTTTCAATGTGAACAATATCACGTATTCCCATGCAATTTTTTAAACGAACTGAAAAGAAATATCAGATCACCTTGTGTCACACAGTTTAGTTCGCGCTGAAGGCCAGCGTGAGGAACCTGTGTGTTCACGGCTCGTCTTACACCTTCTTGGGTGTAAGCATGTTGTGTCGGTCTACACTGCTACCTTCGGATACGATTATGGTGCTCTATGCTTATGCCCTCATATCATTTCGTTTCCTGTGACTTCAGACTAAAAACACTTGGACAATCTGAATTGGGGTAGGCCGATTTGTTTGCTAAAATTATCAATTTTTCAACCGTGTTTCTTTAACAGCAACACAAACGCGGGGAACATACTTACCCAGGCTCATTGGTGCAGAGGCGCAGAGCCCCGTACAGGCCTTGCTGACCGTGAACCTGCCGTGTGGCGCGCGTCAAAGGCCAGCGTGGGGAAACTGTGAGCTCAAGGCTAGTCGTACACCTTTCTAGGTGTGTTTGCCTTGACATCTACCTGGTGTAAGATGAACGTGTGATCACGTTAGCGAACATACTTTGCCGAGCATGATTATGTTGTTTGAGGTATATATCTCGCTAACGCTAACGGAAACTACGATTTCGGTTGGCAACACACCTTAATAACCATGCAATAAGTTTACATGGTAACATAATAGTGCGAATTCACTTTCTTTACGCTCAACAAGTGATGCGATTTTTACCAGAGTTTAATCACTTCATATATCCTTAACCATTCATCGTGTTGCTCTACTTCTTAGTCCGGCAACACCACATCCAAGTCTTCGACATCTGGATCCAGCGACTTATCATGTGCATCAAATATTAAATAAGGAGAACAGAACACTACTCTGTGAGGAGAAGCACTAGTTGCATGGCAGAGAGAGGAATTAACAGCGCACTGGATTTCTGGTTTTTAGAGAAAAACATATCCCTATCTATGTGATCTTGCTGTACATCCATAGAGGTAATGTTTTCCACCGTTCAGTTCGTACGCCCAGAAAGATTAGATCAAGAATTGAAAGGCACGTTATTGTATTATTGTAATCCCCACATAACTTAATAAACTGATGACTGTTATAATGCTGACTAATGTCACACTAGACATTCCTAAGAGCTCCATGTCTCAGGGTGGTATCATCTTTCATATGTTAACACACAGCTCTGACTGTTGCCGTCCGCAAGATCTGTAGGTAAGGTAGGTAAGGTTAGGTTAGGTTAAGTTAGGTTAGGTTAGGTTAGGTAGGATACTGTTGTGGGAGAGTTAAGGATGCAGTATTGACGGTCCCCGTGAGGTTAGGTTAGCTAAGGGTAGGTAGGTTAGGTCAGGTTAAGTTGGGTTAGGTTAAGTTAGGTTAGGTTAGGTTAGGTTAGGTTAGGTTAGGTAAGGTTAGGTAAGGTTAGGTTCCCTGTTGATGCGGCTTGATTCTATCAAGCCAGGGCGACTTTTGCCATCAATCTTGATTTTTTGACACAGCTGTATGTGTGTAAACATGTGAAAGAAGATACCACCTAACCTAACCTAACCTAACCTTACCTAACGGAACCTCACGGGGACCGTCAATACTGCATCCTATACCCTCCCACAACAGTCTTCTACCTAACCTTACCTAACCTAATCTATCTAACCTACAGATCTTGCGCACGGCAACAGTCAGAGCTGTAAATAAACATGTGAAAGATGATACCACTTTGAGACATGGAGCTCCTAGGAATGTCTAGTGTGACATTAGGCAGCATTATAACAGTCATCAGTTTATTAAGTTAAATTTTAGCCTCCTAGCTCAAGTTTTGTAGTAGTAACAAAGCCTTTCACTTTCTTTGTCTGAAGAGGTCATTTAGACCCTAGCTACTAAACACGTTGTTAGAACGTTGAAATTTGGTACAGACCTGACTCCAACATTGAAAAACAGCGACGCGCCATCATTTTCAGGCGTTTTCGAACTGAAAGGTCCTTTGTTTGAGTCTCACTTCTTAGCAATGGCTGGCAAGGGAACACGCAGCAGCGTTTAAAGGGTTGAAGTCGTTGAGATACCGACTTCCCAGTCTAACATCTTTTTCTTAAAGGTTGGAATCATACAAAATCAAACATAAGGCAGCATTCTAACAGTCAATAGTTTATTAAGTTATGTGGGGATTACAAAACTACCGTAACCTGCCTTTCAATCGCGCAAAGCAACTGTCAGAGCTGTCAAGCCGCCCTAGCCTCGTTTGATAAATAGATTCACTTAGCTGTGTGAAGCATTTTCCAACTCCGCTTTTTTGCAGATCTTTCGCACGGCAACTGTCAGAGCTGTGTGTAAACGTGTGAAAGAAGATACCACCTAACCTTACCTTACCAAACCTAACCTAACCTAACCTAACCTTACCTAACCTAACCTCACCTCACGGGGACCGTCAATACTGCATCCTGTACCCTCCTACAACAGTCTCCTACCTAACCTAACCTAACCGAACCTAACTTATCTAACCTACAGATCTTGCGCACGGCAACAGTCAAAAGCTGTGTGTAAACGTGTGAAAGATGACACCACTTTGAGACATGGAGCTCCTAGGAATGTGAAGTGTGACATACGGCAGCATTATAACAGTCATCAGTTTATTAAGTTATGTGGGGATTACAATACTACCTTACGGTGCCTTTCCATCGCTTAAGGCAACTGTCAGGGCTGTGTGTTAACATGTGAAGGAAGATACCACCTAACCTAACCTAACCTTACCTATCCTTACCTAACCTTACATTACCTACCCAAACCTAACCTAACCTTACCTAACGGAACCTCACGGGGACCGTCAATACTGCATCCTATACCCTCCCACAACATTCTCCTACCTAACCTAACCTAACCTAACCTATCTAACCTACAGATCTTGCGCACGGCAACAGTCAGAGCTGTAAATAAACATGTGAAAGATGATACCACCTTGAGACATGGAGCTCCTAGGAATGTCTAGTGTGACATTAGGCAGCATTATAACAGTCATCAGTTTATTAAGTTAAATTTTAGCCTCCTCGCTCAAGTTTTGTAGTAGTTACAAAGCCTTTCACTTTCTGTGTCTGAAAGGGTCATTTTGACCCTAGCCACTAAACACGTTGTTAGAACGTTGAAATTTGGTACAGACTTGCCTCCAACATTGAAAACCAGCGACGCGCCATCATTTTCAGGCGTTTTCGAACTGAAAGGTCCTTTGTTTGAGTCTCACTTCTTAGCAATGGCTTGCAAGGGAACACGCCGCAGCGTTTAAAGGCTTGAAGTCGTTGAGATACTGACTTCCCAGTCCAACATCTTTTTCTTCAAGGTTGGAATCATACAAAATCAAACATAAGGCTGCATTCTAACAGTCATTAGTTTATTCAGTTATGTGGGGATTACAGAACTACCATAACGTGCCTTTCAATCGCGCACGGCAACTGTCAGATCTGTCAAGCCGCCCTAGCCTCGTTTGATAAGTAGATTCACTTAGCTGTGTAAAGCATTTTCCAACTCTGCTTTTTTACAGATCTTTCGCACGGAAACTGTCAGAGCTGTGTGTAAACATGTGAAAGAAGATACCACCTAACCTTACCTTACCTAACCTAACCTAACCTAACCTACCTAACCTAACCTTACCTAAACTAACCTCACCTCACGGGGACCGTCAATACTGCATCCTGTACCCTCCTACAACAGTCTCCTACCTAACCTAACCTAACCGACCTACAGATCTTGCGCACGGCAACAGTCAGAGCTGTAAACAAACATGTGAAAGGTGATACCACCCTGAGACCTGGAGCTCCCAGGAATGTCTAGTGTGACATAAGACATTGAAACAGTCATCAGTTTATTAAGTTAAATTTGAGCCTCCTAGCTCAAGTTTTGTAGTAGTCACAAAGTCTTTCACTTTCTGTGTCTGAATGGGTCATTTTGACCCTAGCCACTAAACACGTTGTAATTTTTCACATACTGCTTTCTTATTGCCCCTAAACACTGTACACTGTTTACTGATTTATTAATTCAGTGCAAGTCAAATGAATAGTTGGGAAGGTTGACGGAGGCCACATAGACGCCTTATCGAGAAGGGAATACCTTTAGCGCGAGCGAAGCGACTGCGGTCGTCTGACAAGCCTGATATGCCCTGTTTTGACCACTGGCACCATCAGTAACACCTGAGGTTCATTTCTGAAATAAAACTGGGGATTATACACTAGTGCCCACTTATGGTCAGCGCGACCATTTCTACGTTTTTCAAGTTAGAACGTTGAAATTTGGTACAGACCTGCCTCCAACATTAGGCGAACCTACTATAGCGTTACGTTCCTTAAAACGCTACAGCGTGTACCCGTGCAAGCCATTTTAGAAAACAGTAAATTTTAAAATCGGTTTTTTTTTTTTTTTTTACAAAAAATGGTTTGATGCGGAGCACAGGCGCTAGAATCATTAAAAAACAGCGACGCGCCATCATTTTCAGGCGTTTTCGAACTGAAACGTCTTTTGTTTGAGTCTCACTTCTTAGCAATGGCTTGCAAGGGAACACGCCGCAGCGTTTAAAGGGTTGACGTCGTTGAGATACCGACTTCCCAGTCTGACATCTTGTTCTTAAAGGTTGGAATCATACAAAATCAGTTTTCGCGCCTTCCTACCCGTATCAGGAGAAACCACCCAATGGCAAGAAAATATCCTTAAAAAGTGTCAAATTTTTCAGTTATTTTCAGGTTTTGCGTCGGGTGCAGTTGCTTCATAACGCAAATACAAGCGAGACGTTGCATAAATGTCATGTTGATCACAATAGTGGCCACAGGGGCACTTTTTTAAGGCCATTAACTGTCTAAGGTTAAGGATAATGTTAGGCGTTACAGCTGTGTCAAAAAGTCGAGATTGATAGGAAGAGGCGTCCTGGTTTGATAGAATCCAGCCGCATCAACACGGAACCTATTGATGTCAATACTACAGACCTTGTATGCCCCTAGCCTCGTTTGATAAGTAGATTCACTTAGCTGTGTGAAGCATTTTCCAACTACGTTTTTTTACCGATCTTGCGCACGGCAACTGTCAGAGCTGTGTGTAAACATGTGAAAGAAGATACCATCTAACCTTACCGAACCTAACCTAAGCTAACCTAACCTACCTTACCTAACCTAACGTAACCTAACCTAAACTCAGGGAAACCGTCAATTCTGTATCCTATACCCTTCCACAACAGTCTCCTACCTAACCTTACCTAACCTAACCAAATCTCTCTAACCTACAGATCTTGCGCACGGCAACAGTCAGAGCTGCGTGTAAACATGTGAAAGATGATACCACCTTGAGACATGGAGCTCCTAGGAATGTGTAGTGTGACATAAGGCAGCATTCTAACAGTCATCAGTTTATTAAGTTATGTGGGGATTACAAAACTACCATAACGTGCCATGTACTTGGCTCTGTGTGTGAGTATGCGTGTGGTGATGTGGTCCAGCCCCAGATCGTCATAAAGCCATGCAGTTGGGTACATGGGATTCATGCCGAGTGAGTGGCGGACTATGTTGCGCTCTGCAGAGCAGAGCTTTGGTATGTATGTGTGGGTAGGCGCGGTGACTGGGATGGCCGAAGCGTATTCCAGTGCCGGCCTGATGTAAGTTTTGTAGGTGTGGAGTAGAGTTTGCCATAAGTGGGCACTAATTCTGACGCCCAGTGTATAATCCCCAGTTTCATTTCAGAAATGAACCTCAGGTGTTACTGATGGTGCCAGTGGTCAAAACAGGGCATATCAGGCTTGTCAGACGACCGCAGTCGCTTCGCTCGCGCTAAAGGTATTCCCTTCTCGATAAGGCGTCTATGTGGCCTTCGTCAACCTTCCCAACTATTCATTTGACTTGCACTGAATTAATAAATCAGTAAACAGTGTACAGTGTTTAGGGGCAATTAGAAAGCAGTATTATTGTAATCCCCACATAAATTAATAAACTGATGACTGTTATAATGCTGACTAATGTCACACTAGACATTCCTAAGAGCTCCATGTCTCAGGGTGCTATCATTTTTCACATGTTTACACACAGCTCTGACTGTTGCCGTGCGCAAGATCTGTAGGTAAGGTAGATTAGGTTAGGTTAGGTTAAGTTAGGTAAGGTTAGGTTAGGTAGGATACTGTTGTGGGACTGTATAGGATGCAGCATTGACGGTCCCCGTGAGGTTAGGTTAGGTTAGGGAAGGGAGGTTAGGTCAGGTTAAGTTGGGTTAGGTTAGGTTAGTTTAGGTTAGGTTAGGTTAGGTTAGGGTTAGGTTAGGTTACGTTAGGTTAGGTTAGGTTAGCTTAGTTTAGGTTAGGTTAGGTAAGGTTAGGTTAGGTTAGGTTAGGTTAGGTTAGGTTAGGTTAGGTTAGGTGGTCTCTTCTTTGACATGATTACACACAGCTCTGACAGCTGCCGTGCTCATGATCTGTAGAAATACGTGGTTGGGAAATGATGCAAATATTACACACAGCTAAGTTAATCTACTCATCAAACGAAGATAGAGGCATACAAGGTCTGTAGTATTGACATCAATAGGTTCTGTGTTGATGCGGCTGGATTCTATCAAAAAGGAACTCGTATTGCGGGACCGCAGATCGGTGGGAGTTTGTTTTTGGACCATTCGTCGCCTGCAGTCAACGATTACTTTTCGTGTACTCTGCAGGGTTCGGAGCAATAGATCAGTGGCTTGGTCTGGTTAAGACGCAAGAAAATCACAGAATTTTAAAAAATATTACAAATACTGATTGTGCAGAAACTTTATTTATGCAAAGTATGCAAATCTCGAAAAACCTTTATTTTTCTCTCAAAACTCTAAGAACGAGACTCTCCGAGGACGCTAAAGCGTTCTCTATGCCTGTCTTGTTATTTGAGAGTTTACACTGAACTTTTTCGGGTTGTCCTAACAGCCGTTTCAAACCTCCTTTTGTCGCTTAGTTCATAATTGTTTAAAAACTATTTTTAATGTGAACAATATCACGTATTCCCATGCAATTTTTTAAACGAACTGAAAAGAAATATCAGATCACCTTGTGTCACACAGTTTAGTTCGCGCTGAAGGCCAGCGTGAGGAACCTGTGTGTTCACGGCTCGTCTTACACCTTCTTGGGTGTAAGCATGTTGTGTCGGTCTACACTGCTACCTTCGGATACGATTATGGTGCTCTATGCTTATGCCCTCATATCATTTCGTTTCCTGTGACTTCAGACCAAAAATACTTGGACAATCTGAATTGAAGTAGGCCTATTTGTTCGCTAAAATTATCAATTTTTCAACCGTGTTTCTTTAACAACAACACAAACGCTGGGAACATACTTACCCAGGCTCATTGGTGCAGAGGCGCAGAGCCCCGTACAGGCCTTGCTGACCGTGAACCTGCATTGTGGCGCGCGTCGAGGGCCAGCGTGGGAAACTGTGAGCTCAAGGCTAGTCGTACACCTTTCTGGGTGTGTTTGCCTTGACATCTACCTGATGTAAAAAAAACGTGTGATCACGGTAGCGAACATACTTTGCCGAGCATGATTATGTTGTTTGAGGTATATATCTCGCTAACGCAAACGGAAACTACGATTTCGGTTGGCAACACACCTTAATAACCATGCAATAGGTTTACATGGTAAAATAATAGTGCGAATTCACTTTCTTTGCGCTCAACAAGTGATGCGATTTTTACCAAAGTTTAGTCACTTCATATATCCTTAACCATTCATCGTGTTGCTCTACTAATTAGTCCGGCAACACCACATCTAAGTCTTCGACATCTGGATCGAGCGACTTATCATGTACATCAAAGATTAAATAGGGAGAACGGAACACTACTCTGTGAGGAGTAGCACTAGTTGCATGGCAAAGAGAGGAATTAACAGCGCACTGGATTTCTGGTTTTCAGAGAAAAACATATCCCTATATATGTGATCTTGCTGTACATACATAGAGATAATGTTTTCCACCGTTCAGTTCGTACGCCCAGAAGGATTAGATCAAGAATTGAAAGGCACGTTATTGTATTATTGTAATCCTCACATAACTTAATAAACTGATGACTGTTATAATGCTGACTACTGTCACACTAGACATGCCTAAGAGCTCCATGTCTCAGGGTGCTATCATTTTTCACATGTTTACACACAACTCTGACTGTTGCCGTGCGCAAGATCTGTAGGTAAGGTAGATTAGGTTAGGTTAGGTTAAGTTAGGTAAGGTTAGGTTAGGTAGGATACTGTTGTGGGAGGGTATAGGATGCAGCATTGACGGTCCCCGTGAGGTTAGGTTAGGTTAGGGAAGGGAGGTTAGGTCAGGTTAAGTTGGGTTAGGTTAGGTTAGTTTAGGTTAGGATAGGTTAGGTTAGGTTAGGTTAGGTAAGGTTAGGTTAGGTTAGGTTAGGTTACGTTAGGTTAGGTTAGCTTAGTTTACGTTAGGTTAGGTAAGGTTAGGTGGTATCTTATTTCACATGTTTACGCACAGCTCTGACAGTTGCCGTGCGCAAAATCTGTAGGATAGATAGGTTGGGTTATGTTAGGTAGGAGACTGTTGTGGGAGTGTATAAGATGCAGTATTGACGATCCCCGTGAGGTTAGGTTAGGTTAGGTTAGGTTAGGTTAGGTTAGGTTAGGTTAGGTTAGGTGGTCTCTTCTTTGACATGATTACACGCAGCTCTGACAGCTGCCGTGCTCATGATCTGTAGAAATACGTGGTTGGGAAATGATGCAAATATTACACACAGCTAAGTTAATCTACTCATCAAACGAAGATAGAGGCATACAAGGTCTGTAGTATTGACATCAATAGGTTCTGTGTTGATGCGGCTGGATTCTATCAAAAAGGAACTCGTATTGCGGGACCGCAGATCGGTGGGAGTTTGTTTTTGGACCATCCGTCGCCTGCCGTCAACGATTACTTTTCGTGTACTCTGCAGGGCTCGGAGCAATAGATCAGTGGCTGGGTCGGGTTAAGACGCAAGAAAATCACAGAATTTAAAAAAATATTACAAATACTGATTGTGCAGAAACTTTATTTATGAAAAGTATGAAAATCTCGAAAAACCTTTATTTTTCTCTCAAAATTCTAAGAACGAGACTGTCCGAAGATTCTAAAGCGTTCTCTATGCCTTTTTTGTTATTTGAGAGTTTACACCGAACTTTTTTGTTCTGTCCCAACAGCCGTTTCAAACCACCTTTTGTCGCTTAGTTCATAATTGTTTAAAAACTATTTTCAATGTGAACAATATCACGTATTCCCATGCAATTTTTTAAACGAACTGAAAAGAAATATCAGATCACCTTGTGTCACACAGTTTAGTTCGCGCTGAAGGCCAGCGTGAGGAACCTGTGTGTTCACGGCTCGTCTTACACCTTCTTGGGTGTAAGCATGTTGTGTCGGTCTACACTGCTACCTTCGGATACGATTATGGTGCTCTATGCTTATGCCCTCATATCATTTCGTTTCCTGTGACTTCAGACTAAAAACACTTGGACAATCTGAATTGGGGTAGGCCGATTTGTTTGCTAAAATTATCAATTTTTCAACCGTGTTTCTTTAACAGCAACACAAACGCGGGGAACATACTTACCCAGGCTCATTGGTGCAGAGGCGCAGAGCCCCGTACAGGCCTTGCTGACCGTGAACCTGCCGTGTGGCGCGCGTCAAAGGCCAGCGTGGGGAAACTGTGAGCTCAAGGCTAGTCGTACACCTTTCTAGGTGTGTTTGCCTTGACATCTACCTGGTGTAAGATGAACGTGTGATCACGTTAGCGAACATACTTTGCCGAGCATGATTATGTTGTTTGAGGTATATATCTCGCTAACGCTAACGGAAACTACGATTTCGGTTGGCAACACACCTTAATAACCATGCAATAAGTTTACATGGTAACATAATAGTGCGAATTCACTTTCTTTACGCTCAACAAGTGATGCGATTTTTACCAGAGTTTAATCACTTCATATATCCTTAACCATTCATCGTGTTGCTCTACTTCTTAGTCCGGCAACACCACATCCAAGTCTTCGACATCTGGATCCAGCGACTTATCATGTGCATCAAATATTAAATAAGGAGAACAGAACACTACTCTGTGAGGAGAAGCACTAGTTGCATGGCAGAGAGAGGAATTAACAGCGCACTGGATTTCTGGTTTTTAGAGAAAAACATATCCCTATCTATGTGATCTTGCTGTACATCCATAGAGGTAATGTTTTCCACCGTTCAGTTCGTACGCCCAGAAAGATTAGATCAAGAATTGAAAGGCACGTTATTGTATTATTGTAATCCCCACATAACTTAATAAACTGATGACTGTTATAATGCTGACTAATGTCACACTAGACATTCCTAAGAGCTCCATGTCTCAGGGTGGTATCATCTTTCATATGTTAACACACAGCTCTGACTGTTGCCGTCCGCAAGATCTGTAGGTAAGGTAGGTAAGGTTAGGTTAGGTTAAGTTAGGTTAGGTTAGGTTAGGTAGGATACTGTTGTGGGAGAGTTAAGGATGCAGTATTGACGGTCCCCGTGAGGTTAGGTTAGCTAAGGGTAGGTAGGTTAGGTCAGGTTAAGTTGGGTTAGGTTAAGTTAGGTTAGGTTAGGTTAGGTTAGGTTAGGTTAGGTAAGGTTAGGTAAGGTTAGGTTCCCTGTTGATGCGGCTTGATTCTATCAAGCCAGGGCGACTTTTGCCATCAATCTTGATTTTTTGACACAGCTGTATGTGTGTAAACATGTGAAAGAAGATACCACCTAACCTAACCTAACCTAACCTTACCTAACGGAACCTCACGGGGACCGTCAATACTGCATCCTATACCCTCCCACAACAGTCTTCTACCTAACCTTACCTAACCTAATCTATCTAACCTACAGATCTTGCGCACGGCAACAGTCAGAGCTGTAAATAAACATGTGAAAGATGATACCACTTTGAGACATGGAGCTCCTAGGAATGTCTAGTGTGACATTAGGCAGCATTATAACAGTCATCAGTTTATTAAGTTAAATTTTAGCCTCCTAGCTCAAGTTTTGTAGTAGTAACAAAGCCTTTCACTTTCTTTGTCTGAAGAGGTCATTTAGACCCTAGCTACTAAACACGTTGTTAGAACGTTGAAATTTGGTACAGACCTGACTCCAACATTGAAAAACAGCGACGCGCCATCATTTTCAGGCGTTTTCGAACTGAAAGGTCCTTTGTTTGAGTCTCACTTCTTAGCAATGGCTGGCAAGGGAACACGCAGCAGCGTTTAAAGGGTTGAAGTCGTTGAGATACCGACTTCCCAGTCTAACATCTTTTTCTTAAAGGTTGGAATCATACAAAATCAAACATAAGGCAGCATTCTAACAGTCAATAGTTTATTAAGTTATGTGGGGATTACAAAACTACCGTAACCTGCCTTTCAATCGCGCAAAGCAACTGTCAGAGCTGTCAAGCCGCCCTAGCCTCGTTTGATAAATAGATTCACTTAGCTGTGTGAAGCATTTTCCAACTCCGCTTTTTTGCAGATCTTTCGCACGGCAACTGTCAGAGCTGTGTGTAAACGTGTGAAAGAAGATACCACCTAACCTTACCTTACCAAACCTAACCTAACCTAACCTAACCTTACCTAACCTAACCTCACCTCACGGGGACCGTCAATACTGCATCCTGTACCCTCCTACAACAGTCTCCTACCTAACCTAACCTAACCGAACCTAACTTATCTAACCTACAGATCTTGCGCACGGCAACAGTCAAAAGCTGTGTGTAAACGTGTGAAAGATGACACCACTTTGAGACATGGAGCTCCTAGGAATGTGAAGTGTGACATACGGCAGCATTATAACAGTCATCAGTTTATTAAGTTATGTGGGGATTACAATACTACCTTACGGTGCCTTTCCATCGCTTAAGGCAACTGTCAGGGCTGTGTGTTAACATGTGAAGGAAGATACCACCTAACCTAACCTAACCTTACCTATCCTTACCTAACCTTACATTACCTACCCAAACCTAACCTAACCTTACCTAACGGAACCTCACGGGGACCGTCAATACTGCATCCTATACCCTCCCACAACATTCTCCTACCTAACCTAACCTAACCTAACCTATCTAACCTACAGATCTTGCGCACGGCAACAGTCAGAGCTGTAAATAAACATGTGAAAGATGATACCACCTTGAGACATGGAGCTCCTAGGAATGTCTAGTGTGACATTAGGCAGCATTATAACAGTCATCAGTTTATTAAGTTAAATTTTAGCCTCCTCGCTCAAGTTTTGTAGTAGTTACAAAGCCTTTCACTTTCTGTGTCTGAAAGGGTCATTTTGACCCTAGCCACTAAACACGTTGTTAGAACGTTGAAATTTGGTACAGACTTGCCTCCAACATTGAAAACCAGCGACGCGCCATCATTTTCAGGCGTTTTCGAACTGAAAGGTCCTTTGTTTGAGTCTCACTTCTTAGCAATGGCTTGCAAGGGAACACGCCGCAGCGTTTAAAGGCTTGAAGTCGTTGAGATACTGACTTCCCAGTCCAACATCTTTTTCTTCAAGGTTGGAATCATACAAAATCAAACATAAGGCTGCATTCTAACAGTCATTAGTTTATTCAGTTATGTGGGGATTACAGAACTACCATAACGTGCCTTTCAATCGCGCACGGCAACTGTCAGATCTGTCAAGCCGCCCTAGCCTCGTTTGATAAGTAGATTCACTTAGCTGTGTGAAGCATTTTCCAACTCTGCTTTTTTACAGATCTTTCGCACGGAAACTGTCAGAGCTGTGTGTAAACATGTGAAAGAAGATACCACCTAACCTTACCTTACCTAACCTAACCTAACCTAACCTACCTAACCTAACCTTACCTAAACTAACCTCACCTCACGGGGACCGTCAATACTGCATCCTGTACCCTCCTACAACAGTCTCCTACCTAACCTAACCTAACCAACCTACAGATCTTGCGCACGGCAACAGTCAGAGCTGTAAACAAACATGTGAAAGGTGATACCACCCTGAGACCTGGAGCTCCCAGGAATGTCTAGTGTGACATAAGACATTGAAACAGTCATCAGTTTATTAAGTTAAATTTCAGCCTCCTAGCTCAAGTTTTGTAGTAGTCACAAAGCCTTTCACTTTCTGTGTCTGAATGGGTCATTTTGACCCTAGCCACTAAACACGTTGTAATTTTTCACATACTGCTTTCTAATAGCCCCTAAACACTGTACACTGTTTACTGATTTATTAATTCAGTGCAAGTCAAATGAATAGTTGGGAAGGTTGACGGAGGCCACATAGACGCCTTATCGAGAAGGGAATACCTTTAGCGCGAGCGAAGCGACTGCGGTCGTCTGACAAGCCTGATATGCCCTGTTTTGACCACTGGCACCATCAGTAACACCTGAGGTTCATTTCTGAAATGAAACTGGGGATTATACACTGGGCGTCAGAATTAGTGCCCACTTATGGTCAGCGCGACCATTTCTACGTTTTTCAAGTTAGAACGTTGAAATTTGGTACAGACCTGCCTCCAACATTAGGCGAACCTACTATAGCGTTACGTTCCTTAAAACGCTACAGCGTGTACCCGTGCAAGCCATTTTAGAAAACAGTAAATTTTAAAATCGGTTTTTTTTTTTTTACAAAAAATGGTTTGATGCGGAGCACAGGCGCTAGAATCATTAAAAAACAGCGACGCGCCATCATTTTCAGGCGTTTTCGAACTGAAACGTCTTTTGTTTGAGTCTCACTTCTTAGCAATGGCTTGCAAGGGAACACGCCGCAGCGTTTAAAGGGTTGAAGTCGTTGAGATACCGACTTCCCAGTCTGACATCTTTTTCTTAAAGGTTGGAATCATACAAAATCAGTTTTCGCGCCTTCCTACCCGTATCAGGAGAAACCACCCCATGGCAAGAAAATATCCTTAAAAAGTGTCAAATTTTTCAGTTATTTTCAGGTTTTGCGTCGGGTGCAGTTGCTTCATAACGCAAATACAAGCGAGACGTTGCATAAATGTCATGTTGATCCCAATAGTGGCCACAGGGGCACTTTTTTAAGGCCATTTACTGTCTAAGGTTAAGGATAATGTTAGGCGTTACAGCTTAGTGTCAGCTGTGTCAAAAAGTCGAGATTGATAGGAAGAGGCGTCCTGGTTTGATAGAATCCAGCCGCATCAACACGGAACCTATTGATGTTAATACTACAGACCTTGTATGCCCCTAGCCTCGTTTGATACGTAGATTCACTTAGCTGTGTGAAGCATTTTCCAACTACGTTTTTTTACCGATCTTGCGCACGCAACTGTCAGAGCTGTGTGTAAACATGTGAAAGAAGATACCATCTAACCTTACCGAACCTAACCTAAGCTAACCTAACCTACCTTACCTAACCTAACCTAACCTAAACTCAGGGAAACCGTCAATTCTGTAACCTATACCCTTCCACAACAGTCTCCTACCTAACCTTACCTAACCTAACCAAATCTCTCTAACCTACAGATCTTGCGCACGGCAACAGTCAGAGCTGCGTGTAAACATGTGAAAGATGATACCACCTTGAGACATGGAGCTCCTAGGAATGTGTAGTGTGACATAAGGCAGCATTCTAACAGTCATCAGTTTATTAAGTTATGTGGGGATTACAAAACTACCATAACGTGGCATGTACTTGGCTCTGTGTGTGAGTATGCGTGTGGTGATGTGGTCCAGCCCCAGATCGTCATAAAGCCATGCAGTTGGGTACATGGGATTCATGCCGAGTGAGTGGCGGACTATGTTGCGCTCTGCAGAGCAGATCTTTGGTATGTATGTGTGGGTAGGCGCGGTGACTGGGATGGCCGAAGCGTATTCCAGTGCCGGCCTGATGTAAGTTTTGTAGGTGTGGAGTAGAGTTTGCTGGCATGTGCCTTTGCCCCGGGCCCGAAGCATTTTCAACAGATTCATTCTGAGGTATGCCTTGTGCCGGACTTCGGAGCTATGGACACTCCAGTTGAGTGTGTTTGTGAGCCGCATCCCAAGGTATTTGGTGCTTTTTTGTAAGGGAATGGGCGTTTGGTGTAGAGTGATCCTGGGATCGCTCATTTGGTGTTTTTTGGATGAGAAATGGTGGAATTTTATGAGCACAGATTTGTCTGGATTAACCCCTATTCTCCAGGTGCGGAGCCAGGGTTCCAGTCTGTGTGTGATGTAGGATTGGAGTTGTGCTTCAGCGGCCGGAACGCTGTTGTGTATGGAGTATAGTGTTGTGTCGTCCGCGAATTGCTGGACGAAAGTTGTTCTGTTGTTTGTGGGAGGTGGTGTGTCTGAAATGAATAAGTTGAAGAGGTCACATGAGCTGGGGGCGCCCTGGGGTGTGCCAGCTCTGAGTGGGAATGCGCGGCTGATGCAGTTAAGGTAGGTGGCTTGGCTGGTGCGTTGTGAAAGGTAGTTGTGAATGAGGCGTGTAGTGGTGGGCCGGAAACCGAGCGTGTGCATCTTGTAGACAAGCCCCTCATGCCAAAGGCGATCATAGGCCTTTTCTATGTCAAGAAAGGCTGCCACTGCAACCTTCTTGCTGTTAAACCCATCAGTAAGGCGCTGGGTAATGAGGTGGAGTGCTGTCTCGCAGGAGAGCCCCGCTCGGAAGCCGAACTGTGTGATTGGTATTGGGTTTATGTTGTGGGTTTCTGCTCTAAACCGAGGAAGCCATGCTTTTTCAAACAGTTTTCCGAGGGTGTTGAGCAGCGTGATGGGGCGTAGGTTTGTGGGTATGGATGAGTCTTTTCCTGGCTTGGGTATATAGACTATTCTGCCTTGCTTCCAAGAAGCGGGATAGTGGCCAGAGAATTCTACAGCGTCAAAAAGTTTTATCAGCCGTTCATAGAACTCGTCTGGAGCTTGTTTTAAGGCAGGCCAGGGAAGACCATCCGGACCCGGTGCTGTGTTTTTTTGGTTTTTGAGTATGGACTTGAGGTGCTCTACTGTGTATGGTTGTTGTAGGTCTACGGGGACCTGGAACTGTGCTGGTGGTGTGAGCATGTCTTGGTTCTCTTGTATGAACCTGTTGACCTGCTCATAGTGTTGGTTGTTGAAAATTGGATTTTGTGGTATTGAGCAGATTTCCTGTTCTGTGGGGAGTGTAGGTTTGAGTGGCAGAGCGTTTACTCTCGCCTGCTCAGCCCGCTTGAGGCATTGTTTTGAGAAAAACCCGTGCCTCGTCGACTTACACGACGGTCATTTTGGTGGGTTTGGGCAGGGCGAGAGCGTGTTGTGTCCTGCTTGCCCGCAGTTGGTGCAGTATTTCGTGTTTTTGTTTTTGCATTGTGAGGTGTAGTGTGAGAATTGGGAGCAGTGTGTGCACTGCCGGGGCGGCGCCGCGTCAACCTTGGGGGGCTCGGCTCGCAGATGCATGCCAAGCTCCTGGACTTGAAGTCCATCCCTTAGTATGGTCGTCATCTCCTCGGCAGTTTGCAGTCCCACACGAACGCATGTGGACGGCTTATTGTCCTTTCGGGCAACAATCCGGCGCACAAACGTGGGGTGGTACGCATTGGTAGTGAGTGCAGAGTTGATTTGTTGGTCTGTAACCTCGTGCGGCACTCGGACGAGGACTACGCACCAGGAGTGTGTTTTGGTTGTTGTTTTGGGTGGTGTGGGTAGGAGAGGGGGCCGGACGGCCTCAACTAGGATCCTGCCTAGTTTTGTACCCTGCTTGCATGCGCAGGTTTTAGGGTTGAGCATAGCGACGCTCGCATCAGCTGCTAGGAGTCCCCAGACCAGCTTATTGCGGAGGCCCTAGCCTTCCTCTCCGTTTAGTCAATGCCTCGTTTGTCTGTGTGATGCGGTGTGGAGCTCTGATTACAGATACTCTCTTTAGGGTGTAGCGTGACGGCGATGTGCAATGCCGTGTGTTGTAATTTGTGTTGAGACTGTGTGTTCTGTGGGTCTGTTAAGCAGCCTTTTACTGCCTCATGGGTTTATGAATCTTCACTACCCCGCCACTACTCACACTCTCAAAGCAAACAGCGCTTGGCTTTCGCCGTAACTGCCGCGTAAGAGGTGCTTTCGATAACTGATAGATGATTTTTCGACAGACTGTTGATTCCCCCACAAGGTGCAGTGCGGGAGGACAGACAGCGTGGCAAAAACCACAATCTATCAGCAAAGATAAGCGGGGGCGATCCAGAAAGACGGGGGAAAAGAAAGAGACGAGACAAGAAGGCCAAGAGTAGCGGGCATACGCAGCAGAGCTGCGAGGTTGTTCTTTGTTGGAGAGGCCAAAGGGCCGGTGCGGTGGCGACAGCGCAGCTGAAGCGAAGAAGGGGAGAAGTGCGGTCAGACTAAGCGGACTTAGGCTTTCCCTTCACTTTTCCTCCCGCGGCGAGGCTGCGACGATGACGGCGACCGGCGGCGGATACAACAGGACAGACGTGCTACGAGGAGCACGGCTGCCTGAGGACTGATGTTCTCGCGCGGGAATCGCCCAGTATATATACTTTCGTGGTGTTCCACGTGCGCGCGCATGCGGAACACCACGAAAGTATATATACTGGGCGATTCCCGCGCGAGACGCCATCCTGTTTTCGTGTCGTTTCGACGTGTCGCGAGTGTTCGTGATTATATGAAATCAGGATTGTTGTCGCGTGTGCTTGTGCAACGATAGCGCGGGTGCGTCTTCCTAAGGTGGAAAACGACAAGGTGAGTCACCCCTTCATGTATTATTTTTATTATGCGTGTTAGTCTAGGGTAGGTTAGGTTAGATCGGAGCCGATCCTTCGCCCGGTCCTTTTGCATTATTAATGTCGGGAGCATTTTTTTTGACCACCGATTTTGTTAGTTTTAGGTTAGGTTAGGTCCTGTCAAAGACCGGTTTCATGACTTGTAGTGAGCGGTCCTCTCTAGGCCCAAATTCATGTTAGGCCGCAATACAGCGCGTGCGTGTTGAGTTAGCTAATAATGGTGTTGGTTCAAAACTTGGTGTTTTAATGTACTGATCTTTGTTATTGCTGTTTTTATCCTTTTTTGCACCTACCCAAAACACTTCCTTTCTCTGCCAAAGACCAGCAAAGACCATTGAAAGATGATTAAGAAAAACCATGGCATTGGAAGGAGACACGACACAACTCATTGTTTTCAAGTGTTTTCAGCACACTAGGATGTCTAACCGTAATCAAAATTTCTCTTTTCTCTTCCAGGTGATTTCAATTGTGCATGCTTTGTTGATGGTTTTAGACGTAGACTAACAGGGTTTGTTTGTATTTTAGATGCGTCTCCGAATCTCATTTTCGTCCGAAACCTCTCTCGACCTGATCTTCCGCGTACGGCAAGTGCAAACGGACATGTTGTCTCAACAGCCGTTTCAAACCACCTTTTGTCGCTTGGATCATAATTGTTTAAACACTATTTTCAATGTGAACAATATAACGTGTCTCCATGCGATTTTTTATAAGGTTGGAAATCTGTTTCCGCGCCTTCCTACCCCTATCAGGAGAAAACAGCCAACGGAAAGAAAATATCGTTAAAAAGTGTCAAATTTTTCAGTTTTTTTCGGATTTTGCGTTGGGTGCAGTTTCCAGACGCAAATACACGCGAGACGTTGCATAAATGTCATTGTGATCCCAATAGTGGACACAGGGGCACTTTTTTAAGGCCATTTACTGTTAAGGATAATGTAAGGCGTTACACCTCAGTGTCAGCTGTGTCAAAAAATCAAGATTGATGGCAAAAGTCGCCCTGGCTTGATAGAATCAAGCCGCATCAACACGGAACCTATTGCAGTGTTCCTGACACGGACTGTACCGTTGAGGACAGACTGTACCCGGGTGCAGGTGTCGATTGTCGGTGGGCTCGCGGAGCAACCACGGTGGCCGAGCCGTGAGTCTGAATAAAGCCCTTGCTGTGTACAGACGTACCTCCACTTGTGATTCCCCCCTGTTCCCCAAGAACACTTCACTGGTGGCAGCGGTAGTTGCATCGTTCCCCCCGCCCCGAAGGAGACCCCCAAGAAGGCCCAAGCCAACAAGCCTCGCTTTTCTCCGCTACAAGACCCCCGATGTCGCAGCGTCTCGATGCGCTCCGCGGTGAGCGGCTCCCCTCCCCACCCCCGGCTCCTCCGACACCATCCTCACTACGGCGCAGCCGTCCCCCGGCGCAGAACCACCGTCCGTCCCCGGTACGTGCCCCCACCCCTGCCTGTGACCAACGGCGCCGTAGCCGTAGCCGTGCCCCACGGCGCCTCGCCCGTAGCCGTACCCCGGCCCCTGCCGCCCGTAGCCGTAGCTCGCCTTCACCCCCATCTCAACGACGCCGAAGCCGCAGCCGCAGCCGCACTACGGCCTCCACCCAACGGCGCCGTAGCCGTCAACCGTCCACGGCCTCCCGCCGTCCCCCGAGCCGCGGCCGCCCCCGCCGCCCCTCACCCTGTCGGCTGGCGTCTCCTGCTTCTCCCCGTCGCCAGCCGTCTCCTGGGCACTTCTATCGCCACCAACGGGCTGTCTCCCCGGCCGCAAACCCTGGAGGTATGGAGTCCCTCTACCGCCACCCGCAGGTATCTCCTCAGGCCGCACCCTCCGCGCTGGAACTCTGCGCGCTGCTCCGGGAGGGCCTGGAGTGCTTACGGACAACATCCGTGCCGCACCCTAAGCGCAGCGTGCGCCTCTCCGACTACGACGGCACCACGGACTACATCGTGCACCGTAAGCAGTCGTCAACGCTGCTGGCCCGCAGCAACGAGGAGGACAAAGTCGAGTCGCTTACGGCTTGTCTGAAAGGTGAGGCGTTACGGTTCTACTCGACGCTGCCCGTACTAACGACCTCCTCGTATTTTGGTCTGGACAACGCTCTCGCATCCGAGTTCGGCGAGAACCGTCCTCTCCCGGCGATCCTGGCTGCTCTGCGCAAGTGCAAGCAACAAGAAGGGGAGACAATCCGCCTCTTCAGCCGGCGCCTGCAAGCTCTGCACCGCCAGGCCTTCCCCGCCGACGCCGACAATGAGGTAACTGGGGTCATGCTGGTGACGTATCTCATCGAGGGCCTCCGTGACGAGCAGCTGAAACGGGACGCTGGCCGTCAACGGTTCACCGGCTACCATGACGCTCTGACGTGGCTGACTAGCTACAACGACGAAGAGCAGCCCCAACGGCGCGTGCACGCCGTAGACGTGCAGGACTACGTGAAGACCGACCCCGCTCCCATCACGGCCCCCGCCGTCCCTTCGATCACCGGCGCCCAGTCATCCCCGGCGACCGACCTCCGCCTTGACAAGCTGATCGCTGCCGTGAACATGTCCCACGAGCTCCTCACACGGCTCGCGAGCAGTGCAACGCCGTCGCCGTCCTCGAGCACCGACCTGCTTCAATTGCACTGCAGTTATTGTGGCCGAAACAATCACATGGTCGAAAACTGCCGCAACAAGAAACGTCACTTCACATGTTTTCGGTGCGGCAAGAAAGGGCATTACTCACGGGAATGCCGTTCCCGTTACGACCGTTCCCGCTCCCGCTCAAGATCGCGTTCAAGCTCCCGTTCTCGTTCACGCTCGCGCTCAAGTTCACGGTCCCACTCAAGTTCACGGTCCCACTCCCGTTCACGTTCACGCTCCTCCTGACGTTCCCGCCCACGGCCACAGTCATGCCCCAGTCCAGCATCACGACTACGCTTCAACAATGATTTCCCGTACGGTACGTCGCCGTCTCCTTCAACAAGACCACCACCACCGCCGTCCTTCATTCTTCCCGCAGTGCTTCGCAGAGAAACGTCACCCGCACCACGGCTCTCCGCCATCCGCCGTCCGCCGCCCACCATCTGCTGTCCGCTGTCCACCGTCTGCCGTCTGCTGCCCACCATCTGCTGTCCGCTGCCCACCATCTGCTGCTGTCCGCTGCCCACCATCTGCCGCTGTCCACTGTCCACCATCTGCTGTCCGCTGCCCACCATCTGCTGTCCGCTGTCCACCGCCTGCCGCCCGCCCTCCACTGTCCACCTCTGCTGTCTGCTGTCCGCCACCCGCTGTCCATTGTCCGCCGCATCCTGGGCCCCGTCTTCATTGCCACCCGCTCCGTGACCGTCTCTGCTTCCAGGTGTCTACGGTCAGCATTACATGAACTGCAGCTATGACTTGACATTCTGGCACACCGCCGTCGCCGACGACACCGACCCGTTCGCAGAGGCCACGGATTGGCCGCGCGGGGATGCCACTGAGAAAGGCCACCCCCGTTCGGTCTGTTCGGTTTTAGTGGGGGCGCCCTATGTTCGCAGCAGACCATGGAGCACTCACACTTGTAAACGCTCGGTCGCGGCCCTCGCGACAGGCCAAGCGAGGTGTCCGCCCGGGACAACAGGCACTCGTCTGGGTCGTGCTGTCTACGGCGGGGGTAGCCATCTGACTGACACACTAGAGGAGCAGAGAAAGAGAGAGGGAGAGAGAAAGAGAGAGAGTACATGCACTGGGCCCGTAGCCCGGGAAGCAAAGATGCAAGCAAGGATGGCAGCTGCAGAGGTACCACACCAGACTCCAAAGAGTGCTGGGAAGTGAGAGCCTAGAGATTCCGCACCAGAACGATCTGGGAAGCGCTGACTTCCGCGTGGAGCTAGAGATTCCGCACCAGAACGGATTCTGGGAAGCGCTGACTACCGCGTGGAAGCTGCAGAGGTACCACACCAGACTCGAAAGAGTGCTGGGAAGTGAGAGCCTAGAGATTCCGCACCAGAACGATCTGGGAAGCGCTGACTTCCGCGTGGGGCTAGAGATTCCGCACCAGAACGGATTCTGGGAAGCGCTGGCTACCGCGGCAAGAGTAAAGGTAACCTGGTAACCATGCATCAGCTAATCGCCCCTTTACAGGTAGCACTAGCACGTGAGAGGCGCCCAGCTTCGACCCTGCAGCAACAGACGCCACCGTTGTCCCCGGCCAGCCCCAGCTCCCGTCACCACCACGGCCTCGACCGTCACGACGACGAACGCAGACGTCCTGGTGCAGAGGCGCCCACAACGATGACTACTGCAGCAACAGCAGCAGTAACAGCAGCAGCAGCAGCAGCAACCGAATGCCCCAAAACGGCCACGGCACGACCGTCCGCGGCCAGCCCCCTACCACTATCCAGGCGACTCACACACGGAAACGGCTCTCCCCGTCGCTCAGAGAGGCGCATCTCGGTTCCGTACCCAGAGGGGGATGATGTGCAGTGTTCCTGACACGGACTGTACCGTTGAGGACAGACTGTACCCGGGTGCAGGTGTCGATTGTCGGTGGGCTCGCGGAGCAACCACGGTGGCCGAGCCGTCAGTCTGAATAAAGCCCTTGCTGTGTACAGACGTACCTCCACTTGTGATTCCCCCCTGTTCCCCAAGAACACTTCACTATTGATGTCAATACTACAGACCTTGTATGCCCCTAGCCTCGTTTAAAAAGTAGATTCACTTAGCTGTGTGAAGCATTTTCCAACTCCGCTTTTTTACAGATCTTTCGCACGGCAACTGTCAGAGCTGTGTGTAAACATGTGAAAGAAGATACCACCTAACCTTACCTTACCAAACCTAACCTAACCTAACCTAACCTTACCTAACCTAACCTCACCTCACGGGGACCGTCAATACTGCATCCTGTACCCTCCTACAACAGTCTCCTACCTAACCTAACCTAACCGAACCTAACTTATCTAACCTACAGATCTTGCGCACGGCAACAGTCAGAGCTGTGTGTAAACGTGTGAAAGATGACACCACTTTGAGACATGGAGCTCCTAGGAATGTGTAGTGTGACATAAGGCAGCATTATAACAGTCATCAGTTTATTAAGTTATGTGGGGATTACAATACTACCATACGGTGCCTTTCCATCGCGCAAGGCAACTGTCAGGGCTGTGTGTAAACATGTGAAAGAAGATACCACCTAACCTAACCTAACCTTACCTATTCTTACCTTACCTTACCTACCCCAACCTAACCTAACCTTACCTAACGGAACCTCACGGGGACCGTCAATACTGCATCCTATACCCTCCCACAACAGTCTCCTACCTAACCTAACCTAACCTAACCTAACCTATCTAACCTACAGATCTTGCGCACGGCAACAGTCAGAGCTGTAAATAAACATGTGAAAGATGATACCACCTTGAGACATGGAGCTCCTAGGAATGTCTAGTGTGACATTAGGCAGCATTATAACAGTCATCAGTTTATTAAGTTAAATTTTAGCCTCCTCGCTCAAGTTTTGTAGTAGTTACAAAGCCTTTCACTTTCTGTGTCTGAAGGGGTCATTTTGACCCTAGCCACTAAACACGTTGTTAGAACGTTGAAATTTGGTACAGACTTGCCTCCAACATTGAAAAACAGCGACGCGCCATCATTTTCAGGCGTTTTCGAACTAAAAGGTCCTTTGTTTGAGTCTCACTTCTTAGCAATGGCTTGCAAGGGAACACGCCGCAGCGTTTAAAGGCTTGAAGTCGTTGAGATACTGACTTCCCAGTCCAACATCTTTTTCTTCAAGGTTGGAATCATACAAAATCAAACATAAGGCTGCATTCTAACAGTCATTAGTTTATTAAGTTATGTGGGGATTACAAAACTACCATAACGTGCCTTTCAATCGCGCACGGCAACTGTCAGATCTGTCAAGCCGCCCTAGCCTCGTTTGATAAGTAGATTCACTTAGCTGTGTGAAGCATTTTCCAACTCTGCTTTTTTCAGTGCAAGTCAAATGAATAGTTGGGAAGGTTGACGGAGGCCACATAGACGCCTTATCGAGAAGGGAATACCTTTAGCGCGAGCGAAGCGACTGCGGTCGTCTGACAAGCCTGATATGCCCTGTTTTGACCACTGGCACCATCAGTAACACCTGAGGTTCATTTCTGAAATGAAACTGGGGATTATACACTGGCTGTCAGAATTAGTGCCCACTTATGGTCAGCGCGACCATTTCTACGTTTTTCAAGTTAGAACGTTGAAATTTGGTACAGACCTGCCTCCAACATTAGGCGAACCTACTATAGCGTTACGTTCCTTAAAACGCTACAGCGTGTACCCGTGCAAGCCATTTTAGAAAACAGTAAATTTTAAAATCGGTTTTTTTTTTTTACAAAAAATGGTTTGATGCGGAGCACAGGCGCTAGAATCATTAAAAAACAGCGACGCGCCATCATTTTCAGGCGTTTTCGAACTGAAACGTCCTTTGTTTGAGTCTCACTTCTTAGCAATGGCTTGCAAGGGAACACGCCGCAGCGTTTAAAGGGTTGAAGTCGTTAAGATTCCGACTTCCCAGTCTGAGATCTTGTTCTTAAAGGTTGGAATCATACAAAATCAGTTTTCGCGCCTTCCTACCCGTATCAGGAGAAACCACCCAATGGCAAGAAAATATCCTTAAAAAGTGTCAAATTTTTCAGTTATTTTCAGGTTTTGCGTCGGGTGCAGTTGCTTCATAACGCAAATACAAGCGAGACGTTGCATAAATGTCATGTTGATCACAATAGTGGCCACAGGGGCACTTTTTTAAGGCCATTAACTGTCTAAGGTTAAGGATAATGTTAGGCGTTACAGCTGTGTCAAAAAGTCGAGATTGATAGGAAGAGGCGTCCTGGTTTGATAGAATCCAGCCGCATCAACACGGAACCTATTGATGTCAATACTACAGACCTTGTATGCCCCTAGCCTCGTTTGATAAGTAGATTCACTTAGCTGTGTGAAGCATTTTCCAACTACGTTTTTTTACCGATCTTGCGCACGGCAACTGTCGGAGCTGTGTGTAAACATGTGAAAGAAGATACCATCTAACCTTACCGAACCTAACCTAAGCTAACCTAACCTACCTTACCTAACCTAACCTAACCTAAACTCAGGGAAACCGTCAATTCTGTATCCTATACCCTTCCACAACAGTCTCCTACCTAACCTTACCTAACCTAACCAAATCTCTCTAACCTACAGATCTTGCGCACGGCAACAGTCAGAGCTGTAAATAAACATGTGAAAGATGATACCACCTTGAGACATGGAGCTCCTAGGAATGTCTAGTGTGACATAAGACAGCATTATAACAGTCATCAGTTTATTAAGTTATGTGGGGATTACAAAACTACCATAACGTGCCATGTACTTGGCTCTGTGTGTGAGTATGCGTGTGGTGATGTGGTCCAGCCCCAGATCGTCATAAAGCCATGCAGTTGGGTACATGGGATTCATGCCGAGTGAGTGGCGGACTATGTTGCGCTCTGCAGAGCAGAGCTTTGGTATGTATGTGTGGGTAGGCGCGGTGACTGGGATGGCCGAAGCGTATTCCAGTGCCGGCCTGATGTAAGTTTTGTAGGTGTGGAGTAGAGTTTGCCATAAGTGGGCACTAATTCTGACGCCCAGTGTATAATCCCCAGTTTCATTTCAGAAATGAACCTCAGGTGTTACTGATGGTGCCAGTGGTCAAAACAGGGCATATCAGGCTTGTCAGACGACCGCAGTCGCTTCGCTCGCGCTAAAGGTATTCCCTTCTCGATAAGGCGTCTATGTGGCCTCCGTCAACCTTCCCAACTATTCATTTGACTTGCACTGAATTAATAAATCAGTAAACAGTGTACAGTGTTTAGGGGCTATTAGAAAGCAGTATGTGAAAAATTACAACGTGTTTAGTGGCTAGGGTCAAAATGACCCATTCAGACACAGAAAGTGAAAGGCTTTGTGACTACTACAAAACTTGAGCTAGGAGGCTGAAATTTAACTTAATAAACTGATGACTGTTTCAATGTCTTATGTCACACTAGACATTCCTGGGAGCTCCAGGTCTCAGGGTGGTATCATCTTTCACATGTTTATTTACAGCTCTGACTGTTGCCGTGCGCAAGATCTGTAGGTTGGTTAGGTTAGGTTAGGAAGGAGACTGTTGTAGGAGGGTACAGGATGCAGTATTGACGGTCCCCGTGAGGTGAGGTTAGTTTAGGTAAGGTTAGGTTAGGTAGGTTAGGTTAGGTTAGGTTAGGTAAGGTAAGGTTAGGTGGTATCTTCTTTCACATGTTTACACACAGCTCTGACAGTTTCCGTGCGAAAGATCTGTAAAAAAGCAGAGTTGGAAAATGCTTCACACAGCTAAGTGAATCTACTTATCAAACGAGGCTAGGGCGGCTTGACAGATCTGACAGTTGCCGTGCGCGATTGAAAGGCACGTTATGGTAGTTTTGTAATCCCCACGTAACTTAATAAACTAATGACTGTTAGAATGCAGCCTTATGTTTGATTTTGTATGATTCCAACCTTGAAGAAAAAGATGTTGGACTGGGAAGTCAGTATCTCAACGACTTCAAGCCTTTAAACGCTGCGGCGTGTTCCCTTGCAAGCCATTGCTAAGAAGTGAGACTCAAACAAAGGACCTTTCAGTTCGAAAACGCCTGAAAATGATGGCGCGTCGCTGTTTTTCAATGTTGGAGGCAGGTCTGTACCAAATTTCAACGTTCTTACAACGTGTTTAGTGGCTAGGGTCAAAATGACCCCTTCAGACACAGAAAGTGAAAGGCTTTGTAACTACTACAAAACCTGAGCGAGGAGGCTAAAATTTAACTTAATAAACTGATGACTGTTATAATGCTGCCTAATGTCACACTACACATTCCTAGGAGCTCCATGTCTCAAGGTGGTATCATCTTTCACATGTTTATTTACAGCTCTGACTGTTGCCGTGCGCAAGATCTGTAGGTTAGATAGGTTAGGTTAGGTTAGGTTAGGTAGGAGACTGTTGTGGGAGGGTATAGGATGCAGTATTGACGGTCCCCGTGAGGTTCCGTTAGGTAAGGTTAGGTAAGGTTGGGGTAGGTAAGGTAAGGTTAGGTAAGGATAGGTAAGGTTAGGTTAGGTTAGGTGGTAGCTTCTTTCACATGTTTACACACAGCCCTGACAGTTGCCTTGCGCGATGGAAAGGCACCGTATGGTAGTATTGTAATCCCCATGTCTCAAAGTGGTGTCATCTTTCACACGTTTACACACAGCTCTGACTGTTGCCGTGCGCAAGATCTGTAGGTTATATAAGTTAGGTTCGGTTAGGTTAGGTTAGGTAGGAGACTGTTGTGGGAGGGTATAGGATGCAGTATTGACGGTCCCCGTGAGGTGAGGTTAGGTTAGGTAAGGTTAGGTTAGGTTAGGTTTGGTAAGGTAAGGTTAGGTGGTATCTTCTTTCACATGTTTACACACAGCTCTGACAGTTGCCGTGCGAAAGATCTGTAAAAAAGCGGAGTTGGAAAATGCTTCACACAGGTAAGTGAATCTACTTATCAAACGAGGCTAGGGGCATACAAGGTCTGTAGTATTAACATCAATAGGTTCCGTGTTGATGCGGCTTGATTCTGACCCCTCTCCTACCCACACCACCCAAAACAACAACCAAAACACACTCCTGGTGCGTAGTCCTCGTCCGAGTGCCGAGTACATACATAGAGGTAATGTTTTCCACCGTTCAGTTCGTACGCCCAGAAGGATTAGATCAAGAATTGAAAGGCACGTTATTGTATTATTGTAATCCCCACATAACTTAATAAACTGATGACTGTTATAATGCTGACTAATGTCACACTAGACATTCCTAAGAGCTCCATGTCTCAGGGTGGTATCATCTTTCATATGTTAACACACAGCTCAGACTGTTGCCGTCCGCAAGATCTGTAGGTAAGGTAGGTTAGGTTAGGTTAGGTTAAGTTAGGTTAGGTTAGGTTAGGTAGGATACTGTTGTGGGAGAGTTAAGGATGCAGTATTGACGGTCCCCGTGAGGTTAGGTTAGCTAAGGGTAGGTAGGTTAGGTCAGGTTAAGTTGGGTTAGGTTAAGTTAGGTTAGGTTGTTAGGTTAGGTTAGGTTAGGTTAGGTAAGGTTAGGTTAGGTTAGGTTAGGTTAGTTTAGGTTAGGTTAGGTAGGGTTAGGTGGTATCTTCTTTCACATGTTTACGCACAGCTCTGACAGTTGCCATGCGAAAGATCTGTAGGAATACGGAGTTGGAAAATGCTGCAATTATTACACACAGGTAAGTGAATCTACTCATCAAACGACAATAGGGGCATACAAGTTCTGTAGAATTGAACTCAAAAGGTTCCGTGTTAATGCGGCTGTATTCTATCAAAATGGAACTGGTATTGAGGGACCGCGGATCGGTAGGAGTTTGTCTTGGGACCATCCGTCGCCTGCAGTCAACGATCACCTTTCGCGTACTCAGCAGGGCTCGGAGCACTAAATCAGTGGGTGGGTCTGGTCAAGACGCAAGAAAAACACAGAATTTAAAAAAATATTACGAATACTGATTGTGCAGAAACTGTATTTATGAAAAGTATATAAATTTAAAAAAAACCTTTATTTTTCCCTCAAAACTCTAAGAACGAGACTGTCCGAAGCGTTCTCTATGCCTTTCTTGTTATTTGAGAGTTTACACCGAACTTCTTCGTTCTGTCCCAACAGCCGTTTCAAACCACCTTTCGTCGCTTAGTTCATAATTGTTTAAAAACTATTTTTAATGTGAACAATATCACGTATTCCCATGCAATTTTTTAAACGAACTGAAAAGAGGTCGAGGGCCAGCGTGGGAAACTGTGAGCTCAAGGCTAGTCGTACACCTTTCTGGGTGTGTTTGCCTTGACATCTACCTGATGTAAGAAAAACGTGTGATCACGGTAGCGAACATACTTTGCCGAGCATGATTATGTTGTTTGAGGTATATATCTCGCTAACGCAAACGGAAACTACGATTTCGGTTGGCAACACACCTTAATAACCATGCAATAGGTTTACATGGTAAAATAATAGTGCGAATTCACTTTCTTTGCGCTCAACAAGTGATGCAATTTTTACCAAAGTTTAGTCACTTCATATATCCTTAACCATTCATCGTGTTGCTCTACTAATTAGTCCGGCAACACCACATCCAAGTCTTCGACATCTGGATCGAGCGACTTATCATGTACATCAAAGATTAAATAGGGAGAACGGAACACTACTCTGTGAGGAGTAGCACTAGTTGCATGGCAAAGAGAGGAATTAACAGCGCACTGGATTTCTGGTTTTCAGAGAAAAACATATCCCTATCTATGTGATCTTGCTGTACATACATAGAGATGATGTTTTCCACCGTTCAGTTCGTACGCCCAGAAGGATTAGATCAAGAATTGAAAGGCACGTTATTGTATTATTGTAATCCCCACATAACTTAATAAACTGATGACAGTTATAATGCTGACTAATGTCACACTAGACATGCCTAAGAGCTCCATTTCTCAGGGTGCTATCATTTTTCACATGTTTACACACAGCTCTGACTGTTGCCGTGCGCAAGATCTGTAGGTAAGGTATATTAGGTTAGGTTAGGGTAAGTTAGGTAAGGTTAGGTTAGGTAGGATACTGTTGTGGGAGGGTATAGGATGCAGCATTGACGGTCCCCGTGAGGTTAGGTTAGGTTAGGGAAGGGAGGTTAGGTCAGGTTAAGTTGGGTTAGGTTAGGTTAGTTTAGGTTAGGTTAGGTTAGGTTAGGTTAGGTAAGGTTAGGTTAGGTTAGGTTAGGTTACGTTTAGTTAGGTTAGCTTAGTTTACGTTAGGTTAGGTAAGGTTAGGTGGTATCTTATTTCACATGTTTACGCACAGCTCTGACAGTTGCCGTGCGCAAGATCTGTAGGATAGATAGGTTGGGTTATGTTAGGTAGGAGACTGTTGTGGGAGTGTATAAGATGCAGTATTGACGATCCCCGTGAGGTTAGGTTAGGTTAGGTTAAGTTAGGTTGGGTTTGGTTGGGTTAGGTTGGGTTAGGTTAGGTAAGGTTAGGTTAGGTTAGGTTAGGTTAGGTTAGGTTAGGTTAGTTAGGTGGTCTTTTTTGACAGCTCTGACAGCTGCCGTGCTCACGATCTGTAGAAATACGTGGTTGGGAAATGATGCAAATATTACACACAGCTAAGTTAATCTACTCATCAAACGAAGATAGAGGCATACAAGGTCTGTAGTATTGACATCAATAGGTTCTGTGTTGATGCGGCTGGATTCTATCAAAAAGGAACTCGTATTGCGGGACCGCAGATCGGTGGGAGTTTGTTTTTGGACCATCCGTCGCCTGCCGTCAACGATTACTTTTCGTGTACTCTGCAGGGCTCGGAGCAATAGATCAGTGGCTGGGTCTGGTTAAGACGCAAGAAAATCACAGAATTTAAAAAAATATTACAAATACTGATTGTGCAGAAACTTTATTTATGAAAAGTATCCAAATCTCGAAAAACCTTTATTTTTCCCTCAAAATTCTAAGAACGAGACTGTCCGAAGATTCTAAAGCGTTCTCTATGCCTTTTTTGTTATTTGAGAGTTTACACCGAACTTTTTCAGGTTGTCTCAACAGCCGTTTCAAACCACCTTTTGTCGCTTAGTTCATAATTGTTTAAAAACTATTTTCAATGTGAACAATATCACGTATTCCCATGCAATTTTTTAAACGAACTGAAAAGAAATATCAGATCACCTTGTGTCACATAGTTTAGTTCGCGCTGAAGTCCAGCGTGAGGAACCTGTGTGTTCACGGCTCGTCTTACACCTTCTTGGGTGTAAGCATGTTGTGTCGGTCTACACTGCTACCTTCGGATACGATTATGGTGCTCTATGCTTATGCCCTAATATTATTTCGTTTCCTGTGACTTTAGACCAAAGATACTTGGACAATCTGAATTGAAGTAGGCCTATTTGTTCGCTTAAATTATCAATTTTTTAACCGTGTTTCTTTAACAACAACACAAACGCCGGGAACATACTTACCCAGGCTCATTGGTGCAGAGGCGCAGAGCCCCGTACAGGCCTTGCTGACCGTGAACCTGCCGTGTGGCGCGCGTCGAGGGCCATCGTGGGGAAACTCTGAGCTCAAGGCTAGTCGTACACCTTTCTGGGTGTGTTTGCCTTGCCATCTACCTGGTGTAAGAAGAACGTGTGATCACAGTAGCAAACATACTTTGCCGAGCATGATTATGTTGTTTGAGGTATATATCTCGCTAACGCAAACGGAAACTACGATTTCGGTTGGCAACACACCTTAATAACCATGCAATAGGTTTACATGGTAAAATAATAGTGCGAATTCACATTCTTTGCGCTCAACAAGTGATGCGATTTTTACCAAAGTTTAGTCACTTCATATATCCTTAACCATTCATCGTGTTGCTCTACTAATTAGTCCGGCAACACCACATCCAAGTCTTCGACATCTGGATCCAGCGACTTATCATGTGCATCAAAGATTAAATAGGGAGAACGGAACACTACTCTGTGAGGAGTAGCACTAGTTGCATGGCAGAGAGAGGAATTAACAGCGCACTGGATTTCTGGTTTTTAGAGAAAAACATATTCGTATCTATGTGATCTTGCTGTACATACATAGAGATAATGTTTTCCACCGTTCAGTTCGTACGCCCAGAAGGATTAGATCAAGAATTGAAAGGCACGTTATTGTATTATTGTAATCCCCACATAAATTAATAAACTGATGACTGTTATAATGCTGACTTATGTCACACTAGACATTCCTAAGAGCTCCATGTCTCAGGGTGCTATCATTTTTCACATGTTTACACACAGCTCTGACTGTTGCCGTGCGCAAGATCTGTAGGTAAGGTAGATTAGGTTAGGTTAGGTTAAGTTAGGTAAGGTTAGGTTAGGTAGGATACTGTTGTGGGAATGTATAGGATGCAGCATTGACGGTCCCCGTGAGGTTAGGTTAGGTTAGGGAAGGGAGGTTAGGTCAGGTTAAGTTGAGTTAGGTTAGGTTAGTTTAGGTTAGGTTAGGTTAGGTTAGGTTAGGTTAGGTTAGGTTACGTTAGGTTAGGTTAGCTTAGTTTAGGTTAGGTTAGGTAAGGTTAGGTGGTATCTTATTTCACATGTTTACGCACAGCTCTGACAGTTGCCGTGCGCAAGATCTGTAGGATAGATAGGTTGGGTTATGTTAGGTAGGAGACTGTTGTGGGAGTGTATAAGATGCAGTATTGACGATCCCCGTGAGGTTAGGTTAGGTTAGGTTAAGTTAGGTTGGGTTTGGTTGGGTTAGGTTGGGTTAGGTTAGGTTAGGTTAGGTTAGGTTAGGTTAGGTTAGGTTAGGTTAGGTTAGGTTAGGTTAGGTCTTCTTTGACATGATTACACACAGCTCTGACAGCTGCCGTGCTCATGATCTGTAGAAATACGTGGTTGGGAAATGATGCAAATATTACACACAGCTAAGTTAATCTACTCATCAAACGAAGATAGAGGCATACAAGGTCTGTAGTATTGACATCAATAGGTTCTGTGTTGATGCGGCTGGATTCTATCAAAAAGGAACTCGTATTGCGGGACCGCAGATCGGTGGGAGTTTGTTTTTGGACCATCCGTCGCCTGCAGTCAACGATTACTTTTCGTGTACTCTGCAGGGTTCGGAGCAATAGATCAGTGGCTGGGTCTGGTTTAGACGCAAGAAAATCACAGAATTTAAAAAAATATTACAAATACTGATTGTGCAGAAACTTTATTTATGCAAAGTATGCAAATCTCGAAAAACCTTTATTTTTCTCTCAAAACTCTAAGAACGAGACTCTCCGAGGACGCTAAAGCGTTCTCTATGCCTGTCTTGTTATCTGAGAGTTTACACTGAACTTTTTCGGGTTGTCCCAACAGCCGTTTCAAACCTCCTTTTGTCGCTTAGTTCATAATTGTTTAAAAACTATTTTCAATGTGAACAATATCACGTATTCCCATGCAATTTTTTAAACTAACTGAAAAGAAATATCAGATCACCTTGTGTCACACAGTTTAGTTCGCGCTGAAGGCCAGCGTGAGGAACCTGTGTGTTCACGGCTCGTCTTACACCTTCTTGGGTGTAAGCATGTTGTGTCGGTCTACACTGCTACCTTCAGATACGATTATGGTGCTCTATGCTTATGCCCTCATATCATTTCGTTTCCTGTGACTTCAGACCAAAAATACTTGGACAATCTGAATTGAAGTAGGCCTATTTGTTCGCTAAAATTATCAATTTTTCAACCGTGTTTCTTTAACAACAACACAAACGCCGGGAACATACTTACCCAGGCTCATTGGTGCAGAGGCGCAGAGCCCCGTACAGGCCTTGCTGACCGTGAACCTGCCGTGTGGCGCGCGTCGAGGGCCAGCGTGGGGAAACTCTGAGCTCAAGGCTAGTCGTACACCTTTCTGGGTGTGTTTGCCTTGCCATCTTCCTGGTGTAAGAAAAACGTGTGATCACGGTAGCGAACATACTTTGCCGAGCATGATTATGTTGTTTGAGGTATATATCTCGCTAACGCAAACGGAAACTACGATTTCGGTTGGCAACACACCTTAATAACCATGCAATAGGTTTACATGGTAAAATAATAGTGCGAATTCACTTTCTTTACGCTCAACAAGTGATGCGATTTTTACCAGAGTTTAATCACTTCATATATCCTAAACCATTCATCGTGTTGCTCTATTAATTAGTCCGGCAACACCACATCCAAGTCTTCGACATCTGGATCCAGCGACTTATCATGTGCATCAAATATTAAATAAGGAGAACGGAACACTACTCTGTGAGGAGTAGCACTAGTTGCATAGCAAAGAGAGGAATTAACAGCGCACTGGATTTCTGGTTTTCAGAGAAAAACATATCCCTATCTATGTGATCTTGCTGTACATACATAGAGACAATGTTTTCCACCGTTCAGTTCGTACGCCCAGAAGGATTAGATCAAGAATTGAAAGGCACGTTATTGTATTATTGTAATCCCCACATAACTTAATAAACTGATGACTGTTATAATGCTGACTAATGTCACACTAGACATTCCTAAGAGCTCCATGTCTCAGGGTGGTATCATCTTTCATTTGTTAACACACAGCTCTGACTGTTGCCGTCCGCAAGATCTGTAGGTAAGGTAGGTTAGGTTAGGTTAGGTTAGGTTAGGTTAGGTTAGGTTAGGTTAGGTTAGGTTAGGTTAGGTTAGGTAAGGTTAGGTAAGGTAAGGTTAGGTGGTCTCTTCTTTGACATGATTACACACAGCTCTGACAGCTGCCGTGCTCATGATCTGTAGAAATACGTGGTTGGGAAATGATGCAAATATTACACACAGCTAAGTTAATCTACTCATCAAACGAAGATAGAGGCATACAAGGTCTGTAGTATTGACATCAATAGGTTCTGTGTTGATGCGGCTGGATTCTATCAAAAAGGAACTCGTATTGCGGGACCGCAGATCGGTGGGAGTTTGTTTTTGGACCATCCGTCGCCTGCAGTCAACGATTACTTTTCGTGTACTCTGCAGGGTTCGGAGCAATAGATCAGTGGCTGGGTCTGGTTTAGACGCAAGAAAATCACAGAATTTAAAAAAATATTACAAATACTGATTGTGCAGAAACTTTATTTATGCAGAGTATGCAAATCTCGAAAAACCTTTATTTTTCCCTCAAAACTCTAAGAACGAGACTGTCCGAGGACGCTAAAGCGTTCTCTATGCCTGTCTTGTTATCTGAGAGTTTACACCGAACTTTTTCGGGTTGTCCCAACAGCCGTTTCAAACCACCTTTTGTCGCTTAGTTCATAATTGTTTAAAAACTATTTTCAATGTGAACAATATCACGTATTCCCATGCAATTTTTTAAACGAACTGAAAAGAAATATCAGATCACCTTGTGTCACACAGTTTAGTTCGCGCTGAAGGCCAGCGTGAGGAACCTGTGTGTTCACGGCTCGTCTTACACCTTCTTGGGTGTAAGCATGTTGTGTCGGTCTACACAGCTACCTTCAGATACGATTATGGTGCTCTTTGCTTATGCCCTCATATCATTTCGTTTCCTGTGACTTCAGACCAAAAATACTTGGACAATCTGAATTGGAGTAGGCCTATTTGTTCGCTAAAATTATCAATTTTTCAACCGTGTTTCTTTAACAGCAACACAAACGCCGGGAACATACTTACCCAGGCTCATTGGTGCAGAGGCGCAGAGCCCCGTACAGGCCTTGCTGACCGTGAACCTGCCGTGTGGCGCGCGTCGAGGGCCAGCGTGGGGAAACTGTGAGCTCAAGGCTAATCGTACACCTTTCTGGGTGTGTTTGCCTTGACATCTACCTGATGTAAGAAAAACGTGTGATCACGGTAGCGAACATACTTTGCCGAGCATGATTATCTTGTTTGAGGTATATATCTCGCTAACGCAAACGGAAACTACGATTTCGGTTGGCAACACACCTTAATAACCATGCAATAGGTTTACATGGTAAAATAATAGTGCGAATTCACTTTCTTTGCGCTCAACAAGTGATGCGATTTTTACCAAAGTTTAATAACTTCATATATCCTTAACCATTCATCGTGTTGCTCTACTAATTAGTCCGGCAACACCACATCCAAGTCTTCGACATCTGGATCGAGCGACTTATCATGTGCATCAAAGATTAAATAGGGAGAACGGAACACTACTCTGTGAGGAGTAGCACTAGTTGCATGGCAGAGAGAGGAATTAACAGCGCACTGGATTTCTGGTTTTCAGAGAAAAACATATTCGTATCTATGTGATCTTGCTGTACATACATAGAGATAATGTTTTCCACCGTTCAGTTCGTACGCCCAGAAGGATTAGATCAAGAATTGAAAGGCACGTTATTGTATTATTGTAATCCCCACATAAATTAATAAACTGATGACTGTTATAATGCTGACTAATGTCACACTAGACATTCCTAAGAGCTCCATGTCTCAGGGTGCTATCATTTTTCACATGTTTACACACAGCTCTGACTGTTGCCGTGCGCAAGATCTGTAGGTAAGGTAGATTAGGTTAGGTTAGGTTAAGTTAGGTAAGGTTAGGTTAGGTAGGATACTGTTGTGGGACTGTATAGGATGCAGCATTGACGGTCCCCGTGAGGTTAGGTTAGGTTAGGGAAGGGAGGTTAGGTCAGGTTAAGTTGTGTTAGGTTAGGTTAGGTTAGGTTAGGTTAGGTTAGGTTAGGTTAGGTTAGGTTAGGTTAGTTTAGGTTAGGGTTAGGTTAGGTAAGGTTAGGTGGTATCTTATTTCACATGTTTACGCACAGCTCTGACAGTTGCCGTGCGCAAGATCTGTAGGATAGATAGGTTGGGTTATGTTAGGTAGGAGACTGTTGTGGGAGTGTATAAGATGCAGTATTGACGATCCCCGTGAGGTTAGGTTAGGTTAGGTTAAGTTAGGTTGGGTTTGGTTGGGTTAGGTTGGGTTAGGTTAGGTTAGGTTAGGTTAGGTTAGGTTAGGTTAGGTTAGGTTAGGTTAGGTTAGGTTAGGTTAGGTCTCTTCTTTGACATGATTACACACAGCTCTGACAGCTGCCGTGCTCATGATCTGTAGAAATACGTGGTTGGGAAATGATGCAAATATTACACACAGCTAAGTTAATCTACTCATCAAACGAAGATAGAGGCATACAAGGTCTGTAGTATTGACATCAATAGGTTCTGTGTTGATGCGGCTGGATTCTATCAAAAAGGAACTCGTATTGCGGGACCGCAGATCGGTGGGAGTTTGTTTTTGGACCATCCGTCGCCTGCAGTCAACGATTACTTTTCGTGTACTCTGCAGGGTTCGGAGCAATAGATCAGTGGCTGTGTCTGGTTAAGACGCAAGAAAATCACAGAATTTAAAAAAATATTACAAATACTGATTGTGCAGAAACTTTATTTATGCAAAGTATGCAAATCTCGAAAAACCTTTATTTTTCCCTCAAAACTCTAAGAACGAGACTCTCCGAGGACGCTAAAGCGTTCTCTATGCCTGTCTTGTTATCTGAGAGTTTACACTGAACTTTTTCGGGTTGTCCCAACAGCCGTTTCAAACCTCCTTTTGTCGCTTAGTTCATAATTGTTTAAAAACTATTTTCAATGTGAACAATATCACGTATTCACATGCAATTTTTTAAACTAACTGAAAAAAATATCAGATCACCTTGTGTCACACAGTTTAGTTCGCGCTGAAGGCCAGCGTGAGGAACCTGTGTGTTCACGGCTCGTCTTACACCTTCTTGGGTGTAAGCATGTTGTGTCGGTCTACACTGCTACCTTCAGATACGATTATGGTGCTCTATGCTTATGCCCTCATATCATTTCGTTTCCTGTGACTTCAGACCAAAAATACTTGGACAATCTGAATTGAAGTAGGCCTATTTGTTCGCTAAAATTATCAATTTTTCAACCGTGTTTCTTTAACAACAACACAAACGCCGGGAACATACTTACCCAGGCTCATTGGTGCAGAGGCGCAGAGCCCCGTACAGGCCTTGCTGACCGTGAACCTGCCGTGTGGCGCGCGTCGAGGGCCAGCGTGGGGGATCTGAGCTCAAGGCTAGTCGTACACCTTTCTGGGTGTGTTTGCCTTGCCATCTTCCTGGTGTAAGAAAAACGTGTGATCACGGTAGCGAACATACTTTGCCGAGCATGATTATGTTGTTTGAGGTATATATCTCGCTAACGCAAACGGAAACTACGATTTCGGTTGGCAACACACCTTAATAACCATGCAATAGGTTTACATGGTAAAATAATAGTGCGAATTCACTTTCTTTACGCTCAACAAGTGATGCGATTTTTACCAGAGTTTAATCACTTCATATATCCTTAACCATTCATCGTGTTGCTCTATTAATTAGTCCGGCAACACCACATCCAAGTCTTCGACATCTGGATCCAGCGACTTATCATGTGCATCAAATATTAAATAAGGAGAACGGAACACTACTCTGTGAGGAGTAGCACTAGTTGCATAGCAAAGAGAGGAATTAACAGCGCACTGGATTTCTGGTTTTCAGAGAAAAACATATCCCTATCTATGTGATCTTGCTGTACATACATAGAGACAATGTTTTCCACCGTTCAGTTCGTACGCCCAGAAGGATTAGATCAAGAATTGAAAGGCACGTTATTGTATTATTGTAATCCCCACATAACTTAATAAACTGATGACTGTTATAATGCTGACTAATGTCACACTAGACATTCCTAAGAGCTCCATGTCTCAGGGTGGTATCATCTTTCATTTGTTAACACACAGCTCTGACTGTTGCCGTCCGCAAGATCTGTAGGTAAGGTAGGTTAGGTTAGGTTAGGTTAGGTTAGGTTAGGTTAGGTTAGGTTAGGTTAGGTAGGTTAGGTTAGGTAAGGTAAGGTTAGGTGGTCTCTTCTTTGACATGATTACACACAGCTCTGACAGCTGCCGTGCTCATGATCTGTAGAAATACGTGGTTGGGAAATGATGCAAATATTACACACAGCTAAGTTAATCTACTCATCAAACGAAGATAGAGGCATACAAGGTCTGTAGTATTGACATCAATAGGTTCTGTGTTGATGCGGCTGGATTCTATCAAAAAGGAACTCGTATTGCGGGACCGCAGATCGGTGGGAGTTTGTTTTTGGACCATCCGTCGCCTGCAGTCAACGATTACTTTTCGTGTACTCTGCAGGGTTCGGAGCAATAGATCAGTGGCTGGGTCTGGTTTAGACGCAAGAAAATCACAGAATTTAAAAAAATATTACAAATACTGATTGTGCAGAAACTTTATTTATGCAGAGTATGCAAATCTCGAAAAACCTTTATTTTTCCCTCAAAACTCTAAGAACGAGACTGTCCGAGGACGCTAAAGCGTTCTCTATGCCTGTCTTGTTATCTGAGAGTTTACACCGAACTTTTTCGGGTTGTCCCAACAGCCGTTTCAAACCACCTTTTGTCGCTTAGTTCATAATTGTTTAAAAACTATTTTCAATGTGAACAATATCACGTATTCCCATGCAATTTTTTAAACGAACTGAAAAGAAATATCAGATCACCTTGTGTCACACAGTTTAGTTCGCGCTGAAGGCCAGCGTGAGGAACCTGTGTGTTCACGGCTCGTCTTACACCTTCTTGGGTGTAAGCATGTTGTGTCGGTCTACACTGCTACCTTCAGATACGATTATGGTGCTCTGTGCTTATGCCCTCATATCATTTCGTTTCCTGTGACTTCAGACCAAAAATACTTGGACAATCTGAATTGGAGTAGGCCTTTTTGTTCGCTAAAATTATCAATTTTTCAACCGTGTTTCTTTAACAGCAACACAAACGCCGGGAACATACTTACCCAGGCTCATTGGTGCAGAGGCGCAGAGCCCCGTACAGGCCTTGCTGACCGTGAACCTGCCGTGTGGCGCGCGTCGAGGGCCAGCGTGGGGAAATTGTGAGCTCAAGGCTAATCGTACACCTTTCTGGGTGTGTTTGCCTTGACATCTACCTGATGTAAGAAAAACGTGTGATCACGGTAGCGAACATACTTTGCCGAGCATGATTATCTTGCTTGAGGTATATATCTCGCTAACGCAAACGGAAACTACGATTTCGGTTGGCAACACACCTTAATAACCATGCAATAGGTTTACATGGTAAAATAATAGTGCGAATTCACTTTCTTTGCGCTCAACAAGTGATGCGATTTTTACCAAAGTTTAATAACTTCATATATCCTTAACCATTCATCGTGTTGCTCTACTAATTAGTCCGGCAACACCACATCCAAGTCTTCGACATCTGGATCGAGCGACTTATCATGTGCATCAAAGATTAAATAGGGAGAACGGAACACTACTCTGTGAGGAGTAGCACTAGTTGCATGGCAGAGAGAGGAATTAACAGCGCACTGGATTTCTGGTTTTCAGAGAAAAACATATTCGTATCTATGTGATCTTGCTGTACATACATAGAGATAATGTTTTCCACCGTTCAGTTCGTACGCCCAGAAGGATTAGATCAAGAATTGAAAGGCACGTTATTGTATTATTGTAATCCCCACATAAATTAATAAACTGATGACTGTTATAATGCTGACTAATGTCACACTAGACATTCCTAAGAGCTCCATGTCTCAGGGTGCTATCATTTTTCACATGTTTACACACAGCTCTGACTGTTGCCGTGCGCAAGATCTGTAGGTAAGGTAGATTAGGTTAGGTTAGGTTAAGTTAGGTAAGGTTAGGTTAGGTAGGATACTGTTGTGGGACTGTATAGGATGCAGCATTGACGGTCCCCGTGAGGTTAGGTTAGGTTAGGGAAGGGAGGTTAGGTCAGGTTAAGTTGGGTGGTTAGGTTAGGTTAGGTTAGGTTAGGTTAGGTTAGGTTAGGTTAGGTTAGGTTAGGTTAGGTTAGGTTAGCTTAGTTTAGGTTAGGTTAGGTAAGGTTAGGTGGTATCTTATTTCACATGTTTACGCACAGCTCTGACAGTTGCCGTGCGCAAGATCTGTAGGATAGATAGGTTGGGTTATGTTAGGTAGGAGACTGTTGTGGGAGTGTATAAGATGCAGTATTGACGATCCCCGTGAGGTTAGGTTAGGTTAGGTTAAGTTAGGTTGGGTTTGGTTGGGTTAGGTTGGGTTAGGTTAGGTTAGGTAAGGTTAGGTTAGGTTAGGTTAGGTTAGGTTAGGTTAGGTTAGGTTAGGGTGGTCTCTTCTTTGACATGATTACACACAGCTCTGACAGCTGCCGTGCTCATGATCTGTAGAAATACGTGGTTGGGAAATGATGCAAATATTACACACAGCTAAGTTAATCTACTCATCAAACGAAGATAGAGGCATACAAGGTCTGTAGTATTGACATCAATAGGTTCTGTGTTGATGCGGCTGGATTCTATCAAAAAGGAACTCGTATTGCGGGACCGCAGATCGGTGGGAGTTTGTTTTTGGACCATCCGTCGCCTGCAGTCAACGATTACTTTTCGTGTACTCTGCAGGGTTCGGAGCAATAGATCAGTGGCTGTGTCTGGTTAAGACGCAAGAAAATCACAGAATTTAAAAAATATTAACAAATACTGATTGTGCAGAAACTTTATTTATGCAAAGTATGCAAATCTCGAAAAACCTTTATTTTTCCCTCAAAACTCTAAGAACGAGACTCTCCGAGGACGCTAAAGCGTTCTCTATGCCTGTCTTGTTATCTGAGAGTTTACACTGAACTTTTTCGGGTTGTCCCAACAGCCGTTTCAAACCTCCTTTTGTCGCTTAGTTCATAATTGTTTAAAAACTATTTTCAATGTGAACAATATCACGTATTCCATGCAATTTTTTAAACTAACTGAAAAGAAATATCAGATCACCTTGTGTCACACAGTTTAGTTCGCGCTGAAGGCCAGCGTGAGGAACCTGTGTGTTCACGGCTCGTCTTACACCTTCTTGGGTGTAAGCATGTTGTGTCGGTCTACACTGCTACCTTCAGATACGATTATGGTGCTCTATGCTTATGCCCTCATATCATTTCGTTTCCTGTGACTTCAGACCAAAAATACTTGGACAATCTGAATTGAAGTAGGCCTATTTGTTCGCTAAAATTATCAATTTTTCAACCGTGTTTCTTTAACAACAACACAAACGCCGGGAACATACTTACCCAGGCTCATTGGTGCAGAGGCGCAGAGCCCCGTACAGGCCTTGCTGACCGTGAACCTGCCGTGTGGCGCGCGTCGAGGGCCAGCGTGGGGAAACTCTGAGCTCAAGGCTAGTCGTACACCTTTCTGGGTGTGTTTGCCTTGCCATCTTCCTGGTGTAAGAAAAACGTGTGATCACGGTAGCGAACATACTTTGCCGAGCATGATTATGTTGTTTGAGGTATATATCTCGCTAACGCAAACGGAAACTACGATTTCGGTTGGCAACACACCTTAATAACCATGCAATAGGTTTACATGGTAAAATAATAGTGCGAATTCACTTTCTTTACGCTCAACAAGTGATGCGATTTTTACCAGAGTTTAATCACTTCATATATCCTTAACCATTCATCGTGTTGCTCTATTAATTAGTCCGGCAACACCACATCCAAGTCTTCGACATCTGGATCCAGCGACTTATCATGTGCATCAAATATTAAATAAGGAGAACGGAACACTACTCTGTGAGGAGTAGCACTAGTTGCATAGCAAAGAGAGGAATTAACAGCGCACTGGATTTCTGGTTTTCAGAGAAAAACATATCCCTATCTATGTGATCTTGCTGTACATACATAGAGACAATGTTTTCCACCGTTCAGTTCGTACGCCCAGAAGGATTAGATCAAGAATTGAAAGGCACGTTATTGTATTATTGTAATCCCCACATAACTTAATAAACTGATGACTGTTATAATGCTGACTAATGTCACACTAGACATTCCTAAGAGCTCCATGTCTCAGGGTGGTATCATCTTTCATTTGTTAACACACAGCTCTGACTGTTGCCGTCCGCAAGATCTGTAGGTAAGGTAGGTTAGGTTAGGTTAGGTTAGGTTAGGTTAGGTTAGGTTAGGTTAGGTTAGGTTAGGTAAGGTAAGGTTAGGTGGTCTCTTCTTTGACATGATTACACACAGCTCTGACAGCTGCCGTGCTCATGATCTGTAGAAATACGTGGTTGGGAAATGATGCAAATATTACACACAGCTAAGTTAATCTACTCATCAAACGAAGATAGAGGCATACAAGGTCTGTAGTATTGACATCAATAGGTTCTGTGTTGATGCGGCTGGATTCTATCAAAAAGGAACTCGTATTGCGGGACCGCAGATCGGTGGGAGTTTGTTTTTGGACCATCCGTCGCCTGCAGTCAACGATTACTTTTCGTGTACTCTGCAGGGTTCGGAGCAATAGATCAGTGGCTGGGTCTGGTTTAGACGCAAGAAAATCACAGAATTTAAAAAAATATTACAAATACTGATTGTGCAGAAACTTTATTTATGCAGAGTATGCAAATCTCGAAAAACCTTTATTTTTCCCTCAAAACTCTAAGAACGAGACTGTCCGAGGACGCTAAAGCGTTCTCTATGCCTGTCTTGTTATCTGAGAGTTTACACCGAACTTTTTCGGGTTGTCCCAACAGCCGTTTCAAACCACCTTTTGTCGCTTAGTTCATAATTGTTTAAAAACTATTTTCAATGTGAACAATATCACGTATTCCCATGCAATTTTTTAAACGAACTGAAAAGAAATATCAGATCACCTTGTGTCACACAGTTTAGTTCGCGCTGAAGGCCAGCGTGAGGAACCTGTGTGTTCACGGCTCGTCTTACACCTTCTTGGGTGTAAGCATGTTGTGTCGGTCTACACTGCTACCTTCAGATACGATTATGGTGCTCTATGCTTATGCCCTCATATCATTTCGTTTCCTGTGACTTCAGACCAAAAATACTTGGACAATCTGAATTGAGTAGGCCTATTTGTTCGCTAAAATTATCAATTTTTCAACCGTGTTTCTTTAACAGCAACACAAACGCCGGGAACATACTTACCCAGGCTCATTGGTGCAGAGGCGCAGAGCCCCGTACAGGCCTTGCTGACCGTGAACCTGCCGTGTGGCGCGCGTCGAGGGCCAGCGTGGGGAAACTGTGAGCTCAAGGCTAGTCGTACACCTTTCTGGGTGTGTTTGCCTTGACATCTACCTGATGTAAGAAAAACGTGTGATCACGGTAGCGAACATACTTTGCCGAGCATGATTATCTTGTTTGAGGTATATATCTCGCTAACGCAAACGGAAACTACGATTTCGGTTGGCAACACACCTTAATAACCATGCAATAGGTTTACATGGTAAAATAATAGTGCGAATTCACTTTCTTTACGTTCAACAACTGATGCGATTTTTACCAAAGTTTAATCACTTCATATATCCTTAACCATTCATCGTGTTGCTCTACTAATTAGTCCGGCAACACCACATCCAAGTCTTCGACATCTGGATCGAGCGACTTATCATGTGCATCAAAGATTAAATAGGGAGAACGGAACACTACTCTGTGAGGAGTAGCACTAGTTGCATGGCAGAGAGAGGAATTAACAGCGCACTGGATTTCTGGTTTTCAGAGAAAAACATATTCGTATCTATGTGATCTTGCTGTACATACATAGAGATAATGTTTTCCACCGTTCAGTTCGTACGCCCAGAAGGATTAGATCAAGAATTGAAAGGCACGTTATTGTATTATTGTAATCCCCACATAAATTAATAAACTGATGACTGTTATAATGCTGACTAATGTCACACTAGACATTCCTAAGAGCTCCATGTCTCAGGGTGCTATCATTTTTCACATGTTTACACACAGCTCTGACTGTTGCCGTGCGCAAGATCTGTAGGTAAGGTAGATTAGGTTAGGTTAGGTTAAGTTAGGTAAGGTTAGGTTAGGTAGGATACTGTTGTGGGACTGTATAGGATGCAGCATTGACGGTCCCCGTGAGGTTAGGTTAGGTTAGGGAAGGGAGGTTAGGTCAGGTTAAGTTGGGTTAGGTTAGGTTAGTTTAGGTTAGGTTAGGTTAGGTTAGGTTAGGTTAGGTTAGGTTAGTTAGGTTAGGTTAGCTTAGTTTAGGTTAGGTTAGGTAAGGTTAGGTGGTATCTTATTTCACATGTTTACGCACAGCTCTGACAGTTGCCGTGCGCAAGATCTGTAGGATAGATAGGTTGGGTTATGTTAGGTAGGAGACTGTTGTGGGAGTGTATAAGATGCAGTATTGACGATCCCCGTGAGGTTAGGTTAGGTTAGGTTAAGTTAGGTTGGGTTTGGTTGGGTTAGGTTGGGTTAGGTTAGGTTAGGTTAGGTTAGGTTAGGTTAGGTTAGGTTAGGTTAGGTTAGGGTTAGGTTAGGTAGGTTAGGTGGTCTCTTCTTTGACATGATTACACACAGCTCTGACAGCTGCCGTGCTCATGATCTGTAGAAATACGTGGTTGGGAAATGATGCAAATATTACACACAGCTAAGTTAATCTACTCATCAAACGAAGATAGAGGCATACAAGGTCTGTAGTATTGACATCAATAGGTTCTGTGTTGATGCGGCTGGATTCTATCAAAAAGGAACTCGTATTGCGGGACCGCAGATCGGTGGGAGTTTGTTTTTGGACCATCCGTCGCCTGCAGTCAACGATTACTTTTCGTGTACTCTGCAGGGTTCGGAGCAATAGATCAGTGGCTGGGTCTGGTTTAGACGCAAGAAAATCACAGAATTTAAAAAAATATTACAAATACTGATTGTGCAGAAACTTTATTTATGCAAAGTATGCAAATCTCGAAAAACCTTTATTTTTCTCTCAAAACTCTAAGAACGAGACTCTCCGAGGACGCTAAAGCGTTCTCTATGCCTGTCTTGTTATCTGAGAGTTTACACTGAACTTTTTCGGGTTGTCCCAACAGCCGTTTCAAACCTCCTTTTGTCGCTTAGTTCATAATTGTTTAAAAACTATTTTCAATGTGAACAATATCACGTATTCCCATGCAATTTTTTAAACTAACTGAAAAGAAATATCAGATCACCTTGTGTCACACAGTTTAGTTCGCGCTGAAGGCCAGCGTGAGGAACCTGTGTGTTCGGCTCGGCTCGTCTTACACCTTCTTGGGTGTAAGCATGTTGTGTCGGTCTACACTGCTACCTTCAGATACGATTATGGTGCTCTATGCTTATGCCCTCATATCATTTCGTTTCCTGTGACTTCAGACCAAAAATACTTGGACAATCTGAATTGAAGTAGGCCTATTTGTTCGCTAAAATTATCAATTTTTCAACCGTGTTTCTTTAACAACAACACAAACGCCGGGAACATACTTACCCAGGCTCATTGGTGCAGAGGCGCAGAGCCCCGTACAGGCCTTGCTGACCGTGAACCTGCCGTGTGGCGCGCGTCGAGGGCCAGCGTGGGGAAACTCTGAGCTCAAGGCTAGTCGTACACCTTTCTGGGTGTGTTTGCCTTGAAATCTTCCTGATGTAAGAAAAACGTGTGATCACGGTAGCGAACATACTTTGCCGAGCATGATTATCTTGTTTGAGGTATATATCTCGCTAACGCAAACGGAAACTACGATTTCGGTTGGCAACACACCTTAATAACCATGCAATAGGTTTACATGGTAAAATAATAGTGCGAATTCACTTTCTTTGCGCTCAACAAGTGATGCGATTTTTACCAAAGTTTAGTCACTTCATATATCCTTAACCATTCATCGTGTTGCTCTACTAATTAGTCCGGCAACACCACATCCAAGTCTTCGACATCTGGATCGAGCGACTTATCATGTACATCAAACATTAAATAGGGAGAACGGAACACTACTCCGTGAGGAGTAGCACTAGTTGCATGGCAAAGAGAGGAATTAACAGCGCACTGGATTTCTGGTTTTCAGAGAAAAACATATCCCTATCTATGTGATCTTGCTGTACATACATAATGTTTTCCACCGTTCAGTTCGTACGCCCAGAAGGATTAGATCAAGAATTGAAAGGCACGTAATTGTATTATTGTAATCCCCACATAACTTAATAAACTGATGAATGTTATAATGCTGACTAATGTCACACTAGACATTCCTAAGAGCTCCATGTCTCAGGGTGCTAGCTATCATTTTTCACATGTTTACACACAGCTCTGACTGTTGCCGTGCGCAAGATCTGTAGGTAAGGTCGATTAGGTTAGGTTAGGTTAAGTTAGGTAAGGTTAGGTTAGGTAGGATACTGTTGTGGGAGAGTTTAGGATGCAGTATTGACGGTCCCCGTGAGGTTAGGTTAGAGTAGGTAGGTTAGGTCAGGTTAAGTTGGGTTAGGTTAAGTTAGGTTAGGTTAGGTTAGGTTAGGTTAGGTTAGGTTAGGTTAGGTTAGGTTAGGTTAGGTTAGGTTAGGTTAGGTTAGGTTAGGTTAGGTTAGGTTAGGTAGGGTTAGGTGGTATCTTCTTTCACATGTTCACGCACAGCTCTGACAGTTGCCATGCAAAAGATCTGTAGAAATACGGAGTTGGAAAATGCTGCAATTATTACACACAGGTAAGTGAATCTACTCATCAAACGACAATAGGGGCATACAAGTTCTGTAGAATTGAACTCAAAAGGTTCCGTGTTAATGCGGCTGTATTCTATCAAAATGGAACTGGTATTGAGGGACCGCGGATCGGTGTGAGTTTGTCTTGGGACCATCCGTCGCCTGCAGTCAACGATCACCTTTCGCGTACTCAGCAGGGCTCGGAGCACTAAATCAGTGGGTGGGTCTGGTCAAGACGCAAGAAAAACACAGAATTTAAAAAAATATTACGAATACTGATTGTGCAGAAACTGTATTTATGAAAAGTATGTAAATCTCGAAAAACCTTTATTTTTCCCTCAAAACTCTAAGAACGAGACTGTCCGAAGACGCTAAAGCGTTCTCTATGCCTTTCTTGTTATCTGAGAGTTTACACCGAACTTCTTCGTTCTGTCCCAACAGCCGTTTCAAACCACCTTTTGTCGCTTAGTTCATAATTGTTTAAAAACTATTTCAATGTGAACAATATCACGTATTCCCATGCAATTTTTTAAACGAACTGAAAAGAAATATCAGATCACCTTGTGTCACACAGTTTAGTTCGCGCTGAAGGCCAGCGTGAGGAACCTGTGTGTTCACGGCTCGTCTTACACCTTCTTGGGTGTAAGCATGTTGTGTCGGTCTACACTGCTACCTTCAGATACGATTATGGTGCTCTATGCTTATGCCCTCATATCATTTCGTTTCCTGTGACTTCAGACCAAAAATACTTGGACAATCTGAATTGAAGTAGGCCTATTTGTTCGCTAAAATTATCAATTTTTCAACCGTGTTTCTTTAACAACAACACAAACGCCGGGAACATACTTACCCAGGCTCATTGGTGCAGAGGCGCAGAGCCCCGTACAGGCCTTGCTGACCGTGAACCTGCCGTGTGGCGCGCGTCGAGGGCCAGCGTGGGGAAACTTGTGAGCTCAAGGCTAGTCGTACACCTTTCTGGGTGTGTTTGCCTTGACATCTACCTGATGTAAGAAAAACGTGTGATCACGGTAGCGAACATACTTTGCCGAGCATGATTATGTTGTTTGAGGTATATATCTCGCTAACGCAAACGGAAACTACGATTTCGGTTGGCAACACACCTTAATAACCATGCAATAGGTTTACATGGTAAAATAATAGTGCGAATTCACTTTCTTTGCGCTCAACAAGTGATGCGATTTTTACCAAAGTTTAATCACTTCATATATCCTTAACCATTCATCGTGTTGCTCTACTAATTAGTCCGGCAACACCACATCCAAGTCTTCGACATCTGGATCGAGCGACTTATCATGTGCATCAAAGATTAAATAGGGAGAACGGAACACTACTCTGTGAGGAGTAGCACTAGTTGCATGGCAGAGAGAGGAATTAACAGCGCACTGGATTTCTGGTTTTCAGAGAAAAACATATCCCTATCTATGTGATCTTGCTGTACATACATAGAGATAATGTTTTCCACCGTTCAGTTCGTACGCCCAGAAGGATTAGATCAAGAATTGAAAGGCACGTTATTGTATTATTGTAATCCCCACATAAATTAATAAACTGATGACTGTTATAATGCTGACTAATGTCACACTAGACATTCCTAAGAGCTCCATGTCTCAGGGTGCTATCATTTTTCACATGTTTACACACAGCTCTGACTGTTGCCGTGCGCAAGATCTGTAGGTAAGGTAGATTAGGTTAGGTTAGGTTAAGTTAGGTAAGGTTAGGTTAGGTAGGATACTGTTGTGGGACTGTATAGGATGCAGCATTGACGGTCCCCGTGAGGTTAGGTTAGGTTAGGGAAGGGAGGTTAGGTTAGGTTAAGTTGTTTAGGTTAGGTTAGGTTAGGTTAGGTTAGGTTAGGTTAGGTTAGGTTAGGTTACGTTAGGTTAGGTTAGCTTAGTTTAGGTTAGGTTAGGTAAGGTTAGGTGGTATCTTATTTCACATGTTTACGCACAGCTCTGACAGTTGCCGTGCGCAAGATCTGTAGGATAGATAGGTTGGGTTATGTTAGGTAGGAGACTGTTGTGGGAGTGTATAAGATGCAGTATTGACGATCCCCGTGAGGTTAGGTTAGGTTAGGTTAAGTTAGGTTGGGTTTGGTTGGGTTAGGTTGGGTTAGGTTAGGTTAGGTAAGGTTAGGTTAGGTTAGGTTAGGTTAGGTTAGGTTAGGTGGTCTCTTCTTTGACATGATTACACACAGCTCTGACAGCTGCCGTGCTCATGATCTGTAGAAATACGTGGTTGGGAAATGATGCAAATATTACACACAGCTAAGTTAATCTACTCATCAAACGAAGATAGAGGCATACAAGGTCTGTAGTATTGACATCAATAGGTTCTGTGTTGATGCGGCTGGATTCTATCAAAAAGGAACTCGTATTGCGGGACCGCAGATCGGTGGGAGTTTGTTTTTGGACCATCCGTCGCCTGCAGTCAACGATTACTTTTCGTGTACTCTGCAGGGTTCGGAGCAATAGATCAGTGGCTGGGTCTGGTTTAGACGCAAGAAAATCACAGAATTTAAAAAAATATTACAAATACTGATTGTGCAGAAACTTTATTTATGCAAAGTATGCAAATCTCGAAAAACCTTTATTTTTCTCTCAAAACTCTAAGAACGAGACTCTCCGAGGACGCTAAAGCGTTCTCTATGCCTGTCTTGTTATCTGAGAGTTTACACTGAACTTTTTCGGGTTGTCCCAACAGCCGTTTCAAACCTCCTTTTGTCGCTTAGTTCATAATTGTTTAAAAACTATTTTCAATGTGAACAATATCACGTATTCCCATGCAATTTTTTAAACTAACTGAAAAGAAATATCAGATCACCTTGTGTCACACAGTTTAGTTCGCGCTGAAGGCCAGCGTGAGGAACCTGTGTGTTCACGGCTCGTCTTACACCTTCTTGGGTGTAAGCATGTTGTGTCGGTCTACACTGCTACCTTCAGATACGATTATGGTGCTATATGCTTATGCCCTCATATCATTTCGTTTCCTGTGACTTCAGACCAAAAATACTTGGACAATCTGAATTGAAGTAGGCCTATTTGTTCGCTAAAATTATCAATTTTTCAACCGTGTTTCTTTAACAACAACACAAACGCCGGGAACATACTTACCCAGGCTCATTGGTGCAGAGGCGCAGAGCCCCGTACAGGCCTTGCTGACCGTGAACCTGCCGTGTGGCGCGCGTCGAGGGCCAGCGTGGGGAAACTCTGAGCTCAAGGCTAGTCGTACACCTTTCTGGGTGTGTTTGCCTTGAAATCTTCCTGATGTAAGAAAAACGTGTGATCACGGTAGCGAACATACTTTGCCGAGCATGATTATCTTGTTTGAGGTATATATCTCGCTAACGCAAACGGAAACTACGATTTCGGTTGGCAACACACCTTAATAACCATGCAATAGGTTTACATGGTAAAATAATAGTGCGAATTCACTTTCTTTGCGCTCAACAAGTGATGCGATTTTTACCAAAGTTTAGTCACTTCATATATCCTTAACCATTCATCGTGTTGCTCTACTAATTAGTCCGGCAACACCACATCCAAGTCTTCGACATCTGGATCGAGCGACTTATCATGTACATCAAACATTAAATAGGGAGAACGGAACACTACTCCGTGAGGAGTAGCACTAGTTGCATGGCAAAGAGAGGAATTAACAGCGCACTGGATTTCTGGTTTTCAGAGAAAAACATATCCCTATCTATGTGATCTTGCTGTACATACATAATGTTTTCCACCGTTCAGTTCGTACGCCCAGAAGGATTAGATCAAGAATTGAAAGGCACGTAATTGTATTATTGTAATCCCCACATAACTTAATAAACTGATGAATGTTATAATGCTGACTAATGTCACACTAGACATTCCTAAGAGCTCCATGTCTCAGGGTGCTATCATTTTTCACATGTTTACACACAGCTCTGACTGTTGCCGTGCGCAAGATCTGTAGGTAAGGTCGATTAGGTTAGGTTAGGTTAAGTTAGGTAAGGTTAGGTTAGGTAGGATACTGTTGTGGGAGAGTTTAGGATGCAGTATTGACGGTCCCCGTGAGGTTAGGTTAGAGTAGGTAGGTTAGGTCAGGTTAAGTTGGGTTAGGTTAAGTTAGGTTAGGTTAGGTTAGGTTAGGTTAGGTTAGGTTAGGTTAGGTTAGGTTAGGTTAGGGTTAGGTTAGGTTAGGTTTAGGTTAGGTTAGGTAGGGTTAGGTGGTATCTTCTTTCACATGTTCACGCACAGCTCTGACAGTTGCCATGCAAAAGATCTGTAGAAATACGGAGTTGGAAAATGCTGCAATTATTACACACAGGTAAGTGAATCTACTCATCAAACGACAATAGGGGCATACAAGTTCTGTAGAATTGAACTCAAAAGGTTCCGTGTTAATGCGGCTGTATTCTATCAAAATGGAACTGGTATTGAGGGACCGCGGATCGGTGTGAGTTTGTCTTGGGACCCTCCGTCGCCTGCAGTCAACGATAACCTTTCGCGTACTCAGCAGGGCTCGGAGCACTAAATCAGTGGGTGGGTCTGGTCAAGACGCAAGAAAAACACAGAATTTAAAAAAATATTACGAATACTGATTGTGCAGAAACTGTATTTATGAAAAGTATGTAAATCTCGAAAAACCTTTATTTTTCCCTCAAAACTCTAAGAACGAGACTGTCCGAAGACGCTAAAGCGTTCTCTATGCCTTTCTTGTTATCTGAGAGTTTACACCGAACTTCTTCGTTCTGTCCCAACAGCCGTTTCAAACCACCTTTTGTCGCTTAGTTCATAATTGTTTAAAAACTATTTCAATGTGAACAATATCACGTATTCCCATGCAATTTTTTAAACGAACTGAAAAGAAATATCAGATCACCTTGTGTCACACAGTTTAGTTTGCGCTGAAGGCCAGCGTGAGGAACCTGTGTGTTCACGGGTCGTCTTACACCTTCTTGGGTGTAAGCATGTTGTGTCGGTCTACACTGCTACCTTCAGATACGATTATGGTGCTCTATGCTTATGCCCTCATATCATTTCGTTTCCTGTGACTTCAGACCAAAAACACTTGGACAATCTGAATTGAAGTAGGCCTATTTGTTCGCTAAAATTATCAATTTTTCAACCGTGTTTCTTTAACAACAACACAAACGCCGGGAACATACTTACCCAGGCTCATTGGTGCAGAGGCGCAGAGCCCCGTACAGGCCTTGCTGACCGTGAACCTGCATTGTGGCGCGCGTCGAGGGCCAGCGTGGGGAAACTGTGAGCTCAAGGCTAGTCGTACACCTTTCTGGGTGTGTTTGCCTTGACATCTACCTGATGTAAGAAAAACGTGTGATCACGGTAGCGAACATACTTTGCCGAGCATGATTATGTTGTTTGAGGTATATATCTCGCTAACGCAAACGGAAACTACGATTTCGGTTGGCAACACACCTTAATAACCATGCAATAGGTTTACATGGTAAAATAATAGTGCGAATTCACTTTCTTTGCGCTCAACAAGTGATGCGATTTTTACCAAAGTTTAGTCACTTCATATATCCTTAACCATTCATCGTGTTGCTCTACTAATTAGTCCGGCAACACCACATCCAAGTCTTCGACATCTGGATCGAGCGACTTATCATGTACATCAAAGATTAAATAGGGAGAACGGAACACTACTCTGTGAGGAGTAGCACTAGTTGCATGGCAAAGAGAGGAATTAACAGCGCACTGGATTTCTGGTTTTCAGAGAAAAACATATCCCTATCTATGTGATCTTGCTGTACATACATAGAGATAATGTTTTCCACCGTTCAGTTCGTACGCCCAGAAGGATTAGATCAAGAATTGAAAGGCACGTTATTGTATTATTGTAATCCCCACATAACTTAATAAACTGATGACTGTTATAATGCTGACTAATGTCACACTAGACATGCCTAAGAGCTCCATGTCTCAGGGTGCTATCATTTTTCACATGTTTACACACAGCTCTGACTGTTGCCGTGCGCAAGATCTGTAGGTAAGGTAGATTAGGTTAGGTTAGGGTAAGTTAGGTAAGGTTAGGTTAGGTAGGATACTGTTGTGGGAGGGTATAGGATGCAGCATTGACGGTCCCCGTGAGGTTAGGTTAGGTTAGGGAAGGGAGGTTAGGTTAGGTTAGGTTAGGGTTAGGTTAGGTTAGTTTAGGTTAGGTTAGGTTAGGTTAGGTTAGGTTAGGTTAGGTAGGTTAGGTTAGGTTAGGTTAGGTTACGTTAAGTTAGGTTAGCTTAGTTTACGTTAGGTTAGGTAAGATTAGGTGGTATCTTATTTCACATGTTTACGCACAGCTCTGACAGTTGCCGTGCGCAAGATCTGTAGGATAGATAGGTTGGGTTATGTTAGGTAGGAGACTGTTGTGGGAGTGTATAAGATGCAGTATTGACGATCCCCGTGAGGTTAGGTTAGGTTAGGTTAAGTTAGGTTGGGTTTGGTTGGGTTAGGTTGGTTAGGTTAGGTTAGGTTAGGTTAGGTTAGGTTAGGTTAGGTTAGGTTAGGTTAGGTTAGGTTAGGTTAGGTAGGTGGTCTCTTCTTTGACATGATTACACACAGCTCTGACAGCTGCCGTGCTCATGATCTGTAGAAATACGTGGTTGGGAAATGATGCAAATATTACACACAGCTAAGTTAATCTACTCATCAAACGAAGATAGAGGCATACAAGGTCTGTAGTATTGACATCAATAGGTTCTGTGTTGATGCGGCTGGATTCTATCAAAAAGGAACTCGTATTGCGGGACCGCAGATCGGTGGGAGTTTGTTTTTGGACCATCCGTCGCCTGCCGTCAACGATTACTTTTCGTGTACTCTGCAGGGCTCGGAGCAATAGATCAGTGGCTGGGTCTGGTTAAGACGCAAGAAAATCACAGAATTTAAAAAAATATTACAAATACTGATTGTGCAGAAACTTTATTTATGAAAAGTATGCAAATCTCGAAAAACCTTTATTTTTCCCTCAAAATTCTAAGAACGAGACTGTCCGAAGATTCTAAAGCGTTCTCTATGCCTTTTTTGTTATTTGAGAGTTTACACCGAACTTTTTCAGGTTGTCTCAACAGCCGTTTCAAACCACCTTTTGTCGCTTAGTTCATAATTGTTTAAAAACTATTTTCAATGTGAACAATATCACGTATTCCCATGCAATTTTTTAAACGAACTGAAAAGAAATATCAGATCACCTTGTGTCACACAGTTTAGTTCGCGCTGAAGGCCAGCGTGAGGAACCTGTGTGTTCACGGCTCGTCTTACACCTTCTTGGGTGTAAGCATGTTGTGTCGGTCTACACTGCTACCTTCAGATACGATTATGGTGCTCTATGCTTATGCCCTCATATCATTTCGTTTCCTGTGACTTCAGACCAAAAATACTTGGACAATCTGAATTGAAGTAGGCCTATTTGTTCGCTAAAATTATCAATTTTTCAACCGTGTTTCTTTAACAACAACACAAACGCCGGGAACATACTTACCCAGGCTCATTGGTGCAGAGGCGCAGAGCCCCGTACAGGCCTTGCTGACCGTGAACCTGCACGTGTGGCGCGCGTCGAGGGCCAGCGTGGGGAAACTGTGAGCTCAAGGCTAGTCGTACACCTTTCTGGGTGTGTTTGCCTTGACATCTACCTGATGTAAGAAAAACGTGTGATCACGGTAGCGAACATACTTTGCCGAGCATGATTATGTTGTTTGAGGTATATATCTCGCTAACGCAAACGGAAACTACGATTTCGGTTGGCAACACACCTTAATAACCATGCAATAGGTTTACATGGTAAAATAATAGTGCGAATTCACTTTCTTTGCGCTCAACAAGTGATGCGATTTTTACCAAAGTTTAGTCACTTCATATATCCTTAACCATTCATCGTGTTGCTCTACTAATTAGTCCGGCAACACCACATCCAAGTCTTCGACATCTGGATCGAGCGACTTATCATGTACATCAAAGATTAAATAGGGAGAACGGAACACTACTCTGTGAGGAGTAGCACTAGTTGCATGGCAAAGAGAGGAATTAACAGCGCACTGGATTTCTGGTTTTCAGAGAAAAACATATCCCTATCTATGTGATCTTGCTGTACATACATAGAGATAATGTTTTCCACCGTTCAGTTCGTACGCCCAGAAGGATTAGATCAAGAATTGAAAGGCACGTTATTGTATTATTGTAATCCCCACATAACTTAATAAACTGATGACTGTTATAATGCTGACTAATGTCACACTAGACATGCCTAAGAGCTCCATGTCTCAGGGTGCTATCATTTTTCACATGTTTACACACAGCTCTGACTGTTGCCGTGCGCAAGATCTGTAGGTAAGGTAGATTAGGTTAGGTTAGGTTAAGTTAGGTAAGGTTAGGTTAGGTAGGATACTGTTGTGGGAGGGTATAGGATGCAGCATTGACGGTCCCCGTGAGGTTAGGTTAGGTTAGGGAAGGGAGGTTAGGTCAGGTTAAGTTGGGTTAGGTTAGGTTAGTTTAGGTTAGGTTAGGTTAGGTTAGGTTAGGTTAGGTTAGGTTAGGTTAGGTTAGGTTAGGTTAGGTTAGGTTAGGTTAGCTTAGTTTACGTTAGGTTAGGAAAGGTTAGTTGGTATCTTATTTCACATGTTTACGCACAGCTCTGACAGTTGCCGTGCGCAAGATCTGTAGGATAGATAGGTTGGGTTATGTTAGGTAGGAGACTGTTGTGGGAGTGTATAAGATGCAGTATTGACGATCCCCGTGAGGTTAGGTTAGGTTAGGTTAAGTTAGGTTGGGTTTGGTTGGGTTTGGGTTAGGTTAGGTTAGGTTAGGTTAGGTTAGGTTAGGTTAGGTTAGGTTAGGTTAGGTTAGGTTAGGTTAGGTTAGGTTAGGTTAGGTGGTCTCTTCTTTGACATGATTACACACAGCTCTGACAGCTGCCGTGCTCATGATCTGTAGAAATACGTGGTTGGGAAATGATGCAAATATTACACACAGCTAAGTTAATCTACTCATCAAACGAAGATAGAGGCATACAAGGTCTGTAGTATTGACATCAATAGGTTCTGTGTTGATGCGGCTGGATTCTATCAAAAAGGAACTCGTATTGCGGGACCGCAGATCGGTGGGAGTTTGTTTTTGGACCATCCGTCGCCTGCCGTCAACGATTACTTTTCGTGTACTCTGCAGGGCTCGGAGCAATAGATCAGTGGCTGGGTCTGGTTAAGACGCAAGAAAATCACAGAATTTAAAAAATATTACAAATACTGATTGTGCAGAAACTTTATTTATGCAAAGTATGCAAATCTCGAAAAACCTTTATTTTTCCCTCAAAATTCTAAGAACGAGACTGTCCGAGGACGCTAAAGCGTTCTCTATGCCTTTTTTGTTATTTGAGAGTTTACACCGAACTTTTTTGTTCTGTCCCAACAGCCGTTTCAAACCACCTTTTGTCGCTTAGTTCATAATTGTTTAAAAACTATTTTCAATGTGAACAATATCACGTATTCCCATGCAATTTTTTAAACTAACTGAAAAGAAATATCAGATCACCTTGTGTCACACAGTTTAGTTCGCGCTGAAGGCCAGCGTGAGGAACCTGTGTGTTCACGGCTCGTCTTACACCTTCTTGGGTGTAAGCATGTTGTGTCGGTCTACACTGCTACCTTCAGATACGATTATGGTGCTATATGCTTATGCCCTCATATCATTTCGTTTCCTGTGACTTCAGACCAAAAATACTTGGACAATCTGAATTGAAGTAGGCCTATTTGTTCGCTAAAATTATCAATTTTTCAACCGTGTTTCTTTAACAACAACACAAACGCCGGGAACATACTTACCCAGGCTCATTGGTGCAGAGGCGCAGAGCCCCGTACAGGCCTTGCTGACCGTGAACCTGCCGTGTGGCGCGCGTCGAGGGCCAGCGTGGGGAAACTCTGAGCTCAAGGCTAGTCGTACACCTTTCTGGGTGTGTTTGCCTTGAAATCTTCCTGATGTAAGAAAAACGTGTGATCACGGTAGCGAACATACTTTGCCGAGCATGATTATCTTGTTTGAGGTATATATCTCGCTAACGCAAACGGAAACTACGATTTCGGTTGGCAACACACCTTAATAACCATGCAATAGGTTTACATGGTAAAATAATAGTGCGAATTCACTTTCTTTGCGCTCAACAAGTGATGCGATTTTTACCAAAGTTTAGTCACTTCATATATCCTTAACCATTCATCGTGTTGCTCTACTAATTAGTCCGGCAACACCACATCCAAGTCTTCGACATCTGGATCGAGCGACTTATCATGTACATCAAACATTAAATAGGGAGAACGGAACACTACTCCGTGAGGAGTAGCACTAGTTGCATGGCAAAGAGAGGAATTAACAGCGCACTGGATTTCTGGTTTTCAGAGAAAAACATATCCCTATCTATGTGATCTTGCTGTACATACATAATGTTTTCTACCGTTCAGTTCGTACGCCCAGAAGGATTAGATCAAGAATTGAAAGGCACGTAATTGTATTATTGTAATCCCCACATAACTTAATAAACTGATGAATGTTATAATGCTGACTAATGTCACACTAGACATTCCTAAGAGCTCCATGTCTCAGGGTGCTATCATTTTTCACATGTTTACACACAGCTCTGACTGTTGCCGTGCGCAAGATCTGTAGGTAAGGTCGATTAGGTTAGGTTAGGTTAAGTTAGGTAAGGTTAGGTTAGGTAGGATACTGTTGTGGGAGAGTTTAGGATGCAGTATTGACGGTCCCCGTGAGGTTAGGTTAGAGTAGGTAGGTTAGGTCAGGTTAAGTTGGGTTAGGTTAAGTTAGGTTAGGTTAGGTTAGGTTAGGTTAGGTTAGGTTAGGTTAAGGTTAGGTTAGGTTAGGTTAGGTTAGTTTTAGGTTAGGTTAGGTTAGGTAGGGTTAGGTGGTATCTTCTTTCACATGTTCACGCACAGCTCTGACAGTTGCCATGCAAAAGATCTGTAGAAATACGGAGTTGGAAAATGCTGCAATTATTACACACAGGTAAGTGAATCTACTCATCAAACGACAATAGGGGCATACAAGTTCTGTAGAATTGAACTCAAAAGGTTCCGTGTTAATGCGGCTGTATTCTATCACAATGGAACTGGTATTGAGGGACCGCGGATCGGTGTGAGTTTGTCTTGGGACCCTCCGTCGCCTGCAGTCAACGATAACCTTTCGCGTACTCAGCAGGGCTCGGAGCACTAAATCAGTGGGTGGGTCTGGTCAAGACGCAAGAAAAACACAGAATTTAAAAAAATATTACGAATACTGATTGTGCAGAAACTGTATTTATGAAAAGTATGTAAATCTCGAAAAACCTTTATTTTTCCCTCAAAACTCTAAAAGCGAGACTGTCCGAAGACGCTAAAGCGTTCTCTATGCCTTTCTTGTTATCTGAGAGTTTACACCGAACTTCTTCGTTCTGTCCCAACAGCCGTTTCAAACCACCTTTTGTCGCTTAGTTCATAATTGTTTAAAAACTATTTCAATGTGAACAATATCACGTATTCCCATGCAATTTTTTAAACGAACTGAAAAGAAATATCAGATCACCTTGTGTCACACAGTTTAGTTTGCGCTGAAGGCCAGCGTGAGGAACCTGTGTGTTCACGGGTCGTCTTACACCTTCTTGGGTGTAAGCATGTTGTGTCGGTCTACATTGTTACCTTCAGATACGATTATGGTGCTCTATGCTTATGCCCTCATATCATTTCGTTTCCTGTGACTTCAGACTAAAAACACTTGGACAATCTGAATTGGAGTAGGCCGATTTGTTTGCTAAAATTATCAATTTTTCAACCGTGTTTCTTTAACAACAACACAAACGCTGGGAACATACTTACCCAGGCTCATTGGTGCAGAGGCGCAGAGCCCCGTACAGGCCTTGCTGACCGTGAACCTGCATTGTGGCGCGCGTCGAGGGCCAGCGTGGGAAACTGTGAGCTCAAGGCTAGTCGTACACCTTTCTGGGTGTGTTTGCCTTGACATCTACCTGATGTAAGAAAAACGTGTGATCACGGTAGCGAACATACTTTGCCGAGCATGATTATGTTGTTTGAGGTATATATCTCGCTAACGCAAACGGAAACTACGATTTCGGTTGGCAACACACCTTAATAACCATGCAATAGGTTTACATGGTAAAATAATAGTGCGAATTCACTTTCTTTGCGCTCAACAAGTGATGCGATTTTTACCAAAGTTTAGTCACTTCATATATCCTTAACCATTCATCGTGTTGCTCTACTAATTAGTCCGGCAACACCACATCCAAGTCTTCGACATCTGGATCGAGCGACTTATCATGTACATCAAAGATTAAATAGGGAGAACGGAACACTACTCTGTGAGGAGTAGCACTAGTTGCATGGCAAAGAGAGGAATTAACAGCGCACTGGATTTCTGGTTTTCAGAGAAAAACATATCCCTATCTATGTGATCTTGCTGTACATACATAGAGATAATGTTTTCCACCGTTCAGTTCGTACGCCCAGAAGGATTAGATCAAGAATTGAAAGGCACGTTATTGTATTATTGTAATCCCCACATAACTTAATAAACTGATGACTGTTATAATGCTGACTAATGTCACACTAGACATGCCTAAGAGCTCCATGTCTCAGGGTGCTATCATTTTTCACATGTTTACACACAGCTCTGACTGTTGCCGTGCGCAAGATCTGTAGGTAAGGTAGATTAGGTTAGGTTAGGGTAAGTTAGGTAAGGTTAGGTTAGGTAGGATACTGTTGTGGGAGGGTATAGGATGCAGCATTGACGGTCCCTGTGAGGTTAGGTTAGGTTAGGGAAGGGAGGTTAGGTCAGGTTTAGTTGGGTTAGGTTAGGTTAGTTAGGTTAGGTTAGGTTAGGTTAGGTTAGGTTAGGTTAGGTTAGGTTAGGTTAGGTTAGGTTAGGTTAGGTTAGGTTAGGTTAGGTTACGTTAAGTTAGGTTAGCTTAGTTTACGTTAGGTTAGGTAAGATTAGGTGGTATCTTATTTCACATGTTTACGCACAGCTCTGACAGTTGCCGTGCGCAAGATCTGTAGGATAGATAGGTTGGGTTATGTTAGGTAGGAGACTGTTGTGGGAGTGTATAAGATGCAGTATTGACGATCCCCGTGAGGTTAGGTTAGGTTAGGTTAAGTTAGGTTGGGTTTGGTTGGGTTAGGTTGGGTTAGGTTAGGTTAGGTTAGGTTAGGTTAGGTTAGGTTAGGTAAGGTGGTCTCTTCTTTGACATGATTACACACAGCTCTGACAGCTGCCGTGCTCATGATCTGTAGAAATACGTGGTTGGGAAATGATGCAAATATTACACACAGATAAGTTAATCTACTCATCAAACGAAGATAGAGGCATACAAGGTCTGTAGTATTGACATCAATAGGTTCTGTGTTGATGCGGCTGGATTCTATCAAAAAGGAACTCGTATTGCGGGACCGCAGATCGGTGGGAGTTTGTTTTTGGACCATCCGTCGCCTGCCGTCAACGATTACTTTTCGTGTAGTCTGCAGGGCTCGGAGCAATAGATCAGTGGCTGGGTCTGGTTAAGACGCAAGAAAATCACAGAATTTAAAAAATATTACAAATACTGATTGTGCAGAAACTTTATTGATAAAAAGTATGCAAATCTCGAAAAACCTTTATTTTTCCCTCAAAATTCTAAGAACGAGACTGTCCGAGGACGCTAAAGCGTTCTCTATGCCTTTTTTGTTATTTGAGAGTTTACACCGAACTTTTTTGTTCTGTCCCAACAGCCGTTTCAAACCACCTTTTGTCGCTTAGTTCATAATTGTTTAAAAACTATTTTCAATGTGAACAATATCATGTATTCTCATGCAATTTTTTAAACTAACTGAAAAGAAATATCAGATTACCTTGTGTCACACAGTTTAGTTCGCGCTGAAGGCCAGCGTGAGGAACCTGTGTGTTCACGGCTCGTCTTACACCTTCTTGGGTGTAAGCATGTTGTGTCGGTCTACACTGCTACCTTCAGATACGATTATGGTGCTATATGCTTATGCCCTCATATCATTTCGTTTCCTGTGACTTCAGACCAAAAATACTTGGACAATCTGAATTGAAGTAGGCCTATTTGTTCGCTAAAATTATCAATTTTTCAACCGTGTTTCTTTAACAACAACACAAACGCTGGGAACATACTTACCCAGGCTCATTGGTGCAGAGGCGCAGAGCCCCGTACAGGCCTTGCTGACCGTGAACCTGCATTGTGGCGCGCGTCGAGGGCCAGCGTGGGAAACTGTGAGCTCAAGGCTAGTCGTACACCTTTCTGGGTGTGTTTGCCTTGACATCTACCTGATGTAAAAAAACGTGTGATCACGGTAGCGAACATACTTTGCCGAGCATGATTATCTTGTTTGAGGTATATATCTCGCTAACGCAAACGGAAACTACGATTTCGGTTGGCAACACACCTTAATAACCATGCAATAGGTTTACATGGTAAAATAATAGTGCGAATTCACTTTCTTTGCGCTCAACAAGTGATGCGATTTTTACCAAAGTTTAGTCACTTCATATATCCTTAACCATTCATCGTGTTGCTCTACTAATTAGTCCGGCAACACCACATCCAAGTCTTCGACATCTGGATCGAGCGACTTATCATGTACATCAAAGATTAAATAGGGAGAACGGAACACTACTCTGTGAGGAGTAGCACTAGTTGCATGGCAAAGAGAGGAATTAACAGCGCACTGGATTTCTGGTTTTCAGAGAAAAACATATCCCTATCTATGTGATCTTGCTGTACATACATAGAGATAATGTTTTCCACCGTTCAGTTCGTACGCCCAGAAGGATTAGATCAAGAATTGAAAGGCACGTTATTGTATTATTGTAATCCCCACATAACTTAATAAACTGATGACTGTTATAATGCTGACTAATGTCACACTAGACATGCCTAAGAGCTCCATGTCTCAGGGTGCTATCATTTTTCACATGTTTACACACAGCTCTGACTGTTGCCGTGCGCAAGATCTGTAGGTAAGGTAGATTAGGTTAGGTTAGGGTAAGTTAGGTAAGGTTAGGTTAGGTAGGATACTGTTGTGGGAGGGTATAGGATGCAGCATTGACGGTCCCCGTGAGGTTAGGTTAGGTTAGGGAAGGGAGGTTAGGTCAGGTTAAGTTGGGTTAGGTTAGGTTAGTTTAGGTTAGGTTAGGTTAGGTTAGGTTAGGTTAGGTTAGGTAAGGTTAGGTTAGGTTAGGTTAGGTTACGTTAAGTTAGGTTAGCTTAGTTTACGTTAGGTTAGGTAAGATTAGGTGGTATCTTATTTCACATGTTTACGCACAGCTCTGACAGTTGCCGTGCGCAAGATCTGTAGGATAGATAGGTTGGGTTATGTTAGGTAGGAGACTGTTGTGGGAGTGTATAAGATGCAGTATTGACGATCCCCGTGAGGTTAGGTTAGGTTAGGTTAAGTTAGGTTGGGTTTGGTTGGGTTAGGTTGGGTTAAGGTTAGGTAAGGTAGGTTAGGTTAGGTGGTCTCTTCTTTGACATGATTACACACAGCTCTGACAGCTGCCGTGCTCATGATCTGTAGAAATACGTGGTTGGGAAATGATGCAAATATTACACACAGCCAAGTTAATCTACTCATCAAACGAAGATAGAGGCATACAAGGTCTGTAGTATTGACATCAATAGGTTCTGTGTTGATGCGGCTGGATTCTATCAAAAAGGAACTCGTATTGCGGGACCGCAAATCGGTGGGAGTTTGTTTTTGGACCATCCGTCGCCTGCAGTCAACGATTACTTTTCGTGTACTCTGCAGGGTTCGGAGCAATAGATCAGTGGCTGGGTCTGGTTTAGACGCAAGAAAATCACAGAATTTAAAAAAATATTACAAATACTGATTGTGCAGAAACTTTATTTATGCAGAGTATGCAAATCTCGAAAAACCTTTATTTTTCCCTCAAAACTCTAAGAACGAGACTGTCCGAGGACGCTAAAGCGTTCTCTATGCCTGTCTTGTTATCTGAGAGTTTACACCGAACTTTTTCGGGTTGTCCCAACAGCCGTTTCAAACCACCTTTCGTCGCTTAGTTCATAATTGTTTAAAAACTATTTTTAATGTGAACAATATCACGTATTCCCATGCAATTTTTTAAACGAACTGAAAAGAAATATCAGATCACCTTGTGTCACACAGATTAGTTCGCGCTGAAGGCCAGCGTGAGGAACCTGTGTGTTCACGGCTCGTCTTACACCTTCTTGGGTGTAAGCATGTTGTGTCGGTCTACACTGCTACCTTCAGATACGATTATGGTGCTCTATGCTTATGCCCTCATATCATTTCGTTTCCTGTGACTTCAGACCAAAAATACTTGGACAATCTGAATTGAAGTAGGCCTATTTGTTCGCTAAAATTATCAATTTTTCAACCGTGTTTCTTTAACAACAACACAAACGCCGGGAACATACTTACCCAGGCTCATTGGTGCAGAGGCGCAGAGCCCCGTACAGGCCTTGCTGACCGTGAACCTGCCGTGTGGCGCGCGTCGAGGGCCAGCGTGGGGAAACTCTGAGCTCAAGGCTAGTCGTACACCTTTCTGGGTGTGTTTGCCTTGCCATCTTCCTGGTGTAAGAAAAACGTGTGATCACGGTAGCGAACATACTTTGCCGAGCATGATTATGTTGTTTGAGGTATATATCTCGCTAACGCAAACGGAAACTACGATTTCGGTTGGCAACACACCTTAATAACCATGCAATAGGTTTACATGGTAAAATAATAGTGCGAATTCACTTTCTTTGCGCTCAACAAGTGATGCGATTTTTACCAAAGTTTAGTCACTTCATATATCCTTAACCATTCATCGTGTTGCTCTACTAATTAGTCCGGCAACACCACATCCAAGTCTTCGACATCTGGATCGAGCGACTTATCATGTACATCAAACATTAAATAGGGAGAACGGAACACTACTCTGTGAGGAGTAGCACTAGTTGCATGGCAAAGAGAGGAATTAACAGCGCACTGGATTTCTGGTTTTCAGAGAAAAACATATCCCTATCTATGTGATCTTGCTGTACATACATAGAGATAATGTTTTCCACCGTTCAGTTCGTACGCCCAGAAGGATTAGATCAAGAATTGAAAGGCACGTTATTGTATTATTGTAATCCCCACATAACTTAATAAACTGATGACTGTTATAATGCTGACTAATGTCACACTAGACATGCCTAAGAGCTCCATGTCTCAGGGTGCTATCATTTTTCACATGTTTACACACAGCTCTGACTGTTGCCGTGCGCAAGATCTGTAGGTAAGGTAGATTAGGTTAGGTTAGGGTAAGTTAGGTAAGGTTAGGTTAGGTAGGATACTGTTGTGGGAGGGTATAGGATGCAGCATTGACGGTCCCCGTGAGGTTAGGTTAGGTTAGGGAAGGGAGGTTAGGTCAGGTTAAGTTGGGTTAGGTTAGGTTAGTTTAGGTTAGGTTAGGTTAGGTTAGGTTAGGTTAGGTTAGGTTAGGTTAGGTTAGGTTACGTTAAGTTAGGTTAGCTTAGTTTACGTTAGGTTAGGTAAGGTTAGGTGGTATCTTATTTCACATGTTAACGCACAGCTCTGACAGTTGCCGTGCGCAAGATCTGTAGGATAGATAGGTTGGGTTATGTTAGGTAGGAGACTGTTGTGGGAGTGTATAAGATGCAGTATTGACGATCCCCGTGAGGTTAGGTCAGGTTAAGTTGGGTTAGGTTAGGTTAGTTTAGGTTAGGTTAGGTTAGGTTAGGTTAGGTTAGGTTAGGTTAGGTCAGGTTAGGTTAGGTTAGGTTACGTTAGGTTAGGTTAGCTTAGTTTACGTTAGGTTAGGTAAGGTTAGGTGGTATCTTATTTCACATGTTTACGCACAGCTCTGACAGTTGCCGTGCGCAAGATCTGTAGGATAGATAGGTTGGGTTATGTTAGGTAGGAGACTGTTGTGGGAGTGTATAAGATGCAGTATTGACGATCCCCGTGAGGTTAGGTTAGGTTAGGTTAAGTTAGGTTGGGTTTGGTTGGGTTAGGTTGGGTTAGGTTAGGTTAGGTTAGGTTAGGTTAGGTTAGGTTAGGTTAGGTTAGGTTAGGTTAGGTTAGGTGGTCTCTTCTTTGACATGATTACACACAGCTCTGACAGCTGCCGTGCTCATGATCTGTAGAAATACGTGGTTGGGAAATGATGCAAATATTACACACAGCTAAGTTAATCTACTCATCAAACGAAGATAGAGGCATACAAGGTCTGTAGTATTGACATCAATAGGTTCTGTGTTGATGCGGCTGGATTCTATCAAAAAGGAACTCGTATTGCGGGACCGCAGATCGGTGGGAGTTTGTTTTTGGACCATCCGTCGCCTGCAGTCAACGATTACTTTTCGTGTACTCTGCAGGGTTCGGAGCAATAGATCAGTGGCTGGGTCTGGTTTAGACGCAAGAAAATCACAGAATTTAAAAAAATATTACAAATACTGATTGTGCAGAAACTTTATTTATGCAAAGTATGCAAATCTCGAAAAACCTTTATTTTTCTCTCAAAACTCTAAGAACGAGACTCTCCGAGGACGCTAAAGCGTTCTCTATGCCTGTCTTGTTATCTGAGAGTTTACACTGAACTTTTTCGGGTTGTCCCAACAGTTGTTTCAAACCTCCTTTTGTCGCTTAGTTCATAATTGTTTAAAAACTATTTTCAATGTGAACAATATCACGTATTCCCATGCAATTTTTTAAACTAACTGAAAAGAAATATCAGATCACCTTGTGTCACACAGTTTAGTTCGCGCTGAAGGCCAGCGTGAGGAACCTGTGTGTTCACGGCTCGTCTTACACCTTCTTGGGTGTAAGCATGTTGTGTCGGTCTACACTGCTACCTTCAGATACGATTATGGTGCTCTATGCTTATGCCCTCATATCATTTCGTTTCCTGTGACTTCAGACCAAAAATACTTGGACAATCTGAATTGAAGTAGGCCTATTTGTTCGCTAAAATTATCAATTTTTCAACCGTGTTTCTTTAACAACAACACAAACGCCGGGAACATACTTACCCAGGCTCATTGGTGCAGAGGCGCAGAGCCCCGTACAGGCCTTGCTGACCGTGAACCTGCCGTGTGGCGCGCGTCGAGGGCCAGCGTGGGGAAACTCTGAGCTCAAGGCTAGTCGTACACCTTTCTGGGTGTGTTTGCCTTGAAATCTTCCTGATGTAAGAAAAACGTGTGATCACGGTAGCGAACATACTTTGCCGAGCATGATTATCTTGTTTGAGGTATATATCTCGCTAACGCAAACGGAAACTACGATTTCGGTTGGCAACACACCTTAATAACCATGCAATAGGTTTACATGGTAAAATAATAGTGCGAATTCACTTTCTTTGCGCTCAACAAGTGATGCGATTTTTACCAAAGTTTAGTCACTTCATATATCCTTAACCATTCATCGTGTTGCTCTACTAATTAGTCCGGCAACACCACATCCAAGTCTTCGACATCTGGATCGAGCGACTTATCATGTACATCAAAGATTAAATAGGGAGAACGGAACACTACTCTGTGAGGAGAAGCACTAGTTGCATGGCAGAGAGAGAATTATCAGCGCACTGGATTTCTGGTTTTTAGAGAAAAACATATCCCTATCTATGTGATCTTGCTGTACATACATAGAGGTAATGTTTTCCACCGTTCAGTTCGTACGCCCAGAAGGATTAGATCAAGAATTGAAAGGCACGTTATTGTATTATTGTAATCCCCACATAAATTAATAAACTGATGACTGTTATAATGCTGACTAATGTCACACTAGACATTCCTAAGAGCTCCATGTCTCAGGGTGGTATCATCTTTCATATGTTAACACACAGCTCTGACTGTTGCCGTCCGCAAGATCTGTAGGTAAGGTAGGTTAGGTTAGGTTAGGTTAAGTTAGGTTAGGTTAGGTTAGGTAGAATACTGTTGTGGGAGAGTTAAGGATGCAGTATTGACGGTCCCCGTGAGGTTAGGTTAGCTAAGGGTAGGTAGGTTAGGTCAGGTTAAGTTGGGTTAGGTTAAGTTAGGTTAGGTTAGGTTAGGTTAGGTTAGGTTAGGTTAGGTTAGGTTAGGTTAGGTTAGGTTAGGTTAGGTTAGTTTAGGTTAGGTTAGGTAGGGTTAGGTGGTATCTTCTTTCACATGTTTACGCACAGCTCTGACAGTTGCCATGCGAAAGATCTGTAGGAATACGGAGTTGGAAAATGCTGCAATTATTACACACAGGTAAGTGAATCTACTCATCAAACGACAATAGGGGCATACAAGTTCTGTAGAATTGAACTCAAAAGGTTCCGTGTTAATGCGGCTGTATTCTATCAAAATGGAACTGGTATTGAGGGACCGCGGATCGGTGGGAGTTTGTCTTGGGACCATCCGTCGCCTGCAGTCAACGATCACCTTTCGCGTACTCAGCAGGGCTCGGAGCACTAAATCAGTGGGTGGGTCTGGTCAAGACGCAAGAAAAACACAGAATTTGAAAAAATATTACGAATACTGATTGTGCAGAAACTGTATTTATGAAAAGTATGTAAATTTAAAAAAACCTTTATTTTTCCCTCAAAACTCTAAGAACGAGACTGTCCGAAGACGCTAAAGCGTTCTCTATGCCTTTCTTGTTATTTGAGAGTTTACACCGAACTTCTTCGTTCTGTCCTAACAGCCGTTTCAAACCACCTTTCGTCGCTTAGTTCATAATTGTTTAAAAACTATTTTTAATGTGAACAATATCACGTATTCCCATGCAATTTTTTAAACGAACTGAAAAGAAATATCAGATCACCTTGTGTCACACAGTTTAGTTCGCGCTGAAGGCCAGCGTGAGGAACCTGTGTGTTCACGGCTCGTCTTACACCTTCTTGGGTGTAAGCATGTTGTGTCGGTCTACACTGCTACCTTCGGATACGATTATGGTGCTCTATGCTTATGCCCTCATATCATTTCGTTTCCTGTGACTTCAGACCAAAAATACTTGGACAATCTGAATTGAAGTAGGCCTATTTGTTCGCTAAAATTATCAATTTTTCAACCGTGTTTCTTTAACAACAACACAAACGCTGGGAACATACTTACCCAGGCTCATTGGTGCAGAGGCGCAGAGCCCCGTACAGGCCTTGCTGACCGTGAACCTGCATTGTGGCGCGCGTCGAGGGCCAGCGTGGGAAACTGTGAGCTCAAGGCTAGTCGTACACCTTTCTGGGTGTGTTTGCCTTGACATCTACCTGATGTAAGAAAAACGTGTGATCACGGTAGCGAACATACTTTGCCGAGCATGATTATGTTGTTTGAGGTATATATCTCGCTAACGCAAACGGAAACTACGATTTCGGTTGGCAACACACCTTAATAACCATGCAATAGGTTTACATGGTAAAATAATAGTGCGAATTCACTTTCTTTGCGCTCAACAAGTGATGCGATTTTTACCAAAGTTTAGTCACTTCATATATCCTTAACCATTCATCGTGTTGCTCTACTAATTAGTCCGGCAACACCACATCCAAGTCTTCGACATCTGGATCGAGCGACTTATCATGTACATCAAAGATTAAATAGGGAGAACGGAACACTACTCTGTGAGGAGTAGCACTAGTTGCATGGCAAAGAGAGGAATTAACAGCGCACTGGATTTCTGGTTTTCAGAGAAAAACATATCCCTATCTATGTGATCTTGCTGTACATACATAGAGATAATGTTTTCCACCGTTCAGTTCGTACGCCCAGAAGGATTAGATCAAGAATTGAAAGGCACGTTATTGTATTATTGTAATCCCCACATAACTTAATAAACTGATGACTGTTATAATGCTGACTAATGTCACACTAGACATGCCTAAGAGCTCCATGTCTCAGGGTGCTATCATTTTTCACATGTTTACACACAGCTCTGACTGTTGCCGTGCGCAAGATCTGTAGGTAAGGTAGATTAGGTTAGGTTAGGGTAAGTTAGGTAAGGTTAGGTTAGGTAGGATACTGTTGTGGGAGGGTATAGGATGCAGCATTGACGGTCCCCGTGAGGTTAGGTTAGGTTAGGGAAGGGAGGTTAGGTCAGGTTAAGTTGGGTTAGGTTAGGTTAGTTTAGGTTAGGTTAGGTTAGGTTAGGTTAGGTTACGTAAGGTTAGGTTAGGTTAGGTTAGGTTACGTTAAGTTAGGTTAGCTTAGTTTACGTTAGGTTAGGTAAGGTTAGGTGGTATCTTATTTCACATGTTTACGCACAGCTCTGACAGTTGCCGTGCGCAAGATCTGTAGGATAGATAGGTTGGGTTATGTTAGGTAGGAGACTGTTGTGGGAGTGTATAAGATGCAGTATTGACGATCCCCGTGAGGTTAGGTCAGGTTAAGTTGGGTTAGGTTAGGTTAGTTTAGGTTAGGTTAGGTTAGGTTAGGTAAGGTTAGGTTAGGTTAGGGTTAGGTTAGGTTAGGTTAGGTGGTCTCTTCTTTGACATGATTACACACAGCTCTGACAGCTGCCGTGCTCATGATCTGTAGAAATACGTGGTTGGGAAATGATGCAAATATTACACACAGCTAAGTTAATCTACTCATCAAACGAAGATAGAGGCATACAAGGTCTGTAGTATTGACATCAATAGGTTCTGTGTTGATGCGGCTGGATTCTATCAAAAAGGAACTCGTATTGCGGGACCGCAGATCGGTGGGAGTTTGTTTTTGGACCATCCGTCGCCTGCCGTCAACGATTACTTTTCGTGTACTCTGCAGGGCTCGGAGCAATAGATCAGTGGCTGGGTCTGGTTAAGACGCAAGAAAATCACAGAATTTAAAAAAATATTACAAATATTGATTGTGCAGAAACTTTATTTATGAAAAGTATGCAAATCTCGAAAAACCTTTATTTTTCCCTCAAAATTCTAAGAACGAGACTGTCCGAAGATTCTAAAGCGTTCTCTATGCCTTTTTTGTTATTTGAGAGTTTACACCGAACTTTTTCAGGTTGTCTCGAGTTTTGAGGGAAAAATAAAGGTTTTTCGAGATTTGCATACTCTGCATAAATAAAGTTTCTGCACAATCAGTATTTGTAATATTTTTTTAAATTCTGTGATTTTCTTGCGTCTAAACCAGACCCAGCCACTGATCTATTGCTCCGAACCCTGCAGAGTACACGAAAAGTAATCGTTGACTGCAGGCGACGGATGGTCCAAAAACAAACTCCCACCGATCTGCGGTCCCGCAATACGAGTTCCTTTTTGATAGAATCCAGCCGCACCAACACAGAACCTATTAATGTCAATACTACAGACCTTGTATGCCTCTATCTTCGTTTGATGAGTAGATTAACTTGGCTGTGTGTAATATTTGCATCATTTCCCAACCACGTATTTCTACAGATCATGAGCACGGCAGCTGTCAGAGCTGTGTGTAATCATGTCAAAGAAGAGACCACCTAACCTTACCTTACCTAACCTTACCTAACCTAACCTAACCTAACCTAACCTAACCTACCTTACCTACAGATCTTGCGGACGGCAACAGTCAGTGATAACGGTAGCGAACATACTTTGCCGAGCATGATTATGTTGTTTGAGGTATATATCTCGCTAACGCAAACGGAAACTACGATTTCGGTTGGCAACACACCTTAATAACCATGCAATAGGTTTACATGGTAAAATAATAGTGCGAATTCACTTTCTTTGCGCTCAACAAGTGATGCGATTTTTACCAAAGTTTAGTCACTTCATATATCCTTAACCATTCATCGTGTTGCTCTACTAATTAGTCCGGCAACACCACATCCAAGTCTTCGACATCTGGATCGAGCGACTTATCATGTGCATCAAAGATTAAATAGGGAGAACGGAACACTACTCTGTGAGGAGTAGCACTAGTTGCATGGCAGAGAGAGGAATTAACAGCGCACTGGATTTCTGGTTTTCAGAGAAAAACATATTCGTATTTATGTGATCTTGCTGTACATACATAGAGATAATGTTTTCCACCGTTCAGTTCGTACGCCCAGAACGATTAGATCAAGAATTGAAAGGCACGTTATTGTATTATTGTAATCTCCACATAACTTAATAAACTGATGACTGTTATAATGCTGACTAATGTCACACTAGACATTCCTAAGAGCTCCATGTCTCAGGGTGGTATCATCTTTCATATGTTAACACACAGCTCTGACTGTTGCCGTCCGCAAGATCTGTAGGTAAGGTAGGTTAGGTTAGGTTAGGTTAAGTTAGGTGAGGTTAGGTTAGGTGGGATACTGTTGTGGGAGAGTTTAGGATGCAGTATTGACGGTCCCCGTGAGGTTAGGTTAGCTAAGGGTAGGTAGGTTAGGTCAGGTTAAGTTGGGTTAGGTTAAGTTAGGTTAGGTTAGGTTAGGTTAGGTTAGGTTAGGTAAGGTTAGGTTAGGTTAGGTTAGGTAAGGTAGGGTTAGGTGGTATCTTCTTTCACATGTTTACGCACAACTCTGACAGTTGCCATGCGAAAGATCTGTAGGAATACGGAGTTGGAAAATGCTGCAATTATTACGCACAGGTAAGTTAATCTACTCTTTAAACGAAGATAGAGGCATACAAGGTCTGTGGTATTGACATCAATAGGTTCTGTGTTGATGCGGCTGGATTCTATCAAAAAGGAACTCGTATTGCGGGACCGCAGATCGGTGGGAGTTTGTCATGGGACCATTCGTCGCCTGCAGTCAACGATCACCTTTCGCGTACTCAGCAGGGCTCGGAGCAATAAATCAGTAGGTGGGTCTGGTCAAGACGCAAGAAAAACACAGAATTTAAAAAAATATTACGAATACTGATTGTGCAGAAACTTTATTTATGCAAAGTATGCAAATCTCGAAAAACCTTTATTTTTTTCCCAAAACTCTCAGAACGAGACTCTCCGAAGACGCTAAAGCGTTCTCTATGCCTTTCTTGTTATTTGAGAGTTTACACCGAACTTTTTCGTTCTGTCCCAACAGCCGTTTCAAACCACCTTTTGTCGCTTAGTTCATAATTGTTTAAAAACTATTTTTAATGTGAACAATATTACGTATTCCCATGCAATATTTTAAACGAACTGAAAAGAAATATCAGATCACCTTGTGTCACACAGTTTAGTTCGCGCTGAAGGCCAGCGTGAGGAACCTGTGTGTTCACGGCTCGTCTTACACCTTCTTGGGTGTAAGCATGTTGTGTCGGTCTACACTGCTACCTTCAGATACGATTATGGTGCTCTATGCTTATGCCCTCATATCATTTCGTTTCCTGTGACCTCAGACCAAAAATACTTGGACAATCTGAATTGAAGTAGGCCTATTTGTTTGCTAAAATTATCAATTTTTCAACCGTGTTTCTTTAACAACAACACAAACGCCGGGAACATACTTACCCAGGCTCATTGGTGCAGAGGCGCAGAGCCCCGTACAGGCCTTGCTGACCGTGAACCTGCCGTGTGGCGCGCGTCGAGGGCCAGCGTGGGGAAACTGTGAGCTCAAGGCTAGTCGTACACCTTTCTGGGTGTGTTTGCCTTGACATCTACCTGGTGTAAGAAGAACGTGTGATCACGTTAGCGAACATACTTTGCCGAGCATGATTATGTTGTTTGAGGTATATATCTCGCTAACGCAAACGGAAACTACGATTTCGGTTGGCAACACACCTTAATAACCATGCAATAAGTTTACATGGTAAAATAATAGTGCGAATTCACTTTCTTTACGCTCAACAAGTGATGCGATTTTTACCAGAGTTTAATCACTTCATATATCCTTAACCATTCATCGTGTTGCTCTACTTCTTAGTCCGGCAACACCACATCCAAGTCTTCGACATCTGGATCCAGCGACTTATCATGTGCATCAAATATTAAATAAGGAGAACGGAACACTACTCTGTGAGGAGAAGCACTAGTTGCATGGGAGAGAGAGGAATTAACAGCGCACTGGATTTCTGGTTTTCAGAGAAAAACATATCCCTATCTATGTGATCTTGCTGTACATACATAGAGGTAATGTTTTCCACCGTTCAGTTCGTACGCCCAGAAGGATTAGATCAAGAATAGAAAGGCACGTTATTGTATTATTGTAATCCCCACATAACTTAATAAACTGATGACTGTTATAATGCTGACTAATGTCACACTAGACATTCCTAAGAGCTCCATGTCTCAGGGTGGTATCATCTTTCATATGTTAACACACAGCTCTGACTGTTGCCGTCCGCAAGATCTGTAGGTAAGGTAGGTTAGGTTAGGTTAGGTTAAGTTAGGTTAGGTTAGGTTAGGTAGGATACTGTTGTGGGAGAGTTAAGGATGCAGTATTGACGGTCCCCGTGAGGTTAGGTTAGCTAAGGGTAGGTAGGTTAGGTCAGGTTAAGTTGGGTTAGGTTAAGTTAGGTTAGGTTAGGTTAGGTTAGGTTAGGTTAGGTAAGGTTAGGTAAGGTTAGGTTAGGTTAGATTAGGTTAGTTTAGGTTAGGTTAGGTAGGGTTAGGTGGTATCTTCTTTCACATGTTTACGCACAGCTCTGACAGTTGCTATGCGAAAGATCTGTAGGAATACGGGGTTGGAAAATGCTGCAATTATTACACACAGGTAAGTGAATCTACTCATCAAACGACAATAGGGGCATACAAGTTCTGTAGAATTGAACTCAAAAGGTTCCGTGTTAATGCGGCTGTATTCTATCAAAATGGAACTGGTATTGAGGGACCGCGGATCGGTGGGAGTTTGTCTTGGGACCGTCCGTCGCCTGCAGTCAACGATCACCTTTCGCGTACTCAGCAGGGCTCGGAGCACTAAATCAGTGGGTGGGTCTGGTCAAGACGTAAGAAAAACACAGAATTTAAAAAAATATTACGAATACTGATTGTGCAGAAACTGTATTTATGAAAAGTATGTAAATTTAAAAAAACCTTTATTTTTCCCTCAAAACTCTAAGAACGAGACTGTCCGAAGACGCTAAAGCGTTCTCTATGCCTTTCTTGTTATTTGAGAGTTTACACCGAACTTCTTCGTTCTGTCCCAACAGCCGTTTCAAACCACCTTTCGTCGCTTAGTTCATAATTGTTTAAAAACTATTTTTAATGTGAACAATATCACGTATTCCCATGCAATTTTTTAAACGAACTGAAAAGAAATATCAGATCACCTTGTGTCACACAGTTTAGTTCGCGCTGAAGGCCAGCGTGAGGAACCTGTGTGTTCACGGCTCGTCTTACACCTTCTTGGGTGTAAGCATGTTGTGTCGGTCTACACTGCTACCTTCAGATACGATTATGGTGCTCTATGCTTATGCCCTCATATCATTTCGTTTCCTGTGACTTCAGACCAAAAATACTTGGACAATCTGAATTGAAGTAGGCCTATTTGTTCGCTAAAATTATCAATTTTTCAACCGTGTTTCTTTAACAACAACACAAACGCTGGGAACATACTTACCCAGGCTCATTGGTGCAGAGGCGCAGAGCCCCGTACAGGCCTTGCTGACCGTGAACCTGCATTGTGGCGCGCGTCGAGGGCCAGCGTGGGAAACTGTGAGCTCAAGGCTAGTCGTACACCTTTCTGGGTGTGTTTGCCTTGACATCTACCTGATGTAAGAAAAACGTGTGATCACGGTAGCGAACATACTTTGCCGAGCATGATTATGTTGTTTGAGGTATATATCTCGCTAACGCAAACGGAAACTACGATTTCGGTTGGCAACACACCTTAATAACCATGCAATAGGTTTACATGGTAAAATAATAGTGCGAATTCACTTTCTTTGCGCTCAACAAGTGATGCGATTTTTACCAAAGTTTAGTCACTTCATATATCCTTAACCATTCATCGTGTTGCTCTACTAATTAGTCCGGCAACACCACATCCAAGTCTTCGACATCTGGATCGAGCGACTTATCATGTACATCAAAGATTAAATAGGGAGAACGGAACACTACTCTGTGAGGAGTAGCACTAGTTGCATGGCAAAGAGAGGAATTAACAGCGCACTGGATTTCTGGTTTTCAGAGAAAAACATATCCCTATCTATGTGATCTTGCTGTACATACATAGAGATAATGTTTTCCACCGTTCAGTTCGTACGCCCAGAAGGATTAGATCAAGAATTGAAAGGCACGTTATTGTATTATTGTAATCCCCACATAACTTAATAAACTGATGACTGTTATAATGCTGACTAATGTCACACTAGACATGCCTAAGAGCTCCATGTCTCAGGGTGCTATCATTTTTCACATGTTTACACACAGCTCTGACTGTTGCCGTGCGCAAGATCTGTAGGTAAGGTAGATTAGGTTAGGTTAGGTTAAGTTAGGTAAGGTTAGGTTAGGTAGGATACTGTTGTGGGAGGGTATAGGATGCAGCATTGACGGTCCCCGTGAGGTTAGGTTAGGTTAGGGAAGGGAGGTTAGGTCAGGTTAAGTTGGGTTAGGTTAGGTTAGTTTAGGTTAGGGTAGGTTAGGTTAGGTTAGGTTAGGTAAGGTTAGGTTAGGTTAGGTTAGGTTACGTTAGGTTAGGTTAGCTTAGTTTACGTTAGGTTAGGTAAGGTTAGGTGGTATCTTATTTTACATGTTTACGCACAGCTCTGACAGTTGCCGTGCGCAAGATCTGTAGGATAGATAGGTTGGGTTATGTTAGGTAGGAGACTGTTGTGGGAGTGTATAAGATGCAGTATTGACGATCCCCGTGAGGTTAGGTTAGGTTAGGTTAAGTTAGGTTGGGTTTGGTTGGGTTAGGTTGGGTTAGGTTAGGTTAGGTAAGGTTAGGTTAGGTTAGGTTAGGTTAGGTTAGGTTAGGTGGTCTCTTCTTTGACATGATTACACGCAGCTCTGACAGCTGCCGTGCTCATGATCTGTAGAAATACGTGGTTGGGAAATGATGCAAATATTACACACAGCTAAGTTAATCTACTCATCAAACGAAGATAGAGGCATACAAGGTCTGTAGTATTGACATCAATAGGTTCTGTGTTGATGCGGCTGGATTCTATCAAAAAGGAACTCGTATTGCGGGACCGCAGATCGGTGGGAGTTTGTTTTTGGACCATCCGTCGCCTGCCGTCAACGATTACTTTTCGTGTACTCTGCAGGGCTCGGAGCAATAGATCAGTGGCTGGGTCTGGTTAAGACGCAAGAAAATCACAGAATTTAAAAAAATATTACAAATACTGATTGTGCAGAAACTTTATTTATGAAAAGTATGCAAATCTCGAAAAACCTTTATTTTTCCCTCAAAATTCTAAGAACGAGACTGTCCGAAGATTCTAAAGCGTTCTCTATGCCTTTTTTGTTATTTGAGAGTTTACACCGAACTTTTTTGTTCTGTCCCAACAGCCGTTTCAAACCACCTTTTGTCGCTTAGTTCATAATTGTTTAAAAACTATTTTCAATGTGAACAATATCACGTATTCCCATGCAATTTTTTAAACGAACTGAAAAGAAATATCAGATCACCTTGTGTCACACAGTTTAGTTCGCGCTGAAGGCCAGCGTGAGGAACCTGTGTGTTCACGGCTCGTCTTACACCTTCTTGGGTGTAAGCATGTTGTGTCGGTCTACACTGCTACCTTCAGATACGATTATGGTGCTATATGTTGTTCAGAGGTGTGGCAGATGGCACGTGTTGGAGAGGGTTAAGAGAGAGCGATCCAGGCAGGCAGTTCGGTAGTAGCTAAGTGAGAGCGTTTATTGGGGGACCAGTTCTAAGGTTGACAAAGTTGATTGTATACAGAAGGCGGTGAGCCAAGAAAAATAAAACAAAGGAAAAGCGTAGCAGAATAGATTAATACAGTCACAACACCCCCACATAATCTATGAAGCGAAGAGTTACAAGAAAAGTAATGTCACCAAATACAGAGAATGAAATTAAAGGACCAATAAAATTAGGACAAAATAAAAAGAACTGACAAACAACAAAAAAAAAAAAATGTTACAAGCTAAGAGAAGTGCCTCTATGAGAATTAATTTACACAATGGCAAAAGGAGGCAACAGAAAGAATAAAATAAAAATAAAAATTAGAACAAGGTCAAAATACATAAGATTACAAAAAAGTTAATCAGAGTCAATTGCAATCAGTCTTATAGTTACACCTCAAATGAGATCATAAAAGGACAATGAGATTGTGATCATACACCTTAAGTGAGTTTTTGTAAAGCAACAACAAATAATCACAAAGCTATGACATAATCAAAAAACAGTTAAAGCACATTAAAAAAAAAATTTTAAGGGCTACAAACGCCCATGGCTGCACTCAGCCTTTCATGCTCGGCTCTGGAGAGACCCTTGGTAAAGATGTCGGCGATCATAGAGGCGGTTGGGACATAGTCGATAGTCACTTCCTTTTCTCTAACACAATCCCTAACAAAGAAGTGTCGAATGTCCACATGCCTCAATCTTTTGCAGCTACCCCCATCCTGATGTGCAATCGAAATGGCACCTTGGTTGTCACACAAGACGCTAGTGGCCGCATCCTCGGACTGGCCCAGTTCTTGTAGTAGGTGTCGCAGGTACAAGGCTTCCTTGCAGGCCTCTGATAGGGCGACCAGTTCAGACTCCGTGCTGCTGAGGGTCGTACTTCTCTGCTTCCTTGACGACCACAGTACTGCACCTCCAGTCATCAGGGCAACACAGCCAGAAAAGGACTTCCTGTCAGCTGCAGCACACCAGTCTGAGTCAGAGAAAATTTTCAAATTACAGTCGGGCCTGGAAAAGTGGACACCATGACTTCTGGTCCCTGCCAGATACCGCAGCACTCTCTTGGCAGCATTCCAGTGAGGTTCCCCATGACAGGTGTTAAACTGGCTGAGCATTGACACTGCATGCATAATGTCTGGACGGGTCCAAACTGCCAAGTACATTAAGCATCCTACAAGTTGTTGAAAAGGTCTATTGGTACTCAGGCTTTCGCTGACAAGATGGGTGTCTTTGCAGATGGGAGTTGAGACGGGCGCGCAGTTCTCCATCCCAAATTTTTGGAGCACTGCTTCCAAGTACGCAGACTGGCTCAGGGAAATGCTGTTGGGTCCTCTGCAGATTGAAATGCCCAAATAGTTGCTCACAGGGCCGAGATTCTTCATATCGAAGTGTGTGGAAAGGTATTCCAGAACTTCCTCGGTGCCACCAGGGAAACTGCAAAAACATAACAGATCATCTACATATGATGTAAGGATGGTACTTTTCCCTTCTTGAATCTTCATAAAAATACATGGCTCTATTTTTGACTTAGTGAAGCCTACACTTTGCAGAGCTGATTCAAGGGTTTTGAACCATGCAGATGAGGCCTGCTTGAGGCCATAAAGCGCCCTTTTCAGGCGACACACATTAGTTCCCTGGACAAAACCTTCAGGTTGTTCGAGGTATACTTCCTCATCCAGAACCCCATGCAAAAATGCAGTGGCAACATCAAAATGGCTGATACTCCACCCATACCTTGCAGCTAGTGCAAACAGCAGTCTAGTGGCACTGCTACTAACTGTTGGTGAGAAAGTGTCAAAATAGTCAAGACCATGGACTTGGTCAAAGCCCCTGGCTACTAATCGAGCTTTGTGCCGCACTGGGTGGCCATTCTCATCTCTTTTAACTTTAAACACCCATTTTGATGATATTACCCTCCGGCCAGCTGGCCTAGGCACCAAAACCCATGTCTCATTCCTAATGAGAGCATTATACTCATCCGACATTGCTGATTTCCACTCCTCTGCGTCACTGCGATCCAGGGCCTCCTTGACGGTCTTGGGGTCCTCTGGTGTCCCTACCACCATGTAGCTGTACTCATATGCGGGGTCGTGGTTCACCTTCTTCCTTCTCGCAGATCGGCGGGGCTCCCGGTTGGCTTCCTGGACAATCGGCTGCTGGACAGGCGGGCTTGCAGCGCAGCATCTGGTTCTGGATCAACATCTGGCTCAGGATCAGCATCAGGGGTTCTGAAATCAGGATTAGCAGGTTCAGCATTGGTTTCAGGTGCGGTTGCTTCCTGGACTGGCACAGATGTGTCCCATAGGATGGTTTCCGTAACACCAGGTTGTTCAGGCAAGGGGTCTGCAATGATTGAATACATAACAGATTCGTCAAAAGCAGCATCTCTGGACTTAACCACTTTCCCCGGCTGGGCAGGGTCCATGAAGCGCCATGCTTTGGAGTCCTCAGAGTAGCCAATGAACATCACTTTCTTGCTCTTGGGGTCGAGCTTCCTCCTGGTTTCCTTGGGTACCTGGATATACGCCACGCAGCCAAAAATCTTCATGTTGCTGACGTCCACAGGTTGCCCTGTCCAAACCTCCTCGGGGATGCCTCCATTGAGGACAGTGGATGGAGCTCGATTCCGAAGATACACAGCACATGACACTGCCTCTCCCCAGAATCTGATGTCTACCTTAGAGTCAAACAAAAGGCATCTAACAGTATCAAGGATTGAACGATTGGCCCTCTCAGCGGTTCCGTTTTGTTGAGGCGAGTGAGGAACAGATTTCTGATGGATTATCCCAGCATCCTTGCATAGGGACTCAAATTGAGCATTAACATACTCTCCACCATTATCTGTTCTAATGACCTTGATTTTACAATCTTTCTGATTCTCTACTAAAGTCTTAAAGTCACGAAAATGAGCAAACACTTCAGACTTGCTACTTAGGAGAAAACAGAACAGCCTTCTGCTGTGGTCATCAACAAAAACCAGAATATACTTCTTACCCCCAAACGTGGCAACATTCATCGGTCCCATAAGGTCTGAATGAATGAGTTCCAATGGGCTTGAGGCCTTAGGGCTGTCGCTCCTATAAAAGGGTCTTCTAGCCATCTTCCCCTCATGGCATGTTCCACAATTAATGGACGGGGCACTAACCTTGACTCCCAGACTGTCCTCCGGCATCTTGCTCAGCAACTTCATGCAGAGGTGGCCCATACGACGGTGCCACAGGACGCTGTCATTGACAAGGAAGGCTGACTCACTGCTCCCCTTGTGCTGGTTGATGACGAATAAGTTTCCACGTCTTGCTGCCTTCAGGACCAGTTTGCCATCTTCATCTCTGACATGACAACCAGATTTGCTGAATACGACGAGTAGATCCTTGTCAACCAGCGAAGACACTGAGAGGAGGTTAGCTGACAATCCTGGCACATACAGAACATTAGCCATTTTTACATTCATTGAGTCAAGACGTACACTTCCAACACCAACCACCGGTTCTTCCTGGTTGTTAGCGACATTCACGGACTGGCTGGTGGGCTGGAGATCAGAGAACCAACTTTTCTGAACACAGATGTGTTTGGTAGCACCAGAGTCAACATACCAATTTTGCTTGTCGGACTCTCCACCAACCTTTGCCGCTAGGTTAGGACGAAGGTCTTCCTCTTGGGCGTCGCAATCTGAATCTTCCTCTTCTTCCTGGCTTTCAGAGTTAGATGGCACATCAATGGTTAGCAGTACTCTCTCAGTATTCTCAAAATTACATGAGTTGCCATTACCGCTGTGGGAGACAAAATTAGCTTTAGCTGCAGCACCATTGCTGCCGGAGTTGGAACCATTTCCACCGCCGCCTTGATTAGGCTTCTGCTTCTTTTTGCCCTTCCCATTTCCATTACTACCTCCTGTATTTTGCTTGAGCTTTGGACAGTCTGGTTTCTTGTGATTGGGTTCTTGACAGTGGTAACAAACAATCTCTTTCTTCTTCCCCTTCTGATTTTTGAACCTCACGACCATTGCATTTTCACCATTAGACATCTCACAGCTCAAAATTTTGTTTCGGACAAAATCCGATGTCAATTTTTCTGACCTGCTCTCAATTGCCATCTTAAGAGGTTGGTACTCGTCAGAGAGTCCAAGCAACATAATATAAGCGAGATTCTCATCCGCTAACCCACTATCCTTGCTCTGCCTAAGGATTTTCTCGTGGGTGCTCACTATGTCATTCAAATATTCCTCTACCGAACTGAAGTTTGAAAGCCTGGCATTAAATAATCTATGAAACAGCTGCAACTTCCCTACACTGGTATTGTTGCCATAGACACTCTCAAGCTTGTCCCAGGCCACCTTGGCTTTGGAAGCGCCATCAATGTTCCATAACATGGGTTGCAAGGAGGGAGATACATTCAAAGCAATTTTGAAGAAAGCTCTCTCCTGCCGATTGACATCCTCATCAAGAGGTGTCCCCCCTACACACGGCCAAAGGTTCTCATTTACAAGGCATCCTTTCATTACAAATTTCCAGCTCTGATAGTTGGAGGATCCTTGAAGCTTTTGGCTTTCTGCCATCGAAAAAGATGAGCCGATAAAAACACTCTCCCGATTGGGGACGGCACCACCATTTTCATTTTCATCTCCAGGCATGATTAACTGTTGATGGTTGTTCACTTACGAAAAAGGTTCTTCAATCTTCAAACAGTTCTTAAGCAGCACACGGCTGGGCCCATAACCTGTTGTTCAGAGGTGTGGCAGATGGCACGTGTTGGAGAGGGTTAAGAGAGAGCGATCCAGGCAGGCAGTTCGGTAGTAGCTAAGTGAGAGCGTTTATTGGGGGACCAGTTCTAAGGTTGACAAAGTTGATTGTATACAGAAGGCGGTGAGCCAAAAAAAATAAAACAAAGGAAAAGCGTAGCAGAATAGATTAATACAGTCACAACACTATATGCTTATGCCCTCATATCATTTCGTTTCTTGTGACTTCAGACCAAAAATACTTGGACAATCTGAATTGGAGTAGGCCTATTTGTTCGCTAAAATTATCAATTTTTCAACCGTGTTTCTTTAACAGCAACACAAACGCCGGGAACATACTTACCCAGGCTCATTGGTGCAGAGGCGCAGAGCCCCGTACAGGCCTTGCTGACCGTGAACCTGCAGTGCGGCTTGCGTCGAGGGCCAGCGTGGGGAAACTGTGAGCTCAAGGCTAGTCGTACACCTTTCTGGGTGTGTTTGCCTTGACATCTACCTGATGTAAGAAAAACGTGTGATCACGGTAGCGAACATACTTTGCCGAGCATGATTATCTTGTTTGAGGTATATATCTCGCTAACGCAAACGGAAACTACGATTTCGGTTGGCAACACACCTTAATAACCATGCAATAGGTTTACATGGTAAAATAATAGTGCGAATTCACTTTCTTTGCGCTCAACAAGTGATGCGATTTTTACCAAAGTTTAATCACTTCATATATCCTTAACCATTCATCGTGTTGCTCTACTAATTAGTCCGGCAACACCACATCCAAGTCTTCGACATCTGGATCGAGCGACTTATCATGTGCATCAAAGATTAAATAGGGAGAACGGAACACTACTCTGTGAGGAGTAGCACTAGTTGCATGGCAGAGAGAGGAATTAACAGCGCACTGGATTTCTGGTTTTCAGAGAAAAACATATTCGTATCTATGTGATCTTGCTGTACATACATAGAGATAATGTTTTCCACCGTTCAGTTCGTACGCCCAGAACGATTAGATCAAGAATTGAAAGGCACGTTATTGTATTATTGTAATCCCCACATAAATTAATAAACTGATGACTGTTATAATGCTGACTAATGTCACACTAGACATTCCTAAGAGCTCCATGTCTCAGGGTGCTATCATTTTTCACATGTTTACACACAGCTCTGACTGTTGCCGTGCGCAAGATCTGTAGGTAAGGTAGATTAGGTTAGGTTAGGTTAAGTTAGGTAAGGTTAGGTTAGGTAGGATACTGTTGTGGGACTGTATAGGATGCAGCATTGACGGTCCCCGTGAGGTTAGGTTAGGTTAGGGAAGGGAGGTTAGGTCAGGTTAAGTTGTGTTAGGTTAGGTTAGGTTAGGTTAGGTTAGGTTAGGTTAGGTTACGTTAGGTTAGGTTAGCTTAGTTTAGGTTAGGTTAGGTAAGGTTAGGTGGTATCTTATTTCACATGTTTACGCACAGCTCTGACAGTTGCCGTGCGCAAGATCTGTAGGATAGATAGGTTGGGTTATGTTAGGTAGGAGACTGTTGTGGGAGTGTATAAGATGCAGTATTGACGATCCCCGTGAGGTTAGGTTAGGTTAGGTTAAGTTAGGTTGGGTTTGGTTGGGTTAGGTTGGGTTAGGTTAGGTTAGGTATGGTTAGGTTAGGTTAGGTTAGGTTAGGTTAGGTTAGGTTAGGTGGTCTCTTCTTTGACATGATTACACACAGCTCTGACAGCTGCCGTGCTCATGATCTGTAGAAATACGTGGTTGGGAAATGATGCAAATATTACACACAGCTAAGTTAATCTACTCATCAAACGAAGATAGAGGCATACAAGGTCTGTAGTATTGACATCAATAGGTTCTGTGTTGATGCGGCTGGATTCTATCAAAAAGGAACTCGTATTGCGGGACCGCAGATCGGTGGGAGTTTGTTTTTGGACCATCCGTCGCCTGCAGTCAACGATTACTTTTCGTGTACTTTGCAGGGTTCGGAGCAATAGATCAGTGGCTGGGTCTGGTTAAGACGCAAGAAAATCACAGAATTTAAAAAAATATTACAAATACTGATTGTGCAGAAACTTTATTTATGCAAAGTATGCAAATCTCGAAAAACCTTTATTTTTCCCTCAAAACTCTAAGAACGAGACTCTCCGAGGACGCTAAAGCGTTCTCTATGCCTGTCTTGTTATCTGAGAGTTTACACTGAACTTTTTCGGGTTGTCCCAACAGCCGTTTCAAACCTCCTTTTGTCGCTTAGTTCATAATTGTGTAAAAACTATTTTCAATGTGAACAATATCACGTATTCCCATGCAATTTTTTAAACTAACTGAAAAGAAATATCAGATCACCTTGTGTCACACAGTTTAGTTCGCGCTGAAGGCCAGCGTGAGGAACCTGTGTGTTCACGGCTCGTCTTACACCTTCTTGGGTGTAAGCATGTTGTGTCGGTCTACACTGCTACCTTCAAATACGATTATGGTGCTCTATGCTTATGCCCTCATATCATTTCGTTTCCTGTGACTTCAGACCAAAAATACTTGGACAATCTGAATTGAAGTAGGCCTATTTGTTCGCTAAAATTATCAATTTTTCAACCGTGTTTCTTTAACAACAACACAAACGCCGGGAACATACTTACCCAGGCTCATTGGTGCAGAGGCGCAGAGCCCCGTACAGGCCTTGCTGACCGTGAACCTGCCGTGTGGCGCGCGTCGAGGGCCAGCGTGGGGAAACTCTGAGCTCAAGGCTAGTCGTACACCTTTCTGGGTGTGTTTGCCTTGCCATCTTCCTGGTGTAAGAAAAACGTGTGATCACGGTAGCGAACATACCTTGCCGAGCATGATTATGTTGTTTGAGGTATATATCTCGCTAACGCAAACGGAAACTACGATTACGGTTGGCAACACACCGTCAGTACCGTGCAATAGGTGTACATAGTAAAATAATAGTGCGAATTCACTTTCATTACGTTTAACAAGTGATACGATTTTTACCAGAGTTAAATCACTTCCATCATCCATTCATCGTGTTGCTCTACTAATTAGTCCGGACACGACCACATTTAAGTCTTTGACATCTATATCGAACGACTTATTATAGGCAGCAGACACCAAATAAGAAGAACGGAACACTACTCTGTGAGGAGTAGCACCAGTTGCATGGCTGAGAGACGGATTAACGGCGCACTGGATTTCTGGATATCAGAGAAAAACATCAATCTCTGTGATCTTGCATAGAAATAATGGTTTCCACCTTTCAGTTGGTACGCCCAGAAGTCTTAGATCTAGGAATGAAAAGCACGTTATGGTAGTATTGTAATCCCCACATAACTTAATAAACTGATGACTGTTATAATGCTGCCTAATGTCACACTAGACATTCCTAGGAGCTCCATGTCTCAAGGTGGTATCATCTTTCACATGTTTATTTACAGCTCTGACTGTTGCCGTGCGCAAGATCTGTAGGTTAGATAGGTTAGGTTAGGTTAGGTTAGGACTGTTAGGACTGTTGTGGGAGGGTAAAGGATGCAGAATTGACGGTCCCCGTGAGGTTCCGTTAGGTGAGGTTAGGTTAGGTTAGGTTAGGTAAGGTTAGGTAAGGTTATGTTAGGTTAGGTTAGGTTAGGTGGTATCTTCTTTCACATGTTTACACACAGCTCTGACAGTTGCCTTGCGCGATCGAAAGGCACCCTGTGGCCACTATTGGGATCATCATGACATTTATGCAACGTCTCGCTTGTATTTGCGTCTGAATGCAACTGCACCCAACGCAAAATCCGAAAAAAACTGAAAAATTTGACACTTTTTAACGATATTTTCTTGCCGTTGGGTTGTTTCTCCTGATAGGGGTAGGAAGGCGCGGGAAACGATTTTGTATGATTCCAACCTTTTAAAAAATCGCACAGAGATACGTTATATTGTTCACATTGAGAATAGTGTTTAAACAATTATGAACTAAGCGACAAAAGGTGGTTTGAAACGGCTGTTGAGACAACATGTCCGTTTGCACTTGCCGTACGCGGAAGATCAGGTCGAGAGAGGTTTCGGACGAAAATGAGATTCGGAGACGCATCTAAAATACAAACAAACCCTGTTAGTCTACGTCTAAAACCATCAACAAAGCATGCACAATTGAAATCACCTGGAAGAGAAAAGAGAAATTTTGATTACGTTTAGACATCCTAGTGTGCTGAAAACACTTGAAAACAATGAGTTGTGTCGTGTCTCCTTCCAATGCCATGGTTTTTCTTAATCATCTTTCAATGGCCTTTGCTGGTCTTTGGCAGAGAAAGGAAGTGTTTTGGGTAGGTGCAAAAATGGGATAAAAACAGCAATAACAAAGATCAGTACATTAAAACACCAAGGTTTGAACCAACACCATTATTAGCTAACCCAACACGCACGCGCTGTATTGCGGCCTAACATGAATTTGGTCCTAAAGAGGACCGCTCACTACAAGTCATGAAACCGGTCTCTGACAGGACCTAACCTAACCTAAAACTAACAAAATCGGTGGTCAAAAAAAATTCTCCCGACATTAATAATGCAAAAGGACCGGGCGAAGGATCGGCTCCGATCTAACCTAACCTACCCTAGACTAACACGCATAATAAAAATAATACATGAAGGAGTGACTCACCTTGTCGTATTCCACCTTAGGAAGACGCACCCGCGCTATCGTTGCACAAGCACACGCGACAACAATCCTGATTTCATATAATCACGAACACTCGCGACACGTCGAAACGACACGAAAACAGGATGGCGTCTCGCGCGGGAATCGCCCAGTATATATACTTTTGTGGTGTTCCGCATGCGCGCGCACGTTAGGGTGCAGCTGCTTCCAGACGCAAATGGAGGCGAGACGTCGCAAAAATGTCATTATGATCCCACTAGTGGCAACGGGGGCTCTTTTTAAGGCCATTTACTGTCCAGGAATAAGTATGATGTTAGGCGTTACAGCTCAGTGTCAGGTGTGTAGACAGACTTAAGATTGAAACAAGACCAATGGTAGGGTCGCATTTGAATCTCGCACTCTTCCCAGCCAATCAGGCAGCTGGTGTTCCGCATGCGCGCCGAGCTCTAAGTACGACGCTCGCACCTGGGACTACCCACATAACCTCCAAAATACACCAAACCCCAGGCCTGCATCTCCGCTCAGCAGGCCTGCAGAAGGGAGTTTTACCTGAATTGACAGGACTTCCCCGCTGGCCTAGGCTAGTGGGGTGTCTGTCTCACTGGGCCACTTTGTGGCTGGGGGCACCTTGCTAACATCTAAAGGACCCCCCGCGCGGTAGAGATTTCTCCCGGGTTAGCAACCCATATGCGCCACACTCTCACCAACATACACTCCACCCCCTGAGGAGCCGCAATTCTGAGCAGGGGCTGGGACCCCCCGGGTAGGGTGTTGCACAAAATTAAAATGGATACTGACTCGACCGCATTTAGGCACGTCTTTGTCTAGAATGAACGTGTGCAAAATTTGAGCGTGATCGGACGACGTTCAGCCAGTGCTCAAGTCGCTCGAAGTTTCTGTGCCATGTATAAAGTGAGCATCTATACGCCACTTAACGGTTCTTCTATGTGACCGCACCTGGTCGCAGATCAATGATACCTGGTGTGTGAGTTCTTAAGGGAATCCTGTTCCCTTTAAGATGGAAAAGGAGGCAACCCGTCGACTCATCCACCGTTTACAGCTCAAAAATGTTCGAAATTTCTAATTTGAAATTTTTCAGCATTTGGAACATTGCTTTGAATGTCTTGCTATGTAGATATTGCGGGAGATTCTATTAGGATGCCGTTGCAGCCCTTTCTACATTAAGCGCACTTAGTTTTATCTAGAAAAGGGAAAAAACGCCGTCTAGCGCCTTGAGGGTAGACAACAGTCTGACGTGTGTGTCGAGATTCTGCCTACCCTCCAGGCGTACAACCAGTCTCGAGATCATTTTTCCGCTTGTTACTATCAAAGGCGAGTGTGTTAAGTGCATGGAGTGGCTCGGCCAAGTCCTCGTCGAATAGCCTCCACTATCCACACAGTTACAGTGAGTGACCGAAATTCAAAGTATCTGAAAACGCGAGAATTACAAATTACTAACATTTGTGGCAGTGTAGCGGAGGTGGGTGGCGGGGTCACTGATATTTCCACCTCAGTAGGTGCAGAACAACTTGACGGACGCTCGTGTTCAGATTTACTCTGCTGCGATCACATCCAAAGGCACGAGAATGCCGCTCAGGCAGCCCCGATGGGCACACCAGTCAGGGTACCAAATTCTTCAATCGTCTTGAGCAACGAGCAAACTTTGTCCGATCGCACTCAAATTTTGCATACGGTCATTGCAGACCAGTAGGTGTCCAAATTCGGTCGAGTCAGTGGAATTTAATTTTTTTGAAACACCCTACCCCCGGGGTCAGCCAGCAACAGCGCATAAAAAACAAGAAGACAATGAACCATTAAAAATGGTGTAAATGGTGCTCGTTCTTTACACATCTACTTCATTTTTATACCATTCAATTGCCTCGAATTTTATGCCAGGAAAAAACTCTTCTTCCACGGCATTCCCCCATCTTAGTTTTGTCCACAACCGGTAGGAACGCTAGTGGGTGCGTGGTCTTAGTTCGGAAACCGGCCACCAGGGGTGTGGTCACATGGTTACAACTGTAGCCGCTAGGTGTCGTCATCAACACAGCCATCTTTGGCGTCGTAGTTCCGCCCACGGCCAGGAGGAACGCTAGTGTATATTCTTAGTTCGAAAACCGAACAACAGAAGTGTCCTTAGACACATTCGCTCGGCTGTAGTGGTTAAATATCATTATCAACACACCATCTCTGACATTTTACTTGAGTCCAACCAAATAAATGGCACTACCAACTTCGGAGAACTGTAGAGGATTTCGGGTCCCAACAGTTGGTACCTGCTACATAACGCGCCTGCGCGTTGTGTCCTTCGTCTGTGTTGTCATGGCGGCCTTCCCTGGCCTTCCCTGTTTGTGCAGAAAAGACATGTCCTGTGCTTTGTGACCTTACACTCCATTCCCATTCCACATCGTACCCACCTTCTTTTTAGCGTATATTTATTTAAAATAATCCACAGTCTAAAAAAGGTGATTAACACTAAAAACAATCTAAGTTTATATCTCCCACTCAAATACATATTTTAATGGCAACGCAAGTCTCTTTAGATTTATTTTTCTCCAAATCGAACTTCCAGTCACCAAAAGTTAAATTAAAATATTCAAATTGTTTCACAAAAAAAATCATTATAAATTCCATTTTTTCTTTGCCATGTTGACTTCGAACCATCATTCTTTGGGCTGGAATGCCAGTTTCTTTCATTCGCAGCTATTTCGCATTCCGACAATCCATCGCGACAGGACCTTGTTTTATCCCTTGGCTACGTGCTCTCGTCGTAGTTGGCGCTAGTTGCGCTAGTGGCGCTAGTGGCGCTAGTTTCGCCGCTAGATGGCGACACTGTATCTGTCATCTTAGTTCCATTAGCTGTCACCTCACCAACGTCCTTCCAAGGTTTGGGACTTAGAAGAAAAATTTCTTCCCAAAAAAAGTATGAAACTTTTCAGCATTTCCATTGAAATTCGATAGATGCTCAACCTCTCTCTAAATTCCACAAAAAAAAATTCAGTTTATGTTCTCCCTTCGCGTTTTATAACCTATCAAAACTTTATATTACAAATTTCTTTTAAAAATGTATACACAACAAAAAAAAACCTTTATCATTTCTTTGTCATCGGATCACGACCTTCAAAATGATATCTCACACTCATTTGCAGCTGTTGTACTTTCACAGCTGAAAGTGACCGACTAAATTGCACACCTACCCGGTACAATACTCGTTCATCTTACCCACATAAGTGAATATGTATATGTGGTTTGGTAAAGAACGAGTAAAAACAAAAAAAAAAACGCGCCAGACGCCATCCTGTTTTCGTGTCGCTTCGACGTGCCGCAAGTGTTCGTGATTATATTAAATCAGGATTGTTGTCGCGTGAGCTAGTGCAACGATGTTGCGGGTGCGTCGTCCTGCTGACCCGGTCCAATGAAGACTGATGGAGTTCTTCTTATGAAAAAGTTGATTTTTAAAGAATTTAGTGAAAGTTATTGTGAGGTGTACACCTTATCGGTTTTCAGACTCCAAGTTTTCAATCCGCACACAGCTCGCCAAGTTTTCAATCTACTTCGCTTCAACCTACCGTTGCCATACAAACTTCCGGAGGTAACTACATATCGGTCTGGTCATGAGCTACTGCCGTAAGGCCGAACATTCCCAGCACTAGCAGCACGCTGGGCACGCTTGGCATGGATGCCACTCATTACGAACTGTGGCATAAAACGCACGGGAACTTCGAGCCGCTTATTCAGTCAGCGACACCCGAAACACAGCCGCACAGTCTCGCCTATGCATCCAGGCGTCCTCGCGGACGAGAGGGAACTGAGCGCGAGGGCTAACCACTCCCAACGGCGACCGCCATCGTCCCTCTCCCACAGCGCGGAAAGTGTCGAATTCTAATGGTCGGGCCCGGCCATCACAGACGACCCGCATCGCAACTGATGAGATGCAGGCAGTATAGGGTTTGGTGGCCTGACTCTTTCCTTGTCTCTGGACTGACCTAACGGCCTACTCTGTACATTTTATGAAGGCAGTTTGGATGCAGTGGTAGCAGTTGCATTACGTGGTTTGTCCGCGTGCCGATCTGGTCTAGGCCAGCAGTAGGTGGATCGGGGGAGGACGGGGGATATGGTTATTTGGCATCCATTCACCATGGAAATGTAAAATAATTGTTTATCACTTCATTATCTTGATGTACTGTGTTGTGTGCGTCTAAGCTAACACCACTTCAGTAGTTCACGAATTTCAGTGGACTTGTACAAATTCTATACTTAACGGCAAGGGGTGATTCACCTGAGACTCTGTGTACAGTGTACTACAGCTGTAGTAGTAGTTTGTGGTAAGTACTACAAGGTCAATAGACCTAATATTTTCGAATATTTGTACGGTTTTTGATGTTTGAAGGCCGAAAAGTTTGGATTTGTGGTGTTACAGAAAGGCTTTACAATAGTATTACAAAGTACTACAGGACGCTTTGTACAGAAGTGAATTGCCCCGCTTAACGTACACATAAACAACAATTCAATCAGCTACACCGCTTCTGTTTTGCATCCGTTGTTATTGCCTTAATTTTACCCTCGAAAATGTTTCGAAAATGACATATTAGATTTCTGAGAAACAAAATATAAAAATTAAAAAAATATACTCATATTTAGAAACGGCAGTTTTGTCATGGGACCATTCGCCGCCCGCAGTCAACAATCACTTTTCGAGTACTCTGCAGGGCTTGGAGTAATAGTGTAGATAGGTAGCCAGGTCCAGTTAAGCTGTGATAAAAACGCAGACTTTAAAAAAGTTATACAAATAGTAAATGTGCAAAAAATGTTTTGTAAATATGCGAACCAAAAACATTTAATTCTTAGTAAAAAAATGTTTTTCCTTCGAAACTCAAGGAACGAGTCTGTCCTAGAACGCTAAAGCGTTCTCCATGCCTGATTTTTTTGTAAACACCAGCGGCAATCCAAGAGAAAAGAAAATCTGGCCTAGTGTCACCAGGAGCGAGCGGCATGCTCAGAACAGGCATTGTTGCTCTCAGCAAGGTCTCAGGTTAACCAAGCAGTTTTTTGCTAAGATCGCTTTCTTCTTCAAGTATTGAGAACATTTGTGAGCTACTTTATCATTCGCACATTCCAGTCATATATCATATACTGCACTCAACTTCCTTTACTTGTCTATCTGTCTGTGAACTTTAGCTGCTGTTCAAAGGCCAAAAGTGTCAGCTGCTTTACAGAAATTGAGGTCAAAGCTTGCATCACTAAGATCTGGTATTTCTGTTGCTTAAAGGACAGACTCGGGTACAGCAAGCTCTTCAATTTCAGAAGACTCAAAAGCAACTGAAAATACCAGTGAGTAAATGGCGTAACGCAAGCATAAGCGCACTGAAATTTTACGATGTACACCTTTTGCACAGTAGCGACGCTTATAAAGGTGTGTGGCGTGTGGCCTAAGGTGAACAAACTTTCCGTTTGCGTTAGCGATTTCTGTACATCAAAATAACATTATCACGCATGGCAAGGTATGTCACACGTTCCTGTTACATCAGATTGATGTGGCCAACACACCCCGAAAGGTGTACAACTAGACGTAAGTTTACACTTTCCTCACGCTGGCCTTTGGCGCGTGCCACACGACATTTTACCGTCTGTACGGCGTGTACGGGGCTGTGCGCAAACACCAATGAGCCTGGGTATGTAGCTGGGGTACTGTTGGTGGTTAATAAACACGGTTGAAAAATATATAATTTAAGGGACCTAAAAGCCTACTTCTATTCGGATTGTCCAAATATTTTTGGTCTGAATTCTCAGGCAAGGCCCATAACCATAATCGTGTCTAAAGCTAGATGTGTGGGCCGCGAAACATGCTTACACCCAACAGGGTCTGTCGACGAGCCGTGAGCTCAGTTTCCTCACGCTTGCCTTCGGCGCGAGCCACACTGCCTTTCATAAGGTGATCTGATTCTTCTTTTCAGTTCGTTTCAGAAAATCCCAGGAAAATACTTGATAATGTTTACAGCGAAAACAGTGTTTAACCAATTCTGAGTTTAGAGACAGAAGGTGGTTTAAAACGGCTGATCAGACAAAATAAAAATGTTCGGTCTGAACTCTCAGATAAAAAGATCTAAGGCCAATTAATTTAATCTCTACGGGGGCTCTCTATTAAGGATGTACTGTCTGGGGATAAGGATAATGTTAGGCATTACAGCTCTGTGTCAACTGTGTCAACAGTGTGTAAACATGTGCTTGTTGCTTATGATTGTTGCTTATGGACGATTCAGATGTCGCAGACTTAGATATGGAGTTGCCGAAACAATCAAAAGAGAAACTAGAGGAATGGATACAGAGATATGAAGTGATGAAAATCTGGTAGAAATTGCAACGCTTGGTAAGCGTGAAGAAAGCGTATTCGCACTTTTATTTTACGATGTACACCTCTTACACCGTACTGAAACATATGTTGCCTACCGTAATCGTACGTTCCGATTGCGTTAGCGAGATATACATCCATAAGATAAGAAAATCTGGCCTAGTGTCACCAGGATCGAGCGGCATGCTCAGAACAGGCATTGTTGCTTCCAGCAAGGTTTCAGGTTAACCAAACTAAAACTAATGTTCAGACAAAGTAAAAAATATCAGCGCTTACAGCACTGAGTCGCCCTCGTTAACTGAACGATGACTGTGAATAAAAAATTGTCAATCACAACTTGGAAATTTAAGCTTAGACAAAAATAAAAGGAACAAGCTGGCCCGTCCCTTCCGTCATCCTCGGTGCCAGTTCCGCTGCGCTCCACCGGCACCTCGGATTGACAGGGGGACTTGGCCAGCTTGGCCTGCCGGCGGCGTTTGCGGGGGCCTTCGGCCCCCGCCTCAAGTCTCCCTAGAAGTGCCCGATAGCAGATGTATTTGATACGATTAAAATCGTAAACATGAGCCCGTCCCTGAGCGCGCCGCGATGGTAATAGTGTGCGCGCAGCGGCCAACCCTAACCTCAAAAAACAAAAACAGACAAAGTTTCATTAATCAAAAATGCGATACAAATCGAAAATTGTTGCCACCGCACGTGATTGTACGTTAAAAAAGTAGTTGATCCTCAAAATTTGAAGTTTTTCTATGAACGATAAGTCGGCGAACATACGTCCGCCCGAACGCACATGCGGCATCAGACTATAAGCCCGGCTCCTGCCGTTTCTAAAGAAACGTGTCGGGACGGGCTAAAAACGGAAAGCTCTGACATTCGAACCGAAGACCCGTCCCAAGTGGACCGGTCTATTAGACCGCGCGACCAGGCCGACATTGTTACTAGAGATGGCCGATATGATATCGATATATCGAAATATCAATATTTTAGGCTCGATATATCGATATTTTTTATCGATATTGGAATTTTCCGATATGTAGATATATCGATAATACCGGTCGATTTATCGGCCCCCGGTAAATTAAACGTAACCGCTCAAAAATGAATTCATGCACCGGTGAAACTACCGTCAGGCGTCACATTCGTAATGTTCGTCGTCTGCCGTTCCCGTCAGGCAGAGCTGCAAGAAAGAAGCAGACTGAACCGAGCTCAGGCTCGGCCTCGGCCCGCGCCGTCCGCCGTGGGCAGCACAAGCCTCCCCCCCCCCCCCCCTTCCCTCACTGCTAGGCGGGCGGAGCGGGCGGCAGAGCTGGCAGGCAGGCAAGTGCGGAACCGCTGGCTGCGGGGTGATAGCTTTCTTCCCTCCCTCCCCCAATTTGACGGCAACCTCGTACCCCGTGTTGTTTTGTGTTTCGGTGGCCTTCTCGTTAATATCCACATAATAGCCATGCCTCGCAAAAGCGAAGTGTGGAAGCACTTCTTAAAAAATGGGAAAGCATCTGCCACATGCAAGCTATGCGGCAAGGATGTGGGCACAAGTAGCAACACGTCTAACATGTGGTCCCATTTAGAAGTGAAGCACAGCATCAGGAACCCAAAGAGCAAGAAAAACGGAAGTTCTCGACCCGGCTCTAGCTCGTCGCGGGATGATGCCGAATCTGAGGATGAGATCGATGTTGAGGACCCTGAACCGCTTACTACTGTAAGTACACTACGTTTTCATTTACGTTACTTGGCGAATAGTTGAATGTCAAGCGCATCCAAACGGCGTTATGCGTCATGTTTTTATTTTAATCATCCAAAAGTACCGCCTTGCCAGCTTCCGTACCTGTTTCGGACCCTTCACATTTCCGTAGCGCAGTTCAAGAAACATATGGAATGAACGTAATCGTACCGTATTCCAGCGCATGTTGTAACTGAAGTTTAAAAGGTTTACAGGGTGATGCCGCAGGTGCTCCTTCAGGTTCCGGAGAAAGTCGCTCCGATGACGGGGACGGGGGTCGTCCTGGCGGCGCTCCGTCTGCGGGGTTGTTACCGCCGCTGGCGCACTTGCTCGGAAAGCGGCGCTCTGGTTCAGCAGCTGGTGAAGGGGGGCCGCAGCCAAAGCAGCTGACACTTCAGTCGTCGTATGACAGGGCGACGTCATTTAAAGGTACGGTTCTCATCGGCCCCTGTGCGCATTTCGGTGAAGTCAAGGACTGGGTTCCCTGTTGCGGCCCGGCCCGCGGAGTCCGGCTATATTTTATCGGCGTTCGGAGTATCAAGTATCTATTAGCTCGAGCCGGATCTCAGAACGCCCAGTAAAGATTGCCGGGTCTCCGCGCGCCGCCCAAAGGAACCCGGATCGTGCACTGCCGTTTCGATTGTTTAAAGCCGTCACTTTTGGAGTGCGCTCATCAGCATTTTGTTTTCCTGGCAGAGGGTGGTGAACGTGACGCGCAACAGCGAGATTCATTACTGTATATGATGATGAAGGAGAACTTGCCGTTGTCATTTTCCAGAAGTGACGGATTTCTATATTACAACTCTAAAACCACCCCACTGTGGTCACCTCCTTCGCGCCAAACCATGACTCGGCGCATGGAGTTGAAGTACGAGACTGCGGCCAGTCTAGTAAAGTCGGCACTTAGGGGTCGTTCACATACCACGTGGTATTCGTCAGGGGGGGGGGTAGGGGGTCGACCAAGTACCACTCAGTGTCACGTGGGGGGGGGGGGGGGGTGTCTAGGCTGTGTCACGTGGTATTTTGTCAAGCATCAAAACTGCGGCTATACGAGATGATGAAACCACAAAATTCTCGGGAACACGTCTACCAGGCCGTGCACCGTAGGGCAGCGCCCGAGTCTGAGGTGCCCATTGGCAGGACCAGAGGCAGTGGCTCGCGCGGCCAGGTCCGTCGGCGCCGATTTTATTTATCAGTGGGTGACAAGTAGATCGAGTGCACAAAAATACGTTATTACTGATATCTCAGTGCATTCCAGTTTGTTTTCACTGTCTGCTGTGTGTTGTGTAAAGTTGATAAATTCAAAACAAAAATGACTTCAACATTTTTGCATCACCTTAGTAACAGATATATTTTTAATATACATTTACCTGTTGGTTTTTGTGTACTGTCTTCACCACAAGATATTTAAAGCTTAAAATATACCTTTGCGATTAATAATTACAGGAATGAATGCAGATATATCATCAACTTTGCAGATAAAACAAAAACAGGCTAAATTACAAAAAATAAAAAATACCACGTGACTTTGGGGGGGGGGGGGGGGGGGGGGGGTCAGCCGGGGTACCACGGTAGGTCACGTGGGGGGAGGGGGGTCAAAATTTGGCCAAAATCGTACCACGTGGTATGAGAACGACCCCTAAGTGGGGAATTCAAAACAGAAGAGTCAGCATGGTTATAGTGGACAATGCCGAAAACATAAAGCTTGCGGTGAAAACGGCATTCGGGGAGGGTAGAATGTTGAACTGCTTTGATCACACTCTAAATCTAATTCCCAAATATGCCCTTGGAGTTAAGTCAGACAAGGACCCCACGCCTCATGTCGCTGGAGTGCCTCAATTAATCCACAAATTGAAGAATGTTGTGACTTTGAGTCACACCAGTACGAACTTTTCTAACGAACTGACAAGGATTCAGAAAGACCAGTTTCACAAAACTGAGGGCACAGCTTTGAGACTCCTGCAAGATGTAAGAACCCGCTGGGGCTCCACCTTCATAATGATTGACCGTTTCCTGGAACTATCGGATGTGACGTACCAAGCAGCGGCAAAGTTTCCGGAAGTGTCCATGCTGACAGCCGCGGAGCTAGCTACGGTGCGTTCCATCATGGAGGTACTTCAACCATTCCATGAAGCTACTAAGGAAATGGGAGCGGAGCGCTACACTACGTCCAGCAAAGCTATTCCCACGGTTTTCTTGATTGGCGAGGTAAGCCACTCTTCCTACCCAATTTCGCTACCCAATACCTAATTTTGAGTTTTTTTGTTTTTTTTTACGAAGCGAGAGCGCACACGAGACGCCTGTCCGACCGGGGAATGCCCATCGAAGCGCACGCAGCACGGAAACGCGAGTCACATGCTGCAGCTTTTCTTGTTCCAGGCCATCAACAAAGTCACAGCACCGGATGGTATTGCTCGACGATTCAAGGAGTTCTGCCTTAGTGAAATTCAACGGCGTTTTGGTAACATTGAACACCACAAAACCCTCGCAATTTCAACAATGCTCGACCCTCGCTTCATCAAAGCCTACTTCCAGGTAACAGCCGCATTCGATGTATACGCTACGCTAACTCCAAATGGAAAATTTTGTACGTTGCCAATGAACAGAAATATACGATTTAGTTCATAACAGTGTACGAATTGGTACATATCCGATGTATGCACAGATCTATTGGTAATGTACAAAACTGTCCATTTGCAGTTAGCGTGTATCCAGGTTAACTTGCACCAAGCTAGTTCGGATATTTGTCATCGTACTTTACTCCTTTCTATATTTCAGTCTCCACGGGCTGTGGCCAACACTATGACACTGGTCGAAATGGAAATCCGACAGGAGATGCGGACGGGTTGTGATGCGGTCACAAAGGCGGTTCAGAGTTCAGCGGCAGAAATAACAGGTGCGGCCGACGACGACGACGACACAAATGTAGTATCTTCACAAACAGTGCTTTACCGCAAGCCAGGCGCGCCTACCGTTACACTGTTCGAAATTGCAATAAGTCTGCAATGATTTGTTATTGCAGAATATTTGCAATAACATGTCATTGCATTAAAATTGCGCAAGCGATTATTGGAAAACTTTCGCAATAACGCATCATTGCAAAATGTTGCACTGATCATTGCAATTGCGCATTGATCAATTGCAATAATCATTGCAATTTTGGTCGTTATTGTTTTTTCATTTACAGAGTTCAGAACTTTCGGCTAGAAATGCAGAGGGCGTTAAAGCTCAATTTAAGTGTCTCCTATGAATCTTCTCAAATTCGATTAAAGAAACACGGTTTCGGAAGCTCCGTGGCGGTACTCGCGCTTGGTGACCTCAGCGCGCCTGGCTTGCCTACGGAAATGTGCCGAAACGATAGCCGCGACGGTAGCGAATTGCACTTCGAGCTTGTTCGTAATTCAACCCTTTCCTTGTGCAGCTGTTTCTGCTGGTCCAGAACCAAGTGCAGAGAGAGCTCCGGCTACGAACCAACGCAAGAGCGGGCTGTGGGCATCCCATGCAGAGCTGGTCCGCGCCACAAACGAAGGGACGACGGACGACATTCCTAGCCGTGCTAAGTCTGAGCTCCGCGCGTATGTAGGTCGCGAGTTGCTGCCGATAGACGTGGATCCATTTAAGAGTTGGCAGGCCCTTAAGCCTCTGTACCCTAATTTATATAGAATAGCGCGGAAGTATCTATCTATTCCCGCAACATCTCTGCCATCAGAGAGATTGTTTTCTAAGTTAGGGTTAATTTCTTCAGAAGAATCTTCCCGCCTAACCGCTGAGCACTTGTCGCAGCGTGTTTTTTTGTCTAGTCTGGCGACGGAATTGTGGGAGGCATCGGCCGTGCCAAAATAAATTTTCAGTTATTATTGTTTTGTTTCATGATTAAAGACTGTCGTCTTGTTCTTCATTATAGACGTCATCACGTTTTGTTTTTTATTACGGGCGTTGTCGATCGCATCGCCTAAAATTTTTTTAATTTTTTTTATTTATTTAAATAAAAAACATGTTGATACTGATTCACATCTCTGTGTTTTAGTTTTCCCCTTCAAATTATCGATATGTGGTCGATATATCGAATTATCGATATTTTAGGTCGATATATCGATATCAAATTTATCGAAAAATGTTAATATCGATCTTACAAATATATTTTTCGTTTAGCTGGGCATCTCTAATTGTTACGAAGCTTCGCGTGGCGGACCATCACAAGCCACTGCCGCGTTGCAGAGTGCCAACCAAAGCGGAGAGGAATGAGAATATGGAGCCAAGTTAGCGACAATAGGCCTTCTCATTTAACAAAGGACTATTCTAAAATAAATCGGATTAAATGTAATCTCATGCCCAATTGTAGACTATGGTAGATTGGTTACGTCTGATTTTGTTAAATGAACTGGAATTCTTTTTACAGTAAATCGGTACAATTGTTTTAGATTCTCCGCCCACTCCGTGCGATGCCAATATGTCATTTTGAAACAATAAGCAGCAAGCTGAGATGATTTACATTGTGTTAATTTGAAGTTAGTTACCACAGGTTCAATTACATTGTATGATAAAGAAGATGTTAAATATAATGTAGGAACAATGGTAATTAATATTTTTAAAACATATATAAGTTTTAAAAGTTGGTAGAACCGCAGCATAGCTCCGCCCATTTCTGTGGCTCCATCTAGCGGCATATGAAGGAACTCAAATGAACGACAAGAGTTACCTATAGCAACGACACTTGCAGAAAATGAGGAAAATAAAAAGTAGAATGGTCGATGCAGAGAGCTCCTCGCTCCGCTCGGGCTCAAAAATAATCGGTCTCAGCTCTCAGAAAAAAAGTCTGAGGCCATATAGTTTTATTCCCATTTATAATAGTAAGGTGCTTTTGTAGCAAATTAATTTTTTAATTTTGCCTGTCTCTATCTGTAAACATCAGCTTCCAGCCTCAGAGAAGAGAAAATCTATCCCGCTAACAATTGGTTCTAGCATTCCTGCTGCTTCCAGACAAAATTCAGGCAAACCAAGGAGTTCTGCTTTGCAAGGATCAGTTTCTTTTCATGGTACTGTTGAAACCACTTTGTTACTTTCTATCAAACATGCTAAAAGTGAGGTTTAAATAATGCTAATGGCTTTTTAATTTTGTGATGCCCTTTTTGTTAACACCAGCGGCAATCCATGAGAAAAGAAAACACACCAATGAGCCTGGGTATGTAGCTAGGGTACTGTTAGTAGTTAATAATCACGGTTAAAAAATAAATAATTTTATGGACCCAAAAGCCTACTTCTATTCGGATTGTCCAAATATTTTTGGTCTGAACTCTCAGGGAAGGCACATAGGCATAATCGCATCTATAGCTAGATGTGTGGGCCGACACAACATGCTTACACCCAAGAGGGTCTGTAGACGAGCCGTGAGCTCACAGTTTCCTCACGCTTGCCTTCGGCGCGAGCCACACTGCCTTTCATAAGGTGATCTGATTCTTCTTTTCAGTGCGTCTCAGAAAATCCCATGAAAATACTTGATATTGATTACATTGAGGACAGTGTTAAGGGGTCGTTCACATACCACGTGGTATTCGTCAGGGGGGGGAGGGGGTCGACCAAGTACCACTCAGTGTCACGTGGGGGGGGGGGGGGGTGTCTAGGCTGTGTCACGTGGTATTTTGTCAAGCATCAAAACTGCGGCTATACGAGATGATGAAGCCACAAAATTCTCGGGAACACGTCTACCAGGCCGTGCACCGTAGGGCAGCGCCCGAGTCTGAGGTGCCCATTGGCAGGACCAGAGGCAGTGGCTCGCGCGGCCAGGTCCGTCGGCGCCGATTTTATTTATCAGTGGGTGACAAGTAGATCGAGTGCACAAAAATACGTTATTACTGATATCTCAGTGCATTCCAGTTTGTTTTCACTGTCTGCTGTGTGTTGTGTAAAGTTGATAAATTCAAAACAAAAATGACTTCAACATTTTTGCATCACCTTAGTAACAGATATATTTTTAATATACATTTACCTGTTGGTTTTTGTGTACTGTCTTCACCACAAGATATTTAAAGCTTAAAATATACCTTTGCGATTAATAATTACAGGAATGAATGCAGATATATCATCAACTTTGCAGATAAAACAAAAACAGGCTAAATTACAAAAAATAAAAAATACCACGTGACTTTGGGGGGGGGGGGGGGGGGGGGGTCAGCCGGGGTACCACGGTAGGTCACGTGGGGGGGGGGGGGGTCAAAATTTGGCCAAAATCGTACCACGTGGTATGAGAACGACCCCTTATCCAATTCTGAATTAAGAGACGAAAGGTGGTTTAAAACGGCTGTTTAGACAGAATAAAAATGTTCGGTCTGAACTCTCAGATAAAAAGATGAGGCCAATGCATTTAATCTCTACTAGTATTGATGTCAAAACTTTATTTCGACAAATATTGGTAACCCTGCTGGACCCGGTCCTTGGTTTTGTCGAAAGGGGGTGAACCGAATTTGGGGTCTCTATCTCATTTTATGTAGATGTAGACTAACAACATACATCTGAAATGCTACAAAAGCGCATTTTTAAAACCTGAACAGATTGAGGTATTTCAAAGACATTACATGTCAGGGTTTTACACCATGCTAAATCGATTAAAACCATCCCTGCCCCAACCAAAGTCGGTGACACTCGAGTTAGACAAGTGTGGTGGTTCGACGTAGAATAACCCCACTTCCTTATGATTTAAAAGCGGAACTTCTGCAGGAGGTCGGGCGGTATGGATAAGTAAAAACCTAAAGTAATATGAATTTTGACACTTTTTTTTAAACTGCGATAGTGGTTATTGCAAAAAAGATGTGATACACTACCTACAGGACGTAATGGGTCCGTTAATGCAAAATTAGCCTGTACCCAGTCCAGGAATTCCATAGGTCGCATGGAATTCCATGAGCCCCACACCATGAAAGTGTGACGTCTTTCCATCGGGAGCACCGAGGTTTCCAAGGGCATAAGTGCACCATGGGTAGGTCCCATGGGAGAAGTTCATGTTCTCATATGGTAAGGTCCCATGGAAGAAGTTCATGGACACGAGCTTCCCATATGGCGAGGTCCCATGTGTGAAAATCATGGGGACCATATCACCATGGGTTGGTCGCATGGACGAACACCATGGTAAGCAGCTCGCCACGGAATAGAACGCAAAGGATACGATCCGGTATGATCAGTCCATGGAAATGGCTACTGCTTCCTGCCATGGTTTAAGCCAATGAAAGTGCATGGTCAAGATTCTTCGGGAATTATTTCTTTTTTTAAATTCTCGCGTTCATGCCTACAACACGGCGGGATCTTTTGGCGCCTGGTGGGTAGGCCCCCCACCGCCTGATGGTAGGCAACCGCGGTGAGTAGGCAAAAAGCATGAACTGCTCGCCTCCGAAAATTTCGGCCAGCTACGTGCCACTACGTGCCTGTATGACGTGCGTCGCCGTACACGTGATGTTGCTGAGAAGAAAGTCGGAAAGTCAGAGTGGCGGAAGTGTGAAAATCTTTTAACATTGTTATTCCCATGAGTGGGTCCCAAGAGACGCTCATCGCAAGGAACTGATTTCTGAAACACTAAAGGACCAATCTCCTTGAAAGTGTGACGTCTTTCCATCGGGAGCACTTCATATCTTTCCATCGATTCCTCTTGTTGGTCCGGCAACCCCACATTCATGTCTTTAACATCTGATTTGAGCGACCTATCATAAGCATCAAGCACCAAATCGGACCAGAACACTACTCTTTGAGGAGTATCACCAGTTGCATAGCTGACAGACTAATTAACGGCACACTGCATTTCAGGCTAATACATACTCCAATCTCAGTGATCTTGCTGTACATATAGCGGAAGCGGTAGCCGAAAAAAAACCGCAAAACATATAAAAAGCGTGATTTTTTGCAGAGATAGTCTTTAGGTCCTAAGCCTCAATTTTAGCCGCAGCACACTCACCTAGCACGCATAGGAGCCGAGATATGTTCAATAATTTGTTAAAAGTGTTCAAAATGTTCAAAAATTTAAAATATCCCTACAAACACAATCAACGGGTCGTATCCGTATAATTTGGGTACGAGAAAACCGTAGCACTGCATCAGAAAGCCGCTGGACCAATTGTTACGCCCCTAACGCCGCCATTTTGAAAAAAAACTGGGCCTTTATGCAAGCGCTGCGAAATTTTCATAATACCGCGGTGCGGGGTGTCGTTCCCGGGTAAAGCACACTCGCTGATAACGAAAATAATACTATTCAAGCTGTAATTTTGATCCGGAGCCTTCTAGCATCGTTGAAGCCTTCCACAAAGTGCTTGAAGTGTTCGCATTTTGTTTTTGACGGCATCCCAGCCCTTCTGCGCAATTTCAGATTGGTGGGTAAAGATCATTTCTATTTTATTACAGAAAATTACTCAACTAATACAAACATATTCACTTCCAGGTCTCCAAAGACATAGTAGAGTGATATTAAAATTATTTCTGTTGCAGGTCTCCAGACAAAATTGGTTAACAAATGAAAATAAATAATTAAATCTCTTCTAGGTCTTCATCTACGTCAGAATGAGGGTCTGCTATCCGCAACCGCAGACGCTTAAGTCTCGAGAGGCCTTCCATATGTCGTCCTGATCTTACCAATGCGGCTGCCAACCATTTGGGGTTGTTTTCCACCGGCACGTCAGCCCAGTCCAATTTGAAAGCCCTACCCCAAACTTGCCCTGCCTGAAAGGCGGCCCTCAGTGTGTGCTGCTTGAGGGCAGCTGATGTTGGCGGAATAAGACCAACAGGTTTCTTCTGTGTGGCGAAGAGTTCTTTGCGGGCTGCGTTTACATCAGATTCTCCGCGCACGCCGTATAGCTCGGCTACAAATCTTTCGAGGTGAGCAAGGGTGGTTGGGTCAGGGTGGTGCAAATTTGGAGTGGCTAAACCTTGAAAGGCTGTATCCAAGTCCTTGTCTCCCTCCTTCCAAGCAGCCCATGTTGACCTCTTTCCCTTGGAGGCAAAAAAAGACACCTTGTCGCAGCCAGTGAAAGCGAAGTGTCCCCGCAAAGCACATGCTCTCAAGGGACCAAGTGCCTTGGCGATTGCATGGGCAGCAATGAAGCGCTTCTTTGTAGATGTTCCAAAAAGAAGCCACAACTCATCTAATCCTAGGCTTTCCAAGTTGTGATAAAACGATACAGCAAGGATAAGTATGTCCGTGTCTGCCGTTGTCTATGACAACACATTTAGCCCCATGCTCCACCATGTCTAGCACATGCAACATTAGGCGTCCATTAGCTTCCTCCATTTTGGAACATGAAACATTGTGAAGAGACGTCGCCTAACCACCACAGGAATGAAAAAAAAATCTATTATATCCCAGTATAAAAGAATTTTGTAAGTCCATGTAATTAAAAAACGTGCAGACCTGTGTTTCTAATGTCGATGCTTGTATTGTGTCACCAACATTTGTAACAACCAGCAGATCTTGAATGGGAACAGTTCTTGCTTGTTTGCATAGTTTTGAAGATAATCATTCCATGCACTTACTTGCGTTGGAAATGTACCTGTAGAATCACGATTATTGTTATTATTATAGTTATTATTCTTCTTATTATTATTTGTTAAAACGTACAGTACCTTTTTCGGGTACGTTTAGACGTCTAGTACCAGAACCTCGTGAGTCTCGAGTGGAGTTTTTGATGCTATTTTCATGGTACTGACCCCAAACTATTGCAACTTTTGCGGTGTTCAATTTTCTTGCCTGGCTGGTAATGTGGTTGTTAAGCTGTAGGCTAAACTCAGGAAATGTTAAAGTTGCAGGCTTTGGTTTGAACATGCGCACAAGAGCAGCACCGTCGAAGACCAGACCATCACAGGTAGAGGGATCACCTGTAAAACATTCATACAACGCTGGTAAAATGACCAACGATCTTAGTGTGAATTTTTTTAAACTAAATTTACCGTGCTCTTCTCCAAGCTTTCCCAGGATAGGAACTAGTTCGTGCTTTGACCCAGATCGAAGCTTCCCATTAGAAGACAAAGCGGGTGGGCATGGTTGATTTTCATGTGCGAAGAATGCATCAAGGTCAAGAGAGCGTGCTAGACTTACAATAAACAGCCTTAAAAATAGTTGCACATCACTTTTTAGCTGAGTTACTTCTGACTTTCCTTGATTCTAACGCTGCACAAAAATGTGTAAATTTGCTTTCTTGACTGAATCATAGAAATTTGTGGTTTGAGAAACCAATCGTTCATTGACAAATAAACTAAGAGCTTCAGTGCCCACTGATTCTATCTGGTTCAAAGCATCAAGTCCTTTTTGACTAATCTGGATCCTTGTGTCAAGACAGATCAGTTCCTGACCCGGAGAGAGAAATGGGTTTTCTGACTGCATGAAACTTTCTTTCAGAGCTACACATCGTTCCAGAAAGCGAATTTGAAAAGATGAATATTGCTCCTTATGACGTGGTGTTCCCGCTACACTACAGTGCTCGTTATTGAATTCCGAGATCAATCGTGCAACTTGAGGACCTGCAACAGTCCATCTACGAAGAGCTGATGGATCTCCTGTCAGTCCGACCGCGCCACCTTTTGATTTGACACCTGCATTGTTTTGTTCGTGCTCATGATCAACTCCAAGACATGAGAAAGGATTAAATGTCTTCCGAACAACAAAGGATCCTGCAGAAAAAATAATGCAAACGGCGAGGATAATATAAAAGCGATATCCTATGAAAATCAAAGTACCCATGGAAAAACAGCGATGGACTTCAGAAGAAGAAGATTTCATTTCAAGAAGATCAATGCAATGGACCGTTGGCCAGCGGGCATAAAGAACATGTTCAGTGGCAAAAAACCACGGCAGCATAATCATGATTGATGTCAGGAATAACTCGTAATTGGCCCCTCGCAGTGATCTCACCAATTGCAAGAGAAGAAGTTCAAGCCTCAAAACGAGAAGCCAAAACTTGAACAAAGCCGACTGAGATTCCATTGCGGTCAGCCAGTCACATAAAGGCAGATCATTGTCAGGATGGTCCAACAGGTAAGCATCTAGCATAAGAGAATGCAAGACCACAGCTGATATCTCGTGAAATTTTTGTGATGCTAGTTACCTTAATAAAATAAATATTTAATTTTAGTACGACAATAGTATTATATGGGTTTAAGTTGAAATGTAAGTGTACTCATAAAATTTTACCTTCAACAAACCCTCTGCAGAACCCTCAGATAGTATTCCTGAATTTCCAACAATTTTAGCCCAGCCAGATCCTTCCATTATTTGACCCAGGACACGTAAAAAGTTCTGCTCTATATGCAGTGGTCCAAACAATGTAACAAATTTCTTTTCTCCATGAGAATCTGGACAACTCCACTGTATTAATTTTGCCAGAGCAAATAATGGCTGGTCTACGCATAAAACAGGTGTTTGATTAGGATTCAAAAGTTCAGTTGTTAACTTTACAAAATCCATTCAATGTTTGACCATGGCTGGCGACGTCGATTTCTCGTCGAAAACTGGAAGCAATGAATTGATCGAACGGTCGAGGGGGCAAGACCGTCCTCGGACCGCACGATAAGCTGCCCAGGATACATCAGAAAAGCTCTGTTCTACACTGTGAAGTTGTCCATTTACGTGAAGAAGCCAATCTCTCTCGCCGCTATAAATGTCTCCTTTTGCGCCTGTAAGTAAAACAATTTTTTTTTCTGTGATTGCGATACTTGTATTTCAATTTACTTTCTGTTGCAGATTATAAGCTGTCATACCTGCTTTTTGTAGAAGAATTTGACCAACTGATGACTACATTTTGGTGGTGGTGGCTGCGGGTTACGGAGTGAAAACTCGGGAATTTCTGTGTAGGCATCAGGAAGACTAGGCACATGCCTTGTATTTCATTCAGCTGCATCATTGAAATCTGTCAGAAAATGCCTTTGCTCTGATGGTTCTCCTTGCAAAGGTAACTGAAAAATTGAAATTCCGGTGCCATGAAAGTCTTCTTGACTCGGTTGATTTAAGATCAATGTTGTCCAGAGCGCCAACAGTAAAGATGCCCTTTTTTAGCACAGCGGGACACACTACGCCTTCTTCTTTTGCTCTGTTAACTACCATGCGAGCAAGCTGAGATGTCACTTCGCTAAATATATTCCGCCAGGGGCGGTACAGCCATGAGTAGCGACAAGTTCGACGCGCACGGCCTGCAAGGCGCCGGTGATGCAGCTTTCACATATCAATAAGGCAGTAGTTCGCGCTAGGGTGGTCGAATAGATGCGACAGACACACCGTTGGAAAGCTCAGACTATGTTGTAAAATCGCCCTGCCTATAAAGTTTCGTCTAAAACCAACAGGGGAGGCGTCGGAGACCGACTAAATTCGACGCGTGCCGCTCTGCCGCTCTGCCCGTGCACACGGAGAAAGAGCTGGAAAGCCAAAGTCGCATTGCCAGGCGGGCCTCCTCCATCCTCCGGCTCGAGCCCGGGCGGGGTCCGGCGGGTCCGCGTTTACTGCTCTCTTTGTCTGTGCCATCCTATGCACACAATTGAGGCCAAGACTCCTGCATCCCATTACTCCCGACGCAGTTCCTCCATACGTCACCAGCGCCACTGTGCAGACAGCGTTTTGGAGCCCGCCACTTTCAAAAGAGACGAAAGGCACCCAAAACAGCACTCACTTTAGAAACACCTGTGCAAAAACTATCCATCGCACGAGGTTGGCGAGCATAATTTTGTAAATGAGAGACGCCCTGAGAAACCGCGGGCTTCAAAAAGTCTCTGCTTCAAACTGATCGAAATTCGCCAAATTTGGACGCCAAAATAAAACACTTTATAGCGTGACCCAAACTTCGGACTAAGTATGAACGCTAGGCCACTCTGTCCTGTTCCCAAAAATATGCTCACCAACCTCCTGCGATGGATACTTTTTGCACAGGCGTTTCTAAAAAATTGGCCACTTTGGCCACTTTGACCAACTGTATCTCCGTTCAAAATTGGTTCATCGACTTGCGATTTTGCAGCCGAATCTACTGGTTTACCAAATTTCATCATCCTAGCTCGAAGTCAAATTTCAACAGGCACGGCCGTAACTGGACTTAGCTACTAATCTATTACTCCAAGCCCTGCAGAGTACGCGAAAAGTGATTGTTGACTGCGGGCGACGGATGGTCCCAAGACAAACTGCTACCGATCTGTGGTCTCTAAGTACGAGTATTTTTGTTGTTGTTTTTTGTTTTTTCAGAAATCTAATATGTCATTTTCGAAACTAGATCAACGCCCAACCAAAACGCCCCCAAAACACGATCCCTCCGTTACGCAGTTTTCGAGATGAATCGGGGTCTTAACTGACAGGGCGAGCGGAATACTCGTTCTTTTTTTTGCTTCTACGTCATAATAGTAGTAGAGGAGGCAAAGAACGAGTAAAAAGTAAGGGAAAAGCTGCACGCGCCACACGCGGCGTAGGTAGTGGGGCCCAAGCAACAGTGCGTGTTTCGGGCCGCTACCGACCTTGGAACTTGGCCTGCCGGGCTTGCTGACCTCCACTCGTCAGATCCGTGTTGGATGAAGACTGAAGTGGTGTTGGCTCAGACGCACACAACACAGTACAGCAAGATTATGAGGTAATAAACAAGTATTTTAATAATATATTATTGCAAGATGTCCGTTTGTACATTTCAGTATCACAAAATTACATGGCTAGCAGATCACCATGACTTCAAATTCAAAAGTCAAAAATATTTCGGACATCTTTTTTTCCCAGAAAATTCAGAACATTTTCAATAGCTTCTTCATCGTCGTCAAATTGAAGGATGAATTCCTCTCCCTTTGGAGCTACTGCTCTTGCGTCTGGTACCTTCATCAGGTCGTCTACGACAAATGCAGCATCGTCTCCATCCTCTGTGTACTTTGAATAAAATTTATAAAGTCCCAGTTAGGTATTTTGGTCAAACACTCATTTACACCCAACGTACCTCGGGCAGGGCCATACTCTCCCTCATCGGGTTGGACTTGGGGTTTTGCTTCTTAGCGTCGTACATAACTCGCGAGTTAAACAGCTTCAGCATTGCTTCAGTAGGCTCGAACTGCAGACAGCACTTGTTCTGTGCCTGGAACCACGCCATGATTAATATTACCGTTTCTATGCGCTGATAAGGTGAGGAAAATGGAAAATGTACCGTTCTTACCTTCAAATATAAGCGAACAAGTGAGATCGCATGAAGCAGTCCATTTCTGAATTTATGGCGAAGCTTTGACTTCACAATATTCATCAGGCTGAACGCGCGCTCGACAACTGCGTTACTCAACGGCAGGCTAAGAAGAGCCATGACACAGCACGCTATTTCCTTGAATGGGTGTTCAGCGGCACCGTTTTTGAGCTGGTACACGCAATTCCAGAAATGCACAATGTCCACAGTCTCAAGAGTCTCTTCTTGACCGCAGATGTCATCAAAGCGCATGACGCCCAGTGTGGTCCACTGAGTGTCAAGCACATCTATAGAATAACGATGAGCTGAAACAGAGAGGGTTCGGCACGTTAATATTGCGCTGCGCCACGTATGATTCGAGCGCGATTAGATAGACTTACGAATGAGATCAAATAGCAAATAGCGGAAAAGTGGCCTTCCCCGCTGAGCAAATACTTGACTCGGCGCAAGGTGTCGGAGCTTCTCTATTTCTGCGATGCAGTCCGGGAGCCTGGCTGCAAGTTCTTTGCAGAGCTTCACTAAAAAATAAGCACATTTGATTTTCACATTCTTAGTTTGTTCTGCAGTCAGCATGCCATTTCTCTCATAATTATGAGACAGTGAGAGAAAAGATTTGCCGTCTCCAACAATGTCGAGTGCTTTAAGTGAGTCCTGCTTGGAGAGAGCCTCCGTGAGCGCCTCGAGTTCATTGAGCCTTAGCATGCCTGGCCTTGCCGCCTGCACAAGTGCTTTAGGTCTGATGATTCGCTGGGCAAAGCCGAATATAAACACGCCCAAATCGGAGTGCACCTTTGTAATGTAAGCATGTATGTTGAAACATAACGTTGGTTTGAATCAATTGACGCAGGATTGGTTGCAGGAAACTGAGAAGTAGGAAGTTGGCAGGGTCTTCAAGCGCTTTTGCTAGGTTGATGACAGTAGGGCAAGCGTTCTTAACCGCGGCTTCCTTAACGAACAGCTGTTTAAGGACGTCGTACTGCGTCAAGTGGGTTTTCACCGCGTCGTAGAAGGAAAGCCAGCGCGCGTTGCTGCCAGCTTGATGAGCAGAGGCGGATCGACCGCCGTCATTTCCTGAAATGTTATAAGTTTTAATTAGTGACGGGCGTGGTGGCCCGATCGCGAGCCGCGCGGGAAATGTGCGGGGAATTCCACAATTCAACGATGCTAAAAAAGCAGCCAGCAAGCTGGCTACTGGCGAGACCTTCACCTGTTAAATTCGGACAACTTATGTTTTAGTTGATTTCCAGACAAGCAGTAAATTTTGTTCTGAGAACTAAAAATTTTGTTTGGGAGGTCGCTGGGTTGCAGCGGTAGCAATTGCATGGGGGTAGGAGGTGGAGGAGTGAGGCTCCGGCCGGCTCCGGCCGGGCCCCGCCTGGGCCAACCAATAGTGCTATTCACGCTATAATAGGGTCTACTCGAAACTCTTAAATTTGAAGTGCGTTCGCATCCCGAGTTAAATTTCGACCAAATAAATGCCAGTATTGAATTCTGCTCAAAATTTCATGCTTGCACATATAAAATTTTCCCGTAAAAAGTTGACTCACACTCTCCCTCTAATTGTTTGTGCGTTTTGCCAAAATGAATTTAAGGCTCTGTAGGCCGCAATTTTCAAGATATTTTACTGAAATTTTTAGGATATATGTTTCGTGCGGTCCCAAACACAATGCCGTTTGAACCACGTTTATATCTTTACCCGTTCAAAATTTTAAACTTGGCCCCCCAAGTCTCCACAGTCCACAGGTCGCTGCCCCCCGCCCGCCTGGTCCCTCTGCACGCACCCGCTGCGAGGGGTCCTTTCATCCGCAGGCCCGGGACCAGCGCGGCTCCAGGTTGTGTTGTTGCAGTTGCTGGCGAAGCAGTGCCATGCAAGACGCGGCCTTCCTAAAATAGCCAGACTAGTATTTGTTTGTTGCATCAACGAAGAACATTCGGTAGCGAAACTGCATTTTCATTTCCGCAAGAAACCTTTACTACGAATATTTACAGAAGAGCCCAACCAAAAAAACTTGAATACGGAAATTTACAAAAAGTGCTGAACAAAATATAATAATAATAATAATAATAATAGTAATAATCATAATAATAATAATCAAAAAAATAATAATAATAATAATAATACGCCTTTAAACAAGCCTAAGAGAGGAAAGAGAAAGAGAGAGAGAGAGAGAGAGAGAGAGAGAGAGAGAGAGAGAGAGAGAGAGCTCTGTAGAGGGTGGGGGGAGGGGAGGCCATTCTGAGGACCCCAACACTTGAGTCCATGTGTCGGGCGAGGAGCGGGGGTGGGGCGGGGGGCGGGGAGCGGGGGCGGGGCCGGGAGAGGTCGGCCGGCATGCCTGCGGGCCCCAGCCTGCAGCGTCGCCCAGACGCCACGCTACGCCACAACACCGCGCCGCGGCCCCAGCCATACTCGCAGCGATAAGCACTTGACGCCCTCCACTCGGGTTATCTCAGCGAAGGCATGGCTCAGTTTAATGCGGTCCGACGTTTTTCCGGCAGTCCATGACGCCGTCGAGCCCCGCTCTGTGGTCCTTTAAGAGTTGCCAAGACCTCGAAACAAGCAAGGCAGCCAAGCCGAGTCAGCAGTTTTCTGGTTTCTCTTCCTGTTTTCTGGTTCTTAACTGGTTGTTCTTTAGCAGATTATCTATTAAGCCTCTGGAAAAGCCTTTCACCAAGGTGAAAGTCTAAAAAATCATTACCTTGTGCAGTACTCTGTACTCCTCCTTCCTAACAGCGCTGTGGCTAAACCAGCCGCACCCCTCACGCAGAATGGACTCCAACTCTGCAGGCAATTCTTTGCTCGCGCGGAACGCGGCATTGTCTAGGGAGTGACAGACGCACCTAACAAGCAACAGGTGCGGGCAGTCGAACCTTTTGAGCAGGGCGTACAAAGAATTGTGCCTGCCGCACAGATTCAGGCCGCATTCTGGCCTAAGGGCCAGCAGCTTCTCGATACGCAGGACCACGCGTCTGATAAAGGTTTTGAACGCCAATCATCATTTGCAGCCGTTGCCATAGGCGTCTCAACTAAACCCATGAAATGGGTGAGGATGGCCCCATGGGATTCGCTAAAGTAGCGGACACGCAGAGCCAGCTGCTTCCAAGTCGCCACGTCGTTCAACTCGTCAGCAATAACACTGTAAAACTTATCGCCCATGTCTTTAACTACTTCTTCAGATAGGGCGGGAGCAATGACATTCGGTAAGATCTTGGTACATTTAGTACGGTGCAGACGCATTTGCTCCAAGGGGCAACCCTTCGCCAAATCACGCATCATCTCCCCGATGTGATCAACTGATCTGATGCCACCATTGTGGCCACTTTCATGTCAACAACCTTTTTTTCCGTCTTTTCACCGTGGAATCCTAAGCGATACAACATAAGAATTAAAATTACCACAAGCGCTACTTATAACGTTACTGGCCGTGGAACAAACATACCAAAATTGTCCAGTTTTGGCTGCGGTTTGCTATGCAAAGCGCTAATTGCTTTGATATGAGATTTAGTCTTTGTGGCATTATCTACCAAGTCACTTTTTTTCGCCCGAATGGTACTCTTACAGAGCTTGCGATAGGCTTCACCTTGCCCTTCGTTAATAAGATTAGGCGGCGTCTTATGAAGCCAAACTAAAATGAAAACATTCTAAAATCACAAGTACGAAGACGAAGTGTATAGTTAGCGTTGTATAAGAATTTGAGGTTACGAAGTTATGTCTGTCTGGGCGAAGACAATTGTTACTCACCATTAAATTGTTCCTCTTATTCCCACATGCGATTGTAGGTGTAATTACTATTTTTCGCCTACTTTCCTATGGCTGGTTAAACGGAACAATTCAAATCCAATACTTCATACGTGGCCGAAGAGTCAGCGAAGAACAAAAACGCGAACCTTCAAGATCACGCATGCGCAATGCCCATGCCCAGTGTGCTTGTATATTTCTCATAGAGAAACGAATATTTGTCATACTTTTTCATGATAGCCACATATTGGGCATGAAAGTTTGCAGATATTCCCAAACTGGGACAATTTGGCCAAAAAAGTCCCAACCCGCCCAATTTGCGGGTATGACGGTCCAACCAGCCCAATGTGCGGGTTTCCGGCCAATTCTGAATTTTGCCCGCTGTCAGAGTCTCCCAACCAGCCCAATTTGCGGGAACCCGCCCAATCTGGCAACACTGTTCGACACTCCCGCGCTTTGGGAGAGGGACGGTGGCGGTCGCCGTTGGGAGTGGTTAGCCTCCGCGCTCAGTTCCCTCTTGTCCGCGAGGACGCCTGGATGCATAGGAGAGACGGTGCGGCTGTGTTTCGGGTGTCGCTGACTGAATAAGCGGCTCACAATCCTTTCGGAGATCCCGTGTGTTTTATGCCACAGTTCGTAATCAGTGGCATCCATGCTATGGGAGCCCTCTCCGTGCCCAGCGTGCTGATGGTGCTAGGAATGTTCGGCCTCACGTCAGTAGCTCACGACCAGACCGAAATGCAGTTACCTCCGGAAGTTTGGATGGCAACGGTAGGTTGAAGCGAAGTGGATTGACAATTTGGAGTCCGGGCGAGCAGCGTCGCGTGCACTCTGACGAAAGTGTGCGGAGGGTACAGTCTGCAAACGCAAAAGTTCTGATCCCACGGGTGCACTCTGTTGTTGATACTTACATTGTCCTCGTTTATGCGGATGGGTGCCGGACGCTTCGCCCCCACCATTTTACTCCGTGTTTTATTTGGTCCTAACGCAGGGTTCCATTCGGCCGCCCATTAATAAGCCGGAAAGAACTCCCACGTAAAACGGAGAAGTGAGCAGTTCCTCCAAAACTACAATAGTCATAACGGAAAGCCCGTAGAGAACCTTATGCTAGGGTGTTTCACAAAATTAAAATGGATACTGACTCGACCGCATTCAGGCGCGTCTTTGTCTAGAATGAACGTGTTCAAAATTTGAGCGTGATCGGACGACGCTCAGCCGGTGCTCAAGTCACTAGAAGTTTCTGTGCCATGTGCAATGTGAGCATATACGCCACTTAACGGTTCTTCTATGTGGCCGCACCTGGTCGCAGATCAATGATACCTGGTGTGTGAGTTCTTAAGGGTATCCTGTTCCCTTTAAGATAGAAAAGAAGGCAACCCGTCGACTCATCCACCGTTTACAGCTCAAAAATGTTCGAAATTTCTCATTTTAAACTTTCCAGTATTTGCAACATTGCGTTGAATGACTTGCTATGTAGATATTGCGGGAGATCGTGTTGGGATGCCGTTGCAGCCCTTTCTACATTAAGCGCACTTAGATTTATCTAGAAAAGGGAAAAAACGCCGTCTAGCGCCTTGAGGGTAGACAGCAGTCTGACGTGTGTGTCGAGATCCTGCCTACCCTCCAGGCGTACAACCAGTCTCGAGATAATTTTTCCGATTTACACTATCAGAGTCGAGTGCGTTAAGTGTATGGAGTGGCTCGGCCAAGTCCTCGTCGAATAGCCTCCACTATCCCGCAGTTACAGTGAGTGAACGAAATTCAAAGTATCCGAAAACGCGAGAATTACAAATTGCTATCATTTGTGGCAGTGTAGCGGAGGTGGGTGGCGGGGTCACTGATATTGCCAACAACTTTACGGACGCTCGTGTTCAGATTTACTCTGCTGCGATCAAATCCAAAGACACGAGAATGCCGCCAAGGCAGGCCCGTTGGGCGCACGAGTCAAGGGACCAAATTCTTCAATCGTCGTGAGCAGCGAACATACTTTGTCTGATCGCACTCAAATTTTGCATACGGTCATTGCAGACCAGCAGGTGTTCAAATTCGGTCGAGTCAGTTGAATTTAATTTTTTTTGAAACACCCTAGCGTATGGGGTGGTTGGAAGAATACTGATATACAATTATGTGAGGGGGAATCTCACGTAATCTTTTCGAGGGTAGGATGCCGCAGCCGCAAAGGCAATTTTAAACCCGCTGGCAGAGCACCGAAAGCATCCCCATTTGTGGTGGCCTCTAATCTAGATCATTGTCTGTCTGCAGCCAGAGCTCATCACAGCCGCCGGATACGTGCCGGAGATCCACGAGGCGCGGACGGTGGACGGCTACCTGCTGACGATGCACCGCATACTGCCGCCGGCCAAAGCTAGCACATCATCGGCACACCGCACACCCATCGTCATAGGCAACGGGTTGGGCGCGTGCAGCGAGGCCTGGGTTGTTCGCCATGTCTCGGACAACATTGGTAAGCGGCCGCGAACACGTCACCATACAAACTTATTTATCACTCAACGTACTTTTGCACACTAAGTCCCTTTGAGTGTCTTTTGTTTGAATGTTTCTGCGAAACCATCGGACGAGTTTCGTCCTCTGCTACATTTAGATATAATTGCTATAAGATTTGTATTTTGTATTTAATATCTCCGACTGGTTAGGTGTTCATCTTAGACTCATCCCTACCGATGCTGATTTAGTCCTAGGGATTTAAAGGCCGGTAATATTACCGGTAAGATTCAGTAAGTTACCGTTACTTACGGTAATATTACCCGACCTCAAAAAAAGTGGTATTTTTCGGTAATATTCAGACCTGCAAAACTCTGAAAATTAGCTGTGCTTGCTGTTCCAAGTAGTGAAAAGAATATTTTTTGCTCCTTACCGTTACTGCAAAGGCTGGATCTACTCTAAAATGCATCCTTCAAGATTATTTTTGCATGTTCAAGCACTTATCTGACTTTTTGCTGGAAGACAACTGTGGCCATAAACTCATATTTCAAGTGATGAGACGTCTGAAGTGTTCTAGCACATCAAGCATTGCCAGGATTGACTCCTGTTACGTGGAAAAACGTAGAAGCACATACTATTTTAACAAATACCCGCTGTAAATCAATCTTTCTCATTATTACCAAAAATACCCGTAACTTACCAATCTTTCCGTATCTTACCATAAGATTGAATCTTACCGGTATTTTTAAATCCCTATTTAGTCCACTCGCGCACTAGTTCACTCTAGAAACCAACCTTTCATTGTGGTCGATTCCCGATATAAGTAGGGGGGGGGGGGGGGGGGCGAGCCCGTGGACCTGCATTACATTAACAAAGGGGGGGGGGGGGGGGCTGGACTCTGCAGTACATTAACACAAGCACTTACGTACATTTACATCAATTACTTTCACTATTCTATTCTTTGGGTTAATTTGCAAGCAAAAAAATAATTGTATTTCATTCCCAAACGTAGTTAATAAATCACTGAATTCAATTCATCACAAAGTTAGGAGTTCAGAGCTGCAAACCTTGTCAAGATAAGGTCGATTCGACCATTTCCACTCCTGGGGGGTTTTCATAGCAGCCGGGAACAAATACTGAGATATTTCTTGATCTGTTTTCACACCACCAACTACTTCTAAGCGTGCATGAACGCGGATTTTCTCCCAAAAGTCGTTTATTACAATTTGGTAATGTACCCGGGACTTCAGGTAATTTACCGATAATTAACGGTAGTTTACCGTTCTTTACGAGGAAAATTACTAGACCGACCAACACTAATCCGGACTCTACCGAAAGCGTACAGCACGAGCAACATTGCGTTTGCAGGATCTCTCAGAAACGTGCCAAAAAATCCAGATGCGATGAGCACCGCTTTCAAAAGTGGTGCTCACTCTGCGGTACACTGCAGAAGAATTGGGTCCAAATCGGACCGCACCTGACCTGCAGCTGCGGTGTTTCGGGTAAATGCAGTTCTTTTGCACACCGCTGCTAAACGTGTTGTCTACACCGCACCAGTTAACTAAGAGTGCGCTGCATTAACATTTTGTCTGATCACGACCTCATTGATGGCGACGCTAGGGGACGTTCATAACCTACGAGACCATTTTAGGGGGGGGGGGGTACAGCGAATGGTCACGAACCTATCCATAATGCATAATCAGGTTAGGTTAGCAAGGTCACGAAAAGAGGGGAGGGGGGTCTAAAAGTGGCCTAAAATCGGTCACGTAGTATATGAACCTCCCCCTACTAAAGTTTCTTTTGTTTTCTAGTGTTCCAGCTCATCGACGAAGGCTTCGACACTTGGCTAGTCGACTACCGCGGCTCCATCTACAGCAGCAAACATGAAAATCTCAGCTCTAAATCACACGAGTATTGGGATTTCAGGTTTGTGCGATGTTCGTGTTTATTTGTAAACTGGAATCGAAACTATTTCTTATACCACTAACTAAACAACTAATTTAGGGGCTCCAATGTTTTAAAATTCCAATTTCAGAATACTTTTTTTCTGGTAATGACGATTTGCAAACACTTCGTATGAATAATATTAACATTGCTTTAGGTCTTACTTATTGGCTGAGCGATGACGAAACCCTCACGCTGGTGTGGCTGAAAAAAATTTCGGTCTGGTTGTCTGCACGATATTGTCTGAACGAAAATGTTTCAACCTTGAGACGAGGGTTCCCTGTGACCGTAATGAAAAAAATACTTCCTCTTCTCAAATTTTCAGCTCCAGCAGTTTGGAAGTTGGTTTTCGGCCTGTGCCTGCCCCCCCCCCCCCCCCCCCCCCCCCCGCGGGGGGAATCTGAAATTCGGGAGGTCTAGGGAACGGGCGAAGGCCCAGCCCTCCCCCCCCTAAACCAATCATCGCGCTTTTTAAGGCGACGATCAGACTAGGATCACACCATTTTTTTGCCTCGATTTAGACGACACTAGTATAAATGTAATCAGAATATTTTACTGGCCGGAGCAACTACGAGCAAGAAACGTCTTCTGATACAAATTCAAGTACCATTCGAATACCATGTTTCCCAGGTTCTTATAGGTTTAGGAAGTTATGAAAATAAAGACTCATCTGTGTGTCAGTGAGAGCAGAACTAATCGTGTGTTGCGTTTTTAGTTAGTTTGTGTGCATCAAAAGGGAGAGCCGAAGACATTTGAGAGGAAAGAACATCTTCCTGAAGGTAATTTGTTTAACCGTAATTTTTATTTTCGGTTTCGGTTTTTGTGGCCGATCCCACCCAAGCAGAGTCCCTTGGCCAAGCGAGCGAAGGCAAGAGCCCAGCCGAGTAGGCGGAGCCGAGCCGGCGGCCTCTTTGCTTCTGAACATAAAGCGAGGAGTGTGCGGTAGCCTCAACTTCACTGAGTCCGAGGGGCGATTCACCCCTGGACAAAGTACTCTAGAACTTTGCAATACTCCTGGAATACCTCCGTGTAATACCGCAAATCCAGACTTTTTGGCCCTAAGACATTCAGTAATGAATGGATATTCGAAAATATTGGCTTGATTGACCCTGTAGTATCTACCACATACTACTACAAGCTGTAGTACCCTACGCAGATTCTCGGATCGCATCGCCCCTTGCATGGGTTGCCCCTTAGTGGTAGCCCACCTTTTATTATTAGTTTGCCGCACTCGCTACGTCCTTTCGTCTTTCTTATCGATAGGAAAGGCTAGCTGACACTTTAATCTTTCATATAGCTTCAGTGTTGAGTGTTTCTATTTTTGAACTTTAATGTTGGTGTTTTGCGGTACCATCTGCTCAAAAAGTCATCAAGAGTCTGATTTGAACGCCTGCGAACTGGCGGGTAGACAGACCCGCCGAGCGGACGCGTCGAGCGGGTGGCCTGACTCCCAGGGTGACAGTCCGCCGCTTAGCAGACTCCAAAGTGCGAGGTCCTGCTCTCGCAATCTGCACTAGCCTCTGCATACACTGAAATAACTAGGAAGAAGCAAGCTTCAGGTGCTGAGCCATATACTCAAATTTCAAATTTTGATGAATTTGCTGCGTCTGGTTGGATGTTGTTTTTATGGTTTTGTTGTTGTTGGGGGATTTTCCGGTATGTCTTTTGTCAGAGCTACGGTTGTTGTTGCGTTTGGTTTACCGTATAGTGGGTGCTTTCGTGGTTCTCATCCTACCACCTACCCTACCTAAACTATCCCAACCTATCCATACCTAACCTATCCTAAACTAACCAAACCTAACCTAATCTATACTAACCTATCCTAACCTAATCTAACCTAATCTATCCTAACCTAACCTAACCTAACCTATCTTAACCTATCCTAACCTATCCTAACCTATCCAAAACCTAACCTACCCACCCCTACACGTCGCATCACACATCGCCGCTGGGTTGATTTTGCGCAACCATCCCGGTTGTTGTCATTATTGCTAGGGGTTCGTTTGGTGATCACGATCACGATATCGCTAGGTTGTTTCCGGTCTGCATCCCCTTTGTCAAAGAAAGGCGGTTGTTGTTTTGGCCTGTTCGCTTCAGCGGAAGGGAACTGAGGCGGCCCGTAGTGCTGAGTGTGCGAGTGAGACAGAAGGTGCTGCAAAGACAGTACTGTCGACGTCGGGCCAACCTCCTAGGGTGATGAGACCGGCTCCCTAACCACATGCCGCAGGCTGGAGCCGGCTGGGCATATTCTGTATGTTTGTGATCCGTAGCGCAGAGGCAGCGCGCGCCTGCTTCGAGATGCATGGATTCGTGGTTCGACTCCCGACGGCGCTTTCAGTTTTGTTAGGCCGATCTCGGATTTACGGACGGTCCTCGGACGAGAAATTTAACGGCGGGCCCTTTGCAGCACTGACGTCACAAAACCCCTTTGAGATAGGCGAACCCGCTGCCTTCAGAAGGCCAAGTGGAGAAGCACTGCAGTTCGGACCCCGCTGGTTCGCTTCCTATCCGCGCGCAATGTGAACGGTTTTCTGGTCCTGGTTCTGGTACTGCTGCACCGAGTAGTACTAATGCGTTCGGATCCACACCCCACACCGAGTCCAGCCGAGCCCTACTGCGTGGCCAAGCCCAGCACAGAGCCAAGCCGAGCCGAGCCGAGTCGTGCAGGCAGGGGTGACGCCTCAGACCGAGCTGGCAGACGCTGCGCCGCCGTCGGGCCCGCTTCCTTCTTGTCGCACAGTGACTATCTGCCTCTCTCGCACGCCCCGCACCAACCGCCCCGCCACCCTGCCGCAGCTGCCTCTCTCGCACAGCCGGCGGTCCCGTTTCTTTCTTGTCGCACACTCACTCTGTCTCTTTCGCACGGAGCTGCGTGACTAAAAGTTCACGCGACTTCTCCTTCTCGCCCCACTCCGCTGTGCTGGGAGCGAAAGAGAAGGAGGCCACGCGTCTCGAACGCGGCGGTCGGCCTCAGCCTGGGCGGTAGGCATCTGCGATGAAGTAGAACGCAGCGGTGCGCTGCGGGCTTGCCTGCTTCCAGGCGGCCCCACTTGCGTCGCCGCGAGCCGCCTCCGAGCGGTTACGGCACCCCCTCCTAGCGGAAGCTTCGCTTAGAAGCTTTTGAAGGTGATGGTGGTTTGAAGTTGGGCTCAGCAATGAGTGAAAATAATCCGTAGTACTACGTCTTAAGCAATGCCTCAAATGACACTAAAAGCTTTATGCTCTATGAAGGCGTAAAAAACTAGCATAAAAGGTGCCAGGTAACAGACGTACGAACTGAAAGATTTGGTAAAGAACAAAACAAAAACTATTGGTAAAAAGGCACTGCTGGAATTCATTTGGAAAATGATACCTTCTCTTATGATACCGGCAATTTTTAACCAGATCAATGATTTTAACACGTTTAACGCGGCGTTGCACCGTGGGCAACGCTGTGGGTCGTTTAGCAGTCATGACCCCTGTCCCTTGCAGACGACATGGAACAGGCTGGTTTGGGGAGCCAGCTGTAGACTGACCGGACTGGCGTAAAATCGGTACTACGACACATGTCTAAATGGGGTGACGCTAAACTTACGTGGTGGCGCCTTCTCAAAGTAGGGTGCGCGCAGTCAGCCTATCAGATGGCGCCGTACTTTATTCTCGAGGGGAATGATGTCACACTTCTGGTGGCGTTGGGAGTTGGGTGGGTAAAAACATGTCGAATTTTTACACGTTGCGACGGCTGTGATGTGGTCGTCTCAGGGTAAAGACGTGATTCTCACGTTCCCAAGATGATCTGCAAGCCGAACGCTGCCCTGGGCTTGACAGCTGCACTCTCAAAAATAAATGCACGATTTCAGCATGAAATGCTTAAAGTCAAGCATAAAACGCCAACACTCCCACACGCATATTATGCTTGATTTAGGGGTACCACATGCTTGACCCAAGAAAACAATACTTGCCTCAAACGTCATATGCTAGTGTCAAGCATACAGACGGTTAATGTACGCAGATGATTCTTTAAACATCAAAATCCTATAAAAATGCAAGATTCGCATCTAAACCGCTATGAATAAAGCATTAATTTTTGAGCGTGTGGTCGGGAGTCTAGGACAATTCGCCCTCGCTATTCCGCCACCATCCATATTCGCCCCACGCCCATTTCGATCCCGCCCCATAGGGTCCAGGTCCAACTGGGTCCCGGTCATAGTTTCAATAGGTGGAACCCACACTAGGATTCCAATGGCGCTCATTGGTTCCAATGACAATCATCCAATAGTAAGAATAGCATATCTTCCAGGCATTCCATTGGGTTGACGGAGTGCTTCCTATTGGTCGATTGTCCAATTGGATAAAGGACTCTGAACCATTGGAACCCCATTCCAATGGGCATCTGACCAATGAGAATCTCTTTCCAATTGGTAGCCGTCCAATCGGATCCGCGCCCCAATCGGAATGTAACTAATGGGAATGTATTTCCCCGTTGGGATCCCATTCCAATAAGTATCCGTACGGACCTATCCCTCTCATGGGAAGCTTGGTGGCGCCGTCAGTAAAGGGTCGGAATTCTTAGTGGAAGGTCGAAGGTTCGAATCTCCAAGCGATAACATTTTTCCCCATAGGCAATGCATCTCCCATTGGGAGCTACCTCCAATCGGGAATTGTATTCCCATTGGTTTGTCTCTCAATGGTCCCAGGGTTCCATACATCAATTGGGTGATCTTCTAAACCAATGGGAATTGTGGCCTCTAATGAAGACCAATTGAAAACGAATTCCCATTGACTGTCTCATTGCAATCTTAGTGTGGAAAAGTAGATTTCTATGTATTGTTGAATTTCTTTGAAATTATCGGCCTAATATGGGCCTCCAAGGTGGATTTCCTCCGGGGATTTCCGCCCTCCGAACGCGCGATTTCCACGTCCACCTTCCCTACGTATAGAAAGAAACCGAAACGTAACGATCACAGTTAATAAGAAATCGGCAATATTGATTCAGTCTACCCCGGGAGCGAGGCGGCAGAAACGGGGGCGGGGCCCAGTTGGCATATTATTGGGGGCCATTATGTACCAAGAATGGGACCCAGTTGTCCTGGGACCGTATATGACCGGGGGCGAAATAGCGGGGGCGAGTTGTCCGGCACCCGTGGTCGCATATGCAACGTTAGACACCTTTTTTTTACACGAAGGTTCGAAATGTTGATAGGCTGAACCGGCAATCGGGTCCACTTCATTAAAAAACATTTTCAGAATTTTTTCAGATTTTTCGGATCACCGGAAGCGGTCCCGCTCAGCCCCTGAAGTTTGGCAACTTGTAGCGTACCTCACTTAATTAAAACCATGGTAAATATTCGTTTTACGGCTAAGATGCATAGAACAAAAAGTGTCAGAAATGTTCGAATTGCTGTTAGAAAAAATAGTCGCTTTCGAAAAACCAAATTTTGAAAAATGTTGCCTAGCTTCGAGGGGCGAAAAATTGGAAGAGGTAGGTAGACCACTTTGAAGTAATGTAGGATTACAAGTATTGTCTCAGTTGAAGAAGTAGGTATAAAATGGTTTCTTGTTGTGTCAAATTTACTGATTTTCTAGTGATAAACTGTTTTTTTTTTAAAATTTGTAGTTAGTGCCGGAACTTATTAAAGCAGAAGGGTACATTGCTATAAATTACAGGTAAGGAAACGGCTCCAGTTACAGTGATTCTATTGCAATTTTGTTTTGTTTTCGGTCTTCGGCGACAGCTAACAAAAGCATTTGTCGCTGTTCTTCGTCATGAGTATGTTCGTCATGTGATTTCCTTTCAGATAACTATTGATAAGTCATGTACAGTTTTAAGATTAGTGACAATGGTAAGTCCCTTTATATAATTTTCATCACTTTTCCCCAGTTTGGGGTCCTTTTGAAGGAATGCTCTGGAGATCCCCGTAGCATTGAAGAACCGGAGCGACCGACTTGAGAAAAAAAAAATCACTCAGTTCCAAATCAAGGACACTGTCATCAAAACTACTTCGGCCCGGATCGGTGGAGAGCTGTCATCTTCTTTATCATGCAAAACAGCACGCATCATAAGTTTCTTCTCGTCTAGAGAGGCGCTGTCTTTAAATAGCGCCATGGCAACCGATGTTGGTGACAAATACCACATGTGATTATTAACTTCTCGAGGGCCGCCATCCAATGGCTGCCCAGGTCTTTTGTTCCTGTAAAGCACTTGGAGGTACTGGAGGTCATTGCGTGGCGCTTGGGCAGAAAGGGGTGCGACAAACCAAGCGCGCGCGCGCGCCTTTCTCTTGCATGGGGAGGAAGATGGCGGCTCTCCCCCGATCAAGGCCGAAGTAGTTCTTTATGACAGTGTACTTGATTTGAAAGTGAGTGATTTTTTTTTCTCAAGGCGGTCGCTCCGGTTCTTCAATGCTACGGGGATCTCCAGAGCATTCCTTCAAAAGGACCCCGAGCTGTGGAAAAGTGATGAAAATTATATAAAGGGACTTACCATTGTCACTAATCTTAAAACTGTAAAAGACTTACCTGAAAGGAAATCACATGACGAACATACTCATGACGAAGAACAGCGACAAATGCTTTTGTTAGTTGTCGCCGAAGACCGAAAAAAAAAAAAAAAAAATTGCAATAGAATCACTGTAACTGGAGCCGTTTCATTACCTGTAATTTATAGCAATGTGCCCTTCTGCTTTAATAAGTTCAGGCACTAACTACAAATTTAAAAAAAAAACAGTTTATCACTAGAAAATCAGTAAATTTGACACAACAAGAAACCATTTTATACCTACTTCTTCAACTGAGACAATACTTGTAATCCTACATTACTTCAAAGTGGTCTACCTACCTCTTCCAATTTTTCGCCCCTCGAAGCTAGGCAACATTTTTCAAAATTTGGTTTTTCGAAAGCGACTATTTTTTCTAACAGCAATTCGAACATTTCTGACACTTTTTGTTCTATGAATCTTAGCCGTAAAACGAATATTTACCATGGTTTTAATTAAGTGAGGTACGCTACAAGTTGCCTAACTTCAGGGGCTGTGCGGGACCGCTTCCGGTGATCCGAAAAATCTGAAAAAATTCTGAAAATGTTTTTTAATGAAGTGGACCCGATTGCCGGTTCAGCCTATCAACATTTCGAACCTTCGTGTTAAAAAAAAAGGTGTCTAGTGCAACGTATACGTGCGTTCCTCCCACCTACACACATCTTATGCATCTTCTTTTTCAAAGCGCTACGGAGAAATTACCTTCCTCCGAAGGTATTTAATTATTTGTACAGCAACAGAAAGCCGTCCCGTTTAAAAAAGTCTAGCCCCAGAAGCAGCCCGCGATGGGGACTGGCCCGAAAAGGGCTCCAGCGGGCTAGTCCGGCTCGAGTCCCAGAATGTTACAAATTCAGCACTAGTCCCGGGTGTGGCCCGGGGACCTGCGGTCGGACTCCGTTCGGGCTTTTCACACGTCGGGCTACCCCGAAATCAGCTCCAAAACATGGGCAAAAATAGAGCTGGCAGGGATTCGATCCCCAATCCCTCAGTTCATGTTCCTCGCTCGCTGACCGTTCTGCTGTGCGCTTCACATGGAAGAGAGTCCGAGCCGCAGCAGTCACACTCCACGCCTCGACGGCAGTCAAAACGATTCTAAGTCCCCGCGGGCGGTTTATGAAGGGGGATCCCACAAAATGTTATCGCCATCTTTGAATATGTTGATCAGTAACTCTTTCTAAACGTTTTGCACACTATGAGTAGTCGAGGTAAAATTTTGGTTTTTGCTATTTAATATGAATAATAATTCCATAGCGCACGTTTCAAAAGCTTGATTTTTATTTTTCGCGGGTCTGGATGATAAGAGCGGAGAGTTTAGTTCTTTTTGGCTAGTCGCTCGTGGCGTACTGCTAATTTCAATCAGGCCGTTCTTACGAACAAATTTTTAAGGCTTCTATATACTTAAAATTTCATATAGTAGTGCATATTCGAAAAGTTTCTAAGTCCCGCCAACTGGGACGGACCCGAAAGTAGCCCGCGATCTTGCCGTCGGACTGATTTCGGGCTACTCCAAAACTCAGGAACGTGGCGGAGCCGATTTCGGGCAGTCCCAGGATGAGCGCAGGTCCGTAGGGCTGATTCCGGGCTGATCCAGTCCCATTCCTTGCATCGTCGGACTCACGGCGGGACAGCCCGATAACACATCGGACTGTTCTTGGGGCAGCCCGCGGTACCTCGGGCTCTTTCGGAGCTTGTTTCGGCCAAGTTCTGGGACTATTCTTTTTTAAACGGGGTTCATGTTACATGTGAGAAGTTAGTAACATGTGTATGTTAGAGAGAAGCAGATTGATTTTGCGACCCTAGAACGGAATTCGAAGAAACTTGTTACAACGCGTTTTTTGTGTACTGCATCAGTAAACCTAACCGTTTCATTCTGTCGACACCGCAGTTGGCACGAGAACGGAGTGCATGACTTGCCAGTCGCAATAGACTACGTCCTGGCGCAAACGGGTCAGTCGTCGCTGTTCACGATGGGCCACTCCATGGGCTCCACGGTGCAGCTTGTCCTGCTCTCCGAACGGCCGGAGTACGCGAGGAAAGTGCGGGCAGCTTTTTTACTGGCGCCAGCAGTCTACTTCACAGAGCCCCTGGGCTTGATCAGTCTCCTTAAAACTCTCCCGATTCGGGTAAGTGTGCGTTTGTGAGTGTATCAACCTGTCTCCTAGCCACGGTTCATTCAACGTGTAAGGAGGGTGTTTAAAAAAAATTAAATTCAACTGACTCGACCGAATTTGGACACCTGCTGGTCTGCAAAGACCGTATGCAAAATTTAAGTGCGATCGGACAAAGTATGTTCGCTGCTCATGACGATTGAAGAATTTAGTCCCCTGACTCGTGTGCCCAACGGGCCTGCCTTGGCGGCATTCTCGTGCCTTTGGATTTGATCGCAGCAGAGTAAATCTGAACACGAGCGTCCGTCAAGTTGTTCCGCACCTACTGAGGTGGCAATATCAATGACCCCGCCACCCACCTCCGCTCCAGGCAGTTCGGTAGTTCCGGGGCAGCGTTCGCGCTCTCGGCCTATTGAGCGAAAAGGCATGGGTTCAAGTACCGGCAAAGGTGGAGGCCGAAAGACCGTTCCCGTTAAAATATTCCGCTGACAATCGGCGTCAGGAAATGAGAAACGCAGAAATAAAAAATACAATCTTTTTCCTTTTTTTTCCTTTTAAAAACTAAACAGCAAACTAAATTAACAGCCTTGCTGCATTCGCTTGTACCTTGTAAATTTTAATGCATTGGGGACCGTCCTTAAATAACTTGATTTTATTTAAAAGGCAGAGGAGTGGAGGGTACTCAAAGAACACATCCGTATGATCAAAATCACACAAATGAAACCCATATGGAATACAGGCATCCGTAAAGGGGAAAAAACGCCATTTAGGGACCGGCCCCGTTACCATGGCGAGAGGCGAGCCATTTCAAAGCTCGCGCAAGGCCCACAAGACCGATGCCAAGGCTCGCGCCTGGCTCGCTCGTCGCTCCAGAGACCCTAGCTATCGCTCGCCGGTGGCCCGCCCATGGCTCCCGTGTCCGACGCTGCCGCTCGCCGGCCGGCCTGTGCCGCTGCAGGGCCACGCCCTGGCTCGCTTGTGGCTCGCGCATGGCCCTGACACTCCCACGCCGACGCCCGCCCGCCGCCCGGCAGGGGCACTCCGCCTGGGCGATGGCGTGGCTCGGCCAGCGCTCGCCGGTGGCTCTCCGGAGGGCAAACGGCGGCCATAGCCGGCTCGCGCACCGCTCGCCCGTTGCCCACCAGTGAGCTTCGCGCTGACTCGCGTCTGTGTTGGCTTACGGCGGCCCGAGCGTGCGGCAAGGCTCACAATGAGCGACGGGCGAGCGTTGCGCGAGCAAACGATTTTCGACTGGGAAATGCTGGAAAATTTAAAATTAGAAATTTCGAACATTTCTGAGCTGTAAACGGTGGATGAGTCGACGGGTTCTATCTTAAAAGGAACGGGATTCCCTTAAGAACTCACACACCAGGTATCATTGATCTGCGACCAGGTGCGGTCACATAGAAGAACCGTTAAGTGGCGTCTAGATGCTCACATTATACATGGCACAGAAACTTCGAGCGACTTGAGCACCGGCTGAACGTCGTCGGATCGCACTTAAATTTTGCACACGTTCATTCTAGACAAAGACGCGCCTAAATGCGGTCGGGTCAGTATCCATTTTAATCTTGTGAAACACCCTAGCGGAGGCTGCTTGGTGGGAGATAGCATGTTATGGTAAAGCGGCTTTAAACCTCTCTCATCGATGTAATCCATAGGGCACCACACCATACACTCTCAAAAAAAATGCTTGTTCCCCGCCCTTTTTTGAGCCCGAGCGGAGTGAAGAGCTTTCTGCATCGACCATTCTACTTTTTTTTTATTTTCCTCATTTTCAGCAAGTGTTGTTGCTATAGGTAACTCTTGTTGTTCATTTGAGTTCCTTCATATGCCGCTAGATGGAGCCACAGAAATAGGCAGAGCTATGCTGCGGTGCAACCAACTTTTAAAACATATATTTGTTTAAAAAAATTAACTACCGTTGTTCCTACATTATATTTAACATCTCCTTTATCATACGATGTAATTGAACCTGTGGTAACTAACTGCAAATTAACACAATGTAAATCATCTCAGCTTGCTGCTTATTGTTTCAAAATGACATATTGGCATCGCACGGAGTAGGCGGAGAATCTAAAACAATTGTACCAATTTACTTTAGAAAAGAATTCCAGTTCATTTAATAAAATAAGACGTAACCAATCTACCACAGTCCACAATTGGGCATGTGATCACATTAAATCCGATTTATTTTAGAATCGTCCCTTGTTTAATGAGGAGGCCTATTGTCGCCAACTTGGCTCCATATTCTCATTTTTTACTCGTTCTTTGCTTCCTCTACTACGACTATGACGTAGAAGCTAAAAAAGGACGAGTATTGCGCTTGCCCTGTCAGTTAAGACCCCGATTCATCTCGAAAACTGCGTAACGGAGGGATCCTGTTTTGGGGGCGTTTTGGTTGGTCGTTGATCTAGTTTCGAAAATGACATATTAGATTTCTGAAAAAAACAAAAAAACAAAAATACTCGTATTTAGAGAGCGCAGATCGGTGGGAGTTTGTCTTCGGACCATCCGTCGCCCGCAGTCAACAATCACTTTTCGCGTACTCTGCAGGGCTTGGGCTAAGTCCAGTTAAGATGTGATAAAAAAGCAGACTTAAAAAAATAATTCAAATAGTGATTGTGCAAAAATTGTTTGTAAATATGAGAACCAAAAACATTTAATTCTGAAAAAAAAATTCTTTTCCTTCAAAACTCAAAGAACGAGTCTGTCCTAGAACGCTAAAGCGTTCTCCATGCCTGTCCTGTCTCCGCTTTGGTTGGCGCTCCGCAACGTGGCAGTGGCTTGTGATGGTCCGCCGCGCGAAGCCTCGTAACAATGTCGGCCTGGTCGCGCGGTCTAATAGACCGGTCCACCGTGGGGCGGGTCGCCGGTTCGCATGTCAGAGCTTTCCGTTTTCCCCTTTTATTTTTTTCTAAGCTTAAATTTCCAAGTTGTGATTAACAATTTATTATTGTCAGTCATCGTTCAGCTAACGAGGGCGACTCAGTGCTGTAAGCGCTGGAATTTTTTTTATTTTGGTCCGCGGAGTTTCTTGAATCGAGTATCTGTGCGTTCAGGCCGTATGCTTGATTCAAGATGCTTTGTCCAAAAACCTCCACCAAGCACAGAAAATATTCTTATAACAAGCATCTGTTTTTGATGTGTGTGGTTATGGTAACGTTCATGTTTACATTCATGGACCACGGACTTATTATACTTATCATACTTATCATACTTATTTTACTTCACACAATAAAATATCAAGCTTACAACTGAAAAGTGTTTAAAATCAGTTTATTTAATATTTGCGCCCACAGTCAGCCTACAGCGAGCACATCGTTAATGACCAGTTTCCAGTCCCGATCCGGTATGAACCAGGCCAGCGATACTTCTCTACCTGCTTCCAGAACCCAAAAGTATTGTCGCCGCTATGTCGAGCGGGGTTTGAGGCACTAGGAGGGAAGTTCAATCAGCCGATGGATCTTGTAAGTTTGGGGGGCACACTAAACGACCACACTGCTAATGTAGAAGTAGAAACATCAACGAGTAGCCTGCAAATTGTGTGACACGGTTAAAGTTTGAAATTGTATGCTACAGTTCAAACATTTATCGACGTAGGTCACAAATAAATGGTTGGAAATTTGAACCTTAAGCCGCTCAAATTCGTTAAAGAAGGTTGACATTTCTACTTCTAAAATGACAAGGAATACATATATAACATTTAATACTGTGAAATGGATAATACTTTAATTGCCTTTTCCAGAAAATGTCGTGGTTACTTACTAGTCACTTCCCATGTGGGTCGTCCATTCGTCAAGTTATGCACTTCCAACAACTTATCTCAAAACGTGAGCGCTAATACGGTATTTCATTCTGAGCGCCAAATTTACGCCACTAATGACACTATTGTTCTTATTCTAGGTGGCGAGTTTCGAAAATATGACTATGGAGCAGCAAGAAATCGAGAAATCTACGGCGAGCTCGTGCCACCACTTTACAACCTGAGTAGAGTTCAGTCACCAATACACATGTTCTATTCCAATTCGGACAATCTAGTCAATGCAAAAGTGAGAACCAAAGGTTTTTTCGAATTTCGAAATCTTACTTTAATCTTTTCAGAAGTTTATTCGCAGACCTGTATAAGAAGTTTAGTAATGAATGGCTGAGAAAGTAGGCAACTACATGGACATACATTTTGACACGTTAAATAATGATTCTCACAAGGTTAAAGAAATAATGCATGACAAAATGCTCACTGTAGAAGAAAAAAAACATTAAATTTCCATTAAATAGAGTAACATTGGTTGACCACTTTGAAGGCACTTAAACTGGTACGACACCGTTCGTCATGTTCGACTCAGAAATGAAGTGGAAAATCTGTAGGGAAAATAGTACAGAGTAGGTTTGGAGATCCCAGCCCCAGCCTGCCCCACACCGGATGGCAAATGTACTAAACGTGTGAGGGTTTGGTGCAATCCGTTCTGGGGCGTTCTGGAATCGCCAAACCTGCTGCGTACCTAAAGAACACAGCTCAAACGGAGTTTTGTCTTGCCAAAAGCTGTTCGTTGTGAAATAGTCTGTTTTTTACTGCACTAAAATGTGCCAGGTCCGTACCAATGCACCATATCGACACCCCCTTACCGGAGGGAAGAATCAAAAGAAGTACATGGCGACCGGCAAAGAAATCGAGTTTCGTCCTTGGCAATAATATTTAGCAACAGAATTCTTCGATGGCGCCCTTAAAGAAACTTCAAATGCATGAATAAGAAGAAGAATAGGAGCTCAAACACTGCGCGCGACTCCGCAGATTCAATTTCTCTGCGGCCCGCGATGTTCTTCTTTGGTTTCTTCTTCCCTTCGGTAAGGGGCTGGCGAAGTCGTCTTATGCGTCCGGAGCATGTGAAGGTGTGGATATTTTTCGTTGCGCTACCTTCGTATTCTCTCAGGCAGTCCCTTTAGTTGCTTACTTTTTCATAGCTGCATCAAGTTACATAGTTTCTAGGATCCTCATGGTAACCCAGGTAAAACGGATTTTTTATAAATTTGTATCAAAGTTTTATAAAGGTTTATAACGCTCTTTATAACCTTGTATAAAAGTTTTATATGTTTGTATACAGGTAGCTTTATATTCGTTTATACACGCATGTATACTTGTATAAATGCCCGTATACAATTGTATAAACGCCTGTACGTAAGTGAATACATATGGCTGTATACAGTCTTATTATAGGGTCAATACAAAAACACCCTCCTCAAAAACACCCCCCTCTGAATTAAAATGTAGTTTTTTTGTTTTCTTGACATTCTTGTGTTTTATTTCATTTTCCGTTTTTATAAATGAATGATAATGGTTTTTAAATGAGACACATAATTTATAAAATACTTTTATTGATTTTAAGCGTTATAAAATAATTTGTCGTATTTTAAAAGGTCTGTGGTTCTTTGTTAAACATTTTATTTAAAAATCCTTCTTGTAAACAACATTTCCTACCTATTTAAACGAGCTCGGTGGTCCGCCGCTGACATTCTTATTTTTCATACCAAAAACAACGATCCACAGTTAGGTGACTACTTTTACAGGCCACTTCCCCTACCCCTTGTGGTGCGGGTGCCCGATAGTCCGATAGTCCGTTCGCTTAAAAAAAGAGGTGGCGAACTCTACTAACCTAACCTAACGGGGCGAGGGTCCTCGTTTGTGGGAGCACCCTATAGCGAACGTACTATTGTGTACCCCCACTATTAGGTACAGCGTTTGTAGACTCTAGAAAGTGGCCTTCCAAGTCCGGCCCTGTTTTTGGTATGAAAAATAAGAATGAACACGGCGGACCTCCACGCTCATGTGAATAGGTAGGAAATGTTATTCAAAAGAAGGATTTTGAAATAAAATGTTTAAAAGACAACCAAAGAACTTTTAAAATACGAGAAATCATTTCATAATGCTCAAAATCAATAAAAATATTTTTTAAGTTATGTGTCTCATTTAAAATTAATAATAATTACATTCTAAAAAAGAAAAATTAAATAACCCAAAAAAATGGCAAGAATAAAAAAAAATACATTTTAATTCAGAGGGGGGTGTTTTTGAGGAGGGTGTTTTTGTGTGTTCCTCTTATTATAAAGGCCTGGATATAGTTGTGTATGGGCTTATGTAGTTGTATACATCTTAATAATTATGTATATAAGATCAACACATTGTATACAAGTCTATATATGATTTTATACAATAACCTTTATATATTTCTGTAAAGGCTCTTATAAGTATTTATACAGTATATATACAATCATATAAATGTGAATATGCCTGTCAAAAATATATAAAATTTGTATAAAGGCTTGTATAAATATTTATAAAATTTTTATACAGTTTTATAAAGATAGTTTTACCTGGAAACTTACATTCCCAAACCGGTCTGTGACGTGGTGGCGATCCTCATTACATTTAGTTTGGACGAGTGATTGAATAGAACAAGGTTAATAATCCGTAATACATTTACTTTGGGTATGTTACAGGATGTTCACAAGTTAGCCGAAGACATTCCGATGATGAAGCGTCTCTACAAAGTGCCTCAGAAATCATTTAACCATTTCGACTATATTGTTAGCACAAAGGGAGTCAAAGAACTGAACACGGTTATAGTGCAAGACTTAAATAAATATTTATAACGCAATTCTTAATGAACTGTTAAACCGCAGATACATTCTTGATCATGTCGAACAAGTGCTGGCCGAAATGCATCGATGAGTTTCCCATGCTAATCCGATGCCACCGCCTGCGTTACTTTAAAGAGTGTACTTTCTACGGCACCACCCCGAAATCAATAGGGGGACAATTTAAATCGTTAACCTGAGCCCGCCCGTCCCGTATTCCTCTGCGCCCTGCAGCACCACGCCGCGGCAGCGTATTATTCAGCGTGGCGGCTGCCCACGTAACTTCATAATTATAAATATTTTGATTACAGTGCGATATAAATCGAAAATTGTTGCCAGCGTACGTAGGGTTTCTAATTTTCCGGGAAAAATAACTTTTGAAAATTTCAATGGAAATTTTCGGAAAAGTTCTGAAATTTTCGGAAAAAATTGGAAAAATGCACAACTTATTCACAAATAATTCCCTTGCACCCTTGTGACAACATGTCATAAAACCAAACTCCACTTCTTAACATAATATACGATTTCCCGAATATTTGATATCTGTGAAATACTACGACACAACGCTCTTTTCGCGTGACAAAGTGTTTCACGCTCGCGGAAATTCAAATTTAAATTTCGCGCCCGCGCACGCGCCCTAGCTGGCCAGCGGTTGAGTTCAGAATCTTAGGGACGTGTTGTGAAAGGCGCAGGGGCGGGAGGGAAAGAAGGGAGAGGCAAGGCCCAGCGAAATGGTTGAAGGCTGAAAACTACGTTGCAATGTAAGAGAAGCATATTTATATGTGTATAATCACCATAACCCTCCCCTCCAAAACGCTGACCACTGACTGACGGATATCTCATATTAAGTTTCCGGGAAAACCAGCAGGCCGATTCTATTGCGGTTTTCGCCATTCGACGCGGACGCAATTTCGCCGACGCGGTAAAATCAGGGTGAAATCGGGAGACCAGAGACGTTTCGGACGCAGCCATTTTTTAACGGGGCGTCCGACAGAGTTCGGACAGGGTGGGTTTTCTGGGGTTTTTCAACGCCTTTTCGGGGATGTATCGGTTTCGGTGTTTCAAATTTTCGGGTGCGAACGAGGACGAGTGGAAGATTTTGGCAAAGCGTGGGCTGCGTCCGGAGGGGCACCGGGCACGGGCATTGTCGACCACGTGTTGCTGGGGGAATAGGCCCGGTGCGCCGCGCGGCGCCTGGCCGTCGTTCGCTTGTGTTGGGCGGCCGCGGGGGATCAGGTCAACAAGGCCTTGTCAGCCATGCGGTCTTGCGCGGCGCTCGGGCATGATGAAGGTCGGCGGTTCAAACACTAGTGGGGATTTGTCTTATTTTAGTTTTTCTTGGCGTTTGCTCGGGCACCTGGCCCCACAGACACTAACACCAGGACCGCTTACCCCCGCCGCCTGCTACTCGGTAACTGCAGGCCGCGCTTAGTGTTGGGCATGATAAGGCACTTGGTGACCTTCTAGGAGAACAGGATCAACTTCGGCTGGTGCGCGCCCGCTGGTGTTGCAGGGCGCTGCGACCACCCACCCCCTTCCCCCGACGGCGCAAAGTGTTGGGCATGAAAAGGCACTTGGTGACCGTCTAGGAGAGCAAGATCAACCCCTGCCAGTGCGCGCGCGCGGTGCTGCTGCAGGCCGCCCGGTCCACTGACCCCCCCCCCCCCCCCCTCCCCCTCCTCCCTCCTCCCGCGACACGTGAGCTGCGGCCGCGCGAAGCGTTAGGCACAATAAGGCACTTAGTGACCTTCTAGGAGAACAGGATCAACCTCAGCCAGTGCGCGCGCGCGGTGCTGCTGCAGGCCGCCCGGTCTACTGACCCCCCCCCCCCTCTACTTCCTCTCCCGCGACACGTGAGCTGCGGGCCGCGCGAAGCGTTAGGCACAATAAGGCACTTAGTGACCTTCTAGGAGAACAGGATCAACCCCGGCCAGTGCGCGCGCGCGGTGCTGATGCAGGCCACCCGTTCCACTGACCCCCCCCCCCCCCCCCCCTCTCCTCTCCCGCGACACGTGAGCACAATAAGGCACTTAGTGACCTTCTAGGAGAACAGGATCAACCTCAGCCAGTGCGCGCGGTGCTGCTGCAGGCCGCCCGGTCCACTACCCCCTCCCTCCCCCCCCCCCCCGTCCCCTCCCCTCGCGCGACACGTCAGCTGCGGGCCGCGCGACAACAATGCAGCCGGCCGGCTGGTCCCGACACGCCCGGCCGACAACAATGCCCCAGCCAGCCGCCTGCCCGCCTCCACCCCGTTCGCTCGCTGCGGGAGCTTTGGCAGTGGAATAGTACAGACGTGTTTTTCGCGCTTTGCTATTTTTCGCTGTTATTTAATCCCAGAGAGTTGTGCGACGGCTCCTTTTGCTCGCAAAAGGATTCCCTAGCGATCTCCGACTAGTTCCAGAGTGTCCGAGTGGATTTACTAATTTTCTTTCCTTTTCAGCACTTTTTTCTCCCTCTCCAGTGGAGTCTGAGTCGTTAAGATTCACGTGAGTAGTTGGCCACCCACCGCAGTGGCCAACCACCCAGCCACCAGCCACCACCCACCAGCAAAACGACACCGACCAAAACCTTTTTAAAATCTTGTCCAGCACTGAGACTTCCACCATAAACAGTTTCCGAATAAAAACAAAGGGCAGTGGCGTAGCAAAGTCGGCAAAATATTCGAAACGGTTTTCTTGCACTTGTGATTTTTCTGACTTTTGTCGGTGAAAAACCTGGTCTTGTAAGGTGGAAACAATTCTAAGCTTCGTCTTTTCCGAATATTTAGTGCCTGAATAGTCATCGGACACAGTGGTAGAATTGTTTCCACTCAAACAGAAGAGCAGCGGCGTAGCAAAGTCGGCAAAAAATTAGAAATCGTCCACTCGCACTTGTGATTTTTCTGACTTTTCTCGGTGGAAAACCTGGTCTTGTAAGGTGGAAACAAGTCTTAACTTCGTCTTTTCCGAATATTTAGTGCCTTAATAGTCGTTGGACACAGTGGTAGAATTGTTTCACTCAAACAGAAGAGCAGCGGCGTAGCAAAGTCGGCAAAAAATTCGAAACGTAAATGACAAGAACAGCTCCTAGACCCCCTAGAACATGTCACAAAAAATCCTAGACTCTCTAGATCGTGTGACAAAAAATCCTACACCCTCTAGATCGTGTGACAAAACATAAATGACCCTCCTTAAACACCAAAAGTGCTCCTAAACCCCCTAGAACCCGTGACAAAAAATCCTAGACCCTCTGGATCGTGTGACAAAAAATCCTAGACCCTCTAGATCGTGTGACAAAAAATCAAAGACCCTCTAGATCGGGTGACAAAAAATCTTAGACCCTCTAGATCGTGTGACAAAAAATAAATGACCCTCCTAAAACACCAAAAGTGCTCCTAGGCCCCCTAGAACCTGTGACAAAAAATCCTAGACCCTCTAGATCGTGCGACAAAACATAAATGACCCTCCTAAAACACCAAAAATGCTCCTAGACCCCCTAGAGCCTGTGACAAAACAAAAATCCTAGACCCTCTAGATCGTGTGACAAAAAATCCTAGACCCTCTAGATCGTGTGACAAAAAATCAAAGACCCTCTAGATCGTGTGACAAAAAATCAAAGACCCTCTAGATCGTGTGACAAAAAATCAAAGACCCTGTAGATCGTGTGACAAAAAATCAAAGACCCCCTAGATCGTGTGACAAAAAATCCTAGCCCCTTAGATCGTGTGACAAAAAAATAAATGACCCTCCTTAAACACAAAAAATGTTCCTAGAACCCCTAGAATCTGTGACAAAAAATCAAAGACCCTCCAGATCGTGACAAAAAAATCAAAGACCCTGTAGATCGTGTGACAAAAAATCTTAGACCCTCTAGATCGTGTGACAAAAAATGAATGACCCTCCTAAAACACCAAAAGTGCTCCTAGACCCCCTAGAACCTGTGACAAAAAATCCTAGACATTCTAGATCGTGCGACAAAACATAAATGACCCTCCTAAAACACCAAAAGTGCTCCAAGACCCCCTAGAGCCTGTGACAAAAAATCCTAGACCCTCTAGATCGTGTGACAAAAAATCCTAGACCCTCTAGATCGTGTGACAAAAAATCAAAGACCCTATAGATCGTGTGACAAAAAATCAAAGACCCTGTAGATCGTGTGACAAAAAATCAAGGACCCTGTAGATCGTGTGACAAAAAATCAAAGACCCCTAGATCGTGTGACAAAAAATCAAAGACTCTCTAGATCGGGTGACAAAAAATCTTAGACCCTCTAGATCGTGTGACAAAAAATCAAAGACCCTCTAGATCGTGTGACAAAAAATCAAAGACCCTGTAGATCGTGTGACAAAAAATCAAAGACCCTGTAGATCGTGTGACAAAAAATCAAAGACCCCTAGATCGTGTGACAAAAAATCAAAGACTCTCTAGATCGGGTGACAAAAAATCTTAGACCCTCTAGATCGTGTGACAAAAAGTAAGTGACCCTCCTAAAACACCAAAAGTACTCCTAGACCCCCTAGAACTTGTGACAAAAAACCTAAACTTTCCAAATCGTGTGACAAAAAATCCTAGACCCTTTAGATCGTTTGCCAAAAATCAAAGACCCTCTAGATCGTGTGACAAAAAATCCTAGACCCTCTTGATCGTGTGACAAAAAATAAATGACCCTCCTTAAACACCAAAAGTGCTCCTAGACACCCTAGAGCCTGTGACATAAAATCCAAGACCCTCTAGATCGTGTGACAAAAAATCAAAGACACTCTAGATCGTGTGACAAAACATAAATGACCCTCCTTAAAAACCAAAAGTGCTCCTAGACCCCCTAGAACCTGTGACAAAAAATCCTACATTCTCCAGATCGTGTGACAAAAAATCCTAGACCCTCTAGATCGTGTGCCTAAAAATCAAAGACACTCTAGATCGTGTAACAAAAATTCCTAGACCCTCTGGATCGTGTGACAAAAAATCCTAGACACTCTAGATTGTGTGACAAAACATAAATGACCTTCCTTAAACACCAAAAGTGCTCCTAGACCCCGTAGAGCCTGTGACAAAAAATCCTAGACCCTCTAGATCGTGTGACAAAAAATCCTAGACCCTCTAGATCGTGTGACAAAAAATCAAAGACCCTCTAGATCGTGTGACAAAAAATCCTAGCCCCTTAGATCGTGTGACAAAAAAATAAATGACCCTCCTTAAACACAAAAAATGTTCCTAGAACCCCTAGAATCTGTGACAAAAAATCAAAGACCCTCCAGATCGTGACAAAAAAATCAAAGACCCTGTAGATCGTGTGACAAAAAATCTTAGACCCTCTAGATCGTGTGACAAAAAATGAATGACCCTCCTAAAACACCAAAAGAGCTCCTAGACCCCCTAGAACCTGTGACAAAAAATCCTAGACATTCTAGATCGTGCGACAAAACATAAATGACCCTCCTAAAACACCAAAAGTGCTCCAAGACCCCCTAGAGCCTGTGACAAAAAATCCAAGACCCTCTAGATCGTGTGACAAAAAATCCTAGACCCTCTAGATCGTGTGACAAAAAATCAAAGACCCTATAGATCGTGTGACAAAAAATCAAAGACCCTGTAGATCGTGTGACAAAAAATCAAGGACCCTGTAGATCGTGTGACAAAAAATCAAAGACCCCTAGATCGTGTGACAAAAAATCAAAGACTCTCTAGATCGGGTGACAAAAAATCTTAGACCCTCTAGATCGTGTGACAAAAAATCAAAGACCCTCTAGATCGTGTGACAAAAAATCAAAGACCCTGTAGATCGTGTGACAAAAAATCAAAGACCCTGTAGATCGTGTGACAAAAAATCAAAGACCCCTAGATCGTGTGACAAAAAATCACAGACTCTCTAGATCGGGTGACAAAAAATCTTAGACCCTCTAGATCGTGTGACAAAAAGTAAGTGACCCTCCTAAAACACCAAAAGTACTCCTTGACCCCCTAGAACTTGTGACAAAAAACCTAAACTTTCCAAATCGTGTGACAAAAAATCCTAGACCCTTTAGATCGTTTGCCAAAAATCAAAGACCCTCTAGATCGTGTGACAAAAAATCCTAGACCCTCTTGATCGTGTGACAAAAAATAAATGACCCTCCTTAAACACCAAAAGTGCTCCTAGACACCCTAGAGCCTGTGACAAAAAATCCAAGACCCTCTAGATCGTGTGACAAAAAATCAAAGACACTCTAGATCGTGTGACAAAACATAAATGACCCTCCTTAAAAACCAAAAGTGCTCCTAGACCCCCTAGAACCTGTGACAAAAAATCCTACATTCTCCAGATCGTGTGACAAAAAATCCTAGACCCTCTAGATCGTGTGCCTAAAAATCAAAGACACTCTAGATCGTGTAACAAAAATTCCTAGACCCTCTGGATCGTGTGACAAAAAATCCTAGACACTCTAGATTGTGTGACAAAACATAAATGACCTTCCTTAAACACCAAAAGTGCTCCTAGACCCCGTAGAGCCTGTGACAAAAAATCCTAGACCCTCTAGATTGTGTGACAAAAAATCCTAGACCCTCAGATCGTGTGACAAAAAATCAAATACCCTCTAGATCGTGTGACAAAACATAAATGACCCTCCTTAAAAACCAAAAGTGCTCCTAGACACCCTAGAGCCTGTGACAAAAAATCAAAGACCCTGTAGATCGTGTGACAAAAAATCAAAGACACTCTAGATCGTGTGACAAAACATAAATGACCCTCCTTAAAAACCAAAAGTGCTCCTAGACCCCCTAGAACCTGTGACAAAAAATCCTACATTCTCCAGATCGTGTGACAAAAAATCCTAGACCCTCTAGATCGTGTGCCAAAAAATCAAAGACACTCTAGATCGTGTAACAAAAATTCCTAGACCCTCTGGATCGTGTGACAAAAAATCCTAGACACTCTAGATTGTGTGACAAAACATAAATGACCTTCCTTAAACACCAAAAGTGCTCCTAGACCCCGTAGAGCCTGTGACAAAAAATCCTAGACCCTCTAGATTGTGTGACAAAAAATCAAAGACCCTCTAGATCGTGTGACAAAAAATCAAAGACCCTGTAGATCGTGTGACAAAAAATCAAAGACCCTGTAGATCGTGTGACAGAAAATCAAAGACCCCCTAGATCGTGTGACAAAAAATCCTAGCCCCTTAGATCGTGTGACAAAAAAATAAATGACCCTCCTTAAACACAAAAAATGTTCCTAGAACCCCTAGAATCTGTGACAAAAAATCAAAGACCCTCCAGATCGTGACAAAAAAATCAAAGACCCTGTAGATCGTGTGACAAAAAATCTTAGACCCTCTAGATCGTGTGACAAAAAATGAATGACCCTCCTAAAACACCAAAAGAGCTCCTAGACCCCCTAGAACCTGTGACAAAAAATCCTAGCTATTCTAGATCGTGCGACAAAACATAAATGACCCTCCTAAAACACCAAAAGTGCTCCAAGACCCCCTAGAGCCTGTGACAAAAAATCCTAGACCCTCTAGATCGTGTGACAAAAAATCCTAGACCCTCTAGATCGTGTGACAAAAAATCAAAGACCCTCTAGATCGTGTGACAAAAAATCAAAGACCCTGTAGATCGTGTGACAAAAAATCAAGGACCCTGTAGATCGTGTGACAAAAAATCAAAGACCCCTAGATCGTGTGACAAAAAATCAAAGACTCTCTAGATCGGGTGACAAAAAATCTTAGACCCTCTAGATCGTGTGACAAAAAATCAAAGACCCTCTAGATCGTGTGACAAAAAATCAAAGACCCTGTAGATCGTGTGACAAAAAATCAAAGACCCTGTAGATCGTGTGACAAAAAATCAAAGACCCCCAAATCGTGTGACAAAAAATCAAAGACTCTCTAGATCGGGTGACAAAAAATCTTAGACCCTCTAGATCGTGTGACAAAAAGTAAGTGACCCTCCTAAAACACCAAAAGTACTCCTAGACCCCCTAGAACTTGTGACAAAAAACCTCAACTTTCCAAATCGTGTGACAAAAAATCCTAGACCCTTTAGATCGTTTGCCAAAAATCAAAGACCCTCTAGATCGTGTGACAAAAAATCCAAGACCCTCTAGATCGTGTGACAAAAAATCAAAGACACTCTAGATCGTGTGACAAAACATAAATGACCCTCCTTAAAAACCAAAAGTGCTCCTAGACCCCCTAGAACCTGTGACAAAAAATCCTACATTCTCCAGATCGTGTGACAAAAAATCCTAGACCCTCTAGATCGTGTGCCTAAAAATCAAAGACACTCTAGATCGTGTAACAAAAATTCCTAGACCCTCTGGATCGTGTGACAAAAAATCCTAGACACTCTAGATTGTGTGACAAAACATAAATGACCTTCCTTAAACACCAAAAGTGCTCCTAGACCCCGTAGAGCCTGTGACAAAAAATCCTAGACCCTCTAGATTGTGTGACAAAAAATCCTAGACCCTCAGATCGTGTGACAAAAATATGAATGACCCTCCTAAAACACAAAAAATGTTCCTAGAACCCCTAGAATCTGTGACAAAAAATCAAAGACCCTCCAGATCGTGACAAAATAATCAAAGACCGTGTAGATCGTGTGACAAAAAATCTTAGACCCTCTAGATCGTGTGCCAAAAAATAAATGCCCCTTCTGAAACCCCAAAAGTGCTCCTAGATCCCCTAGAACCTGTGACAAAAAATCCTAGACTTTCTAGATCGTGCGAGAAAACATAAATGACCCTCCTAAAACACAAAAAGTGCTCCTAGACCCCCTAGAGCCTGTGAGAAAAAATCCTAGACCCTCTAGATCGCGTGACAAAAAATCGTAGACCCTCTAGATCGTGTGACAAAAAATAAATGACCCTCCTAAAACACCAAAAGTACTCCTAGACCCCCTAGGACTTGTGACAAAAAATCCTAAACTTTCCAAATCGTGACAAACAATCCTAGACCCTATAAATCGTGTGCCAAAAATCAAAGACTCTCTAGATCGTGTGACAAAAAAACCTAGACCCACTAGATCGTGTGACAAAAAATCCTACATTCTCCAGATCGTGTGACAAAAAATCTTGGACCCTGAACATCGTGTGACAATCCTAGGCTCTCCAGATCGTGTGACAAAAAATCCTAGACCCTCTAGATCGTGTGACAAAAAATCGAAGACCCCCAGATCGTGTGACAAAAAATCCTAGACCCTCTAGATTGTGTGACAAAACATAAATGACCCTCCTAGAACACCAAAAGTGCTCCTAGACCCCTAGAACCTGTGACAAAAATTCCTAGACCCTCTAGATCGTGCGACAAAACATAAATGACGCTCCTTAAACACCAAAAGTGCTCCTAGACCCCCAAGAGCATGTGACAAAAAAATCCTAGACCCTCTAGATCGTGTGACAAAAAATCCTTGACCCTCTAGATCGCGTGACAAAAAATCCCAGACCCTCTAGATCGTGCGACAAAACAAAAATGACCCTCCTTAAACACCAAAAGTGCTCCTAGACCCCCAAGAGCATGTGACAAAAAAATCCTAGACCCTCTAGATCGTGTGACAAAAAATCCTAGACCTTTTGGATCGTGTGACAAAAAATCCTAGACCCTCTAGATCGTGTGACAAAAAATCAAAGACTCTCTAGATCGGGTGACAAAAAATCTTAGACCCTCTAGATCGTGTGACAAAAAATAAATGACCCTCCTTAAACACCAAAAGTGCTCCTTGGCCCCCTAGAACCTGTGACAAAAATTCCTAGACCCTCTAGATCGTGCGACAAAACATAAATGACGCTCCTTAAACACCAAAAGTGCTCCTAGACCCCCAAGAGCATGTGACAAAAAAATCCTAGACCCTCTAGATCGTGTGACAAAAAATCCTTGACCCTCTAGATCGCGTGACAAAAAATCCCAGACCCTCTAGATCGTGCGACAAAACAAAAATGACCCTCCTTAAACACCAAAAGTGCTCCTAGGCCCCCAAGAGCATGTGACAAAAAAATTCTTGACCCTCTAGATCGTGTGACAAAAAATGCTAGACCTTTTGGATCGTGTGACAAAAAATAAATGACCCTCCTTAAACACCAAAAGTGCTCCTTGGCCCCCTAGAACCTGTGACAAAAATTCCTAGACCCTCTAGATCGTGCGACAAAACATAAATGACCCTCCTAAACCACCAAAAATGCTCCTAGACCCCCTAGAGCCTGTGACAAAAAATCCTAGACCCTCTAGATCGTGTGACAAAAAATCCTAGACCCTCTAGATCGTGTGACAAAAGATCAAAGACCCTCTAGATCGTGTGACAAAAAATCAAAGACCCTCTAGATCGTGTGACAAAAAATCAAAGACCCTGTAGATCGTGTGACAAAAAATCGAAGACCCCTAGATCGTGTGACAAAAAATCCTAGCCCCTTAGAACGTGTGACAAAAAAATAAATGACCCTCCTAAAACACAAAAAATGTTCCAAGGACCCCTAGAATCTGTGACAAAAAATCAAAGACCCTCCAGATCGTGACAAAAAAATCAAAGACCCTGTAGATCGTGTGACAAAAAATCTTAAACCCTCCAGATCGTGTGACAAAAAATCCTAGACCCTTTAGATCGTATGACAAAAAATCAAAGACACTCTAGATCGTGTGACAAAAAATCCTAGACCCTCTAGATTGTGTGACAAAACATAAATGACCCTCCTTAAAAACCAAAAGTGCTCCTAGACCCCCTGAACCTGTGACAAAAAATCCTACATTCTCCAGATCGTGTGACAAAAAATCCTAGACCCTCTAGATCGTGTGCCAAAAAATCAAAGACACTCTAGATCGTGTGACAAAAAATCCTAGACCCTCTAGATCGCGTGACAAAAAATCCTCGACCCTCTAGAACGTGTATCAAAAAGTAAGTGACCCTCCTTAAACACCAAAAGTGCTCCAAGACCCCCTAGAACTTGTGACAAAAAATCCTAGATCCTCCAGATCGTGTGACAAAAAATCCTAGACCCTCTTCATCGTGTGACAAAAAATCCTAGACCCTCTACATCGTGTGACAAAAAATCCTACATTCTCCAGATCGTGTGACAAAAAATCCTAGACCTTCTAGATCGTGTGACAAAAAATCCTAGACCCTCTAGATCGTGTGACAAAAAATCAAAGACCCTGTAGATCGTGTGACAAAAAATCCTAGACCCCTCTACATCGTGTGACAAAAAATCCTACATTCTCCAGATCGTGTGACAAAAAATCCTAGTCCTTCTAGATCGTGTGACAAAAAATCCTAGACCCTCCAGATCGTGTGACGAAAAATCCTAGACCCTCTAGATCGTGTGACAAAAAATCCTAGACCCCTCGACATCGTGTGACAAAAAATCCTACATTCTCCAGATCGTGTTACAAATAATCCTAGACCCCCTAGATCGTGTGACAAAAAATTAAAGACCCTGTAGATCGTGTGACAAAAAATCAAAGACCCTCTAGATCGTGTGACAAAAAATCCTAGACCCTCTAGATCGTGTGACAAAAAATCAAATACCCTCTAGATGGTGTGACAGAGAATGAATGCTTTTCCTTAAACGCCCAAAGTGCTCCTAGACCCCCAAGAACCTGCGACAAAAAATCCTAGACCCTCTAGATCGTGTGACAAAAAACCAAAGACCCTGTAGATCGTCTGACAAAAAATCTCAGACCCTCTAGATCGTGTGACAAAAAATCCTAGACCCTCTACATCGTGTGACAAAAAATCCTAGACCCTCTACATCGTGTGACAAAAAATCCTACACTCTCCAGGTCGTGTTACAAAAAATCCTAGACCCTCTAGATCGTGTGACAAAAAATCAAAGACCCTCTAGATCGTGTAGGAAAAAATCAAAGACCCTGTAGATCGTGTGACAAAAAACCAAAGACCCTGTAGATCGTCTGACAAAAAATCTCAGATCCTCCAGATCGTGTGACAAAAAATCCTAGACCCTCTACATCGTGTAAGAAACAATCCTAGAACCTTTACATCGTGTGACAAAAAATCCTACATTCTCCAGATCGTGTTACAAGAAATCCTAGACCCTCAAGCTCGTGTGACAAAAAATCCTAAACCCCCTAGATCGTGTGACGAAAAATCCTAGACCCTCTAGATCGTGTGACAAAAAATCAAAGACCCTCTAGATTGTGTGACAAAAAATCAAAGACCCTGTAGATCGTGTGACAAAAAATCAAAGACCCTCCAGATCGTGTGACGAAAAATCCTAGACCCTCTAGATCGTGTGACAAAAAATCCGAGACCCTCTAGATCGTGTGACAAAAAATCAAAGACCCTGTAGATCATGTGACCAAAAATCAAAGACCCTGTAGATCGTGTGACAAAAAATCAAAGACCCTCCTTAAACACCAAAAGTGCTCCTTGGCCCCCTAGAACCTGTGACAAAAATTCCTAGACCCTCTAGATCGTGCGACAAAACATAAATGACGCTCCTTAAACACCAAAAGTGCTCCTAGACCCCCAAGAGCATGTGACAAAAAAATCCTAGACCCTCTAGATCGTGTGACAAAAAATCCTTGACCCTCTAGATCGCGTGACAAAAAATCCCAGACCCTCTAGATCGTGTGACAAAAAATCAAAGACTCTCTAGATCGGGTGACAAAAAATCTTAGACCCTCTAGATCGTGTGACAAAAAATAAATGACCCTCCTTAAACACCAAAAGTGCTCCTTGGCCCCCTAGAACCTGTGACAAAAATTCCTAGACCCTCTAGATCGTGCGACAAAACATAAATGACGCTCCTTAAACACCAAAAGTGCTCCTAGACCCCCAAGAGCATGTGACAAAAAAATCCTAGACCCTCTAGATCGTGTGACAAAAAATCCTTGACCCTCTAGATCGCGTGACAAAAAATCCCAGACCCTCTAGATCGTGCGACAAAACAAAAATGACCCTCCTTAAACACCAAAAGTGCTCCTAGGCCCCCAAGAGCATGTGACAAAAAAATTCTTGACCCTCTAGATCGTGTGACAAAAAATGCTAGACCTTTTGGATCGTGTGACAAAAAATAAATGACCCTCCTTAAACACCAAAAGTGCTCCTTGGCCCCCTAGAACCTGTGACAAAAATTCCTAGACCCTCTAGATCGTGCGACAAAACATAAATGACCCTCCTAAACCACCAAAAATGCTCCTAGACCCCCTAGAGCCTGTGACAAAAAATCCTAGACCCTCTTGATCGTGTGACAAAAAATCCTAGACCCTCTAGATCGTGTGACAAAAGATCAAAGACCCTCTAGATCGTGTGACAAAAAATCAAAGACCCTCTAGATCGTGTGACAAAAAATCAAAGACCCTGTAGATCGTGTGACAAAAAATCAAAGACCCCCTAGATCGTGTGACAAAAAATCCTAGCCCCTTAGAACGTGTGACAAAAAAATAAATGACCCTCCTAAAACACAAAAAATGTTCCAAGGACCCCTAGAATCTGTGACAAAAAATCAAAGACCCTCCAGATCGTGACAAAAAAATCAAAGACCCTGTAGATCGTGTGACAAAAAATCTTAGACCCTCCAGATCGTGTGACAAAAAATCCTAGACCCTTTAGATCGTATGACAAAAAATCAAAGACACTCTAGATCGTGTGACAAAAAATCCTAGACCCTCTAGATTGTGTGACAAAACATAAATGACCCTCCTTAAAAACCAAAAGTGCTCCTAGACCCCCTGAACCTGTGACAAAAAATCCTACATTCTCCATATCGTGTGACAAAAAATCCTAGACCCTCTAGATCGTGTGCCAAAAAATCAAAGACACTCTAGATCGTGTGACAAAAAATCCTAGACCCTCTAGATCGCGTGACAAAAAATCCTCGACCCTCTAGAACGTGTATCAAAAAGTAAGTGACCCTTCTTAAACACCAAAAGTGCTCCAAGACCCCCTAGAACTTGTGACAAAAAATCCTAGATCCTCCAGATCGTGTGACAAAAATCCTAGACCCTCTTCATCGTGTGACAAAAAATCCTAGACCCTCGACATCGTGTGACAAAAAATCCTACATTCTCCAGATCGTGTGACAAAAAATCCTAGACCTTCTAGATTGTGTGACAAAAAATCCTAGACCCTCTAGATCGTGTGACAAAAAATCAAAGACCCTGTAGATCGTGTGACAAAAAATCCTAGACCCTCTACATCGTGTGACAAAAAATCCTACATTCTCCAGATCGTGTGACAAAAAATCCTAGACCTTCTAGATCGTGTGACAAAAAATCCTAGACCCTCCACATCGTGTGACGAAAAATCCTAGACCCTCTAGATCGTGTGACAAAAAATCCTAGACCCCTCTACATCGTGTGACAAAAAATCCTACATTCTCCAGATCGTGTTACAAAAAATCCTAGACCCCCTAGATCGTGTGACAAAAAATTAAAGACCCTGTAGATCGTGTGACAAAAAATCAAAGACCCTCTAGATCGTGTGACAAAAAATCATAGACCCTCTAGATCGTGTGACAAAAAATCAAATACCCTCTAGATGGTGTGACAAAGAATGAATGACTTTCCTTAACCACCAAAAGTGCTCCTAGACCCCCAAGAACCTGCGACAAAAAATCCTAGACCCTCTAGATCGTGTGACAAAAAATCAAAGACCCTGTAGATCGTGTGACAAAAAATCCCAGACTCTCTAGATCGTGTGACAAAAAATCCTAGACCCTCTACATCGTGTGACAAAAAATCCTAGACCCTCTACATCGTGTGACAAAAAATCCTACACTCTCCAGGTCGTGTTACAAAAAATCCTAGACCCTCTAGATCGTGTGACAAAAAATCAAAGACCCTCTAGATCGTGTGACAAAAAATCAAAGACCCTGTAGATCGTGTGACAAAAAATCAAAGACCCTCTAGATCGTGTGACAAAAAATGAATGACCTCCTAAAACACTAAAAGTGCTCCAAGACCCCCCTTGAACTTGTGACAAAAAATCCTAGATCCTCCAGATCGTGTGACAAAAAATCCTAGACCCTCTACATCGTGTAAGAAACAATCCTAGAACCTTTACATCGTGTGACAAAAAATCCTACATTCTCCAGATCGTGTTACAAGAAATCCTAGACCCTCAAGCTCGTGTGACAAAAAATCCTAAACCCCCTAGATCGTGTGACGAAAAACCCTAGACCCTCTAGATCGTGTGACAAAAAATCAAAGACCCTCTAGATTGTGTGACAAAAAATCAAAGACCCTGTAGATCGTGTGACAAAAAATCAAAGACCCTCCAGATCGTGTGACGAAAAATCCTAGACCCTCTAGATCGTGTGACAAAAAATCCGAGACCCTCTAGATCGTGTGACAAAAAATCAAAGACCCTGTAGATCATGTGACCAAAAATCAAAGACCCTGTAGATCGTGTGACAAAAAATCAAAGACCCTCCTTAAACACCAAAAGTGCTCCTTGGCCCCCTAGAACCTGTGACAAAAATTCCTAGACCCTCTAGATCGTGCGACAAAACATAAATGACGCTCCTTAAACACCAAAAGTGCTCCTAGACCCCCAAGAGCATGTGATAAAAAAATCCTAGACCCTCTAGATCGTGTGACAAAAAATCCTTGACCCTCTAGATCGCGTGACAAAAAATCCCAGACCCTCTAGATCGTGCGACAAAAAATCAAAGACTCTCTAGATCGGGTGACAAAAAATCTTAGACCCTCTAGATCGTGTGACAAAAAATAAATGACCCTCCTTAAACACCAAAAGTGCTCCTTGGCCCCCTAGAACCTGTGACAAAAATTCCTAGACCCTCTAGATCGTGCGACAAAACATAAATGACGCTTCTTAAACACCAAAAGTGCTCCTAGACCCCCAAGAGCATGTGACAAAAAAATCCTAGACCCTCTAGATCGTGTGACAAAAAATCCTTGACCCTCTAGATCGCGTGACAAAAAATCCCAGACCCTCTAGATCGTGCGACAAAACAAAAATGACCCTCCTTAAACACCAAAAGTGCTCCTAGGCCCCCAAGAGCATGTGACAAAAAAATTCTTGACCCTCTAGATCGTGTGACAAAAAATGCTAGACCTTTTGGATCGTGTGACAAAAAATAAATGACCCTCCTTAAACACCAAAAGTGCTCCTTGGCCCCCTAGAACCTGTGACAAAAATTCCTAGACCCTCTAGATCGTGCGACAAAACATAAATGACCCTCCTAAACCACCAAAAATGCTCCTAGACCCCCTAGAGCCTGTAACAAAAAATCCTAGACCCTCTAGATCGTGTGACAAAAAATCCTAGACCCTCTAGATCGTGTGACAAAAGATCAAAGACCCTCTAGATCGTGTGACAAAAAATCAAAGACCCTCTAGATCGTGTGACAAAAAATCAAAGACCCTGTAGATCGTGTGACAAAAAATCAAAGACCCCTAGATCGTGTGACAAAAAATCCTAGCCCCTTCGAACGTGTGACAAAAAAATAAATGACCCTCCTAAAACACAAAAAATGTTCCAAGGACCCCTAGAATCTGTGACAAAAAATCAAAGACCCTCCAGATCGTGACAAAAAAATCAAAGACCCTGTAGATCGTGTGACAAAAAATCTTAGACCCTCCAGATCGTGTGACAAAAAATCCTAGACCCTTTAGATCGTATGACAAAAAATCAAAGACACTCTAGATCGTGTGACAAAAAATCCTAGACCCTCTAGATTGTGTGACAAAACATAAATGACCCTCCTTAAAAACCAAAAGTGCTCCTAGACCCCCTGAACCTGTGACAAAAAATCCTACATTCTCCAGATCGTGTGACAAAAAATCCTAGACCCTCTAGATCGTGTGCCAAAAAATCAAAGACACTCTAGATCGTGTGACAAAAAATCCTAGATCCTCTAGATCGCGTGACAAAAAATCCTCGACCCTCTAGAACGTGTATCAAAAAGTAAGTGACCCTTCTTAAACACCAAAAGTGCTCCAAGACCCCCTAGAACTTGTGACAAAAAATCCTAGATCCTCCAGATCGTGTGACAAAAATCCTAGACCCTCTTCATCGTGTGACAAAAAATCCTAGACCCTCGACATCGTGTGACAAAAAATCCTACATTCTCCAGATCGTGTGACAAAAAATCCTAGACCTTCTAGATCGTGTGACAAAAAATCCTAGACCCTCTAGATCGTGTGACAAAAAATCAAAGACCCTGTAGATCGTGTGACAAAAAATCCTAGACCCCTCTACATCGTGTGACAAAAAATCCTACATTCTCCAGATCGTGTGACAAAAAATCCTAGACCCTCTAGATCGTGTGACAAAAAATCCTAGACCCTCCAGATCGTGTGACGAAAAATCCTAGACCCTCTAGATCGTGTGACAAAAAATCCTAGACCCCTCTACATCGTGTGACAAAAAATCCTACATTCTCCAGATCGTGTTACAAAAAATCCTAGACCCCCTAGATCGTGTGACAAAAAATTAAAGACCCTGTAGATCGTGTGACAAAAAATCAAAGACCCTCTAGATCGTGTGACAAAAAATCCTAGACCCTCTAGATCGTGTGACAAAAAATCAAATACCCTCTAGATGGTGTGACAAAGAATGAATGACTTTCCTTAACCACCAAAAGTGCTCCTAGACCCCCAAGAACCTGCGACAAAAAATCCTAGACCTTCTAGATCGTGTGACAAAAAATCCGAGACCCTCTAGATCGTGTGACAAAAAATCAAAGACCCTGTAGATCATGTGACCAAAAATCAAAGACCCTGTAGATCGTGTGACAAAAAATCAAAGACCCTCCTTAAACACCAAAAGTGCTCCTTGGCCCCCTAGAACCTGTGACAAAAATTCCTAGACCCTCTAGATCGTGCGACAAAACATAAATGACGCTCCTTAAACACCAAAAGTGCTCCTAGACCCCCAAGAGCATGTGACAAAAAAATCCTAGACCCTCTAGATCGTGTGACAAAAAATCCTTGACCCTCTAGATCGCGTGACAAAAAATCCCAGACCCTCTAGATCGTGCGACAAAAAATCAAAGACTCTCTAGATCGGGTGACAAAAAATCTTAGACCCTCTAGATCGTGTGACAAAAAATAAATGACCCTCCTTAAACACCAAAAGTGCTCCTTGGCCCCCTAGAACCTGTGACAAAAATTCCTAGACCCTCTTGATCGTGCGACAAAACATAAATGACGCTCCTTAAACACCAAAAGTGCTCCTAGACCCCCAAGAGCATGTGACAAAAAAATCCTAGACCCTCTAGATCGTGTGACAAAAAATCCTTGACCCTCTAGATCGCGTGACAAAAAATCCCAGACCCTCTAGATCGTGCGACAAAACAAAAATGACCCTCCTTAAACACCAAAAGTGCTCCTAGGCCCCCAAGAGCATGTGACAAAAAAATTCTTGACCCTCTAGATCGTGTGACAAAAAATGCTAGACCTTTTGGATCGTGTGACAAAAAATAAATGACCCTCCTTAAACACCAAAAGTGCTCCTTGGCCCCCTCGAACCTGTGACAAAAATTCCTAGACCCTCTAGATCGTGCGACAAAACATAAATGACCCTCCTAAACCACCAAAAATGCTCCTAGACCCCCTAGAGCCTGTGATAAAAAATCCTAGACCCTCTAGATCGTGTGACAAAAAATCCTATACCCTCTAGATCTTGTTACAAAAGGTCAAAGACCCTCTAGATCGTGTGACAAAAAATCAAAGACCCTCTAGATCGTGTGACAAAAAATCAAAGACCCTGTAGATCGTGTGACAAAAAATCAAAGACCCCCTAGATCGTGTGACAAAAAATCCTAGCCCCTTAGAACGTGTGACAAAAAAATAAATGACCCTCCTAAAACACAAAAAATGTTCCAAGGACCCCTAGAATCTGTGACAAAAAATCAAAGACCCTCCAGATCGTGACAAAAAAATCAAAGACCCTGTAGATCGTGTGACAAACAATCTTAGACCCTCCAGATCGTGTGACAAAAAATCCTAGACCCTTTAGATCGTATGACAAAAAATCAAAGACACTCTAGATCGTGTGACAAAAAATCCTAGACCCTCTAGATTGTGTGACAAAACATAAATGACCCTCCTTAAAAACCAAAAGTGCTCCTAGACCCCCTGAACCTGTGACAAAAAATCCTACATTCTCCAGATCGTGTGACAAAAAATCCTAGACCCTCTAGATCGTGTGCCAAAAAATCAAAGACACTCTAGATCGTGTGACAAAAAATCCTAGACCCTCTAGATCGCGTGACAAAAAATCCTCGACCCTCTAGAACGTGTATCAAAAAGTAAGTGACCCTCCTTAAACACCAAAAGTGCTCCAAGACCCCCTAGAACTTGTGACAAAAAATCCTAGATCCTCCAGATCGTGTGACAAAAAATCCTAGACCCTCTTCATCGTGTGACAAAAAATCCTAGACCCTCCACATCGTGTGACAAAAAATCCTACATTCTCCAGATCGTGTGACAAAAAATCCTAGACCTTCTAGATCGTGTGACAAAAAATCCTAAACCCTCTAGATCGTGTGACAAAAAATCAAAGACCCTGTAGATCGTGTGACAAAAAATCCTAGACCCCTCGACATCGTGTGACAAAAAATCCTACATTCTCCAGATCGTGTGACAAAAAATCCTAGACCTTCTAGATCGTGTGACAAAAAATCCTAGACCCTCCAGATCGTGTGACGAAAAATCCTAGACCCTCTAGATCGTGTGACAAAAAATCCTAGACCCCTCTACATCGTGTGACAAAAAATCCTACATTCTCCAGATCGTGTTACAAAAAATCCTAGACCCCTAGATCGTGTGACAAAAAATTTAAGACCCTGTAGATCGTGTGACAAAAAATCAAAGACCCTCTAGATCGTGTCACAAAAAATCCTAGACCCTCTAGATCGTGTGACAAAAAATCAAATACCCTCTAGATGGTGTGACAAAGAATGAATGACTTTCCTTAACCATCAAAAGTGCTCCTAGACCCCCAAGAACCTGCGACAAAAAATCCTAGACCCTCTAGATCGTGTGACAAAAAATCAAAGACCCTGTAGATCGTCTGACAAAAAATCTCAGACCCTCTAGATCGTGTGACAAAAAATCCTAGACCCTCTACATCGTGTGACAAAAAATCCTAGACCCTCTACATCGTGTGACAAAAAATCCTACACTCTCCAGGTCGTGTTACAAAAAATCCTAGACCCTCTAGATCGTGTGACAAAAAATCAAAGACCCTCTAGATCGTGTGACAAAAAATCAAAGACCCTGTAGATCGTGTGACAAAAAATCAAAGACCTTCTAGATCGTGTGACAAAAAATGAATAACCTCCTAAAACACTAAAAGTGCTCCAAGACCCCCCTTGAACTTGTGACAAAAAATCCTAGATCCTCCAGATCGTGTGACAAAAAATCCTAGACCCTCTACATCGTGTAAGAAACAATCCTAGAACCTTTACATCGTGTGACAAAAAATCCTACATTCTCCAGATCGTGTTACAAGAAATCCTAGACCCTCAAGCTCGTGTGACAAAAAATCCTAAACCCCTAGATCGTGTGACGAAAAATCCTAGACCCTCTAGATCGTGTGACAAAAAATCAAAGACCCTCTAGATTGTGTGACAAAAAATCAAAGACCCTGTAGATCGTGTGACAAAAAATCAAAGACCCTCCAGATCGTGTGACGAAAAATCCTAGACCCTCTAGATCGTGTGACAAAAAATCCGAGACCCTCTAGATCGTGTGACAAAAAATCAAAGACCCTGTAGATCATGTGACCAAAAATCAAAGACCCTGTAGATCGTGTGACAAAAAATCAAAGACCCTCTATACGGTGTGACAAAGAGTAAATGACTTTCCTAAAACACCAAAAGTGCTCCAGGGTCATTTATTTTTTGTCACACGATCTAGAGGGTCTAAGATTTTTTGTCACACGATCTAGAGTGTCTTTGATTTTTTGTCACACGATCTAGAGGGTCTAGGATTTTTGTCACACGATCTAGAGGGTCTAGGCTTTTTTGTCACAGGCTCTAGGGGGTCTAGGAGATTTTGGTGTTTTAGGAGGGTCATTTATGTTTTGTCACACGATCTGGAGGGTCTTTGATTTTTTGTCACACGATCTAGAGGGTGAAGATTTTTTGTCACATGTTCTAGGGGGCCTAGGAGCACTTTTAGTGTTTTAGGAGGGTCATTTATTTTTTGTCACACGATTTAGAGGGTCTAAGATTTTTTGTCACCCGATCGGGAGGGTCTTTAATTTTTTGTCACACGATCTGGAGGGTCTTTGATTTTTTGTCACACGATCTAGAGGGTGTAGGATTTTTTGTCACATGTTCTAGGTGGTCTAGGAGCATTTTTGGTGTTTTAGGAGGGTCATTCATTTTTTGTCACACGATCAAAAGGGTATTTGATTTTTTGTCACACGATGTAGAGGGTCTAGGATTTTTTGTCACACGATGTAGAGGGTCTAGGATTTTTTGTCACACGATCTGGAGGATCTAGGATTTTTTGTCACAAGTTCTAGGGGGTCTTGGAGCACTTTTAGTGTTTTAGGAGGTCATTTATTTTTTGTCACACGATCTAGAGGGTCTTTGATTTTTTGTCACACGATCTACAGGGTCTTTGATTTTTTGTCACACGATCTAGAGGGTCTTTGATTTTTTGTCACACGATCTAGAGGGTCTAGGATTTTTTGTAACACGATCTGGAGAGTGTAGGATATTTTGTCACACGATTTAGAGGGTCTAGGATTTTTTGTCACACGATGTAGAGGGTCTAGGATTTTTTGTCACACGATGTAGAGGGTCTAGGATTTTTTGTCACACGATCTGGAGGATCAAGGATTTTTTGTCACAAGTTCTAGGGGGTCTTGGAGCACTTTTAGTGTTTTAGGAGGTCATTTATTTTTTGTCACACGATCTAGAGGGTCTTTGATTTTTTGTCACACGATCTAGAGGGTCTTTGATTTTTTGTCACACGATCTACAGGGTCTAGGATTTTTTGTCACACGATCTAGAGGGTCTAGGATTTTTTGTAACACGATCTGGAGGGTGTAGGATTTTTTTACACACGATGTAGAGGGTCTAGGATTTTTTGTCACACGATTTGGAGAATGTAGGAATTTTTGTCACACGACGTAGAGGGTCAAGGATTTTTTGTCACACGATCTACAGGGTCTTTGATTTTTTGTCACACGATCTAGAGGGTCTAGGATTTTTTGTCACATGTTCTAGGGGGTCTAGGAGCATTTTTTGTGTTTTAGGAGGGTCATTCATTTTTTGTCACACGATCAAGAGGGTATTTGATTTTTTGTCACACGATGTAGAGGGTCTAGGATTTTTTGTCACACGATGTAGAGGGTCTAGGATTTTTTGTCACACGATCTAGAGGGTCTAGGATTTTTTGTCACACAATCTAGAGGGTCTTTGATTTTTTGTCACACGATCTAGAGGGTCTAGGATTTTTTGTAACACGATCTGGAGAGTGTAGGATTTTTTGTCACACGATGTAGAGGGTCTAGGATTTTTTGTCACACGATGAAGAGGGTCTAGGATTTTTTGTCACACGATCTAGAGGGTCTAGTTTTTTTTGTCACACGATCTACAGGGTCTTTGATTTTTTGTCACACGATCTAGAGGGTCTAGGATTTTTTGTCGCAGGTTCTTGGGGGTCTAGGAGCACTTTTGGTGTTTAAGGAAAGTCATTCATTCTTTGTCACACCATCTAGAGGTTATTTGATTTTTTGTCACACGATCTAGAGGGTCTTTGATTTTTTGTCACACGATCTAGAGGGTCTTTGATTTTTTGTCACACGATCTACAGGGTCTTTAATTTTTTGTCACACGATCTAGGGGGTCTAGGATTTTTTGTAACAGGATCCGGAGAATGTAGGATTTTTTGTCACACGATGTAGAGAGTCAAGGATTTTTTGTCACACGTCCTAGAGTGTCTAGGATTTTTCGTCACACGATCTGGAGGGTCTAGGATTTTTTGTCACACGATCTACAGGGTCTTTGATTTTTTGTCACACGATCTAGAGGGTCTAGGATTTTTTGTCACACGATCTAGAGGGTCTAGGATTTTTTGTCGCAGGTTCTTGGGGGTCTAGGAGCACTTTTGGTGTTTAAGGAAAGTCATTCATTCTTTGTCACACTATCTAGAGGTTATTTGATTTTTTGTCACACGATCTAGAGGGTCTTTGATTTTTTGTCACACGATCTAGAGGGTCTAGGATTTTTTGTCACACGATCTTGAGGATCAAGGATTTTTTGTCACAAGTTCTAGGGGTCTTGGAGCACTTTTAGTGTTTTAGGAGGTCATTTATTTTTTGTCACACGATCTAGAGGGTCTTTGATTTTTTGTCACACGATCTACAGGGTCTTTGATTTTTTGTTACACGATCTAGAGGGTCTTTGATTTTTTGTCACACGATCTAGAGGGTCTAGGATTTTTTGTAACACGATCTGGAGAGTGTAGGATTTTTTGTCACACGATGTAGAGGGTCTAGGATTTTTTGTCACACGATGTAGAGGGTCTAGGATTTTTTGTCACACGATCTGGAGGATCTAGGATTTTTTGTCACAAGTTCTAGGGGGTCTTGGAGCACTTTTAGTGTTTTAGGAGGTCATTTATTTTTTGTCACACGATCTAGAGGGTCTTTGATTTTTTGTCACACGATCTACAGGGTCTTTGATTTTTTGTCACACGATCTAGAGGGTCTTTGATTTTTTGTCACACGATCTAGAGGGTCTAGGATTTTTTGAAACACGATCTGGAGAGTGTAGGATTTTTTGTCACACGATCTAGAGGGTCTAGGATTTTTTGTCACACGATGTAGAGGGTCTAGGATTTTTTGTCACACGATGTAGAGGGTCTAGGATTTTTTGTCACACGATCTGGAGGATCAAGGATTTTTTGTCACAAGTTCTAGGGGGTCTTGGAGCACATTTAGTGTTTTAGGAGGTCATTTATTTTTTGTCACACGATCTAGAGGGTCTTTGATTTTTTGTCACACGATCTACAGGGTCTTTGATTTTTTGTCACACGATCTACAGGGTCTAGGATTTTTTGTCACACGATCTAGAGGGTCTAGGATTTTTTGTAACACGATCTGGAGGGTGTAGGATTTTTTTTTACACACGATGTAGAGGGTCTAGGATTTTTTGTCACACGATGTAGAGGGTCTAGGATTTTTTGTCACACGATGTAGAGGGTCTAGGATTTTTTGTCACACGATCTACAGGGTCTTTGATTTTTTGTCACACGATCTAGAGGGTGTAGGATTTTTTGTCACATGTTCTAGGGGGTCTAGGAGCATTTTTGGTGTTTTAGGAGGGTCATTCATTTTTTGTCACACGATCAAGAGGGTATTTGATTTTTTGTCACACGATGTAGAGGGTCTAGGATTTTTTGTCACACGATGTAGAGGGTCTAGGATTTTTTGTCACACGATCTAGAGGGTCTAGGATTTTTTGTCACACAATCTAGAGGGTCTTTGATTTTTTGTCACACGATCTAGAGGGTCTAGGATTTTTTGTAACACGATCTGGAGAGTGTAGGATTTTTTGTCACACGATGTAGAGGGTCTAGGATTTTTTGTCACACGATGTAGAGGGTCTAGGATTTTTTGTCACACGATCTAGAGGGTCTAGTTTTTTTTGTCACACGATCTACAGGGTCTTTGATTTTTTGTCACACGATCTAGAGGGTCTAGGATTTTTTGTCGCAGGTTCTTGGGGGTCTAGGAGCACTTTTGGTGTTTAAGGAAAGTCATTCATTCTTTGTCACACCATCTAGAGGTTATTTGATTTTTTGTCACACGATCTAGAGGGTCTTTGATTTTTTGTCACACGATCTAGAGGGTCTTTGATTTTTTGTCACACGACCTACAGGGTCTTTAATTTTTTGTCACACGATCTAGGGGGTCTAGGATTTTTTGTAACAGGATCCGGAGAATGTAGGATTTTTTGTCACACGATGTAGAGAGTCAAGGATTTTTTGTCACACGTCCTAGAGTGTCTAGGATTTTTCGTCACACGATCTGGAGGGTCTAGGATTTTTTGTCACACGATCTACAGGGTCTTTGATTTTTTGTCACACGATCTAGAGGGTCTAGGATTTTTTGTCACACGATCTAGAGGGTCTAGGATTTTTTGTCGCAGGTTCTTGGGGGTCTAGGAGCACTTTTGGTGTTTAAGGAAAGTCATTCATTCTTTGTCACACTATCTAGAGGGTATTTGATTTTTTGTCACACGATCTAGAGGGTCTTTGATTTTTTGTCACACGATCTAGAGGGTCTAGGATTTTTTGTCACACGATCTTGAGGATCAAGGATTTTTTGTCACAAGTTCTAGGGGGTCTTGGAGCACTTTTAGTGTTTTAGGAGGTCATTTATTTTTTGTCACACGATCTAGAGGGTCTTTGATTTTTTGTCACACGATCTACAGGGTCTTTGATTTTTTGTTACACGATCTAGAGGGTCTTTGATTTTTTGTCACACGATCTAGAGGGTCTAGGATTTTTTGTAACACGATCTGGAGAGTGTAGGATTTTTTGTCACACGATGTAGAGGGTCTAGGATTTTTTGTCACACGATGTAGAGGGTCTAGGATTTTTTGTCACACGATCTAGAGGGTCTAGTTTTTTTTGTCACACGATCTACAGGGTCTTTGATTTTTTGTCACACGATCTAGAGGGTCTAGGATTTTTTGTCACACGATCTAGATGGTCTAGGATTTTTTGTCACAGGCTCTAGGGGGTTTAGGAGCATTTTTGGTGTTTTAGGAGGGTCATTTATGTTTTGTCGCACGATCTAGAGGGTCTAGGATTTTTTGTTACAGGTTCTAGGGGGCCTAGGAGCACTTTTGGTGTTTTAGGAGGGTCATTTATTTTTTGTCACACATTCAAGATGGTATTTGATTTTTTGTCACACATTCAAGATGGTATTTGATTTTTTGTCACACGATGTAGAGGGTCTAGGATTTTTTGTCACACGATGTAGAGGGTCTAGGATTTTTTGTCACACGATCTGGAGGATCAAGGATTTTTTGTCAAAAGTTCTAGGGGGTCTTGGAGCACTTTTAGTGTTTTAGGAGGTCATTTATTTTTTGTCACACGATCTAGAGGGTCTTTGATTTTTTGTCACACGATCTAGAGGGTCTCGGATTTTTGTCACTCGATCTAGAGGGTCTAGGCTTTTTTGTCACAGGCTCTAGGGGGTCTAGGAGCATTTTTGGTGTTTTAGGAGGGTCATTTATGTTTTGTCGCACGATCTAGAGGGCCTAGGATTTTTTGTCACAGGTTCTAGGGGGCCTAGAAGCACTTTTGGTGTTTTAGGAGGGTCATTTATTTTTTGTCACACGATGAAGAGGGTCTAGGATTTTTTGTCACACGATCTAGAGGGTCTAGTTTTTTTTTGTCACACGATCTACAGGGTCTTTGATTTTTTGTCACACGATCTAGAGGGTCTAGGATTTTTTGTCGCAGGTTCTTGGGGGTCTAGGAGCACTTTTGGTGTTGAAGGAAAGTCATTCATTCTTTGTCACACCATCTAGAGGTTATTTGATTTTTTGTCACACGATCTAGAGGGTCTTTGATTTTTTGTCACACGATCTAGAGAGGGTCTTTGATTTTTTGTCACACGACCTACAGGGTCTTTAATTTTTTGTCACACGATCTAGGGGTCTAGGATTTTTTGTAACAGGATCCGGAGAATGTAGGATTTTTTGTCACACGATGTAGAGAGTCAAGGATTTTTTGTCACACGTCCTAGAGTGTCTAGGATTTTTCGTCACACGATCTGGAGGGTCTAGGATTTTTTGTCACACGATCTACAGGGTCTTTGATTTTTTGTCACACGATCTAGAGGGTCTAGGATTTTTTGTCACACGATCTAGAGGGTCTAGGATTTTTTGTCGCAGGTTCTTGGGGGTCTAGGAGCACTTTTGGTGTTTAAGGAAAGTCATTCATTCTTTGTCACACTATCTAGAGGTTATTTGATTTTTTGTCACACGATCTAGAGGGTCTTTGATTTTTTGTCACACGATCTAGAGGGTCTAGGATTTTTTGTCACACGATCTTGAGGATCAAGGATTTTTTGTCACAAGTTCTAGGGGGTCTTGGAGCACTTTTAGTGTTTTAGGAGGTCATTTATTTTTTGTCACACGATCTAGAGGGTCTTTGATTTTTTGTCACACGATCTACAGGGTCTTTGATTTTTTGTTACACGATCTAGAGGGTCTTTGATTTTTTGTCACACGATCTAGAGGGTCTAGGATTTTTTGTAACACGATCTGGAGAGTGTAGGATTTTTTGTCACACGATGAAGAGGGTCTAGGATTTTTTGTCACACGATGTAGAGGGTCTAGGATTTTTTGTCACACGATCTAGAGGGTCTAGTTTTTTTTGTCACACGATCTACAGGGTCTTTGATTTTTTGTCACACGATCTAGAGGGTCTAGGATTTTTTGTCACACGATCTAGATGGTCTAGGATTTTTTGTCACAGGCTCTAGGGGGTTTAGGAGCATTTTTGGTGTTTTAGGAGGGTCATTTATGTTTTGTCGCACGATCTAGAGGGTCTAGGATTTTTTGTTACAGGTTCTAGGGGGCCTAGGAGCACTTTTGGTGTTTTAGGAGGGTCATTTATTTTTTGTCACACATTCAAGATGGTATTTGATTTTTTGTCACACATTCAAGATGGTATTTGATTTTTTGTCACACGATGTAGAGGGTCTAGGATTTTTTGTCACACGATGTAGAGGGTCTAGGATTTTTTGTCACACGATCTGGAGGATCAAGGATTTTTTGTCAAAAGTTCTAGGGGGTCTTGGAGCACTTTTAGTGTTTTAGGAGGTCATTTATTTTTTGTCACACGATCTAGAGGGTCTTTGATTTTTTGTCACACGATCTAGAGGGTCTCGGATTTTTGTCACTCGATCTAGAGGGTCTAGGCTTTTTTGTCACAGGCTCTAGGGGGTCTAGGAGCATTTTTGGTGTTTTAGGAGGGTCATTTATGTTTTGTCGCACGATCTAGAGGGCCTAGGATTTTTTGTCACAGGTTCTAGGGGGCCTAGGAGCACTTTTGGTGTTTTAGGAGGGTCATTTATTTTTTGTCACACGATTTAGAGGGTCTAAGATTTTTTGTCACACGATGTAGAGGGTCTAGGATTTTTTGTCACACGATGTAGAGGGTCTAGGATTTTTTGTCACACGATCTTGAGGATCAAGGATTTTTTGTCACAAGTTCTAGGGGGTCTTGGAGCACTTTTAGTGTTTTAGGAGGTCATTTATTTTTTGTCACACGATCTAGAGGGTCTTTGATTTTTTGTCACACGATCTACAGGGTCTTTGATTTTTTGTTACACGATCTAGAGGGTCTTTGATTTTTTGTCACACGATCTAGAGGGTCTAGGATTTTTTGTAACACGTTCTGGAGAGTGTAGGATTTTTTGTCACACGATGTAGAGGGTCTAGGATTTTTTGTCACACGATGTAGAGGGTCTAGGATTTTTTGTCACACGATCTAGAGGGTCTAGTTTTTTTGTCACACGATCTACAGGGTCTTTGATTTTTTGTCACACGATCTAGAGGGTCTAGGATTTTTTGTCACACGATCTAGATGGTCTAGGATTTTTTGTCACAGGCTCTAGGGGGTTTAGGAGCACTTTTGGTGTTTTAGGAGGGTCATTTATGTTTTGTCGCACGATCTAGAGGGTCTAGGATTTTTTGTTACAGGTTCTAGGGGGCCTAGGAGCACTTTTGGTGTTTTAGGAGGGTCATTTATTTTTTGTCACACGATCTAGAGGGTCTAACATTTTTTGTCACCCGATCTGGAGGGTCTTTAATTTTTTGTCACACGATCTGGAGGGTCTTTGATTTTTTGTCACACGATCTAGAGGGTGTAGGATTTTTTGTCACATGTTCTAGGGGGCCTAGGAGCACTTTTGGTGTTTTAGGAGGGTCATTCATTTTTTGTCACACGATCAAGAGGGTATTTGATTTTTTGTCACGCGATGTAGAGGGTCTTTGATTTTTTGTCACACGATCTAGAGGGTCTAGGATTTTTTGTCACACGATCCAGAGGGTCTAGGATTTTTTGTCACAGGTTCTAGGGGGTCTAGGAGCACTTTTGGTGTTTAAGGAGGGTCATTTATGTTTTGTCACACGATCTAGAGGGTCTAGGATTTTTGGTCACACGATCTGAGGGTGTAGGATTTTTTGTCACACGATCTAGAGAGTCTAGGATTTTTTGTGACATGTTCTAGGGGGTCTAGGAGCTGTTCTTGTCATTTACGAGGGTCTAGGATTTTTTGTCACACGATCTAGCGGATGTAGGATAATTTTTTCCACGTTTACAGCCGTTTTCGTTGTGTTGGCCAGTGATGGCCACTGTATAGTCGATCGCAGAAAAGCTGAACTTGTGGCCACCCGTTTTTTTGTGGCCAACTTCCTGCTCGTGTCTTAGTGTTGGACAAGATTTTAAAAAGGTTTTGGTCGGTGTGTTTTTGCTGGTGGTTGGTGGCTGGTGGCTGGGTGGTTGGCCACTGCGTTGGGTGGCCAACATTACTCACGTTAAGATTCTTGGGTTGGCCCCGGTGACAGTAGTTGAGATAACCAATCCTACTGGTTCTAACGGGTTGATTACCTTGTCTGTGGCTTGGACTTCCGTGAAAACGAAAGTTTTCTTGGAGGCAGTGGCCAGGAGTCCATACCGTCTAGAGTTGCCTGACACGGCGTTCTGGACGCGACTGGGTCGCTCCGCGTCGCATACCTCTGGTTAACGAGTAGGAAGTAGTGGTGAGGCATAGGGACCCAATTGAAACCTAGTTTTAAGTTTAATTTAAGCATTTATTTAGTTTTCTTAGTTAAGCTTGCTACTTTTAAGTTTCATTTACACATTCATCTAGTTTTCTTTTTAAGTTTTCAAGTTTATTATCACTAGTTTTACGTTGCAATTAGCCCTTTTATTTATTTCTCTTGCGTTCTTTTACTGATTCTTGCTTAAATTACATCGCGACTGTGTTAGACTTTTATAATATATCTCCATCTGATATCCAGCGTTCTATTTTTTTATAACGATGGACCCCCAGGCCATTGAGCGTTCGGGCCCTTTCGCGGGCATTGCCTACTCGGTAATAAACGGGGACGGCAACTGCTTTTTTTCATCGGTCGCGCTCGCCGTGTACGGCTTAGCCGATCTGCACGGCGTGGTCAGGGAAGAGGCTGTGGATTATGCAGCTCTCAACTGGGGTTTCTATGGGCTAATGGCTAATTACGCCACGGCCGATCACTACCGCGCCGAGATGTCTCGGCCCGGCGTTTGGGGGTCGCACTTGGAGGCCGCGGCACTGTCCTCCCTTTACAACAGGAGGATCATTATCATCAATGCGGACGACGGGGACCTGCTGTCCATCAACGGGCCGCGCGACGACCCCAACCCGGTGCTGCTCAGGTACAGCGGGAACAGTCATTACGACTTATACAGCGGTGCACCCGAAGGCTACAATCTCCTCTCCGCCGAGGACCTCGAGGACGACATCCGACGGATGGACATCGACGCCGAGAGTGACGGAGACTCAGTGCAGTCCGTGCACTCACACACTTCCAGCGAGGACATCCCGCTAGGCCAGCGATTAGTTGCTAACAAAGTTCGAGGGCAGAGCTCGGCAGGCTGTGCTGAAGGTTCATTGCCTACCTCCCAGGCGTCAAAGCCAGATAAGCGATTAAGACGCGACTCTACCGATTCCGATTCTGACACGCCCCTCTCAGGCCGACTACATCCACCAAAACGCATAAAATTTTTTGCGACCGATTCCGAATCTGACTTCCCTCTGTCAACTCAATTGCCCAATCCGGAGGCAAAGCGTGGGCCTGGCAGACCCAAAAAGGTAAAACAAGGTAGGCCAAAGACTTCTACCCTTTCTAAGGCGGAGCAGCAAAGAGCCGCAAGTAAAAAGTACTACGAGAAAAATAGAGAGGCCATACGCGCAAAACAGAAATCATATCAGGAGAACAATCCTGAACTTTTGCGAGAGGTAAAAAACAGGTATGATTCTTTAACTCCTGAAGTGCACAGAGAAGCAACTAAAAATTACGCGGAGAATCACCCAGAAGTCAATCGAGAGACAAGTCGTAAGTATACAGAACAGCACCCGGAGATAAATCAAGAGGCATGTCGTAAGTACGCGGAGCAGCACCCTGAGAAACATCGCGAGGCTGTTAAAAATTACAGCACTAATAACCCCGACAAGAGAAAGGAAGCTCAGTCGGCCCGCCATCTCCCAGCCAACCAGCGACGCGGGGCCCTCCTTGGACTACTGCGCGGCATCGAGCTGGACATCATCCAGCCTTTTAATCTAGAGACATGTCTCAACGACGAGGACTGCCCACACTGTCCTCACTGCAACGCGCGGTTGTTCAAGGAGGAACTCGGCAGACTTAAGTGGTGCTGCGATGAGGGCCGACTGTGCTGCCTCGCTCTACCACCACGAGAGAGTGAATTCTACAACAACCCAGAGTACAAAAAACACCCGCGGGCCTACAATGATTTATTTGCTATGAGCGCTCTCTGCCTCAAAGGGGACTGGGTACACGCAAAAACAGGTATTACACACATGAAGCTGCAGGGTCGCACTTACCACCTGATGTTCGATGGGGGCCGCGCACCGTCCAAAGGCCGTCCTAACTACACAAACATGTACATAGATGACGGCGCAGAACGCAAACGGCTCGCGGACGGCCTGTCTTTGAAAGCAGATCTTATTCAGGAAATCAAGCAAGAATTACACCGCCTCAACCCCTTCGTCCATCTTTTCAAAAAGCTGGCGGAGGAGGAATCTGTCGACGCGAAACTCATATTTAGGCACGTAGAGAGACGAACAGGTACAAACAACTTTTTGGACCACGATCCTAACGCGGAAGTGGCAGCCCTCATCGCTACAGAGGATATTCCATACGAGAGACGCCAGCTCATAGTTAAGAAACACGGAGGGGGACAGCACTACATCGACACCATGAGCCCCTTTATGGAGAGCCTCCAGTACCCTCTACTTTTCCCACACGGAAACTTAGGTTGGTCATATGATTTAAAATCACCCGATGGGAAAAAGATCTCCCAATTGAAATACATGCGATTTTTGCTCCTCTCCGACGAAAGGTTCGGAAGTGACGGCAGGCTTTCAGACACTTGGCTCCTAGACGTGTACTGCCGCCACGAGGAGGAAAAATTGCGGTTCTTAGAGGAATCGCAAAAGCGAGGCAATTCTAACGGCCAGCGTGTAGCTCCGGCCAGCGAGCTCCGAGCAGTCCTCGGAGCTCCCTCCAACGCAGACATTAATCGTGACGAGACCATCCAGGGTGAGGGAGGACGTGATGCCGGCCGTATCTACCTACCGAACACCTATGTAGGATCAGACAGGTATTTCAAAACCAAGTACCTGGATGCCATGGCCATCGTGTCAAAAAAAGGCGGCCCCACGTACTTCCTCACCGTCACATCTAATGGCTCCTGGCCAGAACACAGACAATCCCGACGCGGCGCGAATACTGAGGCCCACGTGTTAGCGAGAGTTTTCAAAACTAAGCTTGACGAGCTTATGAGAGACCTACGGAGCGGTCGCTTTTTCGGTAAGCTCACATATATTGTCTGGGTCATAGAATGGCAGGCACGCGGGTTGCCCCACGCTCACATCTGCTTCCGCGTGGCAGACAACCACATTCCCACGCAGAGCCATGAGGTCGACGAGGTAATCAGGGCGGACATCCCCTCTCCTGAGGAGGCGGGAGGCCGCCTCAGAGAACTCGTCCTCAAGAACATGATTCATGGTCCATGTGGACCCGGCTCCAAACTACCATGCTGGGATGAGGAGAAAAAGCGTTGCAAGAAGTTCTTTCCGAAACCACCTACACCGGAGACTTATTGTGACGAGCGGGGGTTCTGGCACTACAAACGAGACCCAGACAATAAGGCAATCAAATTTAAGAACGGCAGAGCTATCGAAGTGAGTGACTGCGATGTGGTCTCCTATAACGCGGCGCTGCTTCTCAAGAACGATTGGCATAGTAATTTAGAACTTGCTGCAAAACGCGGCGTGGTAAAGTATCTCTTTAAATATATCACTAAAGGCAACACGAAGACTCAGATTCGCGTCGCAGTCTCTAACGAAGGACAGGAAAACCTCCCCATCAACGAGGTAGAGGAGTACCTGACACACAGGTACATGGGAGCCAGTGATGCCGCCTGGAGAGCCCTGGAATTTGACCTCACGGGCAGGGACCCTGCAGTGGAGTGCGTTCCCGTCCACCTGGAAGGACAGCGCATTGTGTCTTACCGCCGAGGCGAAGAACAAGCAGCTCTGGAGCGTGACGGAAAATTAGAATGGTACTTTAATCGTCCAGATATTTCGGAACTTGAGAATGTCACTTACGCTGACTTCTATCAAAATTACATTGTTCACCCCAAAAATCCTAACAGGAAACGGGGAGAGGAGGTATGGAAAAGTTTGTCAGGAGGTCGCTTTGTCACACGCAGGCAGCGTGGAGAGTGCGTCGTCCGTCTCTTTTGGGTGTCACCCCACAGAGGCGAACAATACTACCTGCGAATCCTCCTGGCAAACTTCCCCTGCCGCAGTTACGCTGACTTGTATCGTCTCGGTGGCCCAGACTGTAAGACTTTCCAGGAGGCAGCCTGTGCCAAAGGCCTCCTGGACAATGAGAAGGAGTACAGTGACGCTCTAGTTGAAGCTCACACTTTCTTGCTCGGCTATGCTTTTCGCCGCCTGTTCGTCCTCCTCTGTAACATCGGAGCGCCCGCGGCAGTTCTGTGGGAACAGCACAGAGACATCCTCAGCGAGGATCTCTACGAGGGCGAGGAGAACAGGGAAAGGGCTTATAATCGCGCCCTGGTCCAGATTGACAGGGGTCTCCGCCGCGCCGGCAGCAGCAATGTTCAGCACGGCCTTCCCGACGTTGTCGATGATAACACCGAACTCGGCAGGGAGAGAACCGCCTACAGCAAGGAGTCTCTCCAGCGGGAAGTAGACGAGTGGCTGCCTCGCCTGTCCGACGAGCAGCTTAATGTGTTCAACTACATTAAGATGCTCGTCGAACAGAGTCAATCTGCGATGCCGGTGAACAGCTGCCCGAATGCCGTATTTTTAGACGCACCAGGAGGTTGCGGGAAAACACTTCTCTGCAGGGTCATCACCGCCTATCTCAGATCTAAGAACATCGTCGTGATCTGCGTCGCCAGCTCGGGTATCGCAGCCCTTAACTACGAAGGCGGCCGCACAGCGCATTCCATGTTTGGTTTTCCCCTAGAAATCGTAGACCCACGGGGTGTATGGAGCTACACCAACGGCACACAGCGAGCAGAACTCATTAAAGCCGCAGGTCTTATAATATATGACGAGGTGACGATGGCAAACCGCGGTCTCATAGAGATGCTAGACCGATCTCTCCGCGATTTGATGGGTAAAGATAAGATTTTTGGGGGAAACCAATCATGCTATGCGGCGATTTCCGACAACTCGCCCCGATCGTAAAAGGATCTCACAACGCTGGCGACGTTATAAACGCTTCACTCATCTCCTCACCACTCTGGGGTTTCGTCAAAAAAATGCGTCTCACGGTCGGCCAGCGCTGCACGGACCCTGAGTACTCCAAGTTCTTGCTGGAAGTTGGAGAGGGACGGCTTCCAGAAGTTATGTTCAGAATGAGTGAGGCCGAAGGCGATGACCGGACTGAAGCTCTCATCGGGATAGACAAGCGGGTGAACCACGCCACCACCATCGAACAGCTCGTGTCGCATGTCTTTCCCGATGAGGTGCTCCAGAACCCGGATCAGTGTGCAGATCGGGCAATCCTCTGCACACACAACATCAACGTCGCCGCCACGAACAAACTCATTCTGGGCCGACTCGACACGGAGGAAAAGGAGCTGCTCAGCGCTGACTCCATCGCCGCAGAGGATGGTGATCATGCGGATCTCTACGACATCGAAATGTTACACCACGCCGAGAGTAAAGGCGTTCCACCTCATGTACTCCGCCTTAAGAGGGGAGCCCTTTGTATGGTAATGCGGAATCTTAATTCAGACGACGGCTTGGTCAACGGGGCCAAGGTAATTATCGTAGAGATCCGCAGGAACATCATCCTCGTGAGACGTCCCGGGAGCCAGGACATCATGGCATTACCACGAATTAGTTTCAAATTTCCCATCTTTGAGAACAGCCACGTGAACATGATCCGTCGGCAATTTCCACTTCAAGTCGCCTACGCCATGTCCGTCCACAAATCTCAGGGCCAAACCATCCGCAAGTGCGCCCTGGATCTACGATCGGGCTGCTTTGCCCACGGGCAGCTCTACGTCGCTTTGAGCCGCGTGCCCAGCCCTGAGAGCCTTCTCATCTTGTCACAAGAGAGAAGAGTGGCGGACGGTCAAATTTTCGCCAAGAACATTGTCTACCGCGACCTAGTAAACCGAAGATCCGGTTAATTCACATCAGTTATAGCACAAAGAGGTCAAAATTAATAGGGGCGACGCAACAAACTGTAAATACTTAGAATTAAATTGTACATATCTATATTTTGAGCATATCTAAACTGTTGTATATATCTCCTAGCACAATAATCTCTTCTCTCCTGACAGGTACTTTCATTCTTAAGAATGATAATCTTATAATACCATAAGTATATAAATTTTAGTTGTAAGGACTGTAAATATGACTGTAAATATGTAATATATCCTTACTAGTATAAATATCCTTTCCTTTCTATGCACATCACTGTAAATACTTGCACGCATATATTCTATATCACGCTTCTTGTTACAAAAAAAAAAAAAAAAAAAAAAAGGGTTTCAATACTGCCTGCCTCCACGTGGCGAAACCCGGGCAACGCAATTTTAATTGCGGCAGAACGGCAGATCATCACATCTCTTTCTTACACAGTACAAAGCCCAACAACAGTCGCTACCGCACGCGGGTGGAGGAGGAAGAACGTTTGGGCGCAACAACGTCCAGTTAGCCGCACACTCCCTTGGCGGCGTGCGATTGACAGTTCGCTTGTGTTGGAGGGTCACAGGCGCTCAAGTCAACAACGCTTCCTCCGCTGCGCGGTCTCGCGCGGCGCTCAGCGTCCAGAGAGTAGCTGGTTCAAATACTAGCGAGGCAGCTCGTATTTTTTTAGCGTTTACCCGGGCACCTGGCCCCACAGACACCAAGGGCGGGCGAAGCCCTACAGGGCGGCCGAAGGCCGCCCCGGGGGTCTGGGGGCGGAGCCCCCAGCGAGCGCCGCAGGCGCGAGTCTTATTCTTATATCGTAAACTGACCTTCTAGTTTGTTTCTACTTTACATTAAATTGATAGCAAGTACAAGTAGCAGCAGAAAACTGAATTTTAAATGTGAATTGTGCTTTTAAGTAGTAAAACAGTTCAGAGTACTCCACAAGTAAGTAGGTCGGGTACAGGGTATATGCACAGGTAAAAAAAAAGCAACAAGGTACAAACCAACAGTAACTATATAGTATACAGGGTGTATTTCCTAAGCGTGTCAACCTTTCTAGGGGCGGTAGGCCATCACTTGAGGATCGATTTGATACAGGACACTTGGGGTCGGAAACTGATAATAACGGAGTTATAAGCAGTTAAAGATCAATTAAAAATCGGAAAATCGCTGAAAATCGGACCTCGGGTCTTTTTTGGGTCTGTAACCGAGTTAAAAGACTCGAAAACGCACCAACGACTCGCCGCTAGCTATGGTGATGGCGCTCTGATCGGACCTAAAGCAGAGCAGCGCTAGCGGAAGGGGCCACCGACAGACACGGGCGCCGAATGGCTTGCCTACCTTACAGGCGTTTTTAATTGATCTTTAACTGCATTTCTTTTGATACCGTTTCGTTTCGAGGTCGTGCGCGCTTTTGAACGTGATTTTACTGCAAGGCCCCATATCTTCCAGGACCCATTTTTGAAAGCAATGATTTTTCCCGCTCAGTATGAGAAATACAGTGTGGTCGTAGGTTGCGTTGCGTAGGCCGCCTAACCTCACCGTCTGCGAATCCATTTGCATCGCTGTTTCTAGGCGATGCCGGTCTTCCGCTTTCCGAACTATTTAGTTTATTTTACATATCTTTGCATAATCTTCCAGCCGCTCACGCCTTTATCTAGTAATTCACTCGCTGGATTTTCATGGCAAATTGGGCCGCTCCTCTTGGCCTTGCCGCCATGATGGCACTAGTTCGCCAATGATCCGCCGCCCAGAGCAGCGCTAGCGGAAGGGGCCACCGACAGACACGGGCGCCGAATGGCTTGCCTACCTTACAGGCGTTTTTAATTGATCTTTAACTGCTTATAACTCCGTTAATATCAGTTTCCGACCCCAAGTGTCCTATATCAAATCGATCCTCTAGTGATGGCCTACAGCTCCTAGAAAGGTTGACACGCTTCGGAAATACACCCTGTATATATGGTATACATAATAAAACTAAATAGTACTTATTTACGGCTGCTACGCAAAGCCCTTTTAGGTTGTTGACTGCTTTGCCCAATGTCATCTCCCCGCCCCCGTTTGAGGACCTTCTCTCCACGACTGGAGTGTAGAGAGGAGGGGAGGTAGGAGCGGTAGCCCTGGGCGGTATCCCAAAGTCGATACCGCGGTACGGTATTAAAGTTATTCGCGGTATCGGCGGTATACCGAGCCCGGTATTTACCGGCGATACCGCGACGGTATGATACCGGCGATACCGCGATATTATTTGGTAAAATACCGCGATACCACGGCGGTTGAAATACCGCGATATGGCGATACCGTGGAGTAAAATAGCGCGATATCGCGGTTCGAATACAGCAAAACCGCTGCATTAAAATACTGCGGTGCAAGGGTGGCTGTAGGACTCTGTATGTCAAATCACAGTGATAAAGCAATAGAACACCGTGATATAATTGAAGTGTGATTTCGGAACTGTGGATATTGAAATAGTTAAATCGACATCGAAAGCTGCAAAGTGATATGGACATACAATTTTATTTTAATTTAGGCGGAGAATCCACTAAACAGAGAACAGAGATACAATTCATTTGGCGGGAAGCCGAATATTCTTTTGATTCATAGCAAGGAAAATTAGCATTTCGGCGGCAGGAGCACGCGTCCGCGTGGAGACGTGGCATTGTCACCGTAACGCGGTATTCCGGTACCGCGGTATTTCGGTATCACGGTATCTCAGTATCGCAAAAAAACGGTATCGCGACGGTACCGCGGTACTTTACCGGCACGGTATATCGATATTTGAAAAATGCAATGCCGTAACCGCGGTATAAAAAATACCGCGGTATTTTCCTGTATACCGAAATACCGCCCAGGGCTAAGGAGCGGGAGCAGCAGCTGCAGCTGCAGGGGGAGCGCCCGCGTCCAACCCCCTGTCCCCGTCATCCCTATTAGTAATAAAGTTTAGAAACTCTAAATCATCCTCATTCTCCTCATCACCATTTTCTTCCCAGTCTAGATCCTCATCACCACCATCCGAACTTTAACTACTACCGTCTTTAAAGTCGAACTCATTTGGTTCGGCTTCGGTTCCTCCTGCCCCTTCGACCACATCCCCATCCTCACCGCCCCGATCTACCACTCCCACGTGCCAGCCCAGGTAAAACGGCTTCTTATATGGGCCTGTATAAAAGCCTTTATAAAATTTTATATAAACTGGATTTTATATGAGTTTATAAAATCATACATATATGATTATATAAAACCGTATGCAGGCCTTTATAATGGTGTATACATACAGCCATATAAGATTTTATAAGAATAATTATATAAAGTCTTATAAAGCCACCCATATATAGCCTTATATAATTTGCTGCAAATTCCATAGGAAGATATAGGTTGTGTGCAGAGAATATACTATTTACAGGCTACCTCTTCAATGTGGGTAATGGAAAGGCCTAATAAATACCACAAATCAGATTCATTTTGAAATATGTATTCAAAATTTTAAAAACAACAATTATCTCAGGTATAATCCTTAGTCTTATTGTGAAGACCACAATTTTAAAAACAAAACAAATCAACTCAATTTGTTAATAAAAGTAATAAAATACATGGATTGCAATCCAACAGAAAACAACATCTACAACATTATATGACAAAACTAAACCATAAAACTGAAGAAAAGAATAAGAAAGAACTGAAGGAATTTATCAATCATTTAACTTCCCGGATTTAACAAGATTCCTAATCTCAATTAGTCTGTTGCCGAAGACAGCTTTCATCGATCTTAAAGTACATTTAGCCCACTTTGGCTTCTTTTTGTGGCCTATTCTATTTGCAGTTTCTGAAAAAGAGGAAACACTCCTTTAAAATTCAGCTCAACAATTTCCCGAGCTAGACTGATAAAATGTCAGAAAATTTATTTATTATTTAACTTACCCACAATTGCTTTCAGAGCACCCTGGTGAAGGGGCTCTTTGGGGATTTGCGCTTTGTCGCCACCTGACCGCCACTTCTGTCCAGTTACAGTGCATTGAATAATTTTTGAGGGCACAAGCACACCACTCAGCATTCTCCTGCAGAAGTGGCTGCAGTTCATCGAGTTAGTCAGAGCCGAAGTCAATACATCTGTCTTGCAGTAAATGCCACTAGAAATCAATTCGGTGGTGTCCTGGAAATAAGGGAAGGAAAGAACACAAAATCAAAATTTATCTCCTGATCTACCAGGAAATTTCAACTTAAAAAATCCACATACATCTCGCTGTCCATAAAGTTGGTGAGCCAAAAATGAATCCTCGTCAAAATCGACGTCCAAATCTGATTCTGCAAGAGTGTAAGGAAAGGGTGCGAGTTAAAACGAACATGCAAGAGTAAAGTAAAGAAGTGTGGGTGTACTTACTAGAGTCACTGTTGGCCAGGTCGTCACTGCCCTCCTGGCACTCTTTCTCCTCTGCAGAATAAGAGACTATAAGTGAAAACTAATTCCTTAACACAACTGATTGAGGTAGTGACGCCCATGCAACAGTAGGTATGGATCCCAAATGGCTGATCTTCATTGGTTAAATCCAGAGACGACAAAACTATACTTACTTGTGCTCTTTTCAGCTTTTGATGCTTCCCCAGTAGGTCGAGGCTCATTAATGCGATCATCATAATCCGTGAGTGTCCCATCACTAAACATATTGTCCATTTCATGTGGAGCATTTCTTGGTTTGCCTGTAAGGGAAGAAATGAGATAATGAAATATGAATCAGCAGATGTAGGAACAGACAAGTGAGGGGAATACTCACCACTTTCACCTCCATAACTTTTGCTAGTGGACGCAGATGCACCTGATGAGCCTGCTCTGGGGGCATTCTTGGTCCCAGACTCATCTGCAAAACAGAGGAAACAAGTTAGAGGAAGGAGATCAAGAAGAACTGTCAAATTAGAAAAACTAACGAAATACACTTTGCCCACCATTTGATTTCCTGTCACCGTCACTGTTGAACAAATTTCTCTTGCTTGCAAGGCTTAACGGTGTAACACCTTCACGTTCCTTAGCTGCTTCTGTTTAGAAAATTGAAATGAACTTTAAATTCAAGGAGCTATAGGACAGATACTACGAAAATTCAGAGCCTATGCAAAGAAAAGTAGGAGGCAATAAATCAAAGCAAATCAAAATCTGACTTTTAAGAATTCCGCTTAAAAATCAGTAATATAACTGTGGCTCACTAGCACTCCTTTGGGTATAGTGCGGAGAACAAATCAGTTTCAAGCACGAGTGAAATTAAAGCTTACCATACGCAAGCTGCAATTTTACTCTTAGCATGTCATTCTGCCTCTTCAGCTCCTCCTTTGATGGGCTGCTCGGAGCAGAAACAGGATTCAATTCTGGTGGATTCCGAATACCACTGATGAGATCAGTCCGGGACTTTTTCATCTGAACAGAACCATTACATTAGGTATACAAGGTGAAGACAGGAAGTCAAGGAAACAACATATAGATAAATGAACTCACTGCTAGGCTATTGGCAAGATGACTGCTATTACAGAGTCTTGAGAAGAATCATCATCATCAAACGTGGCCCTCTCCTTCTCTTTTGCTTCACATGCGTCCGGATGCCAATCAGGATCTCCCTCTGGCTTAGTTTTGCTGGCTCTGGACATTAACAATACATTCGCTCGCTATTGAGCTTCATTCTTATTCCTCTCTAAAATTCTCAGCTTTTCCTTTTCAGCCTGAAACCAACACACATTTGACACACAATTTAAAGCTAAAACCTACACAATTACAGCAAATTATAAACATTCGTTAGTGTATCCCATCAGAAAATCTTAACCAAGAGCAAATGCTCGACCAATGCAAGGTACTTAATTCAAAGAAGTATCCAACATGTACAATACCAGCACTCGAACAAGATAGCAACCAAATGCATGTATCACAACTATTTTCAATCATCTTTGCTAACACATACAAAAGGCAAATGGCATATGCAACTGGCAGCAGTAGTAGTACACTTACTTCTGTCACTTTAGGGCGTGTGTTCTCTTTCTTCTTGGGAATTTGGGACAACGAAGTGCTGGTGCTGGCCTCACTCGCTGATTGCCGAGTTCTTTTGGCAGGCAAGCAGCTGTCCATTGGAGAAGTAGATTTCTTGGGTACCTTACTCCTCTCTTTCTTAAGAGCCGTAAGTGCCTTATTGACTTCTTCATGATCATCTGGAACAATGAGACAAAATAACCTGCTGTGCTCGTAACTTACAAATCAAACTAACCCTCCATTTAAATTGAGCAGAGAACAGAAAAATGTGACTCAATAACTGTAACTCATGGCTTCCACTATGCAACAAATAAAAACGATTTGGCTTGTTGAAGTGAGGGAGGACAGAGCCCTGTGGCTACAGACAGACCCAAGATGTCGCCTCGAGGCGACGACCATAACCTTAGTAGCCAACGAACGTATTTAGAAAAGTAAATATGGGAATAGTTCTTGTCTGCACTCTTGCAGATTGAAAACGAATAGGAGAAAGGGTCGGAAAAACAACTTGGATGACACTTACGGTGCTTCTTGAGGACTACGCCCTCGTACTCTTGTCCATTATACCAATATTTCACGGTATCCCCTTCAAGTACAGGGGACCCTCCAGCCAACAGGTTTTTTTCGTGCACCTTGCACCACCCATCTTCAGACTCGAACAAAAACCAAGACATCATAGTCAATAGAACTATCTACAAGACGCGTACTTTAAACCATCAAACCGAACGAGCTTGAACGTCCAAGATGCCAGCAACGGCCGTTGACTGCGTACTCTGTAGACCACTGACGCAGTGCAGCCAACATACGAGCTTCCTGCCATATGTTCCATGATGCTTTAAACTAATTATAGTTGCCTTAAAAACGAAGGGGAATAAAAGGACATAATGTAAATTTGGAATGGTTTTGCGTCTAACACTATTTAATAATTTCATGACTTTGTTCTACAGTTTTGGGGGCATTCCCTGCCGTTGAAGATGTGTTAATAATCAACGAAACAAATGAACCTCTCAAAGCCCGAGTAGTGTGTCCAGTCCAACACTAAAATAGTCCCGATCCGATAGTACGCGGATTATTTAGATCATCTTGGATATACCATGGATAGGACGCACAAACGATAACGCACGGTTCAGACAAAGAAAGCATTGTTCTAGACTCGCTCGCAGTGAAGAAACTAACAAGATGCCCATTGGTGGCGCACTGTGAAGTTGGTAGGACAGCACTCACTACATCGCTACATTTATTGAAAATGCAAATTAACTGGTGCTTTCATTTATGTGGATAACAATTCTTGGTGCTATCACGTCATTTATATTTCTTACAGTTCAGTTTCGAAATGTTTTCGTTTTATAATTGAAATTCTGCATGGTATATTTTGCTCTCGAATCGCTGATTGTCAGTGTGGTTATGGGCCCCTCTTAAAACATACTGAAATGCCATCTCCCGCACGCAAACGGCGCCGTTCTGCCAAGGTAAGACTGCAGAAATTGAATTTGATATTTCTTGAGTGCCCCTTGTTTCACATTAACTGGATTAGTGGGATTAGTTTTGGTCTATGAACCTTTGCTATCCATGGTGCAATCCACCTGTCAGTGGGAAAAGGAACTTTTCTTTCATGACTTCACTAGTCACTGTTTTTTTGTTTTTTTTTGGAATGCCCTTAAGTTCTGCAAATCTAATGTGACTTCCCATGTTACAGGATAGTTCAGACAGTAGTAGTGAAGATGGAGATCTGGACAGATCAGCAAAGGTAAGCACAGTTCTCTGTGGTATGGTGAGACAATTCAACCTGAAAGAGGGCTAGTGGAGGTTTGTCTGCCATTGTTTTGTTGATTTTAAAAAAATCAGACTTCCTTTATTTCTGCTTTGTATGCCAATTTTTTGGTACTGATGGGTTTGTTATGGTAGGCTTCCGAAGCATATGAAAGGTTGGACCCAAGTAAAAGCGGAAATGATGATACAGCGAAAAATTTTAGAATGGTGACTGATAATTACTTGGCGTCAGCTCTGCTTGATGACACAAGTTGTAGCAACCAAGGAAATGCACATGCAGTTGCATCTGAAGTTGAAGCCTCTATTGATGGAGAAACAAGTGTTTGGCTTGATGGTCACTTGAAGGTCAGTCCAAAGTAACTTATTCACATTGTTTTGCTTAAGTTTTGAATGCACCTTAATTTTTTTATTTCTTACCTCCAGTACTCAGTGAAGGATCAGTTATTGATAAACCAGTCTCATTTGCTGCATTATGATAGCAGCCAGCCTGATGGCGAGGAAATGCGCTCCAATTCCAGCTTTGCAGACTGCCAGTCTGAGGTGAGATTTCATTCCTATACAAGTTGTGCTGACTCAACAAGAACTTTCTTTGGTAAACCTTCTAACCAGTTTTAAATTTCCATGCATAAAAGGTTTCCCAAGAAGAAATCAGTCATGGCAATGAACACTCTGAATGTTTCAAAGAGGATGCAGAAAGTGACAACTGTGAGGGTGCAGGAGACAGTAGTCTGCCAGAAGAAACCCACCCTGAAAGAGAGAATATAAGTGGAATTGAAGACTCAGATACAGAAGCTTGTGATTTTATTCAGGTGCAGTGATACTTTAATCCTTGTTTTTTGTTCAAGTTGATTCATGTTGATATTTTTTAAAAACCTATTTTGTATTGTGCAGGCGGTTTATGCTGCTACCCAGGTTGAAACCTTGGCTACCTCACAGGTAATGTTGTTGGTTGTGTATATTTTTTTTATTAAATTCGCTTACTGACAATATTTGGGGGTGTCATAATTATGTATTTGTTTGCAGATGAACGTTAGCAATGAGACATTACTTCTGGAAGAAGATGAAGATCAAACCATAGATACCAGTTTGAATTATGATGGTCTCCAAGAGGTATATTTTTTTTTTATGCCTTTCAATTGTCAATATAATAGTATAATTGCATTCACAGTTTGACTTTGTCAAAGAGAAGCAAAAATTACTGAAACTTTTTTTTGTAACTCTTGAAAAACTATTGTTTCAGGTGTCTGCTGATGGTGCTTTTGATGATCAATATGATTCAATGGAATATGATAACAATGTGATTAATGATGAGAACAGAAATGAATTGTTAAAGCGTAAGTTTTGTTTAGACCTATTACAAGTTAATCTGAGGTCTGCAAGTATGTGTAACTTGCATCATTTAACTCAATGAGTCATTTAAACAGTAGTTTTAATCCCATCTTTGTTTTCAGAGCTAAAGGGGATTGTCACAAGTAATCAAGTGCAGTACAGCACCTCTACAAAACAAGCTCCTCCCATTATGTCTTTCTCACTGCTTTCTCCCCTCAAGGAGGATAGTGATGTGTCATCTTCATCTAGCAATTCTTCAGAGGGAAGTAAGAGCGAAGATGCGGACAACACTTTTGACTGGCTTGACAGAATGGAGGAAGATTGCAACAGTGAAGCCGCAGATAATTTTGAAGTGTTTGATCAGTTCGAGACAAGTGATACATTGGATGAGACAGGAACCGTTAGTAATGAAAGTATTGATCAGGCATCGGACTACTCTGTCACTCTGACCAAAGCTTGCCTGTTAAATGAACTAAAAATCCACAATCATAGTGAACTTTCAGTGAATGAAGGGATAATTCAGATTATGGATTTTTATTTAAAAAATGGTCAGTCCAAAGCTGGTCTTTCACGTGCCATAAATACAATCTGTAACTTCCTGCCAGAAGAGCACCATCTTCCTAAAAGTTCTCATAACATTCTTAACTACATTGAAAGCTTGGCACCCCCAGTACCTGCAACTGTTCATTATTATTGCCATAACTGTTTATTTTATCGTGGCACAGAAATTGTTGGTGTCTGTGATGTCTGTGGTGCTGACATGACCTTTGGTCGTTTTTTTTCTTTTGGTGTTGCTGCGCTCATCAAATTCTTTTTTGAAAGCAGAAATTTAGCATCTATTTTGGAATCTGAGGAAAGGAATGAGTGTGACCCTCCTGGTTTAAGAAGTTTGAAAGATGGTAGTGTCTATAAAGAATTAAATAGGGATAAGGGTAAATATGACATCAACATTATCCTTAATGGAGATGGTGTTAGAATCAGAAAAGGTGCCAAGGAATTGTGGCTTGCAATGTTTACAATAGTTGAGCTTCCTATTCATCTTCAAAAGTCTTATTTATCTGTGGTAGGAGTGTGGTATGATGAACATAAACCAGACATGAAAACTTTTCTGAGGCCCTTTGCCGAGGAAATGGAGTCTCTAGATCCATGTAACAATAGTGGTGTTACATGGACCCATCCATCCACTAAACAAGTCCATACAAGTCATGTCAAATTGCCAGTCACTGTGTTTGATGCACCCGCCCGCGCTATTAGTCAAAATGTGATGCACCACAATTGTCGTTATGGGTGCAATGTATGTGAGACGAAAGCTACGTTGACTGTTCATGTACCTGGTCACAAGAGACTTCGCAGATATCATTATGTGCATGCCCCAACACTTCGCACCAAAGAAAGAATGTTGGAACAAGCTGTTAGAGTAAGTGTAGAGGGGAAAAAACATGTGAAAGGAGTAAAAGGTCCCTCTGTTTTAAGTATCATACCTTCTGTTGATGTATCTAAGTGTTTTGTTCCTGAATACATGCATGCTGTCCTAATTGGAACTTGCAAACAGTTGCTGGTAATTTTGACTTCGAAGTTAGGTCCTTGGTGCCTCAAGGATAGGATATCAGAAATTGATGGTTTCCTTTGTACTTTCAAACATCCTACTTTTGTACATAGAAGTTTAAGACAGCTGAAGTCCTTTAAGTATTGGAAGGCATCAGACTTCTATTACTTCTTGTTATTTGAGGCACTACCCTGCTTGAAAAGCCATCTTCCAGACATGTACTTTCAGAATTTAACATTGTTAGTTTTAGGAATATAAAAGCTTCTAAAAACAACTGTTACTGAAGTAGACGTAAGTGATGCTGATATGTTGTTAAGATTATTTGTTATTGATTTTGGGAGGCTGTACAGTGACCGGAATTGTACATACAGTGTACACCAGCTGATACATCTGGGCTTGTGTGTGCGCCGCTATGGCCCCCTCCACTGCTGGAGTGCGTTTGTTTATGAAGATCTCAATGGTATGGTTGCGAAAAGGACCCATGGCACCAATAATGTGGATATTGAGATTGTCAGAAATATTAAGATTTGTCAAGGTATACATATATTGAAAAATTTAGCTCGAGGGCAACATGGTTTGGATGTCTCTAGTGACCCCTTTCAGTGTGAATTACTTGGTAAGGAATTTTGTATCCAGTTACCAGCACATGAGCTGTTCTTACTCCAAGATAATGCTCCTAAAATTTTCTCAAGGGCAAAGTTAGGATATGATACTTTTACATCTGAAATGCACAAACCTCTGAAATCACAAAACTTCTATGTAATGTGGACTGAAAATGAATTGTTAAAGTATGGTTCCATCAAGTATTTTGCGAGAACCCAATGTGGGGAGTTTGTATTCATTCGAGTGTTAAAAGTTGACCACACTCAAGTTTTTTACCATCTGGAGTCTTTGAAATGTGTTGAGCATTTTATTCCAGTAAATACTACACAAAACTATGTAGCCATCAAACTTGCTGATATTGTGAAATGTATTGCAAAAGTTGGAAAAATTGGGCATTATATCTATAAGAGGCCTAACCTTTATCGTTATGTCTTGTAAATGTCATTTTTGTCACTTAATGCGCTCTGTTTTATTATTTAAGTAAAAGATACTTTCAATGTCTTTGAATGATTTTTTTCTTGTCCCCCCCACTACCCTTTTTCACAATGAATTGGCTTCATCTCTAGGTGGAAGACAAAAAAATAGCAGTGAATGTATTGAGAGCTACCATTACCTACACTGACAGACCCCTTGCTGCCTTTCGTTAATTGATAAAGGTACAAATATAGTCTCTCAAATGAAAGAACAGCACAGTTGCAAGTGGTGGGTGTATGGGAACCACTTGAGTGCGAGAGAGAAACTCGTATCGTTCTTTCGCTGGGACGACTATATCTCATACTTGAAATCGCCAAGGGAAAACTGTAACAACCGAAACGTCTTCCAAACTAGCCGTCTCTTCTCAATCTCGATTTTTCATATTCGGCCGACTTTGTGTCCACCTCCGTCCCTGTCGTCTCGGCTCGGGGTTCGGGTGGCGCGCTTGATGTGTGGCCTACCTATAAGGCGCACTGGCCTTGCCGTGCCGAACGCCCGCGGGCACTAGGGTAGGCTAGCCCGCACAACACGCGTGCCCGCAAAGTCGTGGTGTGCCTATCCAGCAGGCACCATGTGTTCCGTTTTCAGCATTTGTATGATTGCATGTTGACTTTGTAAGGATTTATAAAACTTTATATGGTTCCATAGGTACTCTTATGGGATTGTATAAAGCTTTAGGTATGTCTGTATTAAAATGTATATTACTATATCAAGACCCATATATGGAGTATTCAACATGTATAGAACTATATAAGGGCTATAATAAGACCATATACAGCTGTTTGTATATTTTTGTATACAGGCCCATATACAGATATATAAAACATATATATGACCATATATACCTTTATATACTAATATACAGCGTCCTTTATATGTTCATATAAAACTTTAACACATTTATAAAGGCCCTTGTAAGTGTTTATAAACACATATAAAAACTTTATAAAACCATATACAGAATCGTTTTACCTGGGAGGTGTAATTTTTACGCCTAGTGGTCGCGGTTTTAGGGACTAGGAGCTTCGGCAAAGCATACCGTGAATTCATGTGGACGGCAACCAACTTTTCCGCCTTCTCGTTTTTGAGTCTGTTGCGGGTCTTGGTATGGGTGCGCCCAAAATCAGACCAAGACCTTTCACACGCACATACCGACGGTGGCAAGGTCAACAGCCTGACTGCAATGGATGTGAGTGGATTCCCTTCACAGTAAGCCCTCCACCACACGGCGGGAGGCACATTATGATACGAATCATTCACGGATTGCTGGGCCGAGATGCCCCCCTTGCCCCTAAATAATGTTAAGTTTGTCAAAACACCCCTTTTCTCCTCAGTAGTGTACCCTAATTGGTGAGATAGCTTTGCAATGTACTCGGATCCCTGAATCCTTTCCTCCGGTGTTAGAGTCCTACCCTTAAATCTAGGATCAAGCATGTTAGCTGCAAAGTGACCTTCTTGGCATGCAAAATCCCTTCTGTCTTGAATCAACATTTTAACTTTGGGAGCAAATCTATCGAGTCCAGGGCAGCCCTCTAATGCTCCCAATGTTTGTTCTGAAATTGCATGGAACACTTCAGGCACATCAGAAAAATATACCTGATCGGACTCTACAGTAGCTTTTGCCATTTCAACTGGCTTCAATGCAGAAATCCAGGCCGCGAGCCTCGGCCAAAAATAATCCTCATCTAAATTTATAGTTCTGCATTTTCTTGAGACATAAAATTTAAGTTTTTCTGCTTCATCTTTAGGGTTCACCTCAGTTGTAGCCTCCAAAACAGTTGATTGAATTGCTGCTTTGTTTTGGAGAATTGATTCAAACATAAGTACATTACCAGCAAACCTAGTTTTAGATGGCAGTTTTAGGGAGTGGGCCTTATTACCGTACAGACGCTGCTGCTCCTTCTCTAAGAATCCCTTAGCTCTGCGGCAATTATGGATGTTCTTGAATACAATTTTACACATAACTACAACTTTAGTCACACTGCGCAGTTGTATAGTATCATTCATTAGAAGATTGACTGAATGTGCTGCACATCCTAGAGTTAGGATGTGCGGAAATTCTACCTTTATCAAGCGCCAGGCTACTTTATTGTATGATACATTATCAGTAATTAAGACCACTACTTTCTCGGGACCAACCTTTCTAATAACTCTAATTGTTTCTTGAGCTACGAATGCAGAATCCTCTTTTAGGACTTTTTAGTGATGGACGACTAATTTTTTTTCACCAGTTAATGGTTAACCGTTAACCGCAACTGCTTTAACCGGTTAACGGTTACGGTTAAAGAAATTCACCGGTTAACCGTTAACATTTCGTGATTAACTCAACGCAATATTTACACTTTCAGAGGTGACGCGCAGTACCGAAACGCAACAGTTCATCGAGTAATGCGCGGCCTAATGTCGGATAGCCTTTGAGCTGAGCCTCTACAGGCACACATTTATTGCAATTTCAAATTTATAAAGACCATGGCTTTCAGCATGTGGTTTCTAGATCACGAATAGTGTATTCTGGTGGTGGACGAAGTGAACAAGGAAAGAAGAGCAAAGCGTGTTCAGATTGGTCGGGAGCGAGAGTGGGGGTACCCCCACCACAGCGCTCGGCAAATCAGAGCACGCTTCGTTCTTCTCTCCCTCTTTATTCGGCTCACCACCGGAATACACTTTTGATTTTCGCTCGGAGTAAATCGCAAAGAAACTCAATTTTCGTCCGAGATTAGGGCGTTTGACTACCGTGTGAGAGGGTAAGGGAAGAGGAAGGCATGGTGCATCAAGAGCTATTAACGTCAATGAGAAATTGACGTACGCCGTGACGCGTGTAGTGTATTAGTTGATCGTTGGCGTGTATGGGCACAATTCGCGACATCGCAAACCAAATACGTTACAATATGTATTGAAAATGGTAACAGAAAGGACGAGGAGAGATCAAAGTAAAACATTTGTTGGCAGACATGAAGTACGGTATAAAAGGACTCTATGGTAACTTAACACTCTAGTCCATATGGTAAAAAATAAATACAATGAAAAGTAAAAACAGGTAAAAATGTATATTTGGTTATGCAGCTTTCGCAGATAAAAGACTACGCGGGACGGGACTAGGCGAACCAGTTCTCAGGAAAACTAACATATTGAAGTGCTTTGAGGACAATCTGCTACGCTTGTTGGTCTGGATGTCTCCAGCGTGCGAGAAAAGTCTTTCGGAGGCTGTCGAAGTCGCCATGATCACAAGGTATTGCAGTGCTAGTTCGTACGTTGCCTCCATACCAACACGGATAGATTCCCAGGAAGCGAGTGGGTTGGTGTTTTCCCTAGGAAGTACAGGGCTTGAGAGGCACGCCTTCAGCTGCGAGGGAATAGTGCTCGCAGCCTCTTGGTCGATCGCCCCTGCTGAGTTGGAGCGCAGCATTTCATCGACGTGCGAGAAGATTGAACAGTTGGTATCTGGTCTTTCATGGTTAGCTGCCCGTTCAATCTGCTCCATCGCCCGCCCGTTGGCTGCTGCGACTTTCTCAGCGATTCTTGTGCCTACACGAATCAGACAAAAAAGATTTTGTGTTTTTGTGTACTGAAACATTGTGTTTTTGCTCAACATGTGGGTAATAAAAGCGCCAACTTGTAGCTACGCAGTTTCCCTCGCGTAGAAATAGTCATCCGCTTTCTTCGCTCTAATGGCAACTTCGACTGAATTTGTGAGCCACTAAGGAAACTGGATGTGGGACTTTGTTTTAGTTTCCATTGTAAGCCAAAGCCAGCTCCCTCACGAAATTTTGAGTGAGGCGAAATGCGAACTGCACGGGGAAATGTTGCTGTCCTCGCTCAAAATTGAGTAAGGACGCGGCGTCACCAAAAATTTAGCAATGATCACGACGATTTCATTTACAGTGTGCACATCCGTCTGCACTTGTGTATGCGGGAGGGCGTAGCTTCAAGCTGGTGAGGATTGTATTATCCATCTGGCAGCGTATTAAACATCACTTACTGAGATGGGTGATGATGTTACCGACAGCACGCGGGCTCTCAAAAACAAATTTCTTGTATCTAGGATCTAAGATAGTGGCAGCTGCGTATGGCCTTAGAAATTCGGTACCAGAAAATCTTTTTTCAATCTCACGCACAAGCACCTGCTGCACGTTGAAAATAACACCAGATGTCGGTTGAAATGCCGTTATGGCCTGAAAGAAGAAAAATGCTACATTGTTCATTCGGAAACAAAATGAAGTAAAATTATAGTCCTAAACTCTACCCTGCTATTGTTTCTTTTCTGCCCCCCCCCCCTTTTTATGGGGGGGGGGGGGGATCACTGCAAACTCAGTGCTAGGCGAACCTCTCTGTTACGACAAAACAAAAACATGGAAATCTGGATACCAATTGACCGCACACTCATAGTGCACGGAAAATTTTCGTGGCACAAAATTTCTGTGATTCTGAAAACTTCCGCAGCCTCCAGATCTTTTTAAGTATGCGAGAACGGAAACAGTCCGTTAAAAAAATGTTCGTGCTCAGAAATGATTTGTGGACGAATTTCCTCTGCACACGAAAATCTTTGGCACGCACGTTTTGGTCAAATATTTTGAAATTTTTGAGTTCGGGGTTGAATTTGGAGGCACCCCGGTAATTTTGTGTGAACGGAAAATGCACGGTCAATCGTGTGCGTGTTTTTTATTCAGTGTAGCTACTACAGTAAGTGGTTTTCGCTGTGGAGCACTAAATTTTGACATATGAACAATACGCAAATTAGTGTCAAAATCAGGCACCGCGCGCTAATTGACCACGAGACTGATGTCAGAGAGAGGGCTTTCCGGACGTCGCCAGAGGAAAAGTTTAGCCTGTTAAAACTTTATATCAGGCTTTGGCCAACTATTTGGTACTAGAAGCTCAGTTCCTAACACCCGCAAGAATTTTAACGGGCTAATTTGTGTAGATATTGAACCGTCAATATCGCTGACAACGAGACTGATGTCAGAAAAAGGGCTTTTCGAACGTCGCCAGAGGAAAAGTTTGGCCTGTTTAAAATTCGAAATCGTCTTTTTCGAACTATTTGGCATTGAAACTATAGTCCTTGACAGCCGCATGAATTTTAACAGGCCAATTTGTTTTGATATTAAACTGCCAACATCGCTGACCACGAGACTGACGTCAGGGAAAGGGCTTTTCGAACGTCGCATGAGGAAAAGTATTGCCTGTTAAAATTCGAAATCTGTCTTTTTTCAACTATTTGGCATTGGAACTATAGCTCTTAACAGCCGCATGGATTTTAACAGGCCAATTTGTGTAGAGATTGAACTGCCAACATCGCTGACCACGAGACTGATGTCACGGATACGGCTTTTCAAACGTCGCCAGAGGAAAAGTATGGCCTGTTGAAATTCGAAATCTGTTTTTTTCGAACTATTTGGCATAAGACTTTAGTTCTTAACAGCCGCATGAATTTTAACAGAACAATTTGTGTAGAGATTGAACTGCCAACATCGCTGACCACGAGACTGATGGCACGGATACGGCTTTTCAAACGTCGCCAAAGGAAAAGTATGGCCTGTTAAAATTCAAAATCAGGGTTTGGCCAACTATTTGGAACTAGAAGCTTATTTCCTAACACCCGCAAGAATTTTAACAGACCAATTTGTGTTGATATTGAACTGCCAACATCGCTGACCACGAGACTGATGTCAGGGAATGGGCTTTTCGAACGTCGCCAGAGGAAAAGTGTTGCCTGATAAAATTCGAAATCTGTCATTTTTGAACTATTTGGCATTGGAACTATAGTTCTTAACAGCCGCATGAATTTTAACAGGCCAATTTATGTAGATATTGAACTGCCAACATCGCTGACCACGAGACTGATGTCAGAGAGAGGGCTTTTCGGACGTCGCCAGAGGAAAAGTTTAGCCTGTTAAAACTTTATATCAGGCTTTGGCCAACTATTTGGTACTAGAAGCTCAGTTCCTAACACCCGCAAGAATTTTAACGGGCTAATTTGTGTAGATATTGAACCGTCAATATCGCTGACAACGAGACTGATGTCAGGAAAAGGGCTTTTCGAACGTCGCCAGAGGAAAAGTTTGGCCTGTTTAAATTCGAAATCTGTCTTTTTCGAACTATTTGGCATTGAAACTATAGTCCTTAACAGCCGCATGAATTTTAACAGGCCAATTTGTTTTGATATTAAACTGCCAACATCGCTGACCACGAGACTGATGTCAGGGAAAGGGCTTTTCGAACGTCGCCAGAGGAAAAGTATGGCTTGTTTAAATTCCAAATTTCTCTTTTTTGAACTATTTGGCATTGATACTATAGTTCTTATCAGCCGCATGAATTTTAACATTCCAATTTGTGTAGATATTGAACTGCCAACATCGCTGACAACGAGACTGATGTCAGAAAAAGGGCTTTTCGGACGTCGCCAGAGGAAAAGTTTTGCCTGTTAAAATTCAAAATCAGGCTTTGGCCAACTATCTGGTACTAGAAGCTCAGTTCCTAACACCCGCAAGAATTTTAACGGGCCAATTTGTGTAGATATTGAACCGTCAATATCGCTGACAACGAGACTGATGTCAGGAAAAGGGCTTTTCGAACGTCGCCAGAGAAAAAGTTTGGCCTGTTGAAATTTGAAATCGGTCTTTTTCGAACTATTTGGCATTGAAACTATAGCCCTTGACAGCCGCATGAATTTTAACAGGCCAATTTGTGTTGATATTAAACTGCCAACATCGCTGACCACGAGACTGATGTCAGGGAAAGGGCTTTTCGAACGTCGCCAGAGGAAAAGTATGGCCTGTTAAAATTAAAAATCTGTCTTTTTTCAACTATTTGGCATTGGAACTATAGCTCTTAACAGCCGCATGAATTTTAACAGGCCAATTTGTGTATATATTGAACTTCCAAAATTGCCCCCTACGAGACTGGTGGCACGGAAACGGCTTTTCGAACGTCGCAAGAGGATAAGTATGGCCTGTTAAAATTCGAAATCTGTCTTTTTCGATTTATTTGGTATTGGAACTAAAGTTCTTAACAGCCGCATGAATTTTAACAGGCCAATTTGTGTAGATATTGAACACCCAACATCGCTGACCACGAGACTGATGTCAGGGAAAGGGCTTTTCGAACGTCGCCAGAGGAAAAGTATGGCCTGTTAAAATTCAAAATCAGGGTTTGGCCAACTATTTGGAACTAGAAGCCTATTTCCTAATACCCGCAAGAATTTTAACAGGCCAATTCGTGTAGATATTGAACTGCCAACATCGTTGACCACGAGACTGATGTCAGGGAATGGGCTTTTCGAACGTCGCCCGAGGAAAAGTGTTGCCTGTTAAAATTCGAAATCTGTCATTTTTGAACTATTTGGCATTGAAACTATAGTTCTTTACAGCCGCGTGAATTTTAACAGGCCAATTTGTGTAGATATTGAACTGCCAACATCGCTGACTACGAGACTGATGTCAGAGAAAGGGCTTTTCGAACGTCGCCAGAGGAAAAGTATTGCCTGTCAAAATTTTAAATCAGGCTTTGGCCAACTATTTGGTACTAGAAGCTTAGTTCCTAACACCCGCAAGAATTTTAACGGGCCAATTCGTGTAGATATTGAACCGTTAATATCGCTGACAACGAGACTGATGTCAGGAAAAGGGCTTTTCGAACGTCGCCAGAGGAAAAGTTTGGCCTGTTTAAACTCGAAATCTGTCTTTTTCGAACTATTTGGCATTGAAACTATAGTCCTTGACAGCCGCATGAATATTAACAGGCCAATTTGTTTTGATATTGAACTGCCAACATCGCTGACCACGAGACTAATGTTAGGGAAAGGGCTTTTCGAACGTCGCCAGAGGAAAAGTATGGCCTGTTAAAATTCGAAATCTGTCTTTTTCGAATTATTTGGCATTAGAACTATAGTTTGTTACAGCCGCATGAATTTTAACAGGGAAATTTGTGTAGATATTGAACTCCCAACATCGCCGACCACGAGACTGATGGCGGGGTAACGGCTTTTCGGACGTTGCCAGAATGAATGTATGGCCTTTAAGTCCTGGCGAAAATGTGAGAAATTTCCCAAAAATTTTCATCGCCATCTTTTGATATGTTGTTCAGCAACCCATAACAGGACTTTCCCGCATTTGATCGTATCGTCAAAATTTGGCCAAAAAAAAAAAGTTGGCCAATAAAAAAGTTGGCCAACTTTAGCCCGGTAGAAAAATACACGTAAAACGCAACGAACTCAACAAAAAAAAATCGCAGCAAACTCAGCCCACTCAACGCCAACTCAGGCAATTCACGCCAACTCGTCGCCAAACTCATCACCAACTCACGCCAACTCATCGCCAAACTCATCGCCAACTCACGCCAACTCATCGCCAACTCACGCCAACTCATCGCCAACTCATCACCAGCTCAGCCAACTCAACGCAAATTCACAAAAAATTCAGCCAACTCAACTCAAATTCACAAAAATTCAGCCAATTCAACTCACAACTCAGGCATGCGTATACCGAAAATTCAGAGTGGTTTGCCCCTCGACTGGCTCTCTCATTGTGAACGCCTCAGCCCACTGCGCTACCGTTAACGCTTAGTCGGGGACGGACCGGACTGTCTCTTAATGCAGCTGGAAGTGTGACACGTTTAAGACTCAAAGGTTGTCACTACAGCATCACGGGAGCACATGCTTCTCTCTCGCACACCGACTGGGCGCGCTCATTTGAGATTACATCCTCTGGTTTGGAGTCTGTTCCGTCTCCAGGACAAAATATATTGTGAGCTTGTTTTAAAAACCGACAGTTAACAGAGTACTGACGGTTTAAAGTCCGTTCAGGCCATGTTGCTCTGGTATAGAGAGAGTCTGTTCATTCCATGTTACAGACAACCGACAGTGAATAGACAAATCATGTTTAGATGGTTTAGATCACGCCGAGAGCTCGCTTGGGCGAGTCTGTTTGATGCGCGTTTTGAATAACATCCAATGAACCTACCTTTCTCTATTTTAACTCCGTTTGAAGCCGGTTTGCCTGGAACGCGGTTTCACAAAACGTTAATCAAACAGGATTAGAACTGACTTTCACCCACGAATGTGCTATGAACAGATTCTCAACGTACAAAGTCTGTTCGTGTTTTCGCTAGGGTACTAGTCGGGAAATGGCTGATACCAGGGTTGATTCGTATAGAAGAGTGAGTGAGAAGTCCAATTATACCCTGGTACCAGGTGGTACGAGGCGGGAAACGGCTGGTACCGCGGTCGATTCCTATGCAACATAGGGAGAGAAGTCCGAATATGCTCTGGTACCAGGCGGGAAATGGCTGGTACCAGGGTTCATTCGTGTACAACATGGAGCGGGAAGTCCATAAATATGCTCTGGTGCTAGGTGGTAGCAGACGGAAAACGCTGGTCGCGGGGTTGCTTGCAACTCGACATTAAGGTGGTCCCTGTTGAATCTGACTTCGAGCACGGCTAGAGTCACTTATAAAGTGTATCCGCTAAAGTAGCTTTGGGGATACCCCCTGACAGTTTTTTTTCAGCCATTTTCCGTAGGATAGTGCTACCGTCGTTGTGAATTTTAGAAACATAACCACCTATCTGCGTTACCATTTGATGTCAGCCACTGGACCTATTTTCATGCTCCTTCGGGTCAGTGACTTGGCCCCCGCTGCCCTCCCTCCAGGTCCCCATTAATGCAGTGTCAACAGCCTCCACGGGGTCTCCGGGCACGCACATTCGGTACGGTATTGTTCTCGCGGCAATAGCATGCTAGTCCATTTTCAATTTTTTTAAAAATGCGTTTGGATGTGTTCAATGATCGGTCCAAGACCTATACCACGTTTTTCCGAACAAATTGGTGTTTTGCAGTAATCTGTAGCTCTATCCGTTCTAAATTTAGATCTTGTCTCAGCCCGCCCCGCCGGTCGCCGGTGACATAAGGGTTCTGAGGCTCCAGTAAGCGTTGGAACCGTCGGATCCGCATGGCCGGCACAGCATCGGAAAGCTTATACATTTTGCTACATCCCGCTCGCTGACATTCTCCCTCTAAAGTTAATAGCCAAGGAGCTGGGGACGCGACAAGTTCGACGCGCACGGCCTGCAAGGTGCCGGTGACGCAGCTTTCACATATGAAGAAGGCAGTAGTTCGCGCTAGGATGGTCGAATAGATGCGACAGACACACCGTTGGAAAGCTCAGACTATGTTGTAAAATCGCTCTGCCTATAGTGTTTCGTCTAAAACCAACAGGGGAGGCGTCGGAGACCGACGAAGTCTGACGCGTGCCGCTCTGCCGCTCTGCCCGTGCGCAGGAGAAAAGAGCTGGAAAGCCATAGTGGAGTATATGAATTTGTATTGGAATATGAATGTTAGTGTATCTGTGAATAACGTATGTCTGCGAATAGTATGCAGGAGTACGATGTTATATAAGACAGGTGACGAACGAATAAATCGCTCTTTTCTTCAGTACAACCTGAGTGTGATTCTCCCTTACACCCGACTCCGAACTGGACATTGAATTGGCGACGAGGATGAGATGACCACGTGTGTGCCGACTTAAGTGTGTCAAGTGACGGGACTTGTGAACAACAGTGCGTGTACCGTGATCGGGGAGAATGACGCAGGCGCAGCAACAACAGTTCATAGGGTCGCTAGAACCGTTCGACCCGAATAGCGAGCTGTCTTGGATCAGCTGGCTAGAGCTGTTCGAGGAGTATTGTGAGCTCAACGGGGTCCCACATGAGCCTCGGGGCCCCGCGCCGCAATTTCTGTACCTTGCGCAGAATAACCGAAGAAGAGCCCTCTTCCTAACCCTCATAGGGCAGCGCTCGTATGCTATCCTGAGTGCGTCAACATTGCCAGATCGCCCCAGCCGGCGACCGATCCCGCAGCTGGCAAGGATTCTGCTGGCTAGGTACCAGCCGGTGGGTTTGGTCCCTGCGAATCGCGTAATGTTCCAGCAGCGAGACAGGAAGCCAAATGAATCTGTTCTGGAATACATAGGCGCATTGCAATTGCTGGCGACACGTTGTCAGTTTGGGCAATTTCTGAACGAGGCGCTGAGAGACAGGCTGGTGACGGGGCTGAAGCACCCGGAAACGCAGCGTCGTCTGCTTGGCTTTGCCGATCTAACGTATGATATGGCCAGAGAAATCGCGTTACAGGAAGACACGATCAGGCAACAATCCCGCGTGTTAGCCCAGGCACTACCAGTCAATGTGGTAAAAAGAGCTAACTTGCCATTTGCAGAACAAGTGCAAGGAACGAGCAAGTGTGAACATGCTAGAGAACGAGGAGAAGGAAGAGCCTCAACTTGACATGGAAGTGAACAATGTGTCATACATGGAAGACTTGATGAAAACCTTCCATCTAACTATGTGATAGACACTAGTCCATTGTTGAGTTTGTTTTCTGTTTTTTTGTCTTGTTAAGTGTGAATGATTGTTACTAACTTATGTGTTACATGTGTGAATGATTGTTCTATTTGTTGCTGTGTGTTACTGCGTGTTACGGTGATCAGTATTACTGAGTGTTCCTAGTATCATATGCTGTGATTGTTAGAGGCACTGAGTGAACGCCCTAACGTGTGAGATGGGGCCCCTACTCGTTGTGTTTTGTGTTTTCGTAGCCATAAGGTTTATTTATGACCTGTGGTTATGGCTTTGTGTTCCCAAAGAACTTAATAGTTCTTCATTGATTATCAATACATCTGCACTTGAGGTGCCAATTGTGTTAAACATTGATATTCAGGAAGTACAATCTCATGCTACTGTTCTGGTTATTGAAACCATAACTAAGGTCTTTAGTGTTTTTGGAACTCCTGATATTCTCGTCTGTGATAATGAAAAGCCTTTTGACTCAATACTTCTTCGTGATTTCTGTACAGCAGTAGGTATTGTGTTATAACACTCACCTGAGTACCACCCTGAGAGTAATGGTAGAGCTGAGAATTCAGTAAAGATTTGTAAAACTGTTTTGAAAAAATTAGCCTTGGAATCAGATGCACCTATGCACCTTAAACTTTTTAAATTTCTTTGGAATTACAGGAATACACCCAATGTAGCTACAGGAAAGACTCCTAATGAATTGTTATTATCTTTTCGACCGCGAACCTTGTAAACCATTGTCAATCCTAAGTGTGTACGTCAGTTAAACCCTGTAATTTCCTCATTTAAAGAGGGTGATAAAGTTGTCACTACTATAAATAAGCAAAGACTAATTGGAGTTGTAGTGAAACCTTTATCTCCAGTTCAATTTTTAATAAATGTACAAGGTGTCCTGAAAAAACCGCACATCAATCAGATGAAGCACTACGCTTCTACAATTCCTTGACTCTCTTTTGTATGTGAATTAAATGTTTTTTCATGTCTTTGCCTACTTCGTAAATTTCTATGTATGTTACCTAAATGTTTTTTTTTTGTCTTGTACGTGTTAATTTTTTTTGTTGTTAGGGGAGGATGGAGTATATGAATTTGTATTGGAATATGAATGTTAGTGTATCTGTGAATAACGTATGTCTGTGAATAGTATGCAGGACTACGAGGTTATATAAGACAAGTGACGAACGAATAAATCGCTCTTTTCTTCAGTACAACCTGAGTGTGATTCTCCCTTACACCCGACTCCGAACTGGACATTGAAATAGTCGCATCGCCAGGCGGGCCTCCTCCATCCTCCGGCTCGAGCCCGGGCGGGGTCCGGCGGGTCCGCGTTTACTGCTCTCTTTGTCTGTGCCATCCTATGCACACAATTGAGGCTAAGACTCCTGCATCCCATTCCTCCCGACGCAGTTCCTCCATACGTCGCCAGCGCCACTCTGCAGACAGCGTTTTGGAGCCCGCCAGTTTCAAAAGTGACGAAAGGCACCCAAAACAGCCCCCACTTTACAAACACCTGGGCAAAAAGTATCCATCGCACGAGGTTGGCGAGCGTATTTTTGTAAATGAGAGAGACGCCCCGAGATGCCGTAGCCAGTCCCAATACCCGCGGGTTGCAAAACGTCTCTGCTTCAAACTCATCGAAATTCGCCAAATTCGGACGCCAAAATAAAACACTTTATAGCGTGACCCAATCTTCGGACCAGGTATGAACGCTAGGCCACTCTGTCCCGTTCCCAAAACTACGCTCACCAACCTCGTGCGATGGATACTTTTTGCACAGGCGTTTCTAAAAAATTGGCCACTTTGGCCACTTTGACCAACTGTATCTCCGTTCAAAATTGGTTCATCGACTTGCGATTTTGCAGGGCTCCTACTTAGAGCCGAATCTACGGGTATATCAAATTTCATCATCCTAGCTCGAAGTCAAATTTCAACAGGCACGGCCTTAAGTGGAAAGTCCAATTATGAACTGGTACCAGGTGGTAGCAGACGGAAAAGGAAGACTGAAAAAAGGCCACCGAGGCTACCGGCACTACCTTAGACACTTTATTTTCAAATTATAATGCTAACGAAATCCTAACCAACACGCAGTACATGAATGATGTGTCTTAGTGTCTACCACATTCTTGGTGTCACAGTACGAAAGAATGCCGCAGATTGGATAAAATTTGCAGTTTGGAGAGTAAAAATGAATCCGGGAGTAATTCTGGGCCTCACGACTTCAAAAACGAAAACCTAACCGAATACATTCTGCTAATTGCTTATATCGCTGCCCATAATGTGCTTTGAGTGCGCGTAATGATGTGACTTTAGCGTTTCTCATAGCTGGTAACACGTAGCCTCGCGTGGGATTCTCTAGTGGTACCGAGGGGGCCAGATTCAGCATCGTACATGGTGTGAGGCTAGCGACAGCTTCGTCGAATAGACGGTAGATGGAGCGCGTTTTTGGCGCACTGGACCAGTTGTCGGGCTGGACCACTTGTCGGGCTGGACCAGTTGTCGGCAAGCTCAGGGAACAGAACGGCAGCACTGGACCACTTGTCGAGGCACTCGCGAGAGGTAACAGAGCGGCTGTGCTGGACCAGTTTAACACTAGAAAGACGGAAGGGGTCATTTTGACCCTTTTTCATTTTCAAGACAAATTTTTCATACTTTTTTTCAGAGCCTTGAACCCGACGATTGTTGACTTTTCCTAAAACGTCTTAAACTGCAATCCCTCAAAATTTCAGCCTCCTAGCTCAATTTTTGTGGTAGTTACAAAGCCTTTTACCTTCTTTGTCTGAAGGGGTCATTTTGACCCCAGCCACTAAACACGTTGTAATTTTTCACATAATGCACTCTAACTACCCCTAAACACCGCATACTGGTTCATTAATTCTCCGCAAGTCGAAGTAAATGGTTGATGAAGGTGACGGAGACCACATAGACGCCTTATCGAGACGGGAATACCTTCAGCGCGAGCGAAGCGACTGCGGTCGTCTGACAAGCCTGATATGCCCTGTTTTGACCACTGGCACCAGCAGTAACACCTGGGGTCCATTTTTTAAATGAAACTGGGGTCCTAGGATTATATTAATAATGGACAGTTCCTGTTGTAAGTTTGAAATACTGCACCTTCTAGCAGTTTACCCTCCCGTTCCAGTTCCTGCCCAAGAAGGCCCTCATTTTGACCACTGGCACCTGCAGTAGCACCTGGGGTCGATTTTGAAAATGTTACTGGGATCCTAGGATAAAAGTAGCAGGGGTCGGTTCCCATGATCGAGTTTGAAATACTGCACCTTTTAGAAGTTTGCCCTCCCGTTCCAGTCCCTGCCCAAGAGGGCCCTGCATTGCACACCGGCACCTGCAGGGGGTGGCTCTTATTGAGCCCCGCGCCGAATGATCCCCACCATTCCGTTATTATTCTTTTATTAATGGTAAATGATTTATAATTATTGCATGGCTTATAGTGTTGACTTTGCAGGGTTATTGAGCCCCATGTGATGCAGATGAAGAGTCTGGAAATTGCATGCACGAATATTTCATAAAGACACTGTAAATGCCTAAACTAGTTGATCCGGGTTCGCCCTGTTCCGTCCACAATACTTTCGATCCACAATAAATTTGTATTATTATTAATTATTTAACGGAAAATAAGTTCTGCCTTTTGGTGAATATTAATCGCCGATGTGTGAAAAAAATGTTGAGAATAATAATAACATAATTAAAACATATTTAAAAAATTATTAATTATTTAATTTGTCCTCTAAAAAACTGTCAGAAAATTGCGAAAATATTTCGCCAGTTTTTTGATATTAAACAACGCATTCCTGATTGGTCCACATTTAAAAAAACACAAGAAAATAATATTTTAAGAAATTAATATAATAATAAAGAGAAGAACTATATAAAATGATAATAAAATGATGACATCTATAAAAATTATAATGTACATTATTTATTTATTTATTTGGAGTGAGATTTGCGTTTCCGCGAAGCTAGACCTTCCCGGAAAGGCTAGGTCCTGGACGTAAGTAACCGCATTGGACCCACTCCACGCTGCGCGGTACTTCTTGGCAGCGCACGGCGTACTCGGTATCGCTGGCCCGTCGACATTGTGAGTACCTCTCCATATGAAATCCCTCAGCTGAACTGACCGGCCTGCATTTGCGCGCGATCGACATACTGTCTGACAGTTGCGAGGTTACTCTCTCATACCTTATCCCACGATGCCCCTTTTCGGAGGGACCGTGCACATATTACGTCACAGCGTTCTGACTCATATTATTAACGTCCTCTGTCTTCATACGATGTCACGGCTGTGCGCCTCAGGCAGACAGCCTACTGCCCTGGGCTGATCGTACCTGACGCCGGTGACTTTGACCATCCAGTAAGTTTTAAATAGAGGGGGCAATCAAATGGCCTTTCGCCACTGCGATTTGGAAAATGATGGGTGATCTCTTCTAATGCAACACCCCTGGTGAAAACGAAGTGTTAACAGTGTAAGTAACTCACTTTATTGTGTTCAGAGTGTGTTAGTATAACACGATATATGATGTTGAAAGTGTCTTAATTGGGACTGAAGTGTGTTAAGACTGTTAGTAACATTTATTTTGCGTTGAAAGTGTCTTCATTTTCCCAAAGTTTCGTAAAAGTGTGTTAGTCCTCTGAGTGATCTCGGAAAACCCTTAGAATTTTATGTTACAAGTGCAGTAGAATCGTATTAAAAGAGTCTTCCGTCTTCGAAACTGTGTTCGGAGTGTGTTGAAAGAGCACTATCCACCGGAAAAGTGTGTTACGGTTGTGTTAAAAGACCTCTACGGACTACAAAGTGTCTACGGAATGTCTTCTGACAGTGGCGCTCCACCAGAAAAGTGTGTTCCAATTGTGTTAAAAGAACGCAGGAGTGTGTTAAGAGTGTGTTAGGAGCGTGTTGCCGCACCGCGCTAAAACGAACTTTGAACACACTTTTAACACACTTTCAACACAGTTTTTTCCCCCGGATGCAATAAATTACTGTCAGGCTCGCTCTGGTGCCGTCAGCTTTCCTCGAATTACAAGGGTCATGGCCTGCTGGAAAGAAACAAGGTATATACAATACGCACGCACACACACAAACACACAGAAACAACAAAGAATACGCAGAGACACACAGATTAGAACGCAGGAGCACCACCTCACCAGCCCGCCACTCTGCCAATGAGCTAGGAAGGAACACTGAGGGTGCCGCCCGTGTGTCCCCATCCCAATGCAGGCCTCGCTCGGCGGAGGAGGCTGGCAGCGCGCGCTCTCGGGCTACCAAGCCACGGCCGAGTGGGGGTGGGGCAGCGCCGGCGGCGACTGCTCGCATATCAACGACCGCAACGCACCTCACCTCTCAATAAGTTCTTGTATGGATCCAAACTGACTTCAAATCCCTAAAGATATTAATAAGTCGGCGAGTCGCGTGATACCCTTACAGAAGCCTTCAACAAATGACTCCTGTATAATTGCTTGAGGTGCATTCCTGTATCATGCTCTGCGTACCGTCTCAACCACTCCAGCGAATTCTCTCAGTGACTGCCCTGGTGAGGTACTCCGGGACAGTGGATGATGCCCAGTGCCCGACATCGCTACACAACACTACCCTGCACTACCTTGCACTGTACCGCGGACGTGGCTATCCGTAGGAATTACTACTGAGAAGATAGCGGAGACCTATTCGTGTTTTCTGCCAGAAACGCCTGGCAGGTAGGCAACCAGCATAACATCCCGCCTGTAAGTAGGCAAAAAGGCCTGACCCCCTCCGTAAACTCAAGCCAGCTGCGTGCCTGGTTTCTGCTAAGACACTTTCAACTCAGTATAGTGCGCCGAAATTGTGTTAAAAGGTGATGCAGGAGTATAGTGTGTTAAGACTGTGTTGCGCTAACACACATTCGACTCAGAACGCCGACATTGTGTTGAAAGATGGTTAGGTGATGCGGGAGTATAGTGTGTTAAAACTGTGTTGCACTTACACACTTTCGACCCAGTATAGTACGCCGACATTGTGTTAAAATATTTTTAGGTGATGCAGGAATAGTGTGTTAAGACTGCGATGCGCTAACACACTTTCAACGCAGTATTGTACGACGGCATTGTGTTGAAAGATGGTTAGGTGAGGAGGTGATAGTGTGTAAAAACTGTGTTGCGCTAACACACTTTCGACTCAGTATTGCGCGACGACTTTGTGTTAAAAGATGGTTATAGGTTGTTGGCGAAACCCCAAAAAGTCTTCAAATAACGAAGTGAACGATAAGTATATCGAGACGGATTCATACTTTGGTCACCGGTAAAGTTGATGCCCCCGAGTAAATCCTGTATGTTTCGTCGAAATCGGTAGGGGGTACGGGGTTCAAATCGAGGGTGAAAAGTAAAAAATGGCCCTTACTGTTTTCTGACTTTGCGACGCTCTAGCGTGAGAACGATAGAAGATAGTAACAATTTCTTTTCTGCGGCGTAATCCTTAGAATGTTCTGCACATTTCGTTCGCTGCTATGTGAGGTCCGACAATTCCTTCCCACCTTAAACAGACCAAATTTGAAAGTCACTTGCCGAAATTTTTTTCATCATTTCAAATCTCACATCGTGGCCCCGAAATAAGACTAGATATCAAAAGATTACTCAAAGCAAACCGAATGCGGGCATTTTTCAGGTCCATGACAGTACCCTCGTTTTTAGGCACGGAGTGAAACGGAGTTGCCTTATAGTTTCGTAGCGGATTGGACCTTTTTTTTTTTTCTTGGAAGCATAGCCCCATATGGCCCTCTGACACAAGTTTTTCGAACTCTCCAGATTATCGAAGGGTACTCGTACAATACACGCTGACGTGTTTTTACACTTCAAAAATATCACACACCGTTTAAAAACGAGTTTTAAAGTCGGCTTTCTCACTCCTTTCAATGGGGAAAGTAAGAGACAGAGCACCTCGTCAACAGGCACCACTAGTCCAAAATCAAAACGATCTAAAAAATTAAAAATCTGTCTAACAGAATTACGGACAATAGTCGTATTAAATAGTCTAGCGTGTTGTTACATTCAAAAAATATCACAGTGATCACAAAAACCACTTCAAACTTCAGCTTGCCCTCTCCAACCAATGGTGATAGCAAGAGACAGGGCTACTGTTACAACGCCTCTAGACGAGCTATGCTCGACTCGTCAGCAGGCTGCATCAGCAACCTCTGCCTGACTCAGTATCATTCTGTCCTTCTCAGGCGCGGATCCAGGAGCGGCCCAAGGGAGGGGCAAAGTACCACTTTTTGCCTACTTACAGGCGGAGAGGCTTCGCAGGTTGCCTACCTTTCAGGCGCCCTGCGGGCGCCGATAGGCCCGAAGGGGGGGGCACTTTCCCCGTGGCCCCCCCCCTGGATCCGCGCCTGGTCCTTCTCCAGAGCACAGCCAAATCGGACGTCCTTCTTTTTTGTTGCGTAGCCTTTGCCGGGTACCCATTGTCGATGTGGCGAGCCGAGCCGAGGCACGCCGAGGCCCCGCTAAAAGGGAGACGACTCAAGAGTCAGGACCGTTTGGGACCGGTGGGGGGGACAACAGTGCGAGAGCCTTGCAGGAGGCTAGCGCTAGGCGGCCCGCGTATGAGAATGCAAGCGTTACACTGACCGCTACCTAGACGCCCTAGCTCTTCAACTACTCCCTCTCCCCCTCAAAGAAGATACAAACCACCCCGAACCTCCCTAAAACTGAAACAAGGCTCAACCGAAATCCTCATTCCATAAATTTAAAAAAAAAGAAAGCAAACAAAACCAGAAAAAAAATATAACCTTAACTTCTATAATCACCCCCAAACAACCCAAAAACTGAAACAAGGCTCAACCAAAATCCTCATTCCATGAATTAAAAAATAAAAGAAGGCAAACAAAACCAAAAAGAACAAAATTTAAACTTAACGTGTATTTTAACCAAACCCCCGTGAAACTCCGGGCCTACCAGTATCTCACACAGTGGGATAGTATTTTCTTCGTTAGTTGAACGGTTGCCGACATATCCGGTTTGAAGTTGAACGCTGCAGCCCGCCCGCGCCGGCCCGGGCGGCAGGGCCGCAGCCGAATGGCGTGATCGCTCTCTCTCCCTCTGCCTGCCCGGCCGTGCGTGCGACGAGGACGGGACGAACCGCTCTCCGGAGCAGCCGCGGCACCGCCCTGCCTCCGGCAAGCGGCAGAGTATCGCAGGGAATATTTATTGATTGAAGTAGTAGCAATACTTCAAATGTACGAATGTTGGGCTCTACGGACGCACTAGACATTCACAAAGATGTCTCCGTACATTTTATATCAAATTAAATTTAATTAGGTATGGGATTTGGGTGAAAACGCACGTGGTGTCACCACATTCAATATTAAAATCGTTCTGAAATCGAAGAAGTGCACTTTTAAATGTGCTAGGGTGGTTCGATTATTCTCAGTCTATGCCTTAACTTTAAAATTCGTTACATGTACTTTTTACTCACGCCGATTATTTAACGCCTTAGCGGGGTTTCGCTTAAACTCGAAAATGGGGGTTTCGCCAACAGCCTATTAGGTGGTGCAGGAGTATAGTGTGTTAAAAGTGTGTTGCGCTAACACACTTTCGACTCAGTATAGTACGCCGACACTGTGTTAAAAGTTGGTAAGGTGATGCGGGAGTATAGTGTGTTAAAAGTGTGTTGCGCTAACACACCTTCGACTCAGTATTGTGCGACGACAATGTGTTGAAAGATGGTTGGGTGACGCGGGAGAGTAGTACGTTAAAACTATGTTACCGTAACACAATGCTCACACAATATTTGGTAGTGGGACCCACGGTGCGGTGGTGTCATGCGGGACCCTCGATTGCCTACCGTCCAGGCGCAGCAGAAAAGTGATTGTAAATCCTTAAGGAGACGTTTGCGACCCTCAGTGATCTATCTCAAATTGATACCCATAGGGCCCCCGATTGACAAAGATTTGCCTCAAAACCTGTTGCGAATGAAGTCCGATTCAGCCCGGGAGGGCTCCGGCTCCCCAGAACCAGTCCGATACGGCGCAGGGCTGCCCCGACATCAGCCCGCTCTGGGGCTTGGGCTGCCCCATTTTAGCCCGGCGTTCTGTGGGGTAGCCTGATTCTAGCACTATCTTGTCGGAGCGAGTCCGAATGCAGCCCGGAAGTTCGGACTGAGTCCGGATTGACCCGGAGGGAAGAACATAGCTAATGTCGGATCTGGATCGGGCCATTCGGCAAACTGTGCGTTTTTTGTTTCCTATTTTATTTCCTATTGGTCTAACGCTTTTTGGGCTTTTAAAATGAAATATTATCGCTATCAGAAATTACATTACATGACAGTAGGTAGAGGATGCAACGCTCGGCACAGCGTCGAAAACCGCACAGAGATCTGTCCATTACTTTGCCTTCAACGGGCCGAAGAAGTGGTAGACTTCAAAGCAGTAGCCAGCTCGAGACAGGGTTCCACACATGTGCGGTTAGCACTGTGGGTAAAGGCGATAGCTAGGAAGGGAAGGCATGATGGTTCGAGTCCGCTTGGGCTCGCTCGCGTCATCGGGTTTAGACACACCTCGGGCCAGTCCAAGGCTTACAACCTGAAAATAGCCCGATTCGGACACAACCAAAAACCTTGCCGATCCTGTTACATTCTGGGTGTGAATCGGACTAGCCCATCGCGGACAAGTTTAGGGGGAGCCCGAGAGCGGACTGGTTCCGGAGCAAATCTTTTTTAATCGGGCCCTACCTACCCTCCAAGTTTGTCCCAAATTACGAGACGCACCCCGGATGTCAAGTAGCAAGGAGGTACATAAAACCCGTCCCATAGTAGAGGTTTGCTGCTCCGCCTGCATGGCTGACTCTGCGGGACTGCCTACCCGAGTTCGACAACGTGAAGGTAGGCAGTCCCGGTGCATGCGGGGCTCCAGCACGGAAATTTTGGGCCACCTGATGCTGAGCTTAGCGATCATTCAGTTGGTTCTCGAAAGCATAGAAATTGAACGTACCTAAAACGGAAAAATTATAAAAAAAATAGTAATTACGGAGATGTTCCACGAAAATACTTATGATTCCGTACGCCGAATGGGGATCACTAGTATGCACCAAATTGAATTCCCATTGCTTGACACGCCACCATACTATCTTGCCCGTCTCTCAGTGGGCGCAAATTATTTCTTGCGATGGGATGCGAGATTTCCACGCGTTCCACAGCACGGTTGTAGAGAGTGCGTATGGCCGCAAGAGGCCTTGACGCATCCCTTCCTTGCGTTGCGCCCGGCAAAGCAGCAATCGGCCTGGGCGGGTTGGCAACCCATCATACAGGTCGGCGCTTAGGGTAGCGGCTTATCGCTGCGGAAATGTAATTGTCCCTCAGTTCGCAAGCCAGACGCGATGGGCGAGTGCATCAAGACATGCACGCTTTTTACTATTCAATCTTGGGCCGGCATGACTTTTCCGGTAAATATATCGTGTACCGTCATAAAGTGTAGTATTCCGACGTGGTGTTGCATTAGAAGAGATAACCCATCATTTTCCAAATCGCATTGGCGAAAGGCCATTTGATTGCCCCCTTTATTTAAAACTTACTGGATGGTCAAAGTCACCGGCGTCAGATATGATCAGCCCAGGCAGTAGGCTGCCTGCCTGAGGCGCACAGCCTGTTCTATTCTGGTTTTGGTGTGGATGGAGGTATTTGGCAGAACTAAACTCAGGAGCACTTTTCACAGGACTTTATTCACTGTGAGAACAAATGACACACTGGTCAAAACAAAGGAAGGACGCAACAGGTCCCCATAGCAGTTGTACCAACTGTGGTTCTCAAAAGACATCAATCAGTATAAAGTAGTACCAACTACAACACCTTCCCCTTTCAGTTTATTTTAAGCATTAAAATATCAGTTCAATAGAACATATTTAGTATTCTAAAATACTTCAGTACATAGTAAACCAACGTTACAACAATGGCACACTTTTCCAGTAATACTACTGGGTATCAATACTGTATCATATTTGGATTAGCATATTTAAGATTTGGCTTCACAATTCTACCTCTTTTAGTTGCTACTTCACTAGTACTCGAAGTAGACTCTTTGGGCCACTCAATTCTTTTAAGCACTACCCGAGGAACTCGAAAGTCATCAGGTAACATTTTTGATAAAGGCACATTTTGATTAACAGTCTTTGGCACTTCAATTTCACATGAAATTGACTTTGGTAGGTAGGCATCAATATCATAGGGTTCTACATTTCCATCCAATTTATCAGGCTGAGTAGAGGAGTGTTTTAAATGAAATGTATTTCTACGAATCATTTGACCTTGCAAGGGTTTTATATTATAAGATCTAGCAGCACTATGTTTACTCACAACAACACCTTTTTGCCAGATTTTCCCCCTGCGAACAACAATATTGTCACCAGGCTCAAACCCAACTGGTTTACGCCTTGCATGCCAATCATGTCTTTGTTTAACTTTATCTTGAATATTTTGAAGCATTGGTCTGACATTAACAACTTGAGGCTCAAGATTAGCCTTTAACATCGGCACCAATGTTCTACAATTTCTACTCATTAATATTTGAGATGGAGAAACAGTCATACCAGTTAAAGGAGTATTATTATACTCACGAAGAGCATCTAAATAATCAGTACCAGTTTCTTGACTTTTGATTATTAACTGCTTTGCAATATGAACCCCTTTCTCTGCCAATCCATTACTTCTGGGATACTCTGGTGAACTAGTCTCAATAGTACTCCCAATACTTTTTGCAAACTCTTTGCAAGCAAATGAATTAAGAGGATTATTATCACCAAAATTACTTCAGGTATTCCATGAGTATAGAATACTGATCTTAAAGCTCCAATTACAGCATTACTTGACTTACTAGTCAATTTCTTGATTTCCAACCATTTGGACAAATTATCTTCAACAGCAAGATAATAATTTCCACCAATGTCCAGTATATCTGCACTTACTTTCTGAAATCTCAATTCAGGTATAACATGCGGAATCAAAGGCTCTTTGAGATTATTGGAGCTATGTCGTTCACAACTGCGACAATTAGAAATCAAAGTAACAATATCATTTGAAAGACCAGGCCAATACACTGCCTGTCTTGCCTTAGCTTTAGTCTTTTCAATACCAAGATGAGCAGTATGTAAGGTATTGAGTACTTTAGGTCTAAGAGAAATAGGAATTACAACTCTATCTTCATGTATCACAAGACCATTTTCAACAAATAAGTCATTTCTGAGCTGCCAGTACTGCTTAGCTTCAGGTACAATTTCATCCTTAGATTTAGGCCAACCCTGTTGATAATACAATTTAACAGCACTTAAACCAATGTCTTTTTCTGTTTCAGTCACAATTTCTGCTTTAATAACATCTGAAACAGGCAAATATTTTGTCACCTCATGAACAACTTCAGTCATTTCGGGATCATCCTCTACAGGACTTTCAATGCACTGTCTAGACAATAAGTCAGCAAAATGCATGTACTTTCCCGGCAAATACTCTACAACAGGTTGAAATTTTAACATTTTAAGCCTAAATCTTTTCAGCCTACTATTAGTAATTTTAAAGATAGGTTTCTTAAACACAGACACAAGAGGCTGATGATCCGTTTGAAACAACACATTTTTCATTCCATATATAAATTTCTCAAATTTATAAGTTGCAAAACACAATGCTAGCATTTCTTTTTCTATTTGAGCATACTCTTTCTCAGCATCAGTAAGTATTCTTGAGGCACAAGCAATTGGTAATTTATCTTGTAAAATACAAGCACCAAGTCCATACTGACTTGCATCAGCCTGCACAACAATTGGCTTTGAAGAATCAAAAATAGCTAGAGCAGGAGCTTTACAGACACTTTCCTGCAAATTTTTAAAAGCTTGAGCATGAACAGGTAACCAATCAAATTGTACCTTTGCAGACAATAATTCATACAAAGGTCCAGCAACTGTAGACATCTGAGGAATCCACTTTCTCAGATAGTTGAAAGTAGCCAGTATCTTTTGCAATTGTTTTCTTGTCTTTGGCTCCTTTAGTGCATTTATTGCAGTAACTCTTTCAGGATCAATTCTTACTTGATTTAGGGACCACAGATGACCCACAAACTTGACTTCTTTTAACCTGTACTGAATTTTTTCTTTATTGAACCTGGTATTTTCAATTCGAGCCCTTTCCATTACCTGTTTTAAAATCAAATCATGCTCCTCAAAGTCTTTACCAGCAATTAAACAATCATCAAAATAAAATGTACAATCAATTCCCTGAAAGGCTTGGTCATTTAAAAATTGGAATACCTCAGGGGCACAACTTATTCCAAATGGCATTTTCTTAAATCTATAAACTCCAAATGGAGTAGAAAAAGAACACAACAAACTTGACTCCTCATCAAGATTTGCATGCCAAAATCCATCTTTTAAATCTAAGACAGTAAATATTTTCTTATCTTTAACTTTACAAGTAATTTCCTCCATAGTAGGAATATTGTACCTTTGTCTTAGAATAGCCTTATTTAGTACTTCAGGATCCAAGCATAATCTCAGATCTCCATTAGGCTTCTCCCGAATTACAAGATTACTTACGAACTTGGGTATTTCTGTAGTCACTTTAGCAACGATCCCATTCTTTTCCAAGTCGTCTAACTTCGGTTTCAATCTCTCACAGATTGAGTAATTGTACCTTCTTGATGGACATATTCCAGGCTGTACAGATGGATCCACAGTTATTTTTACAGTCTGCTTAAATTCACCAAGGCCTGTAAACACATCTGAATACATAGTAATAAACTCATCTTTTGACTCAGGAAGCACATTTGAGTCAGTACTTAAAGAGCTAACATTTTTCATAACAATTTCAGGATTTACTCTCCTTTCCAAGCATAACTTATGACAATCAGTTATACCTAAGAGAGGGCGATCCTCAGACTCACAGAGATAATAATCAGTCACAATTTTATTACCATATTTAGTCTCAGTTAAAAATCTCACAACACCAGCTGATTTTGAATACTGTTTTCCAAATCCTTTGAACATTAAATTCCCTGTTGGACGGACTTCATAGTTTTTCTTGTTTATTAGTTTGAACACTTGCATTGGAAGAACATTCACTTCAGAACCAGGATCCAATTTGAAGTTCACAAAATGTTCTCCATCAAGTCTTAACACTTCTGTATACTCTTTCCTGGGTTGTCTGCTTGGCTCATTAACCTCCCAATTACTTAATTTTGTTAATGACATCATCTGCAATGCAAGACAACACATCCCAGGGTATTATTTTTCCTCAAATTTCTTTCTCTCTTTCACCATTTGTCCAACACGAATTTGGAAGGATCATTATTTACCTGCACGGTTGCTACTGACTGAACTGACTTGTTGTTTTGGGATCTTTGGTTATTGGCACCATTGCCAATACTATTCGCACCACTGCCTTCTGCTGGAGGGTTGCGGCAAATAACAGAAAAGTGATTATATTCACCACAGTTCCGGCACTGCTGGCCAAATGCCGGGCAGTTGGCAGCTTCATGCCACCTATTGCATTTTCTGCACAAATACGAACCATTTCCATTTCTTCCACCACGGAAGGAACCACGTTTACCAGTTCCACGGAAGGGACGGCGACCTCTAAAGTTCCCACGCCCTGAATATTTTTGAACTCGGCCTCCCGAGAACTTGTTTCCTCTGAAACCTCGGCCTCGGCCTCTCCGATGACCACGGAAACTGCCTCTTACAACTTCAGCCTGTACTGCTTCAATGTTAACAGCAGTTATATCTTCATGTTTCAAAGATGCTTCCACACCTTTACACACATCAATCACTTCTTGTAGAGTTAGGTTAGGCTTTGCTCTCAAACTTGCCTGTAGCCTTTTATCACTCACTCCCAAAACTATTCTGTCTTTTAGCATGCTGTCTTCAATATCTTTATATTCACAGTGCTGAATTCTATTTTTTAAGTCAGTCAGAAAATTAGCAAATGGCTCACCTGCCTTTTGGTTTCTGGTGTTAAAATATTCTCGACAAGTAGTGAGACTTTTATGCTCCTTGGCATATTTATCAAATTCTGCCACCACTGAGTCAAAGTCTTGACTTTTGTCAACCACTGTTTCTGTACCATCAGCAGCAACTATTTTGACATTTGTTAATTTTTCACGAAATGAATTATAAACTTCAATTGCGTCATCACCAGCCAAGCCAAGCATTTGGGCAAATTTTACTTTGGGCGGAGCCTCCTCCTGCTGAGTACCAATCAGATAGAGTCCAAATTTCTGCTTAAATTTGGTCCATTCAGCCTCAATGTTACCAGACTGGAATGATACTGCCCCAGGCTTTGTGCTGGACGATGCTGCACTCTCTCCCATTTTGCTGATTTCTCCAGTGGTTTCACTTTTACATTCACTCTTTGTTCTCTTTGTGGGGAATACCTCCAATGGCTACCAGTGAGTCAGCCACACCCACGCACTATTCTTTCTCTTTGCCTTTTACCTTTCTCCTTCCACAAACCAGGAAAATTAATACACCAAATTAATGACCAACAGTTCGAATCACGACTGCGCCATGTTCTATTCTGGTTTTGGTGTGGATGGAGGTATTTGGCAGAATTAAACTCAGGAGCACTTTTCACAGGACTTTATTCACTGTGAGAACAAATGACACACTGGTCAAAACAAAGGAAGGACGCAACAGGTCCCCATAGCAGTTGTACCAACTGTGGTTCTCAAAAGACACCAATCAGTATAAAGTAGTACCAACTACAACACAGCCGTGACATCGTATGAAGACAGAGGACGTTAATAATATGAGTCAGAATGGTGTGACGTAAAATGTGCACGGTCCCTCCGAAAACGAGGCCATCGTGGGATAAGGTATGAGAGCGTAACCTCGCAACTGTCAGACAGTATGCCGATCGCGCGCAAATGCAGGCCGGTCAGTTCAGCTGAGGGATTTCATATGGAGAGGTACTCACAATGTCGACGGGCCAGCGATACCGAGTACGCCGTGCGCTGCCAAGAAGTACCGCGCAGCGTGGAGTAGGTCCAATGCGGTTACTTACGTCCAGGACCTAGCCTTTCCGGGAAGGTCTAGCTTCGCGGAAACGCAAATCTTATTCCAAATAAATAAATAAATAATATACATTATAATTTTTATAGATGCTGTTACATAGAGCAGCTTAATTAAAGATAAAACATAAACTGATCAGTCTATGGGCAACATAACCCTTTCCAGTGTTGATACCCGATAGTCATCTATTTATCCGCTGCTGACATCTCTCGAGTACCTCCCACACTAGTACCCCCACCATTCCTTATTCTTCCTTACTTCCTCTCTTCGTCCTATAAATGCAGGCGCCACTTTCCCAGCGGCGCCACTTCGTGTAGCGACTCCTTACGGTCAATACATTGGCTTCAACCCTACACTCCGACTCTTATTCCGCCTCCTCTACGTAACACTGGTGGCAGCGGTTTAACTGGAAGGGAGGAAGGGACGAGCCAAGGCCGTAGCCACAGAGTAATCGCGAGACGAGCGTGCCTTTAGTTTTAGCGAGGAACGGGAGGCTGAGTCGTGCTCTAACCCTACGTGGTCTGAGCCTTCACATGACCTCACCTAACCTCACTTTTAGCGTAGTCGGCTTTTGCAGTAGATCGTTGAGCTCTATTCTTTTAGAACTGTAGCCTGCGTTCTCTGTAGTTAACGGAGTAGTTAAGATAGCAATTTAAGTAGTTTAAAAAGTAGTTCTAGTTATTCAACTGAGCCCCGAAAGGAGTGCTCTATTGAATATTAGTCTAAGTCGTAGTTAGTTATTCAACTGAGCCCCGAAAGGAGAGCTCTATTGAATATTAGTATAGTCAAGTAGTTAGTGGTTCAACTGAGCCCCTGTTTTGGGAGTGCTCTATTGGGTCTTAGTCGTAAGCCTAGTAGTAGTCGAGTGATTGAATCAGTTTAACTGTGCCTGTCTTGTACTGTGCACTATTAAATTGAGTGTGTTTGAATAGCTTAACTGAGCCTTTCCTAGTGATCGTGCTCTATTAAGTTAGTGTGCTTGAGTGTCTAAATGCGCCTGTCTTTTGATTGTGCGCTATTAGACAGTATACGTGGATGCCTAACTGTAGCCTTTCTTTTGATCGTGCTCTATTGGGTAGTTTGCAAACAGTATTTTCTTGTGCTTTTGAAGTAATGATCTCTATTGCTTTGTTGCAGTTGTTGTTCGTAGTTGCTTTTGTGGCTTTTACTTGCCTGGAAATTGTTCCATGGTAAATATTAAGCCTGCTTTAAAGAAACAGCTTTTGTTAAAGCTTTCTTTTAGAGTTAATCTCTATAAATTAGTGTTTGTCTGGACTAGGTGTGGAGACAATTTGATCTTTACTGTTTCACAGTCAAATTCAGTTCCTAAAGTCAAGGGGGATTTCAAAAAGGGGGAAGGAAGTAGTAAGGGGAAAAAGTAAAGACACAAAAAGCTTTACTTTTAAGTCAATGTATTCTAAGGGTAGACAAGAGGACATAATTCCACTTGCTCACCCACTGTATCCATACAGAAGAATACACTTGCCTCCTTCAGAGGAAAACTGGGATTTGGAAACCAACATTCCACTATCTCACCCGTTGTATCCCTACCAAAGGATACTTTTACCTCCATCAGAGGAAGATTGGGAAGTTGAAAGCAGCGACTCCGGGATCTCTTCAAGCTCGGAGCAAAATTGGACACCAATCTCAGTAGAAGCAGTAGAGCCAGTCAGCAGCTGTGAACAGGAAATAGAGGTCAGTCCCACAACTCTAGATACTAGACAAGTCTGGACCTTTGGTCAAGACAACAAATTAGTGATAAAGCATTTCGCGGTCGAGAGGCACGAAGTGCAAGTTCCGTTAGAAGATAGGGAAGAGGACTCGTCGGATCCTTAAACTTATTTCGTGCCGTACCCAAACGCTCCTAAAGAGCATTGGAAAACCTATCAGCAAGCTAGAGAAGAGGGAACAAATCCTCAACTTAGATTCAAAGCTAAAACTTTAAAGCCAAGTAACACACATAGGTGGTGGTAAACACACAGGCTAGTCACAACTAGGGCTAAAACAACTAATCACATAGGCTAAAACACACAAAACACTACACTTTAAAACACACAATCATTAACATGGACGACCAACAAGAGCAGGCTAACCAGCCCATACAAGGGCCGGCAGCAGCCGTCATAGCTATGAGGGGCGAGCCCATCAGGCGCCCCAGGGGCAGAGGCCGTGGCCGGGGTGCAGCCCTACGCGCAGCAGAGGGACAACACCAAGGACAGGGAAGACACGTCCGAGTTAGAAGGGGTATTAGGCGCTATGGGTTTGAGGAAGATAATGAGGATCAGGGGGAAAATGAGATAAAAACTGGGGCAGAAACAGAGACTGAAAGTGTTAGGGAAGATTCAGAAAATGAAGGGGAAGTAGAGGAACCTAGGGCCTATAGGCATAGAAGGGAGAGAGTAGGTAGTTCTAAAAATAAATTCCAACTTCACAAATATGATGGGGAATCAGATTATGCAATCTTTCAACTCCAATTTAGGGAGGTAGCAAAGGCCAATAAATGGAATGAGCAAGAAAGGAAAACTGCTTTGCTCCAAGCTTTGACAGGGCAGGCTACTGATGTAATTAAAACATTGCATCACCAGGGCAAACCTATGACTTTTGATAATTTAGAGGAAATATTACTAAGGCAGTATAGCAAAGAACCTATGTTCTGGGAAAGAAAGCAAGAGTTTACTTCTCTTAAACAAAAACCAGACCAGTCAGTCAGGGAATTTGCCAGGCTAGTAGAACGAGCAGGTAGGGCATGCTTCAGAAATATTCCAGAAAGGGATATTCAAGAGGCATTAGTTGAACAATTTTGTAAAGGGTTAATAGATCAGAATTATGCCAAAGGCATACCATTTGGGATGTCCAATACTATAGATGAAGCTGTCAATACGTACAGCAAGGCTAGGGCCATAATAGGGGAGCCCAGTGCCAAAAGGGCCAGGCTAGTTAAAGTAGAAAGCCAACCATCGACCTCAAAGGATGATGACGGCAATACCTCTGATGCTTCTGTTAACATGGTTTTTCCATCTGGAAGCAATACTGCAGTTCAAAATAATAATGGGAATGGAAATAGCCAGAATAGCAATGGGAACCAACAAAGTAGTAATGGGAATAGTAATGGTAATGGGAATAATCAAGGAAATAGCAATAATGGGTACAGAGGCAGAGGTAGGGGCCGAGGCCAAGGGAGAGGCAGGCCCAGGGGATCTAGAAATAGGGGAGGAGGTCGAGGTAACTTTAATAATTACAACAATAGTGATGGGAATGGTAGTGAATGTAACTTTTGTGGTAGACAGGGACATCAGGAAAAGGATTGCTGGGATAAGAGAAAGGAGGAAGGAACTTGCTATAATTGTGGCAAGTCAGGGCACATGGCAAAAGATTGCAGGGCACCAAGACAACATTATAGTAATTCAGGGAAGTATAGGAATAACAATAGAGGGAATTGGTCAGGGACAGGGTATTTACCACAAATGGAGTACCCACCTGATATGGTGCATGCTGCCATGATGTGGTACAGAAGCAAGGACAATCAGGGCCAAGCTTCAAATTCGGGTGGAACAGCCAATCAAAACCAAGGAACAGGACAGGGACACGGGCAACTAGCCATTGCCAACACACCATTCGTACCACAAAATCCTGCAATAAATTCGGGAAACGGTTAAGTACCTCTAGTGTGATGGTGGGACCAGGGGTACACACACAACAACAGCCACCACATACAGAGACAGAACAGCGGTTTCCTACAGTAGAGCAAGCACAGGAAGCACAGGAAGAAGTTAAGCCGGAACAGCCATTGGTAGCTGAGGAAGAGAATTCCATGGGTTTAGAAAAATGTAATGTTTGCTCATTGGGAAGCAAAGCACCTGTGTTAGAATGCTCTATTGACGGAAAGCCTGCTGAAGTAGTTATTGACACAGGAGCTGTAATAACAGTTTTCAAAAGATCTGGCAAAACACTTCAACCAGCTAAGTTAAGATTAAAAAGTGCAACTTCTCACAAGGCAATGCTTTATGGGCCAGTCCAGGTGCAAATTGTTATTGCTAAATGGGCTTTCCGTTTCTATGTTTATGAAGCGGATATAGAAGAGCATTTATTAGGATATGATTTCTTAGATTATTTTGATGCTACACTTAGAATCAAAAGTAGAATTATAGAGTTTCCAACTCCAGATAAATCACAGATTATCAGTACTCAGTTTAGAATTGGCAAAGCTCTTAACAAAGGGAAATTTAGGGCTGGAGAAGTTTTCTATCCAGTTAGAGCAGGCCAAAAGACTGTTTTGAGACCTTTCGTGGAAAGCAAATTGACCACTGTTCTGCACACTGACTATGAAATAGAAAGTGTTGCTAAGAACATGGATATGGATATGGCACTAGACTCTACTGTTACCCCAATTCAGGCAAGTGGGAAACTGGATGACGCCATGTCCAAGCCCCATTCACAACCTAACTGCCGAGATGGGATGGAAGCAGGGAGTCGAGTGATACGTGGAAATGAAATGGAAATAGAAAGTGACCAGAAGGGATCCCTCGTGTCAAAGAACACGGTCACTAACGTAGACGTAGACGTAGACGTAGACGTAGTCGTGGACGTAGACATGGAAAATGACTTAGAGAGTGACACCATAGTGTCTGTAAACAGAAGTGGGTTCGTTGAACTCGACTTGGAAAATGGAAGAACAAAGGAAAGCTTGGTCCAAAAGGGTTTCAAAACAGAATAAAGTCAAATTGGGAGTGTTTTCTACAACTCCAGGAATGGGTAGCAAAGTAACTAGGTTACCTAATTCAGTACTTGCTCAGTCAGGGGTAGTACCTTGTGTCACTGCTCCATTAGATGTAACTTTGCAGAACTTCGGGGATAAATGTGTAGCTATTCCAAAATATGCCGTCCTGGGAGAAGTTTATGTGTTGCACCCACTTGAATATCATAATTCTGTAACAAAAGAACAAGATAAAGATAATGAGAAAATAGCTGAGTGTAGTGAAGAGTCAGATCTAATAGACACGGTAGATATGCCAATTTTAGCGACAACTGTGGATCACGAAACTGTGAAATTTGAAGATGCCGAATTTGACCCAAAGCCAAAAGACTCAATTGCTAAGGACCAAGCGTTACCATCAGACTTGCAAGAGTTAGCAGATAAAACTCCAAATCTGACACCAGATCAAAAGAAAAGTCTGGAAAATTTGTTAAGAAAGCATTGTGACGTATTTGCTAAAGATAATACTACATTCGGAAAGTGTCCGTGGTTAAAGTTTCGAATAGATACGGGAGATCATCCGCCGATTAAACAAAACGCGAGACCGGTACCGATTCATTATAGAGAGGCTGTGAGGGAAACCATATTGAAGTACCTACAGCAGGGAGCAATTAGACCAAGTCAGTCAGCTTGGGCTTCTCCAATTCTTTGCGTTATGAAGAAAACTGGAGAGGTACGAGTCTGCATTGATTATAGAGCATTAAATGCAATTACACGAGTACCTGCTACACCTATACCAAGGGTACAGGACTTGTTACAAAGAATGGGAGGGAAGAAACTGTATCATGCTTTTGATTTGGCTCATGGCTACCATAATTTAGAAATTCACCCAGATGATCAGCCCAAAACGGCTATCATACTGCCAGAAGATCTAGGATTGCCTAGCAGACAATTTGAATTCACTAGACTTAGTTTTGGGTTATCAGCAGCACCTGGGGCATTCCAGTGTGTCACTGATAGGTTAATAACACCAGCCAAAAAGCCAACACCAGAAAATGATCTGGGTGATGCAGTTTCAGTTTACCTCGATGATGTATGCATTGCAGGTGATTCCTTTGAAGTCATGTTGCAACGTTTAGAAGCGTTGTTCAACCGAATAAGAGCATCAGGGTTTCTGTTAAAAGCAAAGAAATGTTCATTATTTCAAAGAGAAATTTCATATTTAGGTCATATATTATCAGAGTTGGGTATATAGACTGATGACAATAAAATCAATAAAATTCTTCACTGGGCTTGACCAAATGATCAAAAGGAATTGAGATCTTGGTTGGGATTAGTAAACTATTATACTAAATATGTTCCTCACTTAGCAACAAAAGCAGCTCCTTTGTATGGGTTAATGAAAGCTAAAGTAACTTGGGAATGGACTCAGAAGTGTGAAGAAGCTTTTGAGGCTATTAAGAAAGACTTAACTTCACCTCCAATTTTGGGAACACCAGATGTAAATAAGGGACCATTTACTTTGACATCTGATGCTAGTTTAACTGGGCTAGGGGCTGTGCTAACTCAGGAACAAGATGGAAAAGAAATTACTATAGCTTATTGGTCAAAAGTCTTAAACCCAGCACAAAGAAATTATTGTGCAACTCACCGTGAATTGTTAGCATTGGTTGAGTCAGTAAAAGCATTTAATCATTATTTAGCAGGAGCACCATTCGTGGTAAAATCAGATCATGCTGCTTTGCAGTGGCTGAGAAGTTTCAAAAATCCCACTGGTATGTTGGCCAGGTGGTTGGAGAAACTGGCTCCTTATCAGTTTCAAGTAGTTTATGTAAAAGGGACCAGCATTGGTCATGCAGATGCTCTTAGTCGTAGACCACAAAGGCCCTGTAATGAGGATTGTAAGAAATGTATTAGAATTGAAGAAAGGGAGGAAGCATCTGTAAACACTACTGAAACAGCAGTGTCAGTAAATTTAGCACAAGTTGTACAAGTAGAATATGTAAATAATTTCAATGTAATCCACTACAAGGGATCAATCTTTGATAGTGAAACTAGGTTACCTTTGGTCCAGGCTGTGAGCTGGGACGGTAAAATGGGCGCAGGTCTGGCCAAAGAAGTTGATAGAAGATTCAATGTAAGAGAGCAGTTCCTTTTAAGAGATAGAACTTGTCCTGGTGTGGTACCTGTGTGGACAGGGCAAAGAATGATTGTTAATGTAATAACAAAGTACAGATATTTTCATAAACCATCACCACAGCAAGTCAAAGAGTCATTGTTCCATTTAAAGAATTGGTTACAGTTTTACAAAATTTATGAGTGGTGTATGCCTGAGTTTTCGTGTGGAAGAGACCAATTAAACTACCAGAGACTAATTCAATTCTTAAAGGAAGTGTTCTCAGATACAAATATGCAAGTGCATATGTATCACTTACAAACAGAAAATGTAAATAGAGTAGCAAATGTAAATATGTTAAAAACAGTAGACTGCATACCCTGTAAACTAGTAGATGTTAAACAAATGCAAGAATTACCTGTGTCACTGCAAAATGTCATGGTTAACTGGACTTCCATAGTAGCAGATGGAGTCAGCTCAGATGAGTTGAGAAAAGAACAAAGGCTTGATAAAGACATCATGCCCATAATAACTGCAGTTGAAAATGGAAAACGTCCAGATTTCCAAGACATTTGTGGATATAGCAATAAGACTCGAGCACTTTGGCATCAGTTCAAATCACTTGTAGTTAAGGATGGATTGTTATTTAGAAAGTATGAGCATATCACCAGGGATCCTGAAAGGATAAACTATGAATTAGTATTACCATCAAAGTATGTGAAAAATACCATCAAACATTATCACGAGCAACTAGGGGAAATTAATCATTTTGGAGTAAATAGGACAGTAGCTCATATGCAACGATTCTTTTGGTGGCCTGGAATGCAAACTGATATCCAATGGTTTATTGCAAATTGTAAACAGTGCCATAAGCATAAAGGGGTTAAGAACAGGTTTAAGCCACATTTAAAAATATTTCAAGATGGGGTTTTGCATGGGAGATGGCATGTAGATTTAGCGGGACCATTCAACAAAAGTAAAGAGGGTTATACTCACATCATGATTGCAGTAGAGTCATTTTCGGCATGGCCAGTAGTAGTTCCTTTGTATGGCAAGTCATCTTCAGAAGTAGCAAGGGCTTTAATCACTCATGTGTTTTCAATCTTTGGGGCACCCATCTCAGTAATGATGGATCAAGGAAAAGAATTTGAATCCAATACCATGGCAGAAATAGCATACCTGTACCATATAAAGAAATATAAGATATCAGTGAAGCATCCAGAATCCAATGGAAAAGTTGAAAGGTGGATTAGAACCTTAAAACAACAACTTATAATGCTAGTAGAGACAGACCAGCTAAAATGGCCAGAATATTTACCTTTCATTGCTCAAGCTTATCGGAATCTTCCAAATGAAATAACCAAGTGCTCTCCATATGAAATAATGTTCGGAGCTCCAATGAGGACTCCTTTACAATTAGAAAGAGAAGCACCTCCGTCTCAAGAAGACTGGTCAAACAAGAAGGATAAATATCCATTGATTGTAAGAGAAGCTTTGAGTAAGATTCATGATTTAGTCAGAGATTTCAAGAAACAGTCTGCAATCAAAATGAAACAATATTATGACAGAACAGCAATGCTAGCACCATTTAAGATAGGAGATAGAGTGTACTTGTATCAGAAAGTCACCAAGACCGGACAAATGAGGAAGTTAACCTCACCTTGGCACGGACCATATGTAATTTTGGACATTATCAACGATTGCAACGCCCAAATTCAACAAGAAGATCCACCGCACAAGAAACTGATCGTCCACATCGATAAATTGGCTGCATATACACCGCGAAATGCGGAAGAAGAGGATTTCTTCGGAGCTGCCTGGTTAACGTTTGTGTAAACAACGTTGATTCTATGGGCAGTCACGGCCACCTGGATATAAGCGACACCGCCCGCTACGAGTGCCGCGAGATTCAAACGAAGCAGATCGGTCCAGCAGGGCGTATTGACGATAGTCAACCCTTTAACCGGCTAGATCTGGTTTAATCTCGATAAAACGGGACCAAAGCCGATCGAAGCGGATCGAAGCGGATCAGTCCAGCTTCAACCAGCGCCATGGCACCACGGAAGCGAGTGTCCAGAGTTGCAGAAGACGCCAAAGTGATCACGTCGACGGAGCCAGAAGCCACAACACCAGCAGCGCAAGGAGTAGCGACGGCGACGAAGGGAAGGCCAGCCACCATCAAAAAGAAACTGGAGCAGGAATTCCCAGCCGTAAAGGCCATCAGGAAACAAGAAACAAGTAGGAGGGTGTACGAGAAGAAAAGTGCGTCCATAGAAGAAGTGAAGGCAACAGCTCTTAAGTGTTTAGCCAGAGACCGGCTAAGGAAGGAAGAAGCAAGAAAGAGAAGAAGCATAGAAACAGTTCAAGAAAGAGAAAGTAGTAAGTGGAAGAAAATGGAAGGACAGTGGAATGGAGAAGAGTTGTGGTCGGTGGATGAGTTAGAGAGGGAATTGAAGTTCAAGGGCAAGAGGGAGATGGAAGAAGAGCTAGAAAAGATAGAAAGGATGATAGAGAAGAAAGAAGAGGATATTCAAGAATTAAGGGAACAAGAAGCAAGGGCAGAAGAGATGAGCAATGAGGAATTGTGTTTGGACCTAGATGAATTAATTAAACGGATGGAAGAAAAGCAGGAAGAAGCAGGGGCAGTAGCCGAGGAAATAGAAAGGATGGATAGAATGATTGAGGAGTATTGGTCAGAGGAATGTGTAGTAAACACGGGATTAGAAGAAAGAAAGGAGGACAGAAACAAAGCCATAGAGGATTTAGAAGTGTTAATTAACAGTGTGGAAGTAGAGGAGAACGGGGAAAGCCTCAATGAGATAATAAATCAGCTGGAAGTAGCAGTGGAAGGAGTAAAAGGAAAATCAGAGGCAGAGAAAAAGAAGAAAAGGTGCAAACACTGCGGTTCACGAGACCACCAGACGTCAGAATGCACCCAGGTAGGGCTGCGAAAACGATTCAAGCAAAGTAAGCATTGGTTTTAGCTTCGAGGCGTGTTAAGTGTGTTGTAAATTAGTTAATTCCATATTATTTTGAATTGTTTAGTTTAAGTTTATCAATGTAAAAACAAGTCATAAATTCAAACTATCGCTCGCTGTTATTATGTTAGTTATTAAGTATTGCTGGCATGATTATGTGTTAGAATATTGAGCTAGCTATTATACCCATTGAAATAAATGTTTGATAAAGAAAACAAGTGAAGTTTCATTCAGACGTCGTGAAACTTGAATCAATGCACCTGTTTCCGAATGGTTGGAACTGCGTGCTATGGTCAAGGAAAAGATAAAGAAAAGACCACAGAAATAAAAACCCAACAGGGCAATGGGAAGTGTATTCCAGTCAATAATCCAGAGGGAGACAATAAATAACAAACATAAATCAATAAGTCAAACCAAATACATAGTGGGTTTAAAGACAATTAAATAAGTCAAATACATAGTGGGTTTAAAAGACAATTAAAGAAGTCAAATAAATCTGCTTAAATAAAAAGGTCAAAATAAGGATCGTCAGTAGGTCCATGTCCTGCATGATGGTTCAAAATAGTCTAAAAAAAAAAAAAAAAAAAAAAAAAAAAACGGGTTGGTAAGGAAGATAGCAACACAAAACACACACACACACACACAGACGCTAGAACTTACATAAGTGTGGCCGTCCCCACCACCGCAGACAACGCAGTGAAGTTCACCAGTTCCGAACAGATAACCTGGGGAGAAGGTTTTCTTGCTCAGGATCTTGAACCCCACAGGAAGAAAAAGGACCGGAGGGTCACCCATGGGTGGCCGTAGGGCATAACAAGTGGGACAAACCTACGAACAGAATAATAAAAACAATAAAAAAAAAAAAAAAAATGTGACGGGTGCCTAAAAAGGAACAACTTTCAGACAAGACAAATACGAAACTCACTTTGGCGGTGGCGTTGGTCAAAGGATCCATACACTGATAAACATGAAGGAAAACTTCGATGTTGTCAGGAACGACGTAGGGACCAGGGGCCGGAGCAGCAACAGGGCGATCCTCAAGGCCCAAAAAGCCTAAAAAGGCAGCATGGGCTGGAGGAGGACCGTCCTCCTGAACGGGAGCAACTGCGGGTTCAGGAGCCGGCATCTCAGGTTCCAAGTCCACTATATCAAGTACGCGAGGCACTACAGCTCTATCGTTCACGACACGAACGAACATCCGCCCGTCCACGTCCATCCACAGTTGGCGGTGCGAAGACATTCTTAAATAAGCGTCCTCTTAATTGTTGATGCGCACCACAAAAGTCCAACCGACGCCGACCGACGCTATGAACCAACTGACGCCAAGCCAAAGTGGGCGAGACAAGTAGGCGTAACGGTCGCGGGGAACGCACCACGCATGCGCAAATCACACCGGCGGCGCGCTAGCCAATCAGAGCGCAGAAGTCAACCGCATGACAACCACAACCGATGTAGTTTCAATCCTCGAATAAAATCATAAGATCGCAAATAGATTTGAAGTGAGCGATAAAAACTCTAACGCAGAGTTGTGATTTTGTAAAGATATCTTGGTCCATAAAATAGTCATGAGCAAATGAGTGAGTTAAAAATACGTGAGTCAAGTCAAGTCTCGTAGTTTTTGGCGGCATTTCACAGTTCGTGTACCCGAAAATAGACAAATGAAGATCGCGCACGGAAAACGAACGAAGACGATTCAAAATTTGAAAACAGAAATTCTAGCAAGTAGTTGCATGAATAAAATGGAAAGAAATGACTAAAATAAATGATGAATCGTTGAAATTCGGGTTTCGGCAAAATCTTTTATAACAAATTAGAGATCTAAACTGAGGCAACAAGTGTTTTAAAATGACGTCTCAAGTTTGGAAACCAAGAATAGAAAGTTAGGACTCCGACAGGAGAATTAGAGATTTCAGCTCAAGAAATTCCGGGAACACCAGAATTCATCAAGGACGTCGTAAAATCATGGACGAGAAGTCATCACGGCAACCAAAGCAACATCGGGCAGACATCGGGCAGACTTCGGTTAACAGCAGCAGTCGCAGCCATTTTGCGAGGGGAAGGAAGGACAGGATAAGTTAAGTTGTCTTGAAGAGTCAACATAAAAACAAATAGCTAATGTCAGTTAGTTTAGATTATGGTGTCTTAGTCTAAGTATTAGGATAAGTCTAGTCTGTAAGTGGATAGGTCAGAATAGTGATAGGGATTAGCATGACACCAAGGGCTTAGTACAGGCACCTTAACCTGAAAAAGGTTATGAAAAGGTAAACAAACATACTGTGTCAGATGTAATTATGTTTCAGTATACGGACACTGTCTACAGTCATCAAATTGTTCCACATCGTAGCCTCAGCCACAAGAACCAGCTACCAACGCCAGGAGTCAACAAGAAACTCAGCATGTCAACTGGAAGATTTAATAATGTTTTCTGATCCACTTCCTCGAGGGGATTTCTAAGTCTCACATAGGAGTAGTCTTACAACCTAACTACTGTCTTCATTGAGAAAGGCAAGTGGGTTTTTGCATTGATGGCCAGAATGCAAACCTTTGTGAAAGATATCTAAACTCGGCACGACTGAAGTGTAATAGGAAGGGATCAAACCTTTTTGTTTATTTGCTTTAAACCATGAAAGTCATTTGGGCTTGGAACTGGACACTCTAAGCAAGCACAAGTGGAGTTGTGTCAAATGATGGAAGTGGTCTTACAGGTCAGCAGAAATTAGATTAGCTAGTGATAGGGCTTTATTGCGGTGAGCTTCTGAGTAAGGTTTTTGCGCCCACGGGGTTTTTCCCTTACTCCTTGTCCAAATGGGGAAGTCTCTAATGTCCACTTAAAGTCTGTAACGCGTTACTATAGTCAGAAATAGGTAAAAGTGATCAATTATTGATGAATTTGTAACGTTTTAAAAAACTTGTAAAGGACTTAAAGAGAGGAAGGGAGCTTAAAAAGGAGGGAGTGGTGTTACATAGAGCAGCTTAATTAAAGATAAAACATAAACTGATCAGTCTATGGGCAACATAACCCTTTCCAGTGTTGATACCCGATAGTCATCTATTTATCCGCTGCTGACATCTCTCGAGTACCTCCCACACTAGTACCCCCACCATTCCTTATTCTTCCTTACTTCCTCTCTTCGTCCTATAAATGCAGGCGCCACTTTCCCAGCGGCGCCACTTCGTGTAGCGACTCCTTACGGTCAATACATTGGCTTCAACCCTACACTCCGACTCTTATTCCGCCTCCTCTACGTAACAATGCCATCATTTTATTATCATTTTATGTAGTTCTTCTCTTTATTATTATATTTATTTCTTAAAATATTATTTTCTTGTGTATTTTAAATGTGGACCAATCAGGAATGCGTTGTTTAATATCAAAAAACTGGCGAGATATTTTCGCAATTTTCTGACAGTTTTTCAGAGAACAAATTAATTAATTAATTATTTTTTAAATATGTTTTAATTACATTTTTACGTTTTTTCACACATCGGCGATTAATATTCACCAAAAAGCAGAACTTATTTCCCGTTAATTAATTAATAATAATACAAATTTATTGTGGATCGAAAGTATTGTGGACGAAACAGAGCCATCCCGTGAGGCGATCCGCTCCGTAGCGGAGTTGGGAGCCTTGTAATCCATGCAGGTGCTCGTGAGCGCCGTGCTCTGCCTCGGGTCCGCCGCACATCGCAGCTTGGCGGGGCTGCCTACCTCACAGGCGTTCTCGTTGGCGGCAGCGTAGGTGCTGGAGTTGTAGAAGTAATTGGTTCCCCTCCGAGAGGATGATCCCACGTACAAAATAGACGTCTATAGACGAAGCTAGACCATTTTTCCTGCATCTAGGCCGTCTATAGACGTCTATAGTCGTCTATAGATGGTCGGAAGTAAGTCTTCCAGATCAACGTCCATTGGTAGACATGAAGTAGACGTCTATAGACGATACAAAATACGTCTATGTGTAGACAACTACGCGCATAGGTCTGAGCAGAGCGCACTCTAAAGTTCTTACGGATAATTCACCACTGTATATTACGGATGAAACTGGGTCTCCGTAATTACAATGCACTTTGTTTGTATTACGGACAATTGAGTTTGTAATACGGACATAATGTACCCCTATGCTTGACTGCACCTTGTTACGGATAATTTCAACTGTAAGCTACGGCAAAAAAGCTGTTTGTATCTTACGGATCCTGTTCAGCTAGGTCTGTATGTATGCATGTACGGACCTTTCACAGTTATTTAACTGCTCTGAAGATTGAAACTTTTTAACAGTTAGTGTGTAAGAATTCTCTAGATGCGCGTGAAAAATGTTACATACGATTTAATATGTGCAAAAACTATTCAAATGATATGAATCTTATCATACATGTCCTCAAAGTACAACAGAAATTGTAGTTTAGGTCTTAACACGCCAACCTAACCTAACCAGTGTACGATTAGCACCAAATATCAACTAAGACCGACGGAGCAGCTCAACACCACTAACTCGACAGGCAAGCCAAGAAGCTGAATGACTGTAAGGGCTGCACTAACCCTCTTCTGTCCATTTACCAGGTATATATCGCAACCAAGCACAAACCTTTCACACTTAAGGAGGGCAAGCGAGTTTCTTCGCTAGGTCTCCATCTAGGTGATTCCCATTTACGGAGCTTCACTTCATGGAGACGTTGCTACATCAATAAACAAATAGTGGAATTACAAAGCGAACACCGCACTCGGTACGAAACAATTCGAATCGCTTTCGTCTGCGAAACCACTACGTTCATTTGTTGAATCCTGTCGAGTGAATCGCCGGGCAGAGATCGTGCGGTGATCGGTCAGTGAGGGGCGTAAGGGGGCGTAGTCGTGAATTCGGGAGGGGGGGGGGGCATTTGCAAACCAAAGCGAATTCAAACATCACTATGCAATTGAAGTTCTCACGATTGGCGAGATGTAACGAAAAACCTAAAACTCCGCAACTAACTCGGTGTCTTGCGTTAGTTCCCTGGCGTGCCGCAGAGGGCGTGCGCGTGCTCGACTACCATTCAGACGCAATCGCTGCCTGAAACCAAAACACTACGCAGACTGTTGGCGGCTATGTAAACAACATGGCTGCCCCGAAGACTGTAACGTTAATTCTGCTACTATTTTATTCGTATCAGCCTTCGAATCATATTGTGTGGTCCCCAAAACATTCCAACCCGATTCACAAATGCCTGGACACTGTTTTCACCCAATCAAACCGAGTGTGTACTGAATGTCCGCTCGTGTCGTGTTCAGAACATTTGTTCTGCACTAACCTTCTAGGCAAGTGACCAAGATTTTTAAGTTTCATGGCAGTACAACTGGCAGCACTGAGGTCAGTTTATGCCATCTCGTCCACACCTTTCAAGTTATTTATGGATTTCAAACAGTGTCATCCTCCAGGTATGCTTTAAGTGTGCTTAAGCTTGAGAGTAAATATCGAACCATGGAACATTTGTACTGTTCTATGATAATGCTTCCTCGTGGTATCTCTATCTGCTATAAAAACTGGTGTTTGTTGCTCAGTGAAGTAAGAACCAATATGGGCATTCACCGTAGCATTGGTCGAGCAGTCGAGCATTCAATTTCAATTGCCGCAAACCCTCGACTACCTCCAACCCATACAAATCGACTGAAGCATTCAATTGACCGTATCATACGGATATAATTTTGTCTCATGAGATGGATGTATCCGTAGTATACAGAGCATTCTTGTTACGGATGAAGGTATCCGTACCTTACAGTCATGGTCATCCGTACTACGGCTGCGCAGAATTATCTGTATGATACGGTTTAAGTTATCCGTATTACGGATGAAACTCTCCGTAAGAACTTTAGAGTGCGTCTTTTGACAATCTATATTATGCCTTTGTAAATGTAGATATCTAATGCTAGATCAAATATCGATATCTATAGACCACCTACCTAAGGTCTACTTCGTCTACGCGTTAGGGGAGGGGGACTAAAGGTCGATCACGTCTAGCACTAGACCGTATATAGACGGTAAGTAGATCACAACTTCGTTCATATAGCCAATGGAACTGTATTATCCTGAAGTGGCGTGATATTTGAGTAGTTAGAGAGCGGGAGAGCAGAACAGAAGATCATGGGTTCGATACCCGTCATAAATTTATTTTTTCGTCTGTACTTAATCTAGACGTAGACGTCTACTAGATTCAGGATAAGTAGACGTCTAATAGCTGTTGCAAAAACGGAATCCGTAGACCTTGCGTAGATGTTCGACTGAAAGACCACTCCTAGATATCTACTAGACGGTGGTAGACGTCTCTTAGACGTCTGTTTTTTTGTGTGGGAGAACTAGGAGTGTTGTGTGAGTTGCAATGGTTTCTGTCCCCCCGTGGCGCAAAGGTGTTGGGGGTAGAAGAAGTGACAGGGGTAGGACGAGGCAACGGTTTGTGTTGCGGGCTTGCCCACCTCCCGGGAACAGGTGTCATATTTCGATGACGTCAGCATGTCGCGTGCCGGGTGTCGGATGTCGCGCGCGGAGTAAATGCAGCGTGCCCGTGCTTTCACAGTGTACTGCAGTGTCAGCAGTGTTCTGAGCTGTGCATCTTTCTCTGTCGCTCTCGTTGGCGAAATGTGTGTTCTCTCTCGCACTTATTGTGTTAAGCGTGGTGTCGTCTAGGTAGTATAGTTCACATCTGCAATAAGCGCCCAGATTTTCTTCGCAGTGTACTACGGTGTCGAGCTAACCGTCTTTTGGCTGGCGGTCGGTGGCGCGGTACAGCGCGGCTGGGCGCACTCAGGTGGGCGTGGGCGTTTCGGCGCGATCCGGCGCGTTTCGTAAACTGGGTACTAAAGCTTCTAAACTGGGTGCTAAAACTGCTGAACTATGGCGGTACACTTTCTTGAACCAAATACCAGCTACTTTTATATCCACCATGAAATCAAGCAGACAAACGCGCGCGCTCACACACACACACACACACACACACACTGCGAAGTATATTAATCTTGGCGGCGCATCCGAAAGAATCAGTTCAGTCTTGTCATCTAACCGATCAGAACCATGACAGCACGCATCGTCAAATCCGTTAGAGGAGGGTTTCCCCGTTTATATTCCAGAGGATTCGTATATACTAAGCGGCTGGAGAAAAATGAAAAAATATACTGGAGGTGCCTTCGATCGCAGTCGGAATGCTCTGCCACTGCGATCACGAGACGAAGTATTGAAGGAAGGTGAGCATAACCATTTTCCTCATGACGGGAGGACGAGAACGAAGATATTAGGGAAATAACTGGGGGCAAAGAATCAAGAGAGTGAGGAAAGCAGTGAAAGCGGGGATGAGGACTACGATCCAATTCCCTGGAAAACATGGGAGGAAGAGTGCGATGATGAAGAAGAAATAGTACAAACTATGACCAACCAGGACGAGGAGGAAAGTGACGAAGATGAAGACGATGGATGGGACGTACAGCCCTCGAAAGTGATACCTCACAAAAATCTCCTGCGCGTCCTGCGGGATGAAGACTATGAGATGAGGGAAGCTATTTTAAGATGCGCAAGAAAAGAATCAATTTGTTTTCTTTGTGAGATTTGTTTGAATTTAACGCGGGGATACTTCGGCTGCGGTTTGTCTGAGAATCAGAAAAAAAATATTGCGGTGCTTTAAGAACGAAATATATACAATGATGGATACAGATATTCCTTGGCGTCAGAAAAAAGATTAAGTCATAGAAAACGCAAACGATCCGTTCATCCCTACCACGGTGGAGAGAGAGACGGTGGCGGCACGGGGCTACCTGGGCTGAGGCAAGATTTGGGACGGGATGCGGGTTATCCCTCCGGGCGCCAGGAGCGCCACTGAGCTGGCGGGCCAACTGCGAAGCCGATCCCGACTACCTGCAGCCCGGCCCGCTGACCTTTCTGGCCGGCAGGCGGGCTCAGCTTATGCTCCGCCACCGCTTGAGTTAGCCCGGACCCGACCGGCGGGAACTTTGAGTTTGTGCCGCTAGCGCCGTGGTGCCCGAAGGCCAAGCTGCGGGGAAACTGTGTGGGTGGTCTAAGGTGTGCGTACAGGGGCTGTGGCACCTGTGGCATTAACGTGTTCATGTAAGGGGTTTGCACGAAGTGAAAATGACCTCTGGATTATTTTTACAGAAAATATTTTAGCTGTTAATATTTTCAACGGCTCTGTTTGCATCCCGTGCATCCGTAATGCATTTGCGAGTTCAAGTCGAGTGACGCGATGGTCTTTGTCAGCCCCCGGTCCCGGCCCTGCTCCCCGCCTGCTCCCCGCACTCGATGACAACGAGTCGCGCGCGCGTGCGGCCAGGCTAGCGGTGAGTTCATAGTTCCCGCGGTCGCTAGCCAGGCCAACTCAAGCGCCGACCGAGCATAAGCTGAACCCGCCTGCCGGCCAAAAGGGTCAGCGGGCCGGGCTGCAAGTAGTCAGGACCGGCTTCGCAGTTGGCCCGCCAGCTCAGTGGCGCCCCTGGCGGCCGGAGGGATAACCCGTATCCCGTCCCAAATTCTGCCTCAGCGCGGTGCATGGGAAGGCCCGCCCGTGCCGCCACCGTATCTCTCTCCACCGTGATCCCTACCCTGTTAAGTGTCATTTGCGCAAATTGATACTTTTAATTCTAGCCTGATTGCATGTAAACGATATTGACCAATGTTCTAAGACAAATAAAACTAAAGAGAAAATATCCCACTGTGCATTATTCTTCCAGGAAAACCCACCCAGAGTCGCGCGCCACACCCCGTGCAATGCACCGCCCAGACGATCACATATTTCGCTAACGGGAGCGACAAAGAGAGATGCATAGTTCATATAACTGCTAGCACAGCAGTACACCGCGAAAAACCACGGTTGCAGAGGTGATTGCCTCCGCGCGCAACATCCGACACCCGGCTGCCCGGCACCGGACCAGACCCCGCCGGACCGCGCTGAAACACGCTGTACCGCGCCGGATCGACCGCCAGCCAAAAGCCGCATAGCTCGACCCTGCAGTACACTGCGAAAAAATCTGGGCGTAAATCGCAGATGTGCACTGCACTACCCAGACGACCCAGATTAGCAGTTTCAGTTCAGCACCCAGTTTAGAAGCTTTAGCACCTAGTTTAGCAGTGTTCGTACACAGTTTAACAGCTTTAGCACCCAGGTTAGCAGCTTTTGGTATAAAATTTAGCAGCTTTGGCAGTAAGTTTAGCAGTGTGAGGTTGCGGTACCTTTGTTGTGTTACAGTTTTGGAAGCAAGCATAGCATCCCAGGTAGTAAGTGTAGCAGCTTTGGCACCCAGTTTAGAAGCTTTAACACCCAGATTAGCAGTTTTAGCACCCAGTTTAGAAGCTTTAGCATCTAGTTTAGAAGCAATTGCGCCCACTTTATCAGTGTTAGCTCCCAGTTTAGCAGCATTGCCACCTCATTTAGCAATTTTAGAACCAAGTTTAGCTAAGTCGGAAGCATGTGTGGCAGTTCATGTGGCACTAGGAAGGGTCTAATTTGGCACTGAGTTGGTCGCCCGCCGCCCCTGTTCGTGCCCGCCCTCGCCAGACCTGAGCGCGCCGGATCGCGCCAAAACGCCCGCAACAAACCGCGCCGCAACGCGCCCGCCTACGCCCACGCCCGCCGGCGCCGGACCGCGCCGAAACGCGCTAAAACGCACCGGACCGCCCGCGCCCCGGGCCCACGCCGAAACGCACCGGACCGCGCCCGCCTGTTTTCGCTCCCGCCCGCGCCGGCCGTGCCGGACCGTGCCGAACCGTGCCGGAACGCGCCAAACCGCCCGCGCCCCAGGCCCGACAGCCAAAAGACGGTTAGCTCGACCCTGTAGTAAACTGCGAAAAAATTCTGGGCGCATATCGCAGATGTGCACTGCACAACCTAGACTACACCACGCTTAACACAATAAGTGCGAGAGAGAACACACATTACGCCAACGAGAGCGACAGGGAAAGATGCACACCTCAGAAAACTGCTGACACTGCAGTACACTGCAAAAACACAAGCACGGTGCATTTCCTCCGCGCGCGACATCCGACACCCGGCACGCGACACGCTGACGGCATCGAAATATGACACTTGCCCCTTGGAGGTGGGCAAGCCTGCAACACAAACCCGAGTCCAGGGGGCCCCCTTGGTCCACCGCTTGTTGCCTCGTCCTACCCCCCTTCCCCCTCTCGTCACTTCTTCTGCCCCCAACACCTTTGCGCTACGGGGGGACAGAAACCATTGCAACTCGCACAACACTCCTAGTTCTCATCCTCTCGGAGGGGAACCAATTACTTCTACAACTCCAGCACCTACGCTGCCGCCAACGAGAACGCCTGTGAGGTAGGCAGCCCCGCCAAGCTGCGATGTGCGGCGGACCCGAGGCAGAGCACGGCGCTCACGAGCACCTGCATGGATTACAAGGCTCCCAACTCCGCTACGGAGCGGATCGCCTCATTTTATTTATTTAACTGTTTACTTTATGTAATTCATTATTTATTTCATTTAATCCATCATTTATTTTATTTAATCCGGCATATATTTTTTTTTTTTTTTTTATTATTTGTTTTATTCAACTCTTTTTTTTTGTAATTTAATTAATTTATTTCATTTATTTATTTTATTCATTTGTGTTAACAAAATACACTTTTCATATTTTTAACTTTAATTCCAAAAAACTAGGGGATCAACTAGTTTAGACATTTTCAGTGTCTTTATGAAATATTCGTGCATGCAATTTCCAGACTCTTCATCTGCATCACATGGGGCTCAATAACCCTGCAAAGTCAACACTATTAGCCATGCAATAATTATAAATCATTTACCATTAATAAAAGAATAATAACGGAATGGTGGGGATCATTCCGCGCGGGGCTCAATGATGGCGACCCCCACCTGCAGCAGCACCTGGGGTCTTATTGGCATTGTAGCTTGGTTCCTGTTTATTTTTTATTTTTATTTTTTTTTGGGGGGAGGGGGTTCATCCTCGCGAAAAAGTTCGCATCTCTCACGATGGACAAGTCCGCATTTCGCACCGAAGTCCCGTTCCGGTTCAAGGCCCAGAAGGCCCTGTTTTGACCACGGGCACCTGCAGCAGCACCTGATGTCGATGTTGACAGTTTATCTTGGGTTTTGGGGTCATTTAAAGGGGGAGTGGGGGTCTATTCATATAGAAAAAATTCGTACCTCGCCTACCTAGACATTTACATATGATATACGCTGATACGAGTGATATACGCTGTGCTGGTTGCCTACCTCCAGCACAGCTTCCCTAGGCAGGAAAATGTAAAGTGAGGACTCACTATCACTAATGCGAGTCAGAAACACTTTGAAATAAAACGAGAACATAATTTATATGCCGTTTTCGGCGATGCGAAACACGTAGATCGACCAGGGGTCAAAATGACCCCTTCAGACAAAGAAGGTAACCGGGAAAGTCAGGCTTTCTAGTGTTAAAAGCTGGACCAGTTGTCGGACTGGCCCATTTGTCGGGCTGGACCAATTGTCGCCTTGCCTCGCGCGCTAGTTCGCTGGACCAGTTGAAAAGCTGGACCAGATGTCGGGCTGGCCCAGTTGTCGGGCTGGCCCAGTTGTCGGGCTGGACCAGTTTAAAAGCTGGACCAGTTGTCGGCACAGAATGAGGGACACAAGGGCTGGACCAGTTGTCGTGTTGGACCAGTTGTCGGGCTGGACCAGTTGACGCGCCCCCCTGCCGGCGGCGTTTGCGGGGGCCTTTGAACCCCCGTTTCCAGTCTCCCTAGAAGTGCCCGATAGCAGATGTATTTGTTTTACGACCCTGTGCTCGCCGCGATGGTAACCCTAACCCTAACCTCAAAAATCAAAAACAGATATATTTTCATTAATCAAAAATGCGATATAAATCGAAAATTGTTGCCACCGTACGTGATTCTACGTTAAGAAAGGAGTTTATCCTTTAAATTTGAAGTTTTTCTATGATCGATTAGTCGGCGTACACTTATAAACAAACCACGCTTTCGAATTACAGTATGATGTAGAATGTAAACGGGTCCTCTCTTTTACTTTGATATTTCAGCCTTTCAAAGCATTTCCTTCCAAATATGACTTTGAATACGCATGGTTCATGTTTTACCAATTTACACTAAACAGTGTTGTTTATGGTAGCAGGGGGAGTTCCTTCTTAGAAATATTGTGTTTTTTCAACATTTTTCTCGTTTGTTTATAATTTTAGTGTGCTCTTATCAAAGCCATGGACAAATAATTGGTCAGGGCATTATCATCTACCCCCTTTGACACTCTTTACTAAGCTAAGCAACATTTTCGTTTTGATTTTTATGCGAGATCCCTTTTTAACTAATCTTTAAAATTCTTTCTTCACTGTTAATTTTTTAAATTATATGCGTTAGAATTCCTTGTGTTCCTCTGAACTCCTACTGTTTCTGTTGCTTGCTTTACAAATTCAGGTTGTTGCAGCTCACCAACTGAAGCTTGATGCTGAAGAGGTGAAAGTAGAGAAGGAGATTGAAAAGAGGCTGGAAGAAAAGGAGCGTGAACAAATGTCAAGGGGTGGCATAGGACAGAGGAAGCGTAATGAAGCCCAGAATCAAGGACAAGCTCCCCAAAATGAAGTGGCGTCTTCATTGGGAGAAAGACTTCAGCCAACCGGTGATCAGGCTCCAAAAGCAAAACAATTTCAGAAAGAGAAGAAGGCGGCAGCAGCTGCTCAAAAATCTGCGCAAGATCAGATATTGTAATACGTTTGTGTTTTGAAATGAAAGTCTTCCAAGACTAATTTTACTATTTACTTGTAGGATAAAGTTGATCAAGTAGCCCTGGAGAAAATGACATCGAAAGGAAGTGCTGTCAGGGAGCTGTTCTTTTTAAAACCGATGATGTTGCTGAGCGCGATATAAATGATTCAGAGGACGAAGCACTGATGATGATGGCAATGGGCACGATTATAGTAACTCTGAGGGTGGAAAAGATGGTGGCGAGATAGACACATCTAATTGCTGTGTACATTGTTGAGAGCTGCGAAAGGCTTATAAGTATTTCAAAATCCTCTGATTATTGTTAGATTTGGTCCTAATGTAATTGGGCAACTACATATATTCCTCTACTTTTTCAAGTCTGCCAAGGTCTTAACTGTACAGAAATTTTTCACTTCCTGGTCATTCTATATGTTGTAGCATATTACATATGATAACTCAAAAGGGCAATTTCGTTCAAATTTTCAGGTAATCAATCCCCGTCCTTGTTTATTAAGGGTATCAGCAAATTCATGGTCTCCACTTGTCCGGCTGGAACTCAATACATGGAGGTGTTGGAGGTGCCTTAAACTTCTAATCGGGTAACTATTCCTTAATTTTCTTTTGCTCAAAATGAAACCAAATCGTTACGAAAACCCATGGAATGGCCAGTGCCAGCGCCGCCAAGGTGTCGGATGGGTTGCCTGCCCACGCGGCGCGGCGCACCGCATGTGGCTAGCCCTGGCTTCTACAAGTCATTGCAGACCCTTACTGGGGCGGTCAACGCTCATGGGGGCCGCACCGTTAATTAGAGCGCCTTCTACCTTTGAGATAAAAGATAGGACTACCTCTTTATATCCAGCAAAACTGGTCCCCATCCCTGCCTAGTTCGGCGTTTTCGGGGGTTGAAGTTTGGGGTGGTTTTACAGACTTTTACGGTTTTACGGGATGGGTTGTCCGATTGACTTCACACTTTGATGAGAATCGCATTTGACATGCCCTCACCCTATCCGTAACAACAATTCAGCAACAACTCAAAGGGGTCGGCTAGGGGGGGGGGGGGGGGGGGGGGGGGGGGCGGGGGCGTTAACCCCTCCGGTACGGGTTGGAAATTTAAGAATCAGTTTTTGCAGCGGGAAACTGATATTCCACCCCTAATCCACTGCTGGTTATATTTTGGCGCGCCTTGTGCACCAGGAAAGGTTGAAAAATGCCAATTTTCCAAAAATAGCTATGAAACAACAAATTGAGATCAACAGGCATTTTACAAACAGTAAAATAATCTAGTGGGTATTCAATAAAATAAAATGTCAATTGCCATATAAGTCATCATCGATATCGCATCACCTGGTTCTAATGATGGAAGACTTCTAGAATAGGGCACATGCTTTTGAGGAATCATTACACAGATCAAGCAAGTTGGCTTTCTTCTTTATGGTGACAGGAAGCAGATTTGTGAATGCTTGCTTGGGAATGTATTGCAGTATTATTGACCTCGCCACTCGAGGTGGCCGACCTTAACTACCGTAACTGTTCAAGGCACTGTACTTTCCCCCTCTCGCGGGCGCTATTGTCGGGAGCGCCAGGGCAACTCGCGAGGCTCGTTAGCTGGGACGACCTTAATAAATTCGCACTTGCTCTCTGGCTCCCAAACCGAGCAGTCGCTCCTTTCTCTCCCTTGCCTCCCGCACACCAAGGACTCCAAGAAGGCCCGAATACCGCACTGGAGGCAGCGGCGGTTCGTTCTCACGCTTGGAGGGAGCGAGGGAAGAGGAAGTCAGAAGTCAGAAGCGCCGTGAAGAGCTGCAGTGCCCCGCGCGCACGCGCCGGCCTCCCCTTCGGCCGTGCCGTCCGTGCCGTCGCCGCTTCACGCCGTCGGCCGGGAGCGCCTCGCTGCCCACCTGCAGTCACCTCTACCCCGGACCGCTGACCACCCCGGCGCTTCGTCGCCCCTCTCAGCAAGGTCCAGGTGACTCCCCTCTGTTCCCTGCCCCCGCTCATCCGCCGACGGAGCCCGTCCGCCCCGCCGTCGGATCGGCCGGACCCAGGGCCACTGTCCAGCGGCTGCCCGGACAACAATGGCGCCCCCGCCGACAAGGGCCTCGCGCCGCCTCGCCGGCCGCCCTCCATCGCCGGTGGACATGGACTTAGAGGAGGCCAACGTCCAGCCCCCCTCCACGGCCTCAGCGCGCGGCGCCGGAGACCAGGAACTGGTCCGGCCTCCTCCGCCTCCTACCCCTCGAGGACTTCGGTTAGGGCTGGGCGGTATTTCAATATATTGACCTCAATATCAATATTTTAAAATATTGACCTCTCAATATTGGGATTTTGAAATGGTCAATATCAATATTCGATATTGGATATTGAAAATCACGATATCCAATATTTGGATATTGAGTATTGAAAATCAATATCCAATATTTGGATATTGAATATTGACATTTCATTCATTCTAGCGGGGGAGGGGTCTCTTGAGAGCAGACGACGCGCGGGTGGGAGTGGGACGCGACGGGTGTAAGTGAATGTGACCCGCGAACGCGAACCTTTCGCTGGCGCTGGCATTGATGTTTGCATAGATCTGTCTCCAGTCTCTCTTCGGCCGGTCTGTCTTTCTCAAACCGCAGCTTTTTTGCGGCGCAGGGGGTAACACATTATGCACTATTATTCGCAGGCTTATAACGAAACTACATAGCAGAACCTCTGGCATATGATCTGTTTTACATTGTTTCTGCAAAATGTGTGCTTCTGAGCGATGCCGTTTCAGATAAAAGTCTGTTTCATAAGCGCTGTGTTTCAATGCTCCAATATTTTATATTTCAATATTTCGATATTTCAATATTTCAATGGTTCAATATTTCAATATTTCAATGCTTCAATATTTCAATATTTCAATACAGGATATTGATATTGACACATTTTTAATATTTTAAAATATTGGGTATTGATATTGAGATGAAAATACCGCCCAGCCCTAACTTCGGTGGCCCACTGCCCCTGACGCTGCCGCCGCCCCTGAGCCGCCACCTGCCCCGCGAGGGCTGACCTGGACCGCCGACCCTGGCACTGCCGCCGGCGCCTTGCCTTCCATCCGCCGCCGACAGAGGTGCTCTATCCGCCGCAGCCTCAACCTCAGGTAGCGTCCTTCACGCACCTGACAGCGGCCCCTACGACCTCGGAACAGCTCCTGGCTCAGGCCCTAGATCGAGTCTTAGCCGTTAATGAGCGCCTAATGGCCGATTCGCGCGCGTCAGTCCGCACCCCCGCGCCGCCGTCATTCGAACACCGTTCACAGCGGTCTGGCCCCCCACCGCGCCTCCCTCAGTATGACGGAACCTGGGACTATAATGGGCTCAGGGACCAAAGCGCTGCCCTTCTTCACGGGCTGGACGACGACACGCGTCGCGCCGCGCTGGTCGGCTGCTTGGTAGGACCCGCGCGCACCTACCATTCAACCCTCTCTGTCGAGCAGCGGAGCTCCTACACCGCGCTAGACGCCGCTCTCCTAGAAGCGTACGGAAGGCGCCGCTCCCGCCACGCCCTAGCCGCCGGCCCTCCGCCAGAAACCGCGCGCGCGTACGGGGTGCGACTGCAAGCGAATGCGCGGCAGGTACAGCTCCCAGAGGACGTCCTGGCGACGTTCTACACGGAAGGGCTCCGGAATGAGTGCCTCCGACGGGACGCTGGTCGTCAAACCTTTGCGTCCTTCCCGGCCGCGGTTGCTTGGGCCGAAGCCTTCGAGGCCTCGCTTCCGGCCTCCTCAGAGCTGGACCGCGAGGCTCCTCCAGCCAAGAGGGTCAGGGTAGCTCAAGTCGATGACGATGAAGTTACTCCCCTTCCGTCGTCAGCCCCCACCCCCGCGCCTGCTCCCGCGTCTAGCCAGGCCCCGGCTACAGTCGCGACCCCTTCCCCGGTGGAGGACCGTCGCTTTGACGCAATGGTAGCCGCGGTAAATCAGCTGACGCAGATGCAGCAGCCAATGGCAGCTGCGGTTGCTCAGCTACATCAGTCTCACCAGCAACTCTATTCTGAGCTGCTGAAAGACGGAGGCGAAGGGAGTAGTCGTAATGACCAGGGGCAACATCGGGGAAACCAAGGGTCTAACCGCGGCGGTTTCCACAACGGAAATCGAGGAGGGCAAGGCAGGACATCTTACCGGGGGAACAGAAAATGCTACAATTGCGGCAAACCCGGACATTATGCTCGGGACTGCTGGGCCCCTAGGAAGGAGCGGGAAAAGAAGGAGGGTAAAAATAACCAGGCCCCGCCAGCCCCTGCTCCGGTGGCCGCTGCCGCATCCGTTGCGCCGCCGCAGGTGCAGTTCATTCCGGTGCCCTACATGCCGTCGTGCAGCCACAGCACCGGCTGCTCCACCCCCGCTCCTAAGTCGGAAAACTAGGAAGCGCCGCGTCCCCGGCTCGCTCCGGGGTTAATCAGGACGCGGCCAGCCCCGGAGAACACAGCTCTCTTCCTGCTAACACAGCTCTCTTCCTGCTGTCGCGTTCTCGAGCCCAGTCCTCATGGGCCAAACCCCTAGTGCGCATGCGCGCGCGGGCGCCGTCCTCACGGCCGCCGACGACGCCGTCGCAGCGCCTCCGACCGCCACGCCGCCAGCCGAGGCCACGGCCGCAGTGGCCGCCGTGTCGACGGGCTCCGCCCCGCCGCACGCCGCCACGCCCGGCTCGCCGCAGGTTTCTTGCGCAGTCGACGGAGTACGGACTACATGTCTCGTCGACAGCGGCGCGGTGATTTCGCTTGTGCGGAACGGACATCTTCCCGGGCCTCCCTCCCCCGAGTCCGCTCTCCGCCTGCGGTCAGTCACGGGCAACGTCGCCGTCTTAAGGGGACCGCGAGTTGTCACGCTATGCCTCGGCTCCCACGCGTACAAGTGGTCTGTCTATGAGGCCGACATAGCCGAGGAGTGCATCATCGGGGCCGACATGATGGCGCACTTTGAGATAAACATCTTGTTCTCAAACAAGACGATCCAGGTGTGCAGGGACCCGGATCGTAACCTCCTCCGACAACGTGATCTTGAGCGAATCAGGTTTGAAGTGAGCACGGCCCCTCACAATGCCTCGTTGTCTCTGGCACTATTCTCGGCCTTCTATGTCGCCCGAGCCCGGCGCCCTGTCATCCTGGGGCCGGAGGAGACACAAAGTGTGGAAGTGCCACTCAGGGCGGATGATCTCAGCTGGCAGATAGAAGACGGTCCAGAGTTCACCGGTGACGGCGGCCGCCCCGTCGACCAGGCCCAGCCCTCCGAGGAGAACGTGGGGTCGGGCGAGCGGACTCGGCCGGTCCGGCTCGTCCGGGAGTACCCGCCTCCGTCGGATTTTCGGGAGGGGCCTCATGTCCGAAGGAGGACGTGGGGCCCATCTACAAGTAAGCGCCCGGCTACGACTCCTAGCAGTGGACGTCTAGGACCATCGTCCGGGACACCTGGGGGGCCCCAGGCCGGCAGCTCGGCCGCCGCCCCGAGGACGCCAACGGCGGCTGCTCAGGGAGTACCGGTCGTCGGCGAGATCTTTCGGACAAGTCTGGGTGACTTGCAAGGCCAGGGACACGTCAAGGTGAGACCAGCTGACGATCGCTCCGGGGATGAGAGACAAGGACCCGGGGTCCGGAATGAGAGACATGGAGTGGGAGGGAGCGGCCCGAGAGAGGCCCCTGTGATCCGCCATGATGAAAAATTGTTTGCCCCCGGAGCAGGTGGATGTCCTGGACAGGAATGTCCCGGACTGGATAAGATCCGCCCTGGAGTTGTGCTACCGGCCGAAGTCTCCTCCCTGCCGGCTGAGCTGGAGCTCAAGTGGGGCATCGTCCCCTGCGTGGCCGCCTGGGTGGAGCTGCAGCTCCACAATCATGCCCGGCACCGGGTCATCATTCCCCGGCGGGCGGTCCTGGCAGAGGTACACGTTGTGCATCCCTCCCTCTTGTCCATGGACCAGCCGGCCGCTGCTCGCACGGCCGCGGCCACGACCCCCGCGCCGGGCCGGCGCGCTCCTCTGCCGCCTGGCGCCCCTCTGCCGGCCTCGCTCCAGCACGGGGATGGGGACACCGAGCCGGCGACCGCTGATGCTGGTGCTCCACGATGGAGGGCACCTTCGTGAAGCGCCGGAAAACGGCCGCAGGCGGTAAAGGGACTACCCGGGCCCGGCCGCTACTAACACCACAATCTGTTTTCCGCGAGGAGCAGACGCGGTTTGAAAACCTGCGTCGACGTTCGCCTTTAGAGGAAGAAACGTGTCGACGTCTACCCGAGATTGCAGCAACTGGCCAGGAAGTACTTGTGTGGTACGGCCACAAGCACTACATCTGAGAGACTCTTTAGTACTGGAGGTATAATAGTCACTGATACCAGGTGAGCACGCAGAGCAGCTCATCTTTGCATCTTCTAACAAAAGTTTTCTCAGCAAACCGCGGTGACTGTAACTATGTAGATTGTGATTGTACTTCCCTCCTTCCCTACTTTTACTTTATTTTGTCTTTGATAAGTTAAGTAGTCGATTGTACTTCGCACACCGCCAGGTTCACTGGCTTTTGTCGTCTTTTATAAGGTTTTATTGATGTAATTTGACTGACCCCAATAAGTAAGGCCACACCACACTTTTGTACAATTTACATTTGCAAATATATAAGAGTTGATAAATTGGCTTGATTACAGTTTTCATTTTAAAATACTGCAACCATTTCGTCCCTGATATAAACAACACCACTCTAGAAATTACTAATATCAATATTCTCGTTATTTTTTACTGCAACAAATTTACGATCATACTTTCATAAGGATAGCGCACAGTGACGGCCTATTAGGGCTATTAGCTGAAATAACAGCTGTTCTCCGATTAATCGGCACGACTCGATTAATCAGAACGGTTCAATTAATCGAACCACATCGATTAATCGGAACGGTTCGATTAATTGAAACGGTTCAATTAATGGAAACGGTCCGATTAATCGAAACGGTTTGATTAATTGAAACGGTTCAATTAATGGAAACGGTCCGATAAATCGGAACGGTTCGATTAATCGGTGCAGTTTGCGATTGTCGATTACCTGCAATCGAATCGAAAGCTCGGCGGAATCGGCAACAATGCAACGGCCCGGCGGTGCCAACCTTGACGCGAGCCACTTCCCAACAGAACCATTAATAATGACAATGCAGATAGTGAACATGAAGATCCTCCAGCTGAAACCGAAAGTACTTTCAAAAGCAGTCTGCAAAGAGCCGCTGCAAGGTTGATTCTGGACTTACGCAAGCGTGGCAATGTGACAGGGTCAGCTATCTCTGTAGTTATAGAGGAGACTCAGAGATTTTTTGCTGCCAAATTCAGTTGACATCATTGACCAGTGCATTTCGAATGTGGTCATTTCTGAACCATTTAAGACGCTCAAAACCAAGGAACAGCAAATAAATTATTTTAATAGGAACTTTAATTACGTAGAGCCACAAACGATATCTCTTGGACATAGAGAGGATATACATATTAATAATCAAGGTGTTCCAATTCCTGTTCAAATTAAGAAGTCCTTCCAATATGTTCCATTGAAGAAAACTCTGACTGCTGTGCTAAACAACTGAGTTCTTTATCACCTTATCCATTCGAAGAAAAAAAGTACTGATGGAAAGTTACGGTCCTACCTTGATGGTTCTCTTGCTGGAAATAACCGATTAATATCTGAGTATCCTTATACTATTCGTATTACTATCCATGGTGATGATGCTGATTCTGTGAATCCATTAGGTTCTAAAACTGGAATTCACAAGATATCAGAACTGCAATTCAAAATTCAGAATCTGCCTCCTGAAGAAAATGCTAGACTGCGCAGTGTATTTATCCTTGCCTACGCTTACACGGAGGATCTCCCGGAAGGTATTGGCTTGGATGCTATCTTACAGCCTCTTTTCTTGGAGCTTCAAGAACTGGAATTGAAATTGATGTGCATGGGCGTCCCTACACACTTCGTGCCACATTGGTGGCATGTGCTGCTGATGCCCTTGCTGCTCATGAACTTCTTGGACTTTATCCTCCTCAGTGCTCAAAATTTTGTTCTTTGTGTATGGTTTCAAGAAGTGAACTTCACCAGAACATTTTTGCCCAGGGTGAGATGAGAACAAGAGAACTCCATCAGTTTCATCTAAGGGAATTGAATGTAAAGAAAAGAAGTATCCTGTTTGAGCAGTCAAGGTTTGCTAATTTTCCAGAAGCTTTTATCAAGGATGGCATGCGTGACATCTTGAAAGGTGTAGCACCCATGGAAATCAAACTTGCTCTGCATGAGTTTTGCTTTGTGCAGGAATTTTTTGATGTAGCTGATTTTAATGTGAAAATTCAGTCATTTAATTATGGGCCAGCCGATGTGAAAAACAAGCCATCACCCAACTTCACTCCTGAATCAGTTAAAAACAAAGGATGTTATACTTTACACCAAACTGCTGCCCAAACATGACGTCTTTTGCAAGTTTTTCCTTTTCTAGTTGGTGACAGAGTTCCATTAGACAACCCTCATCTTAGGCTGCTAGTGCTCCTAAAAAGGTTGAGTTGTATTATATTCAGCACTGTTATATCTCAACAGGACTTGCAAGATCTTGACAATCTTACAATCTTATTCGTGAACACAACCGACTTTTCTTTGATTTGTATCCCCCCGATCGTCCAATTGAAGCAGAAAATGAAGAAGATGACCCAGAAGCTGAGAATTTTTTGTTGGAGGAATCATCCCTATCTGGACCAGAGTCTGATCCTGAGGAAAGTGTCGAAGGGAACCAGCCTTAAGATACTTTGTCGGGTTCAAGTTCATCTCCAAATCATGACAGAAAAAGGAAGACGCCCAAGAAAATAAGACCAATTAACAAACATCACCACCTGTTGCACTATGTGGAGCTGATGAAACGTTATGGTCCAGCTGTCTTGTACTGGTGCATGAGGTGATTTTCATTTCTTTTTCTTTCCCTTCTTTTCTAAATTAGATTTACATGATATGACTGTTTCACAAATCTTTTACATACTGTTGCTGTATATGGATAAATTCTTTCTCTTGGACTTTCCCAACTGATTTTTTTGTCACAATTGTCTTTGTTTCCTGATGCAAAGTTTTGTTCGCTTATGTAGGTTTGAAGGCAAACATGCTCTACCTAAAAGATTTGGTGCAATCGTTGGCTGCTTTAAAAATCTGCCTGTGACATACGTCGATCTTCAACAGATGTATCAATGTGCTGAATTTCTGGACCTTGAAATGGAGGTGAAAAAGGAAGTGATTATTTCTAAAGGTGCATTTATTGGTGCTGGAGAAACTCCTTTCTTTGAAGTCCTCAGTGCACATGGCATTGTCATGGAAGATGCAGTGGAAGAAGTTCATCGAGTTACTGTTGCTGGTTACCTGTATGAAAAAGGACTTTATGTTAATCTGCAGCTGCAAAGTGATGTGCCTTTGTTTGGACTCATCAGTCACATTTATGTTCACAATGAAGATGTGTTCGTAATCACTATAGAATGTAGAGGTTTATATGATGCTAGGTTCGGGGCATTTCTGATAGAATTTGAAGTCAACCCTACTGTTAGAGCATTGTTGGCCACCAATCTTGGACCTGATAAACCTATGACTCCATGGACTGTCGATTATGAGTCGATTCACGAGTTAATAGCATCATGCTTGAATGACTAAATTGTTTTGTCATTTGCAGAGAACCGTCCACTTGCCTCAAAGAGGATACTTCAGATGAGGCAGCCTCTAGAACAGCTAAATTCAAACTGCATTCTGATTCCTACTGGTATGTAACTCTTAATTTACATTTAATGTAAAACTTTGTAGTTTTTGTTGTCAAGCTTTTGACTCTTTTTTCGGTCCAGCAGGCCTTATGTTCAAAATTTATTCCCAATTATCGTAAGAATTTTATGAAAATATGCAATGCAAACATGAGGCTCTGTTATCAGAAAGCAAAGAACAATGAAAATTTTTCCAAAAATATGTCTGCATTCTTTCTTTTGTGTTGTCATTGTAGTTTGTAGTATTTTTTTTCAAATTTAATCTTAAGCTTAATATTTTTGTGAAAATAATTGATACTTTGTAGTTTTTGTTGTCAAGCTTTTGAGTCTTTTTTTGGTCCAGTGGCAAGCAGCAGTCAAGAAGATTCTGTGACAGCTGCTGTAGACAAGCCTATGCATCAAAGGAAGGTGGAACAATCTGTGCCTAGTGCTGCTACTGTAAAAAAGACGGATCTGTTGGCTCAGAAGGTTGATGATGCCAACAACAACCATATTGTTATGGTGGCGGAAATGGAGATGGAATCATCAGGTAGGTGTTATATTTGAGTAGAAATAATTTATGGTTATGTAGTTTTTTTTTGCTGTTTAAATTATTATTCTCATATAATTCCAGTTATACGCAGCATAGATGTATCAGTGACACCCCCAAGAAACAAGGTGTTGCAGCAAAGGGAGGTGGAACTATCTGTGTCTAATGTTTTGAGTATAAATCAGACGGGTCTGGTGGATCAAAGACTAACTGATTCCAACAACAACCAGGGTGATAAGACGCTGGTAGAACTATCAAGTCAGATTTTTTTAATTTTTTTTTTTAATTTTTATGTACTTTCAGTGACAAGCAGCAAAGAAGTGTCAGTGACACCTCTAATAGACAACGCTTTGCAGCCAGAAGTGATAGAACTATCTATACCTTGTCTTTCCACCATCAATCACACAGGTTCGGGTGGTCTCAAGATAATCGAATCCAACAACAATCATGGTGATGTCGTGCTGGTTGTGGGTGTGGGACCATGAGGGATTATCAATATTTTAGTGGAATTAGTTCATGCTTTTCTACTGTTCTTTCTTGACGTTTTGTTTCTAATATTCTTCCAGTGGAAAGCATCCAAGAAGTGTCAGTGTTCAATGAGGCTTTGCATGAAAGTGACACAGATTTATCTGTCCCTGGTTTTGCCACTATCAATCAAACTGAATCAACCAAACAGAATGATTCCATCAATAACCTTCCTGATGATATTGTGATCATGGATTTGGAGTCATCAGGTTTGTAATTTATATTTCTTGTTGCATGACTTTCTTGAAAAAACATGTCAATAATAGATTTATGTATGAAGGAGAAAAAAGACACATCTCATGTGACAAATTTAACAGGGCCTGTTCTCTTCAACATCTGAGGACGTTTTCTTTTAGATATTTAGACTATATGATTGATTTTATTCAGTCTTCTTTCAAGGAGTGGATAAAGATTGGTCAGATACATTAAAATTGGATATAAATGCTAACATAGAAATTCTCGGTAAGTTTATTGTACTCCTTGGTTTATCTCTTCTTAAGTTAACTCTGAAAACAGACACTATGAGGTTAATATTTTCATATCTTACAAATGAACTACCCTTACAGTATTATCAATGGTATATGTATTATTTTGCTCCAGTTAATGCTGCTGATGACAGTGCTGAGGTGGTTTTAATTGTGACACAAACTGATCACCATGAGCCACCAAAAAAGAAGCGGAATAATCCTCCTAAGCCACTTCCAGAGGGTCGCTAACGAGCAACAGGGAGTCGTAACTTACCACAACGCTAAATACTTCATTTCTAGTTATCGTTAAAGTTAGCATACGTAACTTTAATTATGTTTGTCGGTAATAACGTTATATACCTTTAACCGTATTTCTTGTTCTAGGAAAATGACGTTACCCTTTTTTAACGAATACGTAGATAACGTGCGAATGTCGGTTTGGGGTTTAACGTTAAATCGTTGTAACGGAAATTGAGAGTTACATCAATATTCGTTATGCGGTGTAACCGAGGGGGTTTTCACTTGCGTAATACCCTGTACACCTGATCAATGTATTACGCGTAATGTAATACCGAAAAATAACAAAATATGCTCTAAAATGGTAAAATATAGGGTGCCAAACATCTTTAATACAAGTGTAATACCGATGTAATACCGCGTAATACACGTATTTTGTAATACTCTGTACACGAAAATCCCGAGTGAAAACCCCCTCGGGTGTAACAGAAAAAGATGAGAACGGATATTCAGTAATCTAGATTTATCGTTAAATAAAATTCGCGTGCACGCAATTTAACGTTAGATCTGCGTTACAGTGAATTAACGTTAAAGCAATTTCACGATAAATTGGTGTTACAGCTAATTAACGTTAAAGCAATTTCACGTTAAATCGATGTTACAGCATATTAACGTTAAAGCAATTTTACGTTATGGCAATCAATTTCACGTTAAATGGACTAAAAGCAAATGTAAGATATACCAATAAATACGAATAAATAGGGGGCGGACCCTGCCCTGGCAATGCAGGGACAGGGCAAGACTCCAGCGTACCAGACCAGTGCGTGGAGTCGCGCGAAGCCCAGAGTGAGTACTCCACATGGAGGTGGGGGGGGGGGGGGGGGGTTGTGGCAGCACAATACTATCAGTCATTCCCTATGCCTCTAGGGCACGGAGCGACGGCACGACGGCGGAACGCACAGCGCACGCACGCGCACGGTCGCAACTCATCTCATGCATGGGCCGGACTTGCGACGAGCGCGCCTGCGCGTGGGCAGGATAGGTCAGCCCGCACAACGGACGTGTCAACCATGTTGCCTATCACCAGGCGCTTCACGTTCGTTCGCAGCTTACTTCTCTAATGCGTGACGTAGGGCGTAGAGGCCTATCCCAATCTATTGAAGTCCGTTATGCATTTGGAAGACACATAGTTGTTGAAAGTTTAAAGGTTAAAAAAGTTGAAATGTGTTTTTTCTCCGTGATTTTTTCTTGTTTATTTTTTGTATCGTCAGCTTTGAAACTCGGTATGTGATATGTGCTGGTGCGTCATAAGATAAAGATACAAGCGGTGCGGAAGGAAACGATGAAAATAACTACATTCGTGAATAAAAGCACAGTTTATTTATTTTGTCTTCACCAATCCAACAAAACAATCATACACACATGGGTCACTTGCACTCTGAAATTAAATTCAGACTACCTGATTTCAGGTTTGGCTTGTGATTGATGCAGGCCTGTAAAACGGTCATTTTAGAAACGATGAAACGTGAAACTGGTAACGATAGGAGAAGTCAAAGTTAAAAGCGAAAGCGCCCGCGCCCTAGCTCTAAGCCGTGCCCGCACGTGGCATCATGGAGCCAGGGCCAGCCCCCGCCGCCTCATCCCCTAGCCGTCGCTCGGCCGTGCCCCCCCCCCCCCCCCCCAGCCGCCGGCCGCCCCGCCCCTTGGGGAGCGTCCTTTAATTACGTAAGGGCGTTTTGGGGTGTTTTTAACCCCCCCTTCCCCCATATAAGGCTCTGTAAGATTTCGAGACCCCCCCCCCCTCCCTCCTTACGTAAGATTTTGCCAAATTTGCCCAAAATTGAAAAAACCTGTAAATAAATGAATTTGAGTGTTTTTTGTTATTTTTTGCTTACCGGTATAGGAGAAATGTTGAGAGTTAGGTATTTAATGAAGCAGACTGAATTTAAGGTACAACTGGTTCAATTATTTGAACTGTCCAGTCCAAAAATAAAAAATAAATAAATAAATAAATGTTGTAAAATAACAACGAAAATTCTTGGCCTTTAAAATGTATAGAGCCTCAGCCCAAGGGCTTCTCAGCCACTCCTGTACAGAAGAGATGTGTTCAATGCTTAGCGCGCGGAGACGCGTTTGGACGGATGCATTTGCGCCCATAATAAATCTTACGTAATGTTCGCCGTTGCCCCCCCCCCCTCCCACCGTAAGGGCAACATAAGATTTGCCAGACCCCCCCCCCCCCCAAAACCCCTTACGTAATTTAAGGACGCTCCCTTGTGTGTGGGATCATAAACTCACACACACCAAAGCCGTCGGCCGCCCCCAGAAGCCGGCAGCCGCCCCCCGCAGCCGTCGGCCGTCCCCCGTCCCCCCGCAGCCGTCGCCCGACCGTCGTTCCCCGTCCACGTGCAGCCGTCGGTCACCCCCTTTGTGGCCGCCCCCAGCAGCCGGCAGCCGCCCCCCGCAGCCGTCGGCCAAGCCCCGAGGCCGTCGGCCGGCCCCCGCAAGGAGGGTCGGCCGCCCCCCGCAGCCGTCGGCCGGCCGTCTCCCCGCAGCCGTCGCCAGCCGTCGTCCCCCGTCCACGTGCAGCCGTCGGCCGCCCCCTTTGAGGCCGCCCCCAGCAGCCGGCAGCCGCCTCCTGGGGCCGTCGGCCGCTCCGCAGGCGGCGGCCGCCCCCGCAGCTGTCGGCCGCCCCCGAGCCCCGAGGCCGTCGACGGCCCCCGCAGCCGTCGGCCGGCCAACGTCCCCCGTCTACGTGCAGCCGTCGGCCGCCCCCTTTGTGGCCGCCCCCAGCAGCCGGTAGCCGCCCCCGAGGCCGTCGGCCGAGCCCCGCAGCCGTCGGCCGAGACCCGAGGCCGTCCCCCGTCCCCCCGCTGCCGTCGCCGGCCGCCCCCTTTGAGGCCGCCCCCGCAGCCGTCGGCCGGCCGTCGTCCCCCGTCCACCTGCAGCCGTTGGCCGCCCCCAGCAGCCGCCCCCCGCCCCGAGACCGTCGGCCGCCCCCGCAGCCGTCGGCCGAGCCCCGCAGCCGTCGGCCGAGCCCCGGGGCCGTCGGCCGCACCGCAGCCGTCGGCCGGCCGTCCCCCGTCCCCCCCGCAGCCGTCGGCCGGCCGTCGTCCCCCGTCCACGTGCAGACGTCGACCGCCGCGTGCCCCCGGCCGAACTCGTGCCCCCAGCCGGCCCCTGGCCAGCGCCAGCTCTCCCTCCCCCCGTACCCTGTGTACGTAATTGTTGAGCGCCGACCACACCAACACCACACCAGCCCTCTACCTCCAACCTCTACCGCCACCGCCCCACCCCAACACTGTTGCGCTGCCCTCTTCTATTTCATTTCGATTGATCACTCGCCGGCCCCCGTCGCCATCAACCACAAGATTTGATTTGAATTCACCCGCCTATTCACCCGCCTATCGCTCCTTCGTGAAATGTGAAATCTCGAGCACGATTCGATTCGACTGCCGATGTCGACCCGGACCGAGACCGGAGCTGGGCAGCTGCTCGGACCTAGTGCGGCTACTTGTCGTCCACTTCATCTCAGCCCTTCTCCGAAGAACTGTGACTGTGACACGGCCTCGATGGCATCAACGTCGTTTGAAAGTTCGGATGTGTTGGATATAGATGATCGGGAACGCGGAGGGCAGGGCGACAACGGTAATGGTCAGTCAGAGCCCGCGCGGCGGAAACGTGGACGTCCTCCTATGGATGAAGATGATGAGATGTCCCACCCGGTCCACAAGGTCTTCATCTATGATGAAGCCAACGACCAGTACCTCTGCAATGCCTGCCGAGATGCCAAGAAGGAGGGATGCGGAAAATTACCTGTAAGTACAAATTAAAATTAATTAGTACATTTCCAATTAATTTGCTTCACGCAGTGTTTTGAAGCTAGCAAGGCAAGGGCAGGGCTGTGTATCAAGCGCAACAGTAGTTTTCGTCAATGACCACATGTGCCCGCGCGGGGTGCGGGCTGGGGTCCGAGGCCCTGACCAAAACAAACAGCAACCACGTGGTCACGGTCACTTTGCAATTGCATCCACTCGATATTCTCCAACGCTTCCTCTCCCCATTGCTTGTCTGTATGATTCTGTGTAGATGTGTGTCAATGTTTCAATGCCCGCGGCCCGCGCCCGGCTGCTGCCAGCTGGCATGCACCTATCCGCTACACTTCGGCCTCGGCCTCCGGCCTGTGTTTCCCGAGGACCCCGACGAGGCCACGCGCCACGTGCTCGAACCCGGTAGATTGCTAGCCAGCCACCACGTCCGGCCTCGGCCGGTGTCCCCCAAGGCCCCCGACGAGGCCACGCGCCACGTGCTCGAACCCGGTTGCTAAGGCAGCCACCACGTCCGGCCTCCGGCCTCGGCCCCTGGCCCGTGTCCCCGTGTCCCCCAAGGCCCCACGACGAGGCCACGCGCCACGTGCTCGCAGCTCGACCCAGTTGCTAAGCCAGCCACCACGTCCGGCCTTCAGCCTCGGCCCCTGGCCTGTGTCCACCAAGGCCCCCGACGAGGCCACGCGCCACGTGCTCGAGCTCGGCTGCTAGCCAGAGCAACGACGCTCTGCCCCTGCCTCCGGCCTCGGGCGGGCCTCCTGTCCGCTACACTTCGGCCTCGGCCTCCGGCCTGTGTTTCCCGAGGCCCCCGACGAGGCTACGCGCCACGTGCTCGAACCCGGTTGATTGCTAGCCAGCCGCCACGTCCGGCCTCGGCCTGTGTCCCCCAAGGCCCCCGACGAGGCCACGCGCCACGTGCTCGAACCCGGTTGCTAAGGTAGCCACCACGTCCGGCCTTCGGCCTCGGCCCCTGGCCCGTGTCCCCCAAGGCCCCCGACGAGGCCACGCGCCACGTGCTCGCAGCTCGAACCCGGTTGCTAAGCCAGCCACCACGTCCGGCCTTCGGCTTTCGGCCTCGGCCCCTGGCCTGTGTCCACCAAGGCCCCCGACGAGGCCACGCGCCACGTGCTCGAGCCCGGTTGGTAGCCAGCCACGACGCCCTCCCCTCGGCCTCTGGCCTCGGCCCGGTTGTGTCCCCAATGGCCCCTGACCACGCGCTACGCCGCCATTTGCTTTAGTCCGGTTGCTAGCTAGCCACGCCGCTACCTTCCTTCTTAAACTGAATCTAGCCGTAGCGGACCCCCCCCCCCTCCCCTCCCCCGCCACCTCCCTTCCCCCCATGAAGTCCTCCCCCACTACTAAAGATTGAAAATCTTTAGTATTTTGGCTTTGTACATTTTCATTCCTTTTTACACTCAATACTCCTTTGAAGTCTTGACATTAAATTCCTTATATCTAATAATCTATGAATAATTTTAGAATGCCTTGGTACTGACAGGCTTTAAGGAAGGCTGTATTTCTCATACATTTATCAAAGCGTTGCATTAAGATTTCTCAAAATGGTTTGCTGTACAGGACATATTTTACATGTTCTGCAAGGGTCTAGCTTGGGGAGTTAGTGTTACTGGAAACACTGCAATATGTACATTAGGTTTCATTTTTTAAAGTTAAAGTATTGAAAAAAATGTGAAAAGAGTTTCTCATGCCAGTCCCATTAAAAATGAAAACTTAAGTAAATATGTACAACAAACTATGAGAAATACCGGCGCAGCCTGAAATTTTGGTTTACACAGGGAAAGTCTTACCCAAGGTATTCTAAAACCATCCATAGCTCTTTAAATATGAGGACTTGTGAGGAATTGAGTGAAAGGGCTTCACAGTTGTTTTTGAGATGGAGAAGGAACAAGTATAAAAAATGACAAACCAAATATTGAAAACTTTGAACTTCTACAGTGCTGCGTACCCTTAAAAAGCAGGTCTACTAGTCACCAAAATTGATCGGCACTTGTGTCCATAACATATTTTAGTCCATTGAATGGATTTTACCCTGTTTTTCTTCTATCTCTAGGACCAGATAGTCTCCTTTAATTTATTTTATATCATATTTTAAGAAACCTATATGCAATTTTGTGACATCAGCCTGTTATTTTAAATGTTCTGTTTCTTTTGTTGCAGTCGAACCATGCTGGGAACATGATGAAGCATTTAAAATCTCACCACAAGGACCTGCATGAGTCCCTCAACATAGAATGGACGAAGAGATGTGTCAGGAAGAAGGAGCTGCACAAGAAGAGCAAGCTTCACCCCTCATCTGGAGTGCTGAATGGGGTGAAAATGTCGGGTCCAGTTCTGCAGCTCCACTGCATCAGACTGGTGACTGAATGTGGCCAGTCTTTCAAGTTCCTTGATGCAGCGCCATTTCAGGACATCATTCGGCCCCTGATTAATGCCATGCCTGCAAGGGAAAAGTAAGTTATTTTTACTGTTCTTAATTGCAATGTTCACTATCACACTGTTTCTGTATGTAAATTTCAGAAAAACCCTTGTTTTTCTTGAAATTTACATAAAGAAAGGATTGAATTAAAAATGATTAGGACAACATGCTTACAAATTATTTCGAGTATAACTAATACTTTTTTTTCTTTTTTCAGTGGTCCCGTCAACTTTAACACCATTCCTACGAAAATACATGGCGTAGCAGAGAGAGTTCGAGCAAAGCTTATTGCTGAGATGGAAGGGAGAATGTGCTCTGTAATGGTGGATGGTGTCACAAAGATGCACAGATGCTTTTTGGGCATAAACGTGCAATATGTAAAGGACTCCAAGGTAGTAGTGCGCACTCTAGGTGTTGAAGAGCTTAACATGAGCCATTCCGGAGCTAACCTGAAGAATGTGATAATTGGCATACTGAGGCGGTACAGAATACCCACCAAGAGTATAGTGTCTTTTACTTCGGATAACGGAGAGAATTATATTTGAGCTGGAAAGCTGTTGGCTAAAGAGGCAAACAAGACACCTGAAGAATACAGCGCCATGGACTGGGACATGCTTGAAAATGCAGAGCTGTCTCAAGACGACCTCCAGCTCCAGAGTGTCAGGTGTGCAGAGCATACACTCCAGTTAGCCATCGATGATGCGCTATCTAAAAATGGTGTAGCCAAAGCAGTGATCAACAAAGTGCGGGAGCTGGCCAAGCTGCTCAGAGGCCAGCTTAATTGTGACCAAATCGCAAAAGCTGGGCTGAATCTGCCATCGTTAGATGTATGCACACGGTGGGGATCCACCTTTGATATGTGTGTAAGTGTGCTCACACTCAAACAATTTTTGCAAAGAACAATTGTCCTTGACAAGGATGACAGCAAGGACAAAGCACGAAAGGAGAAGTACTTCCTCACTGAGCTTGAATGGGAAGACCTGGAGGCTTTGGTCAAAGACCTCAGGCCAGCACGGAACGCGACAACCTTGCTACAAGCTGAAAAACTCTCCATGGGTAAATTTTACGAGATTTGGATGAGCTGCAAGGCACTAACCAAGAAGAGGAAGTCTGTTCTCGCCAATGACCTTGTCAAAGCCATGGATGAACGCTCCCGTGCTGTGGTGTACAGCAGAAGAGGAAAAAACAGGGAGTCAGGAGACAGACTGTCTGCTCTATTCAACTACCCAGCTTTTAGTGCTGCAGTTTTTCTCGACCCCCGCTATTTCTCCTTGCTGTCGCAGGAAGAAATAGCTGACGCCAAGGCTTTCCTCTGCGACCTGTGGCAGAGGATGCAGGCTCTAGCTGGACCGGTCCTGGACCCCCCCGAAGATGACGGTAATGACTTGGTCCACATTAGCGGCAGTGAAGACGGCAGTGGCTCTGACAGTGAAGACGAGAGCTTCAGCAAACTGCTGCAAAGAAGAAATCGTGAGAAAATGCTGGCCAGAGGGGGAGGCCGTGAAGCCGCCACATCATCGAGAAGAGCCAGGATCAAGGCTCTGCTTGATGAATATGACAATATCGGGGACATCTTGGGTCAGCAAGATGACGTCCTCAAGTACTGGACCGGGAAGCGTCTGATGTCGCCAGAATTACATTCACTTCCCTGTGCGGTCCTGGCCATTCCTGCCACTCAGGTGTCCGTCGAGCGGCTATTCTCGGCCCTACGGTTCATCCTGCGCCCGCAGAGGTACAACCTGTCCGGTGTCAACATCGATGACATCACGTTCCTCCATGCCAACAAAGACCTCGTCAAGTTGATGACTGAAGAGCTGCTGTTGGGGGCATGCGCTTCACTGTGTTCGGTGTCCAGGTCTTTACTGGATCATCTGTCTGAAAACAAACAGTCATAATTAGCACCATTGTCTCCAGTGATGATCTCAATATTGTTTTCTTTAGACTTTCTGTGATTTGAGTTATAACTGTGATTGAGTTATAACTGTTGGGTTAAGTTAAAGGTTAACACAGATTAATTATTGTTTGTGATCTCAAATCAAATCATTGTTATGGTTTTCTACAATTAAGCTGTTGACTAGGTATAACTTTTTAGTCAATGCAGATAAATTGTTTAGTCAAAATCAATAAGAATCTTTTGTTCAAGTTTTCAATAGTTTGTTTGGAAAAAAGTTCTGACAAATTCTAACCTTCAGTTTCAGACAGAAATGCCCATCACAATTGTGTTTACTTTGAATTTGTAATCTAAGATGAATCTAGCTGTCAAATAGATTGGATTGTTCAATCTACTTTTCTGTTGATAAATTACATTGAAGTGTTTGCCAGTTTTGTTCCAAAGAATGTGCTGTCTTATGGTACTATTTTTCTCTTAATTTGGTAAAGAACTAAATACTACCAATAAAATAGTTACTAATACATAGGAAAACTGAACTACTGCTAATACCGCTACTGTTACTTACCTTCCCCGATATTCACACGAACCTCTGCTTCTCTGCTCAAATTCCTTTCACGTTACTTATATTCCGCTCCATACAATCCGATCGCGATAGCTTGCATCATTTAACCTCAAAACTCTTCAGCTTTGCTTGGATATGGACATGTAATATGTCCCCACACACACACACGATAAAAGATTGTAAATTTTCAACGAGTTAAGGGAACAAAACTAAGATGATGCGAGGAAGCGAATGCACTGTACAGTACAAACGACTATAACAAAAACAAACAAAGTTAGCTTCCATGCCAACGCGTTTTCTGAACATCAGGTTCTTGACGTTGACGTTAGCGACGGCGAGAGGTGAGGAGGGGCGTGGCGTTGTGAACCAAGGTTTGTGTTTGGCGCACATTCGCATTGACGTTCGACCTCGGCCTCGGCCGGCTTCGGCTCCGACCGACGACCGACCGACCGACCGACCGACGGACGGTGTGGCCACGGTCCCACGGACACTGAGACGCCGAGCGGAGCGAGGCGAGGAGCGAGAGCGAGCGAGTAGCGATGGTAGCGAGTTAAGGGAACAAAACTAAGATGATGCAAGGAAGCTCCCCTCTCCGCTCCACCCACAAATACTGGCTACACCACTCCCACCGCCCTCTGCAGAACACCAGGCTGCTGTTAGGCGAAAGGAACCGAGCTAGCCAGCGGAGTTAGAATGGGAGTGGGAGGGTTCGGATCTCGTTCACCATTTTATTTTCAACAATTTCCAAATCGGACGAAATTGGTTGGTTATGCCGGCGCAGTTTTTTTAAACAACTTTAAATTTGAAGCATGACAGTGACGGTGCCGCCGACCTGTACCTGTACTGGACGCCGGTCCGGTTCCGGTCCGGCGGACTGAGCGTTGCCGGAGAGCGTGAGCAAGGGGTCATTGAAATTTACGCAATAAAGATTCTGATTTTGGTCATTTCGGACAACACCTTCCTTCGTCTTTTCCCCACATAATCACTTCCTAACCTAACCTTCCAATGCTAAAGCACAAGACGTAATCGGTGCCTCAACCCTCGACCCTTCCTGGTGGTTACGTAATATTTGCACGATCCCTGACGCTTAAAGGCAGGTCACTGGCACTGGCTGGAGGGAGGGCGGTGGTACGCAACGCTGACATTCAAGTACCAAGTACTTGGTGCGGTGGTGCGTAGGTACATCACATTGGACTTAGAGTAGGGACCGTTTAATAGTTACCTAACCAGTAGTATCCGAATAACAGCTCCCCCCTCCCCCCCGACGTAATCACATCGTATCCTAAACTTCCCATGTCACAGTATTCCGCAGTATTCCATCTGAACACCAGCCCCCTCCCCCTCCCTCCTTGTGCGGGAGGGGGAGTATCTCTTCACACCAACCTACCTCAGGGTACGTTCATAAACTCCGTGACCTCTTTTTGGCCATTTTTTGAACTCCCTATGTTCCCCTTATCTTGCTTGACAATGCTAACCCAAACCCAACCTTACCATGCATTAAGGGTGGAATCCGTGATTAAAGGCTAAGCCCCCCCCCCCTCTTCTACATAGCTCACGTACGTAGTCAGCGAACGTCCCCTCACCCCCAAAAGTAAGAGAAAGATGCAAACTGGTGAACGTGTGCTGGCTGCTGCTGCTGGCTCTTGGCTCTGGCTGCTGTGCTGCTGGTCGCTGCCGCTGGCCATGAGAGAATTGCGTTTAAGGAGAAGCAACGGACGTCAGCCGTATCTCCGCATTCCCGAATATTGCGCCAATTTTCTTCTCAACCATTGAAGCAATAGTAAAAATCGACTCACCATTCGAAAGAGGAAGGTTCAATCTATGCCCACACCAAATTTGGTCCCGTTCTGAGCTGTCTAAGTTCGTCCGCGACGCTAGAGGGGTTCATTTGCCAAAAGTGTTAAAATGTAACGGGGCTAGTTTAGATTCCGGTTCTATGTTAAAAACCATGAATTTTGGTACCTCGGTTTTTTTATCCGACCACCGGAAGGGGTCGCGCATCGAGCCGGAAGTTTCCATGTTACGCCCTATACAGGATTTATAAAAAATTCGGATTACACACAAACGAAAATTTTCTGTAGTAAGACACCCCATATTAACACCCATAGAGCGAAAATTTCGTCCGTTTTGCTCTATCTGGCACCGTTTCTGAGTTTGGAGCTCTGGAACACTCAAAATAACGTTTTAAATACAATTTGTTCATTTTGAGTGTTCCAGAGCTCCAAACTCAGAAACGGTGCCAGATAGAGCAAAACGGACGAAACGGGGGTTTCCACTCTGGTAATAGTCGGGACACTTGTCCGTAATATGCCCGTAATAGCCGTAATGGTTTTGTAATAGGTGTAATAGCCGAAATAGAAGTGTAATAGGCGCATTTGTGGCGTAATAGGTGCGTAATGGGTGTGATAGGTGTAATGGATGTAATAGCTGCAATATGCATAGTAGATAAGTAATAGGTGAAATGGGGCGAAATATCAACGTAATATCTTCCAAGAAAGAGGTCTCTCGGATGTGGAGTATTGACGACTTCTGGTTTGGATCTACTCCCTACCTCATATTTTGTGGAAAAGCACAATGGTCCATACAAACTTAAAACCAGAGCTCAAAATTCTCAGACCATTCATTTAGTTTGACCATAACAAAATTTTAATTTCGTGGTATTTTGACTTAGGCTGCACTTGCACCCTAAAATAGTGACATATTGTGATTAATGACAGTACGACACTGTTCCACAACACAAAGGGAAGTGTATAGAAATGGTCCCATACAAAACTTCAGTACTGTTTTTTAGCAAGTATGAGATACATTCTGTCATTTTTAAAATGTTCTTCCAATATAATATTAAAGTTGGAATAGACCTACCAAGTTTGTCTTGTTTTGTATGGGACCGTTTCTATACACTGCTCTTTGTGTTGTCGAACAGTGTCATACTGTCAGTTATTACAATACATCATTATATTAGGGCACAAGTGCAGCCAAAGTCAAAATAACATGAAATTAAAGTTTTGCATCTGTTGATGTCTGGATTAGGATGAGAAGCAAACATAGTCAAACATTTTACCTCGGATGGCATCTTTCGTGCTTATGTACTATTTCTGTGTGCAGTTGATTGTAATCAAATTATGTAGAATGCCTTTTTGATGAATGCGTACTGAGAAGAAACTTCGATATCCGGCTGCGGCTGAGAGGGTCATCGTTCCACACGGCCTAGGTGCCAGTAGGTGTTTACAGATCAGGGAGGAGTGTAGTCTAGGTGTAGTGCTGGAGGGGCAGGGGTGCGGTGCAGGGGCGCGCTCGTCTGGTCGCCTGTTCCCAACCCTGACACTGTGGGCTGCCTAAACAGCCGGCGCTTCTGAGGCGCGCATCGTCATATCCTAATGAGAGGGCTCTAAATCATGAGAAACTATTGCATGGTCATTTCATATCATCTTTCCTATGTGCAATAGCCGTGTAATAGCTACGTAATGAGGGTGTACCCTGATAGAATCGCTGGACCTTACCTGGACGTCCACCCGCGTCCACTCAGCGTCCATAGCGCCCTCTGTTGTCCTACACTAGTCCAACTGCGTCCACTGTGGACCAACTAGAGCCCTAAAGCGTCCATGGCGTCCACGGTGGCCGTCTTGGGTCCTAGATAACGTCCTGAAAGTGTCCTCCGTCCAGTGTGGACACTTTGGGTCCTAACAGCGTCCAGTGTGGACCTAATCGGGTCCTGAAAGCGTCCTCAGCGTCCAATATGGACAATTTGGGTCCTAACAGCGTCCATTGCGTCCAGTGTGGACCTAATCGGGTCCTGAAAGCGTCCTCAGCGTCCAATGGAGCCGCCGATGGGTCCTGCTTGTCGTCCACTGCGTCCAGTGTGGACGTATTCCAACCTATTCGAGTCCTCAAAGAATCCTATATGGATGCAATGGGTCCTGCTCGGCGTCCACCGCGTCCAGTGTGGACCTAGTCGAGTCCTGAAGTGTCCACGGCGTCCTATGTGGCCGTTCTTGGGTCCTACTCGAGTCCTCCAAGTCCTAGGTCCATCGTGTCCAATCGGGTCCAGAAGGGCCCACATAAGTCCACATGACTTCTAGGGGTACCTGCTAAAACCGACCGGGTACAATAGTGTCCAGATGGGTCCAAATGCGTCCAGATAGATCCAGTTGCGTCGAGATGCGTCCGGGGGCGTCCAGATCGATCCAAGTGCGTCCAGATGGGTCCAGATATGTCTAGCGGCGTGGAGAACCAGTTGGGTCCAGATAGGTCTACATGCGTCCAGAAGGCTCTTAGAGGCCCCTGCTAGTAGGGTCCACATGCGTCCAGATGAGTCCAGGTACGACCAGATGGGTCCAGGTACGTCCAGATGGGTCCAGAAATGTCTAGCGGCGTCGAGAACCAGTTGGGTCCAGATAGGTCTACATGCGTCCAGAAGGCTCCTAGAGTCCCCTGCTACTAGGGTCCACATGCGTCCAGATGAGTCCAGGTACGACCAGATGGGTCCAGGTACGTCCAGATGAGTCCAGATGTGTCCAGGGGCGTCGAGAACCAGTTGGGTCCAGATAGGTCCACACGCGTCCAGAAGGCTCCTAGAGGCCCCTGCTATTAGGGTCCACATGCGTCCAGATGAGTCCAGGTGCGTCCAGATGGGTCCGGGTACGTCCAGATGCGTGCAGATGTGTCCAGGGGCGTCGAGATCCAGTTGGGTCCAGATGTGGCCGTTCTTGGGTCCTACTGGAGTCCTCCAAGTCCTAGGTCCAATCGTGTCCAATCGGGTCCAGAAGGGGCCACATAAGTCCACAAGACTTCTAGTGGTACCTGCTTAAACCAACCGGGTCCCGTGTCCAGATGGGTCCAGATGCGTCCAGACAGGTCCAGTTGCGTCGAGATGCGTCCGGGGGCGTCCAGATCGATCCAAGTGCGTCCAGATGGGTCCATGTGCGTTCAGATGGGTTCAAGTGCGTCTAGATAGATCAAAGTACGTCCAGACGGGTCCATGTGCGTCCAGATGGATCAAGGTGCGCCCAGATGGTCCAGGGGCCTTCAGATGTGTCCAGGTGCGTCCAGAGAGGTCCAGGTGCGTCCAGATGGGTTCAATTGTGTCCAGGTAGATCCAAGTGCCTCCAGATGAATCCATGTGCGTCCTATTGGATCTTAGTGCGCCCAGATGGGTCCAGGGGCGTCCAGATGTGTCCAGGTGCGTCCAGAGAGGTCCATGTGCGTCCAGAGAGGTCCATGTGCGTCCAGACGGGTTCAAGTGCGTCCAGATACATTCAAGTGCGTCCAGATGGATCCAGGTGCGCCCAGATGGGTCCGAGGCGTTCGTGTGTCCAGGTGCGTCCAGATGGTTCCAAGGAGCGTTTATGTGTCCAGGGGCGTCGAGATCCAGTTGGGACCAGATGGGTCTACATGAGTCCAGATGGCTCCTAGAGGCCCCTGCTACTAGAGTCCACGTGCGTCCAGATAGGTCCTATCGGCTCCAGATGGGTCCAGAGGAATCCAAACGGGTTCAGGAGTGTGAAGATGTCTCCAAGTGTGTCCAGACGGGTCCAGCGGTGCATCTAGGTTGCCCCTACTGGTCCCTGATTTTCAATACAATTGGGTCCAGATGAGTCTAGGTTTGTCCAGATGGGTCCAGATGCGTCCAGATGTCTCCAAGTGCGTCCAGATGGGTGCAGGTGCGTCCACATGGTTTCAAAGTGCGTTCAGATGTATCCAGGTTCGTTCAGACGGGTCCAGGTGCGTCCAGGTTGCCCCAAAGCGGCCCCTGAAATTATGTCCAATCAGGTCCAGATGGGTCCACTCTCGTCAAGAAAGCTTCTTGAGGTCCCCGCTACTAGGTCTACCCGGGTGTAACCTGGTCTAGATGGGTCCACGGGCGTCCAGATGGGTCCGGAGGCGTCCAGATGCGTCAAGATGGCATAGTGGTCCCTACTACTCGGCAGTACTAGGTCAAATCGGGTTCACATGCGTCCAGAGAGGTGCAGATGCGTTCAGGTGCGTCCAGTCACTCAAGTCCACTCTGTATACAACCAGGCCCAACACTGTCTCAACTGTGACCCCCCCCCCCCCCCCCGACCCTTCCACATTCTGCTCACGACAAATTTAAGTTACTGGTCTACTACGTTATCTCTGGTATTTCCGGTCCTTTTGTCTGACGCGTTTTGTCCGAGAGAGAAATAAACGGAGATAGTGCATCGTAGGATTACCTAAATAACTGACCCGCGTAGCCGTGACTGACTGCGAATTGCTGCGGGGGAGGACCCAGACGCATCTGGTGCTTAGGCAAAGAGTGTGTTGTGCCCACGAGACTGGACAGCGCGTTTCGTGGACGCGCGTGACGGCGCCATTCCAGCTCCAGGTCTCCGGTCCCCAGTCAATGAAGGTACGCCGACGCCCAGGCTCGGGAGAGCAGCTCAATTAAAACACAACAAATGAATCTGATCCGGGAACACTCCCACTAGCCGGGTATGTCCCAGGCAAAGTTGTAGTGCACGTCGTGTTAGGCGCGTCGTTCATTAAGTTCGAAGTTTCAAGAGCGAGAAACCGCGAATGGCAACGCCAAGCGCATGTGAGTAAAGCGCTTTGCCACAACATGCGTGCGTGCAGAAGTCGGGGTTGCCCAGACGGAAGGCGCCTTGAAACTAGACAATGACTCACGGCAACGTCAAAGCGCCTGCGAGCTCCAGGGTAGGCCATCCCGGACGACACGCGTGCGTACAGAAGTCGGGGTTGCCTACCCGGCAGGTGCCATTTGGATCTAGACGCGAACCCACAACGGCGTGGGCCGGAGGTCGGTGGTGGCCGGCCACCGCCACCTACTCGTCGTGGGCGGCCCCGACTCCCGGCCCCCTCCCCCCTGCAACCGGCCCCCGGCCGCCAGGCCTAGCGCCTAGCCATGCCTAGCTAAGCCACCTAGCCCCTGGGAGGGGACGGGGAGAGTTGCCCGTTTCCCCCTCCCAACTCCCCGCCGTGCCAGCTTCTCTCACATAGAGTCCTGAATAGCCTATACAGGACTCTACTCTCACAGCACCGCATCACCGTGCCAACATATTATGAATGGCGTGTTTACATCGGTTTGGTACGAATCAACATTATCAGTGGAATTTCGACGTTGACAGCGTTGTAGGGTGGTACATTCCATTATCTTTGATTGCAGTAAGCTTTCAAATTTTGGATCCCGTCTCGTTTGAGAATCGGTGAGATCATTCGCTCGCTAGCTTTGTTATGCTTGAAAACCTAAATAACCTCAAAGTGAATGGCTTTTGCTGAGACCAGCAGAGAATGAATAACTGTTTTGTCCAAAGTGTTAAACGGTTTCATGTTTTGTTCTCAGGTTGTCAAAGAAATGCGTTTGAAGGAGATTGGGTTGTCCTTGGATGGCAATTAAAGAGTTATCTCGGTCAAGGTGACGATGAGGCAGTCTGTCTTCCTGCTAGACATTTAATTATTGTGGAAGTAAAAGATTGTAAGGTGTGTCAATGAGTCTTTTGCTTTTAATATTGTGCCCCTATGTGTTTTTATGTTTTTGTATTGCAATGCTTTGTGCTGAGATTGTATTTGCTTGTAGCCCAATGTCCCAAAGGTAGTGCGGATAACCTTATTGCTTTGCCAAAATGTCACGATCTGATTATGTAAAGCTAACGCTGTTTTCATTTGTGTAGGTGATGTGACTGAAACATCTAATAGGAGGTGCCTCTTGCCTAATTAACTGCCAGGTCACTTAATCAGAATGGAGAAAAAAGAGAAACCAACCAAGACGAGCAAAAGTACATGTCTCAGCGGGCCGGATGAAAGATACACCAACTTTGGACAAAGTCTTGTCACTTCAATCCCTCATTTCCACTCTTCTCTTCAGAAGTATCCTTACCTCTCTTGACATTTGCCTCCATGCCTTTTCACCTGAACTGAACAATTCAAATGTGGAACTTGACCCCTTGCTGCTGAGGATGCAGCTGGTAAGGATTGTAATCATGTTTCTTTATGATATATTTTATGTTTCCAATGTCTTTCTTGCAAAGATGAGTTGTGTTGCATTATCTGTTCCAGTTTTGCTGCTATTTAAAGAACCCACCACTGAAGAGCTACTGGATTATCCTGTTAGGTCCTAAAGTGATTGACATCCTAGACAAAAACACTGAAATGTGGCCCTCAGTGAATAAGCTGTCAGTCAAAGTCCATACTTATGAATAAATTATTCAAGTAGATCATTAAAAGGTGCTCTAACTCCTAGCTTCTCCATTTACCTCCTCCTTTTCTGTTGTGTTTTCTTCAGCTTATATTCCACCCAAGTAATTTGCTTTGTGCTAAAATATCGCTGTTTGGACACCCTGCTTTCTGCAAGGTACGAATTAACTCTTCCTGTTTGTTGAGACCTAAAACTGTACCTCTTTTTTTACTTATGCACTTACCTACTATTTTCTATGATAAGTGCCAGTGCTTTGAACAAGCCCGTTGATAAATGTAGACAGGATTGTTACCTCTTCTAATGCAACACTAGATGCCTGCATGACATTTTGATGTTGCTCTGAGTGATAAGGTTTGAGCTACTGTAATAATCACATAATAATCACGAGACAACTAAATTTTCCCTTTTTACTCTGTGACTCATTCATGACAAACTCAGGGCCAAGCTGTAAGGCAAGTGGGAATAACAAAACTTAGAGATAAAGCAAATTTACTGTCCACAGAAAAATCATGGACAAAATGAAAAATACTGGTTTCATCCAAATATGGGTATCATAGAGATAAAGTAAAATGAAAAATATTGTTACCAAATATGCCTATCATATTACAATGAAAAAAATAGACAAAAAGAGAAATAACTATTCTGTAGGCAATTGAACAGTTGCAGAGGAATCTTCCTGTCTCCGTGGAGATTTTGGTTGGGTAATTGGCTTGTCTTTATCCCCCAGTGGTCTTTTCACTGTAGCTGCAGTGCGAATTAGACTGAGAATCTTTCGAATTCTTGCTCTGATGAATTTAATGTCAATTTTTTCCATCACTTCATTGTTTGATGTTCTTGGAATTGACATGTTATAGTTGTTGATTATCTCTGAGAGACATAGTAGGAGTTGGTTACACTTCTCACAGGGAAATTGATAATAATAAATAAACAGAGGTGCATGGAAAAAGAAAGCAGTGGATAACAAATTGAGGGCTACTTACTAGCTATTGCCTCCTCAAATTCCAGAGGAAAACGTACAAGCTGCTGTTGCAGAGAATCTTTATATGTGACTCTATTCAGATCATACGCAAATGATGCCAACTGCTGTTCAGAAAACATCAAGTTCAGAAGTAATTCGATTTTGGATCGTAGGGGAAGATCCTTCCTCATGATCGAATTAACTAATTTAGATTCAATAAAAATTTCTTTGTTGTTGAATGTACCAACACGTAGCTGTGAAAGGCAAAACAATAAATGTAATTGAAAAGCTATTTTTAGATGTTTGAGAGAAAGGACAGTGGCTGAGAAATCTCACATCCGTCGGAGACGAGGCATCTTCCTCTGCTGATGTAGAAGCATCCTTAATATTTATGCTGTATGCCATCTGTGGGCTGCTGTGCCTTGCATCTGAAAGTTAAGTAAATCATAGTTTGCATTATTTTTTTAGTGTGATTACATACGAGGTACTCTGGGCTGAAAAGAACACTTGCCTATAATTTGGGCAACCGCCTTGTCCAGCTTCTCTTGAAATATATTACCCAGACAGGCACACATCGTATTGAAGTACAAGCTGGGTTGAAAATTTTCCTGAAAAATCAGTGATGACAAAAAAAATAGCAACACGCAAAATATTTCATTTCAATTGCCCAGTTCAATACACTGCCCATGAAACTTACATCCTGCCTCTTCAGGAACTCTTCCAAATCGGGGAATGACCTATATAATTCAGACATGGCCATCTCTGGCATATACTTTCCCTGACAAAAATATGACAAAAAGGGATAGTTCAGTTTTTCAAACATAACTGTACCCAATGAATTCAGAAACCTTTCCACAAAAAATTTAAAGTTAGTTAAAAGGTACAAACCTGTGAATTATCAGTGTTGATTCTACTTGAAATCAGTTTAAAAGAAGAGGTCTGCAACATGGTACCATTAGTACATTTCTTTTCATCAACAGTGTTCGTCTGTGTTGAAAGAGAAAAATTAGCATGAGCTATATGATAAGATTAATATCAAACATACAGAAAAATAATGACTCACCTCTTCAAGCACATGTGATGGTGATGATGGCACAATATACATTTCATTGTCTTCAGTAACAGGGCTTACATCATCCTGCACCGTAGAATTGTTAAATTTAGAAGAAGAGGCCTGCGACATGGTACCATAGATACATTTCTTTTCATCAACAGTGTTCGTCTGTGTTGAAAGAGAAAAATTAGCATGAGCTATATGATAAGATTAATATCAAACATACAGAAACACAATGACTCACCTCTTCAAGCACATGTGATGGTGATGATGGCACAATATACATTTCATTGTCTTCAGTAACAGGGCTTACATCATCCTGCACCGTAGAATTTTTTAATTTAGAAGAAGAGGCCTGCGACATGGTACCATAAATACATTTCTTTTCATCAACAGTGTTCGTCTGTGTTGTAAGAGAAAAATTAGCATGAGCTATATGATAAGATTAATATCAAACATACAAAAAAACAATGACTCACCTCATTAATCACATGTGATGGTGATGATGGCACAATATACATTTCATTGTCTTCAGTAACAGGGCTTACATCATCCTGCACCGTAGAATTAGTTCCAGAAGAACTTGCGTCAGAATTATTTTTGTTGAGGGCCAAAATGAGGGAGGCATTGCTCCCACAACTTTTCTTTGCTTTCAATTTGTCCTGAAAAATAATTCTAGCTTGGTACTTCAAATGATAAGTATAATTTCCAATTTACTCAAATGCTGCTCACTGCTCTGGCTTTCAGAATTTCCTGAGGAACTGTGTACAGTTTCACTTCCTCTTCCTCATTCCCCTTGATCGAGTATTTTGACAATTTTACTTTAATTTTCTCAAGCTCCTGTTCTGAGGCTGGAAATAAATGCAAATGTTTACTAGAACAAGTGTTTTTTATTTGTAACGACGATACCCCACGCTAGTGACTACTCGTGGCTACCCCGCGTATCGAACACTCAGGTGCGGATTTGAGAGGGGGCAACGTGCCACTGCCCGTGCGTCCACTAGAGTTGCTTGTTCGAAGGAGTCGTGAACGTGAGCGACTCTGGACTGGACCACTCGGCCCGACGATTTCACGGACCTTCCGCTTCCGGGGTTTGTAAAGTTAGCGACGCGCACGTGCGGGGGGGGGGGGGGGGATTTGTGCTTCGGGAGATGTATGCCCCAGACAAACGCAGGTCCCGCCGCCGACCTCCCCCCCCCCCCCGCCCCCCAAGCCTCTATCAGCGCCCCACCATCTGACGCCCCGCCAAGCCCCAGCCAGGTGTGAACGGCGACAAACGCCTGCAGTGTTGAAGGACGGCAAGCCCGCGCGTCACGCGTGCGTTGCATCAACCGAGATTGCCTACCCACCAGGCGCCTGACAACCAGCGCCTCCCGTTCGAACTGAGGGCAAGCGAAAGGAAGGGGGCAGACACGTGTGGCCGGAGGGAGAGAAAGTGAAAAATCCAGAAGCGATAGAAATTAGTTGTCACCGTGGTTGCGGTCGGGAGGGGGGGGGGGGAGTATGTTGTCTGGGACAGGCAATGCAAGGAGCGCGGCGTGCACCCGAGAGACGCCCGCGCTGGCAGCTGCGGGGCTTGGCGGGGCGGCAGATGGCGTCGTCGGGGGGTAGGCGGGTAGTCGGCGGGACCTCCGTTCGTCTGGGGTGGAAGCTTAGGGTTCGAAGCTCCTGCTTTCCTCCCTCTGAATCTGGAAGGATCGGACATGCCGCTACTCGTAGCGTAGCGAGTAGTACAGCGGCTTCGGCCGTGTACGAAAGGAACCTATGTCCCCCCCCCCCCCCCAATCTTCGCAGGGGCGGCCCTCCACGATTAGTGGGGTCAATCCAAACCAGACTGCGGGGTTGGCGCGGGCTAGGGGTCGACGGCAGATCGAAAGGTGGTTTCTGATGCTGTGTCCCGGGCCAACTAGCAGCCGAAGAGCACAGTTTCCCGTAAGATCACCGAAGTTGAAGGCAGGTGTCCTGGCGAAAGTCGGGACGATATAGGTTTTGTCCTCAACGGATGGACCATCAGCCCATCATTTTTGAAACTATAAATCGTGGTTTGAAAATAGCCGGCTCCGTGGCCGAGGGGACAGCCACTCATTTAAGCTATGTACACAGATTTCGAGATTTCGTCGGATTACACCCCGTGGTTTTCGTTAATTTTAAAATTTTATTGCTTTTCTGGCTATTTCAGCCTCTTTAGGTGCTATTTTTCGGCATAAAGTCCAAGTCCAACTTTTAATTCGCAATTTTTTCAATTTGTTTTTAAAAAATTTCTAGAATTTTGTACACATGATACGCGAGTGATTCGCCCCTCGTCCGTGGCCAGCTCACTCGCACGCACGCTCGCGGCGCTCAAAGATACGCGCGTCGCTAACTTTAAAGACTCCCGGTTGACTGTCTCCTCTGGTCACCATAGTATTCGGCTAGTAACTGCTACAACATTATCACTACTGACTTAGGGTACACGGTTGAGGGATGAATCATAAACGATTTACACTAGCGGCGCGAGATCTGGGACAAGTGTAATTCTGCAAGACATCCACTTTCAAATCTGGGAGATATTCTGCGATCACGTGTGAATAAGGCCGTAATAAAATTTTAAAATGACATAACGCGTTTCAGACACCAAAGAGAGTTCACAACTCACGCTTTTGTACTGGTATAAATCGTCTTTTGGAGTTTTCCAAAGTGTAACGAAGGACCTTACCTGCCATTGCATGGATGTACAGGCGCTGCATCACATCCCCTTTGATGCGGCCATAGTTCGCCGATCGTAGTTTGAAATCTTTTGCATGACTGGGTCTGAAGCTCTCACAGACCTTTATTGTGTGCTTCCTTTTGGTCTTGGTAGAGAGGACCAAAATTTCAGAGGACCTCAGCTTTTTCAAAACTCCTGTTTTTAACTCTTGAACCACGACAAAGTAACCTTTCGCCTCCATTTTCACAAAACACTGAGTACTTCGTCCACTCGCACCGCTCTCATCCAAATCGAAACCGCCAACTTCGTCAAAACCCGCAGTCGTAATTGCTGCCAACATAATAGCTAACCTATACATTACTTGGCTTGATTTCGTTTTGTCGCATTCCAGTTTAAGTTTCAAAATTATGACTTAATTTTAATATTTAACATGTTTTCTGGTTAACTTAACGTTTTAATCACATTTCATTAACAAAAACGTGAAGTGCTAGGACCGCGGTGTCTAGTCACTCTGTGTAGTGGCTAGCCGATGGTAGCGCGCTCTGTGGTCTGTGCTCGGAACTACGAAAACACGGCACTGCACATGCGCGTCGCGCTTTGCGCTAGTTTTAGTGGTCAGTGCCCACTAAAACTATGATGCGATGGTTCAGACCACTGGTCATATTGCGACTAAAATTTGGCGATTGCGACGGGTCTCAAAATGGGCTATTTTCTGGTACGAGATTTCCGCGCGATTTTCGGAAATCGACCGTTTAGGAACCAATTCGAGGGTTTTTTATGTTTATTATGTTTACTAAATACTACTTGGGTCATTTAATTTGGGAAAAAACACAATTTTTTCGTAAGTCGCCAAAATTCTAGTTTTCTCGCAGGCAAAGATTTTGCGCGATTTTGTGCAATTTGTGCGCCCTCTGGTGGCGACTTCCTGAGGCGGGCAGCACTGGAGCGGAGCCGGCAACACTGCCCTGCCCCCTGTCGTCCTTTGACCCTTCCGCTGAAACCTCAGTGTCCATACGAATTATTCTGGTATTTGGTGTGGGAAGCAACTAGAGCCAAGCGCTTTGCTTATGTGTTTGTGACGTTATGACGTCTCGATCAACCGATTATAGGAAACATGGTTCGAAGAGGGGCCGGAGAGATGATTAGCGGGCGATGGTTCAGGTCCGTATCTTCTTGCTAGGTTACGTTGTTCGTCAGTGGTGGTAGTCAACCTCACTCTATTCTTTCTTTTTATTCTTGCTTTGACTCGGCAGGCAGCTCGGGATGCTCGAAACAACGAGGAAGGTGATCCTCTGAATGCTCCAGGTCCAGCAAACGTCGAGGTTAACCAAAATCAGGTATCAGTCGATTTCTGTTCAGTTTGTTTTTATTCCTTTTCCTGTATTGTATTTCTGTATTCTTATTTGTATTTCAGGCTTTTGATGAAGCCAATGCTGGTGATATTCCTGCACCTCTTTGTCAGCAGGTATATCATTGCTTCCATATTTCTTGTGTATCAAAAAAATTATTCTGATCTTTGTTGTTGAAAGCAACTAGAGCCAAGTGACAAACATTCGATCATCTCCTTTGAAATACTCCACAAATCTTTCTGTCACAAAACCCCCTATTGATTAGAGCCGTGTGTTCTGTGTTCTTTTGGATGCAATTAATAAGATTAATTATGTTGTAATCTCACTCTGATAATCAGCCTCAATCTGTGATAGTTGAATCAGAAGAATAGAGTCTGAAAGTCATGACCGTTTCCCACTGTTTTAGGCCCAGAACGTGTGGAATCAGCAGTGGAAGTGGTTCTCAAAGTTTACCCGCCCAAGCGAGGGCACCACTAACAAATTACGAAGGGAGCACAGTAAGTACTGTAGTTAATCTAATTTTGTGCATAATCATCTGTCTTGCTCATGTTTTTCCGAGATTGTTGATGGATCATAATTGTTTTCAGGATTTTGCGGAAGACAGTGATGAAGACAGTGACTGGAGTGCAGAGCTAAATGAACCTGACATTGATTTGGAAGATGACCTGCATGGTGATGTTGAAGATGATGATGAAAATAATGTGTTCTACATCAATGAAGAAATTGGTCTTCTAGCAGAGGGTAGCAGTGACGAAGATGAAAACCTTCAAGGCAATAACTTCAATTTCCAGCATGCTAGTCTCCAAGCCCCTTATGTATTCACTGTGCCTAGGACTGTAAGAGATGTTCTGTTAGAATTGGCACTCTCTCTAAAACACAGATGGACTTATGAAAGTCTCATACAGTCCTTTCGAAGTAAAAATACATTGGCAGGAATGAAGTTGCTTCCAACATCGAAAAGCGAACTGTGGAAAATACTGGGGCAAAATGATGCTGGAATAGCCGTTCACCTTTACTGTGATTGTAAGCGCTACCTTGGGAGAAAGAAGACATTGCCTGAAAGACATGCTTGTGCTTGTGGGAGAGAGGTTGACATGAAGAAATCAAAGCACTTTTATGTGCTCAGTTTGAAAAAACAACTGGAGCTCTTCATGGCTACCCCTGGAGTTGTAGAGGCTCTAGGGTATAGAAACAATCAGAGAAGGCGTGAGGGCCTTGGTGATATTCACGATGGTGCTAAGTACAAGGGACTGCTTCAGTTGTTGCGTCGGTTTGACTTGACGTACGTAATAGCAGCTGATGGATGTAGGGCTCGGAAAGGTGCTAAAGCAACTGTCTTTCCGATCTACATTAGAATAAATGAGCTGCCACCAAATTTGCGGCAGAAGTTCATTTTCTTGATAGGAGTGTATGTTGGTATTGGTGATCCAGAGATGAGTGCCTATCTCCTACCCATTGTTCAGCAACTCAACAAATTGAACACTGAAGGCTTCTGGTGGAATCATGATGGTCAGCAAGTGAACTCGCGTCTCTTTCCAACTGTGATGGCAGTTGATGGCAAGGCCCGATGGCAATTGTTAAACATGTCAACCCACAACTCTGAGTATGGTTGCACTATGTGTCTGATTAAGGGTGTGCGGATTGGTTCCACTGTGCGCTACCCTAACAAAGAGCATGAAGATGTGCCCCCTTATGAATACCGCACTGATGCTGGTATGAGGGCTGACATGGCTGCTGCAGAGCGTTCTGGAAAACCTGTTCATGGACACAAAGGTTTAACACCCCTAATGGCCTTAAACCACTTCGACTTGGCTCATGGTCAGGCCTTTGATGACCTTCACAATTTTTATGAATGTTCTGCTGCTGTTTTGACAGAGTTGGTAATCAAGGAAGTCAGAAAAGTTGATGACATGGGTGAGGAAGTATTCATGGCTGTTCTGGATGCCAGAATGAAAACAATCAAGACTCCAAGCAAAATATCAAGAAAGCCTGATGATTGTAAGATGCAGAACAGGGCTCAAATGAAAGGATCCCAGTGGAGAAACTGGATCATATATTATGCAGTTCCATGCCTGCAAGGTCTGCTTGAGCAAAAGTATATTCTTTTGTTTGAGTACTTGTCAAATGGAATATACTTATTGACTCAAGACTGTATTCAGCCTGAAGACCTCATTAGAGCAAAGAGAATTTTGAACCTCTTCTTGAACACCTTTGAAGAAACATTTGGCATAGAAAAAACACGGCTTAACATCCATGCCTCTAAACATGCCATTGAATGTGTTGAATTCTGGGGATCATGCTGGGCATACAGTACGTTTAGCTTCGAGTCGTGGAATAAGCAAATAATGGACACCGTAACATCTCCCAATGGTGCAGCTCTTCAGATCATTACGAGACACCTCCTTGTCATGCACTTAGAGTTGGCAATGCAAGATCAAAATCTAAGTCCTGACATCAAAGATGAGATGTGCAGGATTCTTGAAAGGAAAGTTCACTCTCGCTGTCGTCTTGTCAGAGATCATATTTATGTTATGGGCCCCTCCAAAGAGAGGATTCTCACTCCAGAAGAGGCAGCAGTTTTGCTCAGGGAAAATCTTCAGACTGACACAGTCCATGTTCACAAGAAGCTTTTGCTGGGAGGAGTTCATTATTCATTCATCCACACTTCTAAACCGGAGTCGAAGTCAAACAACACTGTGATCTTCACTCATCAAAACACTTTTTGTACTATAGAAAACATTGTTACTTTTGCAACTGATCAAGAGGAAGTTTGTGGCTTGTTTGTCATGGAACATGCTGTCCAACCGGGAACTTTTCAACATGCTAGACATATTTGTGGTCTTCTGCCTAGAGAAAATGATATTTTTCATTTTGTTCGTGTTGATGAAGTTCGTGCTCCAGTGATTTCCATCAGTGTAGTCAACAAAACCTATCTCGTTCCTATGCCAAATACTTATGAAATAGATTAGGAAAACTACTCTAGAATGATGTGTTGTGTTTGGAAGACAGTAATGGGTAATGCAAGGTAATAATGAGATGATGAGATGACAAGGAACTGTATTGAACGTATTTCCTTGTTGCATTGTTGTTAAATAGAAAGAGTCTTGATTTTATCTTGCTGCTGACCTGTTCTGTGTGCTCGTGCCATGTAAGCTTATAATTCAGGTTCAGCCCTAAAAATATTGTATGGTTCATCTCTAATTTTTTGTCTTGAACAGTTATGTCAATTCCTTCATATTCCTAAGGAAAAAATGCATGAAGTTGCTCTTAGAGACATTAGTTATCAGGTTTAAGTACTCTAGATATTCTGTTACATCCTCTGTGACTTGTTTGGCTAAGGAGCCAGCTTTATCCTGCGAGTTAAGCACAGCTGAGCCATTACCTTTTGATACCAATGTTATATATGTTGCTAATTCATTCACTTAGGATAGAAACAGAATTGTCCTAAAATTGATCCTTGTGGGACCCCATATTCCACTTCTGGAAATTCTGACTTTTTGAAGTCACCGTCCATTAAGTCTATTTCTACATTTGTTTTCTGTTTGATAAATAGGAATCCAACCAGTCCAACAGGACTCCTCTGATGGCACATCTTTCTAAGATTTCTTTGAGTTTTTTGTGATCTACACAATTTAAAGCTTTTGAGAGAAATATTCACAGTATTTTGGTCTTTTGCCTGATAGCCTTAATAATAGTGCAAGTTGCTTGTGCTGCTGCACTGACCATTGACTTTCCTTTTTAAAAACTGAATCAGTCAACCAATATTAATAAGTTGTGCATTTTGAGAAATTTATCAAGTTTAACATTGAGCAGCTTTTTGATGTACATCTGCTAAAATACAGATAGTGATGACACCCGTCTATTGATCTCTGGCTGAAATTCATTATCTTTTTAAAGAGTGCCTTAATTTACTTAACTGTAGTATTTACTATAAATTTTACCATCTCTATGTGATATGTGGAAATAAATAAATTTGTTTTATCTCTGATTTGTTTTGATATTCACACTTGCCTTAGTTTGGCCCTGAGTTTGTCATGAATGCGTTATGTAAGAGTAGAGGGTCACAGTGATAACATAAGTTGTCTTGTGATTTTTGTTACCTGAAACCTCATTACTAAGGGTGCCATTGATGTGTCATGCAGATAGTGTTGCATTAGCAGGAAGCAGGGTTATTTTGCACTAAGCACAATACGTGAGACCATTAAAATAAACTATCTTGAGAATCACAATTAGGACATCACTGTAATAACTGCAATGTCTCTTCAAAAATTGTACATAAAGCTTTGCGTAAGTGTGCATTGTCTGCAAACTAGGGGTCAAACTGTACAAACTGGGAGACTCGGTTTCTTTCTAGGATGAAATACAGAACATAACTGACAGCTAGGAGCCAAATAACTTCAAAGTTGTTACACATCAATATAAATTGAGAAAATATGGTTGAAATAAATAATCTTCACACATCCTGTTAATATAACAGCAAAGGTAGAGGTAAAAGAAGAGGCTAGGAGTTAAAGGACCTTTTTATAACGCACTTGAGACATTTTTTCATGGGTATTCATTGAGGGCCACATTTCGGTATTTTAGTCTGGGATGTCAATCACTTAAAGACCTAACAGGCTAATCCAGTAGCTCTTCAGTGGTGGGTTCTTTAAATAGCAGCAAAACTGGAACAGATAATGCAACACAACTCATCTTTGCAAGAAAGACATTGGAAACATAAAATATATCATAAAGAAACATGATTACAATCCTTACCAGCTGCATCCTCAGCAGCAAGGGGTCAAGTTCCACATTTGAATTGTTCAGTTCAGGTGAAAAGGCATGGAGGCAAATGTCAAGAGAGGTAAGGATACTTCTGAAGAGAAGAGTGGAAATGAGGGATTGAAGTGACAAGACTTTGTCCAAAGTTGGTGTATCTTTCATCCGGCCCGCTGAGACATGTACTTTTGCTCGTCTTGGTTGGTTTCTCTTTTTTCTCCATTTTGATTAAGTGACCTGGCAGTTAATTAGGCAAGAGGCACCTCCTATTAGATGTTTCAGTCACATCACCTACACAAATGAAAACAGCGTTAGCTTTACATAATCAGATCGTGACATTTTGGCAAAGCAATAAGGTTATCCGCACTACCTTTGGGACATTGGGCTACAAGCAAATACAATCTCAGCACAAAGCATTGCAATACAAAAACATAAAAACACATAGGGGCACAATATTAAAAGCAAAAGACTCATTGACACACCTTACAATCTTTTACTTCCACAATAATTAAATGTCTAGCAGGAAGACAGACTGCCTCATCGTCACCTTGACCGAGATAACTCTTTAATTGCCATCCAAGGACAACCCAATCTCCTTCAAACGCATGTCTTTGACAACCTGAGAACAAAACATGAAACCGTTTAACACTTTGGACAAAACAGTTATTCATTCTCTGCTGGTCTCAGCAAAAGCCATTCACTTTGAGGTTATTTAGGTTTTCAAGCATAACAAAGCTAGCGAGCGAATGATCTCACCGATTCTCAAACGAGACGGGATCCAAAATTTGAAAGCTTACTGCAATCAAAGATAATGGAATGTACCACCCTACAACGCTGTCAACGTCGAAATTCCACTGATAATGTTGATTCGTACCAAACCGATGTAAACACGCCATTCATAATATGTTGGCACGGTGGTGCGGTGCTGTGAGAGTAGAGTCCTGTATAGGCTATTCAGGACTCTATGTGAGAGAAGCTGGCACGGCGGGGAGTTGGGAGGGGAAACGGGCAACTCTCCCCGTCCCCTCCCAGGGGCTAGGTGGCTTAGCTAGGCATGGCTAGGCGCTAGGCCTGGCGGCCGGGGGCCGGTTGCAGGGGGAGGGGGCCGGGAGTCGGGGCCGCCCACGACGAGTAGGTGGCGGTGGCCGGCCACCGCCGACCTCCGGCCCACGCCGTTGTGGGTTCGAGTCTAGATCCAAATGGCACCTGCCGGGTAGGCAACCCCGACTTCTGTACGCACGCGTGTCGTCCGGGATGGCCTACCCTGGAGCTCGCAGGCGCTTTGACGTTGCCGTGAGTCATTGTCTAGTTTCAAGGCGCCTTCCGTCTGGGCAACCCCGACTTCTGCACGCACGCATGTTGTGGCAAAGCGCTTTACTCACATGCGCTTGGCGTTGCCATTCGCGGTTTCTCGCTCTTGAAACTTCGGACGAACTTAATGAACGACGCGCCTAACACGACGTGCACTACAACTTTGCCTGGGACATACCCGGCTAGTGGGAGTGTTCCCGGATCAGATTCATTTGTTGTGTTTTAATTGAGCTGCTCTCCCGAGCCTGGGCGTCGGCGTACCTTCATTGACTGGGGACCGGAGACCTGGAGCTGGAATGGCGCCGTCACGCGCGTCCACGAAACGCGCTGTCCAGTCTCGTGGGCACAACACACTCTTTGCCTAAGCACCAGATGCGTCTGGGTCCTCCCCCGCAGCAATTCGCAGTCAGTCACGGCTACGCGGGTCAGTTATTTAGGTAATCCTACGATGCACTATCTCCGTTTATTTCTCTCTCGGACAAAACGCGTCAGACAAAAGGACCGGAAATACCAGAGATAACGTAGTAGACCAGTAACTTAAATTTGTCGTGAGCAGAATGTGGAAGGGTCGGGGGGGGGGGGGTCACAGTTGAGACAGTGTTGGGCCTGGTTGTATACAGAGTGGACTTGAGTGACTGGACGCACCTGAACGCATCTGCACCTCTCTGGACGCATGTGAACCCGATTTGACCTAGTACTGCCGAGTAGTAGGGACCACTATGCCATCTTGACGCATCTGGACGCCTCCGGACCCATCTGGACGCCCGTGGACCCATCTAGACCAGGTTACACCCGGGTAGACCTAGTAGCGGGGACCTCAAGAAGCTTTCTTGACGAGAGTGGACCCATCTGGACCTGATTGGACATAATTTCAGGGGCCGCTTTGGGGCAACCTGGACGCACCTGGACCCGTCTGAACGAACCTGGATACATCTGAACGCACTTTGAAACCATGTGGACGCACCTGCACCCATCTGGACGCACTTGGAGACATCTGGACGCATCTGGACCCATCTGGACAAACCTAGACTCATCTGGACCCAATTGTATTGAAAATCAGGGACCAGTAGGGGCAACCTAGATGCACCGCTGGACCCGTCTGGACACACTTGGAGACATCTTCACACTCCTGAACCCGTTTGGATTCCTCTGGACCCATCTGGAGCCGATAGGACCTATCTGGACGCACGTGGACTCTAGTAGCAGGGGCCTCTAGGAGCCATCTGGACTCATGTAGACCCATCTGGTCCCAACTGGATCTCGACGCCCCTGGACACATAAACGCTCCTTGGAACCATCTGGACGCACCTGGACACACGAACGCCTCGGACCCATCTGGGCGCACCTGGATCCATCTGGACGCACTTGAATGTATCTGGACGCACTTGAACCCGTCTGGACGCACATGGACCTCTCTGGACGCACATGGACCTCTCTGGACGCACCTGGACACATCTGGACGCCCCTGGACCCATCTGGGCGCACTAAGATCAGGGGGCGGCCACGGCCTGGGGGAGCGCTGATTCTATGCTGGCCGCCACGGGTTTCGCTCGGGGTCCCAGCGGCCGCCTGCCCGGGGTCTCTAAATATGTTCAAAAATCACTTATCTTGCTCTCATTAACTCAAGAGGGGATATTTCCGGAAGCTTAAAGGATTAGCACATTTAATAACCTCAATCACGAGGCGTTTTGGTGAGGATAAGTATTTTTAAACATAAAAATAAGCTACGGACGGGTCAGGTGGAAGGCCGACATCGTGTCGTACTTTCGCTTTTTTTCCACTTTCCGTCCGTTTTTTCACTAATCTTGTAATGACACAATTCGTTCGCCATCCTTAGAACTGTGCACTGAGCCTATCCGAAAGCCGTTTCAATGTATTTTACTGAAATGGCAGCATAAAATGTGGAAAGTCGATACGGGCCCAAAACGGAAGTGCCGATTTTAACAATTTTTATAACATGTTTCTCGCGACAAACATAGGTTATGTTTGGTACCAGTACACCCGGCATACGATTCTCCGTCTTTAGCAAACTCGAGTTTTGCGAAATGAAGCTTGATTTTAGAGAATAAGGAAAAGAGCCAGGGCATTGCAAGGCATTGCAAAGCACTGCTAAAACGGCCTCCATTTTGTGGAGCTTAATGCACGAGAACTACTCACCGAATCACAAAAATACACACACAAATCCGAGGCAGAATTAGTTCCGAATCTCCATTGTAAGTTTCATCACAATCCGAAAACACTACAACTCACAATCAATTATTTCCTGAATAAACACAAATTCGCGTCGTTTTCGTCGCTCCGCGGCCATGGTTGACTGGGTTGGGTATGAGAAATTACGCGCTCGGCTCGCCTCGTCGGTTGTTCGGCTCGGCTCGGCTCCATTGCTCGCCCTCGCGTCTCTCCACAACATCAACAAAGCAACTTCAGCTTGGAACTTGGGCTGCTTTCTTCGACCCTTCGTATTTTCTGAATGTGAGTACTTTTTGTAAAATGTTTCCCCGAATCGTGCTTCCCCGGAAGCTACCCGCACTGTGTTTTCTTGACGAAATAGCGTTTTCTTTCAACTCTATGCCGGCCGGCATTCATTTCGGGCCCCTCTATGGTCTGGGATTATCCATGAAATTGATTCTGCCTGCCAAATATTTCTCTGTCTACAATAATTTTGCTAGACCGGCCCATTCTAAGACTTCACTGGGTGGTTTGTTTTTGTTTTTTTAACCTCGATTCAAGTTTCATTGTCAACATAGCCAAGTTGTGAGGGGTTGGTTGTGCAATCACAACACATTGTATGGATGCAGCCACACCCCACACACCTGTTTGATTAATTTGGTACAGTCCACCCCAATTTAGCTCAGGTGTGTTTGAGACTAATATCAGATCCCTCCGATAAAATTCTCCTGCCACTGCAGACCTAGAAAACGTCTGCTCTTGTCGCCCTGATGGCCAGGATGACAACATGTACTGAATGCAACAAGTGTCCTAATATGTGAACTTTCTATTTTTTGCAATAGCAACATGAGCTCGGAGGACATGTTTGCAGATACTTCGCCTGGCAGCCTCTCGCCCAGGTCATTGGGTTCAGTATCAGTGGACTCTTCTTTATCATTGCCATCAGATTTTGAGGTAACATTTTGTGATTGTTTAAAATGATGTAAGAATTACAATTGTAACATATAATTGATATACCTTTTTTTTCAGATTTCAGATTTTTGTGGTTCAGATGAAGAAAGTGGTGAACATACCGATGCTGACCAAAGTGATGAAAATACCGATGCTGACCAAAGTGGTGAAAATACCAATGTTGACCAAAGTGGTGAAAATACCGATGCAGAGACATGTTTTGTTGCGGGTGATGCTGACAATGAAATGGAGCAGGTGTGTTATATGCAATGAGCCTTTCTTACCACCATACATATATAGCAGTGCCCTTTTTTTTTCTTAGGAATGAATGACAAAAGTACACATATTCAAATTGTTGAGTAATGGTGTGCAATAATTTTTTTTTATTTTCTTTCACATTCAGACTGCTCCTAGAGGAAGATTGAGGAGAAGAGGTAGGTTTAGGAAAGGCTTTCTAAAACAGAAGAGGAGGACAGGAGAGCGAAGCAGGAGCTTAAGCTCTAGCCAGTATTCGAGCCAGAGTCGAGATCCATCAGTGGTATGCAAGGGTTGCTGTTTTTGAAACCTGAATGAACCAGGCCTATAGTCTGTTAATTTTAATTTTTTTGTTTGGATCCTAGGGCTCTTATTCAGATGCAGTTGGGGATATCCTAATTGCAGACCTCACTGATGAAGAACCTGAAGTAGTTTCCTGCAACTCAACACAGCCTTCTGAGGGAGATGTGACCACGGGAGAGAATGAAGATTATGATGATGTGGAACAGAGATCAGAGCATGCCAAAGGAGAGGTAAGATTGAACTTTGCTGCTGCTTAGCATGCAAACACTCGTGGCCTATTAATAAAATGTTACCTCATTGAAAATTGTTTAATTTCAGATTAAACCCACTGTGAAAAGAAGGAGGAAAAAAAAGATTGGGAGGATAAAAAAATATGATTGGATTAACCAGCCAGCTGGGAAAGTATGTATTACTTTTTAAGTGGAAAGGAGACATTATTTATGGGCTCCTTAAAATATTTACTTATCTTTCCCTTCCTTTTAATCAAAATGAATATAACAGGTCACTGGTGCTGAGCAAAATGTGCAAGATTTGGGACCAGAGAAAAAAGATTTTGGGACTTCTATTGAAATGCAGGATTTGAAAATGTCTATGGAATCTGCTTCATCCAATTTGTCAGGAAATGTATGTATCTGTATTTTTTCAATGGTTACTTCTATTCATTTCTGAATATAACTATATTCTGTTTTTTTTTTTTTTTTTTTTTTCAGGAAATTTTGACTGCAGTTGCTGACTATTTAAAACTCACTGTTGACAACTGGGTGGTATTGCTATCAGATGGCATTTTAACGCTCTGCAAAATGGTCAATCCTATGAATCCTTTTGTAGAGAAAGCAATTACTTGGAATGGTAAGGAAGTGAACTTCTTGATTCATAACTCACCACTGAATTCAAAAAATCCATGTTGGAGTATCAGGAGGCCTGATCCACAGAATTTTGGAAGTGTGGCTGACTACCTTACTGCCATGTCAAACAGACTTGAATACTTTGAGGTTTGCAGTGGCATTCAGTCTCACCAGCATATTTGGAGCAAATTTTCTGATGGAACTTGTATAGAAACTCTTTCGGGGTCACCTGTAATGCGATCTGAGAAGTGTTGCTACTTACGTGTGTATGCTGGGAGATGTGGTTATTGCCATCATATTTTAAAGAAAATACTTGACCATGAGAGGAAGTATTCAAAAAAAGACCATGATCGTGATCTGAGCAAAGTTAACAATAGATATTTATCTAAAGATGATCTAGAAAAGAAATGCAAAAGGATTGAACTAGAAAAGAAGATGTCAAAACAAGCAGTAAGAAGGCTTAGAAAAAGAATTGACATTCTTCTGAAAAAAAAATCAGAGAAAATTGATTGTGAGTTAAGTGGAGAATTTGAGATAATTATGAGTGAGAACATTCACAACATGTCAGCAATGGAAAAAATATTTTGGGAGCAACAGAGAACAGCTCTCAGTAAAAGAGTAAAAGGAGCTTCTAAAACCATGCGGTGGCACCCAGCCATGATAAGATTAGCTCTACAACTTAGAATGCTTTCACCTGCAGCCTATGATTTTGTCTCAGGTTTTTTATCTCTGCCTTCCAAACGTCGACTCTTTGATTATTCCCAGTTCACAGAAGTTAAAGAAGGAGTTCAGGAAGATCTTCTTAAGAAGCTCCATGAAACTATAGAACGTGAATGTCCTGATGATTATCAGAAGTACTTTAACTTATTACTGGATGAGATGACGATCAGGTCAGATCTTGTGTACAATGCTCGGACTGGTGAGGTAGTAGGTTTCACAAATCTTACTACGCTGGAAGAGGCACTGGCTTCACTTGAAGCAGAAATTCAAGGGAAGTCTTATGAGAAACGTTTGGCAAAGAAAGTTCTCGCATTCATGATTACTGGAGCATCAAATAATATTCGTTTTGTCCCAGCTTTTTATACCAGTGATGACTTATCAGCAGCCCAGTTATACACAAGATCATGGGAAGTAATTTATAGTGTAGAAGAGGCAGGGGCAAAGATCCTAGCTTTAATTTGTGATGGGGCAAGCATCAACAGAAAGTTCATCAACTTGCACTCAAATGGAGGTGATAAAAATTTTGTTCACGCCACAGCTAACTCAGCTGCTGGAGAATCAAGAAATCTGTTTTTCATGCTTGATCCTCCACACCTCATCAAGACATTTCGCAATTGTTTTGCAAATTCTTTTAGCCACAGAAACTCCAGAGCTCTGTGTAATAACAATCAAGAGCTTTCTTGGAAAGTGATTGAAGAACTACTGAATATCATTAAGACAGATAAATACAAAGACACAAAACTAACTGATGCTCATGTTTATCTCACAAGTTTCAGCTGTATGAAAGTTAGTTATGCAGTTCAAGTTTTTAGTAATTCCGTGGCCAAAGCTCTACAAAAGTACAAGGATAGACTTACTGAAAAGGGCCTCTACAATGAAGAAATTGTGCGATTCATTTTACAAATGAATCGATGGTTTGATTGTTTAAATGGTGGGGTACACAGCAAGAAAAAGGATGACAATAGTGATTTATTAGAGTACACATCAATAGCAGACCCCCGATTTGACTTTCTTCAAAATGAATTCCTAGCATATTTAGAAAATTGGGAAAATTTTGCATCCAACAGAGAAGGAACTTATTCAAAGGAAGAAAGGTCAAGAATGATTATCAGTTACCAATCACTGCAGGCTATAAAAATTTCAACTCACTCATTCATAGCAATCACAAAATTTTTATTGGAAGAAAAGGCTCCAAGTGTCTCTGCAAGAAATTTTAATCAGGACCCTTTAGAACAGTATTTCTCAGACCAAAGAAGAGTTAGAGGAGCAGATAACAACCCTACTGTGAAGCAATTTGGACATTCGAGAGTGGCTTTTGAGGCAGTTGGCTGTGGGCAAAGGACTTCAGGTGGAAAGCGGGGCAACACTGAGGACTTAAGGCAAATGGTAGTGGATGCTTCTCCTGTTCCTGCGAGGAAGAGGCCAAAAAAAGAATGAAGGCATGCTTCTGAAGTCTTGTTTGTGAATACCTTCCTTAAGTTGTTACTAATTGTACTTACTGTGACGCATATATGCAACTTTAAACTCTTAGTGTTATTTAGCTATGGTTATAGTAACAGTGTATTTCTGTTTCTGTTTATTTTCTATTCTGGTGCCGTGTCTAGCTGCACTGTGTGACAATTTGTGTCTTACTAATAATGCAACTGAGTGCACAATAAAACAAACATTTCTAGTAAATTAGTTAATTACAATTTATTACCTTTTCAATTCAGGTACAGCTGAAATCTCAAGCAGAGAAATCATGTGATTTATTATTTTAGAAAAAGAAAGTAGGTCAGATGAAATTTCAAAATTACAAAGTAATAGGCAGACAACAGGATTCAAAAGAAGGAAAAAAAAAAAATCACGAATATGACAACAGATAGTTTTACAATAACACAAGATATAATGAAGGAAACAAACAAATGTTACATCATAAAAAAAACATTCTGAAAACAATTCACTTTGAACTCCCACTTCCCCTTGAAGATTTCTGTCTACTAGAAGTGCGGGTTGGATTACTTGTGGGTGGTGGTGTGTTCTTAGATTGTCTAGAAGCCCGAGTACGCTTTGTTGAGGCAACAGGCTGTTCCTGCTGCGTACTCTCACTTGTAGGTTTGGGTCTAGTGTGCTGTCCAGTTGTTGAAGTCTGCTTTCGGAGGGTAGGCTTTTGACTGGAAGTTGAAGCTCGATCTTCAGACTGACAGGCAACAGCCCGTTGCTGTTGTGCACTCTTCCTTGCAGGTTTGGTTCTTGTGTGTTGGCCAGTTGCAGCAGTCTGCTTTTGTGAGGTAGACTTAATATTAGAGGTTGAGGCACCATCTTCAGGATGGGTAGTCACTGATTTCAGTGTTGAAGCACCAGTCGATTTAGGTTGGGTACCCTTACGCCTGGAGGTGGACTCACGAGCTGAGCTTGATGCCGAAGGGGCTGCTGAAGGATCATCTGGGTCATCATCATTTTCTGTTATGTCAGCCACTGGGTTCCTCTTCAAGTTGGTTCTGAGGGACACAGATGAGGCTTTTTGTTTTCTCTTCACTTTATCTAAATTCCTTTTAGCATCCAGTTTCCCTGATAAGTCTGCTAAACTTTTTACGAGATCATGAATGAAATCCATGGCTAAATCTTCTGACAGTATGCCACGGGTAAGTTCACGTACATGATCGAGAAGAATGAGATTCTCAGCATCAGTCAGACTTTCAAAAACAAATTTGGCTGTACAAGCAGATCCACTAGCCAGCTGCCTTTGCATAATTCTTTCAACTCCCAAAAAAAAATTAAATGCAGCAGTACTAAGAGTTATGGTATTATCTTCCCAAAGTTCAGGATTCAGAAATAGATCACTGTTGATTGTTTTTGTTGACTGAATAAATCTTACTTGCAGACACTTACAACGTAAAACCCAGGTACTGTTTCTAGTTTTCCATCCAAACTTAAACACAGCTCTAAGCAAATTTCCAATGTGCTTCCTAAAAGTTTCCTTCTCCTCTTCTTTCATAGTGTACTGTTCATACACAGCCAAATGCTTTGCTTTCATGTTATAAAAGACTTTTTCTTGAATTTTCTCCATGATCTTTGAAGAAATCCTCCACACCAGTCTCTTAAGTACTCTGTCCGGTTTATCACATAGCTGTTCAGGTGCACAGTGTATAAGCTTGCTTTTGATGTCTTCACAAAACACGGGGTTTGCTAGCAAGCCGTTGAGATTTTTCAAAGCATCTTCATACTGGGCTGAGGGCATTACTTTGGTCCTCAAAAGAACACAATCCATAACAGGTTGAGATATTGCTTCCACCAACAAGGGCACATCCAAATTGCAGGTTTGAGATAGAGCTGCCACACATTCCCTCTTTAAAGCACCCATTGGACCCACAGCAGGTTCTTCATTAATTTCTCTCAGAGCTTCCTTGAAAAAATCAAAGAGTAAAGGACGAATTTCTTGCTCTAATGGCTTCCTCGAATTATAATCTGAATAAAACGAAAAACAAATATTTAACAAAGCAGCTTGAAAATTATTTCAAAATTTGATACAGTTTCCAAAATACAGTATAAACTTAAGACTTAAGCAAGCAAGTAGCACAAAACATAAGTAATCATGGAAGTTTCTGAATAGTAACCATCCATTAATTTTATGCAGCGCCATATGTCTTGTGAAGCCCGATCTTGTTTTTAAAAACTTCTGACACTCAGGGCATACTTGTCCTCCATTAACACCTAGAGGAGTGGTGTCAACAGGAGCAGCAGACCCAACCACATCACTCAGCTCTATGGGAGTGGAACCCAATGACCCAGGCGAGAGGTTGCCAGGCAAAGTATTTGCAAACATGTCCTCCGAGCTCATGTTGCTACTGCAAAAAATAGAAAGTTCACATATTAGGACACTTGTTGCATTCAGTACATGTTGTCATCCTGGCCATCAGGGCGACAAGAGCAGACGTTTTCTAGGTCTGCAGTGGCAGGAGAATTTTATCGGAGGGATCTGATATTAGTCTCAAACACACCTGAGCTAAATTGGGGTGGACTGTACCAAATTAATCAAACAGGTGTGTGGGGTGTGGCTGCATCCATACAATGTGTTGTGATTGCACAACCAACCCCTCACAACTTGGCTATGTTGACAATGAAACTTGAATCGAGGTTAAAAAAACAAAAACAAACCACCCAGTGAAGTCTTAGAATGGGCCGGTCTAGCAAAATTATTGTAGACAGAGAAATATTTGGCAGGCAGAATCAATTTCATGGATAATCCCAGCCCATAGAGGGGCCCGAAATGAATGCCGGCCGGCATAGAGTTGAAAGAAAACGCTATTTCGTCAAGAAAACACAGTGCGGGTAGCTTCCGGGGAAGCACGATTCGGGGAAACATTTTACAAAAAGTACTCACATTCAGAAAATACGAAGGGTCGAAGAAAGCAGCCCAAGTTCCAAGCTGAAGTTGCTTTGTTGATGTTGTGGAGAGACGCGAGGGCGAGCAATGGAGCCGAGCCGAGCCGAACAACCGACGAGGCGAGCCGAGCGCGTAATTTCTCATACCCAACCCAGTCAACCATGGCCGCGGAGCGACGAAAACGACGCGAATTTGTGTTTATTCAGGAAATAATTGATTGTGAGTTGTAGTGTTTTCGGATTGTGATGAAACTTACAATGGAGATTCGGAACTAATTCTGCCTCGGATTTGTGTGTGTATTTTTGTGATTCGGTGAGTAGTTCTCGTGCATTAAGCTCCACAAAATGGAGGCCGTTTTAGCAGTGCTTTGCAATGCCTTGCAATGCCCTGGCTCTTTTCCTTATTCTCTAAAATCAAGCTTCATTTCGCAAAACTCGAGTTTGCTAAAGACGGAGAATCGTATGCCGGGTGTACTGGTACCAAACATAACCTATGTTTGTCGCGAGAAACATGTTATAAAAATTGTTAAAATCGGCACTTCCGTTTTGGGCCCGTATCGACTTTCCACATTTTATGCTGCCATTTCAGTAAAATACATTGAAACGGCTTTCGGATAGGCTCAGTGCACAGTTCTAAGGATGGCGAACGAATTGTGTCATTACAAGATTAGTGAAAAAACGGACGGAAAGTGGAAAAAAAGCGAAAGTACGACACGATGTCGGCCTTCCACCTGACCCGTCCGTAGCTTATTTTTATGTTTAAAAATACTTATCCTCACCAAAACGCCTCGTGATTGAGGTTATTAAATGTGCTAATCCTTTAAGCTTCCGGAAATATCCCCTCTTGAGTTAATGAGAGCAAGATAAGTGATTTTTGAACATATTTAGAGACCCCGGGCAGGCGGCCGCTGGGACCCCGAGCGAAACCCGTGGCGGCCAGCATAGAATCAGCGCTCCCCCAGGCCGTGGCCGCCCCCTGCTAAGATCCAATAGGACGCACATGGATTCATCTGGAGGCACTTGGATCTACCTGGACACAATTGAACCCATCTGGACGCACCTGGACCTCTCTGGACGCACCTGGACACATCTGAAGGCCCCTGGACCATCTGGGCGCACCTTGATCCATCTAGACGCACATGGACCCGTCTGGACGTACTTTGATCTATCTAGACGCACTTGAACCCATCTGAACGCACATGGACCCATCTGGACGCACTTGGATCGATCTGGACGCCCCCGGACGCATCTCGACGCAACTGGACCTGTCTGGACGCATCTGGACCCATCTGGACACGGGACCCGGTTGGTTTAAGCAGGTACCACTAGAAGTCTTGTGGACTTATGTGGCCCCTTCTGGACCCGATTGGACACGATTGGACCTAGGACTTGGAGGACTCCAGTAGGACCCAAGAACGGCCACATCTGGACCCAACTGGATCTCGACGCCCCTGGACACATCTGCACGCATCTGGACGTACCTGGACCCATCTGGACGCACCTGGACTCATCTGGACGCATGTGGACCCTAATAGCAGGGGCCTCTAGGAGCCTTCTGGACGCGTGTGGACCTATCTGGACCCAACTGGTTCTCGACGCCCCTGGACACATCTGGACTCATCTGGACGTACCTGGACCCATCTGGTCGTACCTGGACTCATCTGGACGCATGTGGACCCTAGTAGCAGGGGACTCTAGGAGCCTTCTGGACGCATGTAGACCTATCTGGACCCAACTGGTTCTCGACGCCGCTAGACATTTCTGGACCCATCTGGACGTACCTGGACCCATCTGGTCGTACCTGGACTCATCTGGACGCATGTGGACCCTACTAGCAGGGGCCTCTAAGAGCCTTCTGGACGCATGTAGACCTATCTGGACCCAACTGGTTCTCCACGCCGCTAGACATATCTGGACCCATCTGGACGCACTTGGATCGATCTGGACGCCCCCGGACGCATCTCGACGCAACTGGATCTATCTGGACGCATTTGGACCCATCTGGACACTATTGTACCCGGTCGGTTTTAGCAGGTACCCCTAGAAGTCATGTGGACTTATGTGGGCCCTTCTGGACCCGATTGGACACGATGGACCTAGGACTTGGAGGACTCGAGTAGGACCCAAGAACGGCCACATAGGACGCCGTGGACACTTCAGGACTCGACTAGGTCCACACTGGACGCGGTGGACGCCGAGCAGGACCCATTGCATCCATATAGGATTCTTTGAGGACTCGAATAGGTTGGAATACGTCCACACTGGACGCAGTGGACGACAAGCAGGACCCATCGGCGGCTCCATTGGACGCTGAGGACGCTTTCAGGACCCGATTAGGTCCACACTGGACGCAATGGACGCTGTTAGGACCCAAATTGTCCATATTGGACGCTGAGGACGCTTTCAGGACCCGATTAGGTCCACACTGGACGCTGTTAGGACCCAAAGTGTCCACACTGGACGCTGAGGACACTTTCAGGACGTTATCTAGGACCCAAGACGGCCACCGTGGACGCCATGGACGCTTTAGGGCTCTAGTTGGTCCACAGTGGACGCAGTTGGACTAGTGTAGGACAACAGAGGGCGCTATGGACGCTGAGTGGACGCGGGTGGACGTCCAGGTAAGGTCCAGCGATTCTATCAGGGTACACCCTCATTACGTAGCTATTACACGGCTATTGCACATAGGAAAGATGATATGAAATGACCATGCAATAGTTTCTCATGATTTAGAGCCCTCTCATTAGGATATGACGATGCGCGCCTCAGAAGCGCCGGCTGTTTAGGCAGCCCACAGTGTCAGGGTTGGGAACAGGCGACCAGACGAGCGCGCCCCTGCACCGCACCCCTGCCCCTCCAGCACTACACCTAGACTACACTCCTCCCTGATCTGTAAACACCTACTGGCACCTAGGCCGTGTGGAACGATGACCCTCTCAGCCGCAGCCGGATATCGAAGTTTCTTCTCAGTACGCATTCATCAAAAAGGCATTCTACATAATTTGATTACAATCAACTGCACACAGAAATAGTACATAAGCACGAAAGATGCCATCCGAGGTAAAATGTTTGACTATGTTTGCTTCTCATCCTAATCCAGACATCAACAGATGCAAAACTTTAATTTCATGTTATTTTGACTTTGGCTGCACTTGTGCCCTAATATAATGATGTATTGTAATAACTGACAGTATGACACTGTTCGACAACACAAAGAGCAGTGTATAGAAACGTCCCATACAAAACAAGACAAACTTGGTAGGTCTATTCCAACTTTAATATTATATTGGAAGAACATTTTAAAAATGACAGAATGTATCTCATACTTGCTAAAAAACAGTACTGAAGTTTTGTATGGGACCATTTCTATACACTTCCCTTTGTGTTGTGGAACAGTGTCGTACTGTCATTAATCACAATATGTCACTATTTTAGGGTGCAAGTGCAGCCTAAGTCAAAATACCACGAAATTAAAATTTTGTTATGGTCAAACTAAATGAATGGTCTGAGAATTTTGAGCTCTGGTTTTAAGTTTGTATGGACCATTGTGCTTTTCCACAAAATATGAGGTAGGGAGTAGATCCAAACCAGAAGTCGTCAATACTCCACATCCGAGAGACCTCTTTCTTGGAAGATATTACGTTGATATTTCGCCCCATTTCACCTATTACTTATCTACTATGCATATTGCAGCTATTACATCCATTACACCTATCACACCCATTACGCACCTATTACGCCACAAATGCGCCTATTACACTTCTATTTCGGCTATTACACCTATTACAAAACCATTACGGCTATTACGGGCATATTACGGACAAGTGTCCCGACTATTACCAGAGTGGAAACCCCCTCGGTCATTCCTACTGAGCATGCAGTACACGATGTGATGCTTCCTTTCCATTGTAAACACATACTGCACGACAAAAGCGCTGGTATGTAACAAACAAACACAGAGCACAAATTAAGAAGCTATCGTAATTTAGGCATAATGTTTGTTTACGTTTTACTCGTTCGGGCGGGCCCGTGCCTGGCTTCCTACCATCGGGTCGTGCCCATAACTGTATCCGAGTTAAAGACAGTCAAGGAAGGTGGCTTGCGACCCGCTGCGAGGCTAAGTATGAGAGAAATAGGGGGCGGTTATGTGCAGACACCTGAGGCGATGTGTAGTTGTTTAAAATTGTTTAAAATGGCAGCCCAAAGCAGCTCTTTAGAGGCGATGTTCAGTGATTATTTTGCAATTTAAGTTGATTTCAAGAAAAATTTGTGTGTTCTGAGGACTCCATTCTTTAAAGTAACACTTTTGATGCTAGGAAGTGACTGGGAAATAGTGTGTACTATTGCCTTTTTCTTAGGCCGGTCTGTTGTGGACATGGGCTAGGCAGAATGTTTCCACAAGTCCATGGGTGAAATCTGTGCACAACTGCATGCTGAGATGCGTGCAGGACATGAAACAGTGCAGAATCGGCGTGGATACAGAATTCTTTCATCACTTGGTAAAAACCGTTAGTGCATATTTAACCTCGCAGACTAAGACAACTGAAAGGTATGTGGAAAGTATGGCCCCCTTAACCAAAACAGTAGAACAGTAGAAGTTTGCCTTTCCAGACTGATTTGGAAAGCCAGTAGTAAAGTTTATCCATCTATAGTGCTATGGTGAGAAATTCTCGTGCAGTTCCCTTTTTAATCATACATCCTATGAGCTATCTAGTCCGTTTCTCTTGGAACCGTATTCAACTTGGTTTGAAATATGATTTCCCCTTGCCTCAAGTTACGGTCTGTTCCGTAGTACACCATTGGCATTGATTGAACGTATGGATGTCCTTGCATTTCTTGTTCCGTATGCTGGATTATGCCGTAACCCATTCCGTTGTTGAGTACGGACTTGGACGGTTTAAATTAACAGGATAATTCCGTATTTCTCTCCGTCAGGCCTGCAAATTTTTTGCAGTGTACCCTTCAAGAGATTCGACGGTGTCGGGATCACCTTTTCCGAATTAACATCGATGTACCATCAAGATCACATTGAAATTCAGTACTTTAGTTGGCGATCTATAATTGGCATCAAATGAGGACATTTTTCTCGTCACGGGGGGAAACGGGTAGAAATAAGTCGTATCTAGCTGCAAAACTTAGTTGTAACGATAGATTTAAGTTCAAATTAGATGTAAGTGTTTTCACCAAGCAGAAAAAAAACGGTATTGAGATTTATCAATAAATCGTGTTCTGATCAACAAGTACAGTAGAGAGTTAATGTAATTAGTAGAGTCAATCAAAATTTTAGGAATTGAAAACATAAATTAAAGTCGCTATTTCGCCCTACGTAAATTTCAGTTAAGATCGAGACGCTCCTCTCCTGAAGGGGGGAGATGTCGGTAGAGCGACGCCGTTTGAATAAAGCGCGCCTCCGTAAGACGAACTAGCGATATGAAGGCATCCATATACCACGTGACCTAAAATAGGCCACTTTTTGACCCCTCCCCCCCCCCCCTGTGACCTACCGTGACTTTCAGAACCCCCCCCCCCCCCACCAAGTCACGTGGTTTTTTTTCGGATTACAAAAACGTGTAGGCGTGCCATAAAATCATCAAATATACTACATCCAGCGAATCTTTATTAATTTTGTTATCTCGTTTGTACGTCTGGCTACGTATTGAAGAAGACGTGTCGCTCACAGGTGGATTAAACGGTAAATATAGCAGTGAAACATTTTTACTTGTAGTGGACAATTGAGAATTTATTCCTACATATCACTATGTAAGTAAACTTGTCTCAATTCGTAACAAAATTTAAAATGTCACTTAGACACGTGTAATCAGATAAAGCAAGGTAGGTGTACGCCAGACCGCGTCGTGGCGTAACCGGCTTCGCTCACCGCGAACCACTGTTCCGCCCCTCCACGCCTCGCGTACACCTACCTTAGCCTGCCGGCGGCTGTCACCGGGCGTGTGAGACCCTGCGGGGCTAATTAGTCAGTACGGCGCCCTGCGGGCGCCGGTCTTGGGGCGCGAGGGACGCGACGCTTCTAACCTAACCGCTGGACGTACCTACTCCCACAGTATTGTGAACTTCTCTACCGTACTCAATCGTGCTCAACTCTAACTTAACCTACCCTAGCCTACTCCAACCTTACCTACCCTTCCCTACTCTAACGTAGCCTACCCTACTCTAAACTAACCTACCCTACTCTGACCTAGCCTACTCTAACTTCCCCTACTCATTGTGGACTTCCTAACCTACCCTTCCCTACTCTAACCTAGCCTACCCTACTCTAAACTAACCTACCCTACTCTGACCTAGCCTACTCCAACTTCCCCTACTCCTTGTGGACTTATCTACCGTACTCAATGCTGCTCAAACCTAACCTGCCCTAGCCTAACCGGTGCCGGTCCAAGGAGGCCCTGCTTTGACAACTGGCACCATCAGCAGCACCTGGGGTTTTCTTCAGGATTGTGATTGAGGTCCTGAGTGTATTTTAAGCGTTATCGGTTCCCATCTTTAAGTTCAAAATACTGCTTTTTTTAGCAGTTTTTCCTTTTGTTCCTGCTCCTGCTCAAGAATGCCCTGTTTTGCCCCCCAGCACCTGCAGCAGTACCTACCCAGACCAAAATTCCCACACGTCCCACAGGGTTGTGGGACATATTCATGTGGGAACACACTGAATCCCCACATGGAATAATATCCCACATTATAAACCCACATTATATTCGTCCCACAGGTAGGTTTCCCACAAGGAATAAATCCCAGTTCATCTAATCCCATATTATATTCGTCCCACAGGTAGGTTTCCCACAAGGAATAAATCCCAGTTCATCTAATCCCACATTTTATTCGTCCCACAGGTAGGGTTCCCACAAGGGATTAATCCCTGTTTATCTAATCCCACATCCTATTCGTCCCACATGCAGGTTTTCCACAAGGAATGAAATCCAGTTCATCCGTACCCACAAATATTTGTCCCACAACAAACGTTTTCCACAGGACATGTATTGACCTCCCCCCCCCCCCCCCCCTTCTGGTACCCCACAGGTCCCTTGTCTCCCCTCAGAAAATAGGAAATTGCCTACTTCGCTAGAGCAGTGGACGCCCGTGGGTTGCCCAGCCCGCACCACGCCGGGTGCCACGCCGCTGCTTACCTCCTAGGCGACCGTTGTCCCTGACTCTAGCTGCATTTGGCCACCCTCCTTCAGGTGTATCACTTCAGACAGAAAATGGCTATGCTCTGCTGATGGGCCAGCGTCACGGATGCCAGTCGCACCACATGGGTGCCAGACTGCTGCATCACCTCCCGGAGCGGGTTGTTATTCCAAGCATTTCCCACAGTTAAACAGTTAAAAAAAAAAATACTACGTGTAATTCTTCATCATTTACGACAGATTTGGAGTCTGTGATACCGAGCTATGTGACATTATCGTGCACATTTTTGTTTTGCACGTTGGCAATGCTGCATTCAGCTTCCGGCATCTGCCCGATAATATATAATATCGGCGCTTCCTTGAAAATCGCGGGCGATTTGAGGCGATTTCATTGGCTAGCCGGTCGGGCGCACTCGGGACAAGAACGCTCGGGAGCCCGAGCGCCCGAGCCCGACTGAACCTAACCTGGCAGCTGGCAGGCGACCCGAGCGAGCAGCTCGATCATCAGTTTGTTTCCACCACGCTTGAAGTCGAAAGGTACGTTAACACCTTTGGCCATGTTAGGCTTTCCTGACTTGTAAACGATTAGGCTCCTTCAAACATTTTCCTTTGCGCTCGTTTTAATCCCCGTGTCTTATTATCATTTTCACTTGATTTCGTTATGTAACTCCCGCAAATGCAGTCTGTTGCTTTGTTTGTGTTGCTTTAGCGTTTGTTTTGGTTAGCTGTTATGCGCCTGGCGGCAATCTTGACTAGTTGATTTCAGTAACATTTTATCGGAATTTCTCTCTAGTTGTTTAAATACTTCCCTCTCCGATTCTCCCTTCATTTTGCATTGCTGTATTGACAATTGTCAACTATTTTAGGAATTAAATTTAGCATATCTGCCCATCACTCGTCTTCTTGTATGCTGACTTTGTTTACATTTGGGACAATCCCTTTTGCTCTTGTGCGTGTATTGTTTTTCTTTGCATTATATTAATGTTATTGATGCTAGGTTAGAAACTGTTGTAATGTTAAACGTGTTTTCACTTCTTCCAGTCCCTCAAAATGTCTTCAAGTTCAAGCCACGACGATGAACCTGTTACGGTACCAAGCCGTTCATACAAAGCATTCTGCAATCCAAACCACGCCAAAATTAGCAGCAGAACTCTCAAGAGGCAGAGGCTGATGCAACCAACTGATCTGCACAGAGAGACAGAGGTAAAACCAATTAACTCACATACTTTTCCTGGATAATTGTTTAGGGGTGAATGCGGGGTTAACGTACTCATCAAGAACATTAAGAGGGTCTCTTTGTATGCGTCTGAGTAATCTAAAAAGTGAGGGTTCGATGTGTCCTTCCGTAACTATTAAGCCCAATTTTCCTATGAACCTGTTTCATTGGAATTCCTGTGAACGAAGTAATTCAATTAATTTTAGAATTTGCATCAATTGTTTGCAGCTCGGATGTCAAATTATCCTGTTAGCCTTGATGTTTTTCATGAGGCTGATACAATGTATTATATTTGTATTTTCGTGTTACAGAAAAGTATGAAAGACAAGCAGAACACGTCATCTAATAGCGAAGAGGAAACTGAAACGGATGATATTTCAGATGCTGAAGGACACGATGTACGTTGCTTTGTAAGTGAATATTTCTCAACCCAAGCCGCTTTAATACCTTGATCTGTTTGGTTTTGGTATCACAACCTTTTTTTCTTTTTGATGGGCTAGTGGTGAGTTCTAATACTGAATTTCACAACTCAATCTCAGCACAAGCTGAGAAAAAATGTTTTGTTTCCTGAAGTTAGGGCTTTATGTGTAAAGTTCCAAAATTATCATTCTATTTATGGGTTTCAAAGTTTTCTGCTGAAAGCATGAAGTATAGAAATGTTTTCCAACGCACCAGAACCTAATCTTTAATCCATTTCATTGTGATTTAGGCACTTTCAGCTGTCAAAGCGTTGGGAACCATTTGTTTTATTCAGAATATTTAGTTTCATTTCAGATCTGCTGATTGGTAGACAACTTAGTAGCTCTGTATACACATGGAGTTTTCTTCTCCAAGATTTTGTAATTACATGAGTAATTTGGTTGATGGTGTTATAAAGTCAGGCAACTACTTTTCAAATACTACTTTTCAATTTCAGTAATGTAAGCGCTAGGAATGTATTCAGATTGTACTAGTCCATTCACAATTCTATTAATTTTTCATAAGTGGTTTGCAGAAAGTCCCCCTTTACCAAACCATGAGGTATTAAACTTAGGCTTATGTGTTTCAGGAATCAACTGATGGCAGAGCATTTCAGGTTGGCAGTTTGCATCATGCTGATTTTGACAGTGTAAGTATTTTCTTTCCATAGTTTCATTTATTTCTTAGAAAGTCTATCTATTTTCAATTCATTGATCTGTTGAATTTAATGAGAAGCTAATCAGCTGTTTTGTTTTCTAAAATGTAGGAAGAAGACAATGATTTTGAGGCGGCTTCAAGTCATCAGCAAGCCCAAATTAGGACAGGGGAAAATGCTGCCTCACCATCCTCCAGTCACAATGATGCAATCCATGATAAAGATGAAAGGGTAAGTATGATTCAGTGGGTATGCAAATGCCGATTTAATAATTTTATTTCAATGAAAAGCAAATTTTTATCCATCTTGCATATTATCATTTTTCCTTATCTTATGCCATACTAGAAAAACCACTTAAATGAAGAATACAGTCTTACAGAAAAGTTTGAGTTGTAATCCAAATTTGGGAATTGTAGCCATCAATTATTTAGCAATTTATTCTAAATAGCAGCCATTTGAAGCATACCCAGAAAAGTAGTTTCCTCAGACAATTTATAAGAAATATTTGCTCCATTGGAAACTATGGTACACCTGATAATTGTACTGGTCGACAGTGATCAGTGGTGAATCTTTTTGGATGTTGTTATGACATCAAGTCATAGAGAAGGGACATAGCAAAGTATTGTGATATTCATGATTGTTGGTATCCAAGCACATGAGTCAAGTTCATACTCAGTGATTGCATGCAACCATTGGGTTAATTAAGTAGAAGTTTGGTTTTGTTCGGCAATAGAGTGCCCTAGACTAAAATAAGAATTTCATCAAGTTGAGAAGAATGATATATGTATTTTCAATTCTTGTCAAGAAAGACCTTATTTTCTTAATGTTTTGGAATTATTTCTGTTTTCAGGAGCATCATGTCAGTACATCCCATTCAAATCAAAGCGTAGAAACATCATCTGAGGGGAGCCAATCAAATTCTTCATTACAAGAATTGCAAGAGTCGACAGAAGAAAACTCAGAACTGGAATCATCTTTTCACTTCAATGCAGAGCAAGAGGAAGTTCCTACTGAGCAAGTGTATGAAGGAATAGCCATTGACGAGATTGTGGATTCTGAGGAAGAAGAGAATTTGGATCCGAACCCAGTAGCTCAGAATGAAGCAGCTCCATGCCCACAAACAGAGAACCTTTTAAATTTTGATGAATTAAATGAAGAATTGGATGCAAACCTGAATGTGTCAAGAGGGGAGCTTTTCTTGATGTTATTGTCTGCTCATCAACAAAACAAATGGACCAACAAATCATTACTTGATGTAGCCAATATGTTTAACTTGTCCCATGATATTCCATTGCTTCCTGGTTCCCAACATTTATTAGATAATATTCTATTTAATGAAAAAGTTGCAGGGATTGAAAAACACTTCTTCTGTTATGTTTGACACAGAGTCTTTGGGTTAAATTCTGAGGCAATATGCAAATCATGTAAAACTAAAATCGATAATATTAATGCTACTTACTTTGTAACTTTTGACATAGCTAAACAACTGGAGCTGTTATTAAATAACAAAGAAATTATGAAAGAGTTGATTAAGCCACAAAATGTGTATGATGCTCATGAGGAAGGAATTATGTATGACATTTATGATGGGGAGATGTACAGAAAGTTTGTTCATACTTTTAGAATTCCTGGTACTGACTTGTTAATTTCTTTTACATTCAATACTGACGGTGCTGCTCTCTATTCATCTTCTAAGGGTTCAATTTGGCCAATTTTTCTTATGATAAATGAATTGCCACCATTACTGCGGATGAAACATCTTATAATTGCTGGGTTGTGGTTTGGCAAGGATCATCCAACCATGGATCTATTTTTGAAACCTTTGGTAACCCAGATGAACCAACTATCAGCTGGATTTACAATCAAAATCCAAGATAATCAACTTAGTGTTAAGGCCTATATTATTTCTGCATGTACTGACTCTGGTGCCAGAGGTAGTGTCCAAGGAATCAGAAGCCACTCTGGATACTACTCGTGTAATTGGTGTTTGCACCCTGGAAACCATTTGGAAGGTGCTGTTAGGTTTCCATTTGCAGAACAAGGTTATCCAGGAAGAACCCATGATCAACTTCACGAGGACTCTGTCAAAGCTATAACGAACCGAAGGAATTTTCGGTATCCTTTAGAAAGAGCAGCTTTTACACATGGTGCTGTGTCTAAATGTGCCTTTTTTGACCTAACTAGTAGATCACTAGATTGTGTCACTGGATTTGTTGTTGATGCTCTTCATGCATTGGATCATGGTGTGTCAAGACAGTGTTTGGAAATGTGGAGCCAAGCAGACACTGCATATAATTTTCTCTCGAAGGAAAACATAGCATTATTGAACTCTCTCATAAAAGTACTTCAACCTCCTGCAGAAGTTCGTCAGTTTCCAAGGGATATTTCTGAAAAGGCTGACTGGAAAGCTCGAGATCATGCGAACTTTATGATGCTATTTTCTGTTCCTCTTCTGATAAAAGTAATGCCACAGCGTTATGTACAGAGCTGGCTGTGGTTAGTTCAAGCTGTTTATCTCTTGAGCAGGACTAAAGTTACTTTGAGTGATGTAGATGCTGCTGAGCAGCTTATTTTGAAATTTCTCAAGCATTTTGAGGAGACATACCCTGTAAAGTACCAAACATTCAATGTTCATTTGTTGTTGCATGTATGTTCAACAGTCAGAAATTGGGGGCCCATGTGGGCCATTAGCTCAGCTTATGCATTCGAAGCAGGCAATGGGGATGTGAAAAAAATATTACATTCAGCTCGAGGTGTGCCGAACCAAGTTTGCAGGGGAATCACTCACAAACATTGCCGACAAGTTCTGGAACAGAAGTTTTCAAGTCACCAGACAAAGTCATATGCTGCAAGTATTCAACCCAAAAAGCCACTTAAGAATGTTATGTCTGTGGGTTCATCGCACTTCATTGGAACATCGACTGCTTTTGAAGCATCTGCAGAAGAAAGGTGGCTCTGTGAACAGATCGGAATGAACATTGAATCTTGTCAACTGTTCACGAAAGCAATAAGGACAAGATGCTTATTAAAACATCGAGATCATCTAGGTTTGATAATACTGTTTTTGAGACAAACGATTTTAAAATAATTGTTGTTAAGAAAATCATACTAGATGTACAGCAGCAGAATGGTTATGTATTAGCATTTGAATTGTATTGTTCCAGTGTTATGACTCCTATCCGTCATTTAAATATTTTACCTCAGAATATGTGTGTACGTAAAATTGCATCTGTTGGTGATGAGTTACTGCTCATACCCTTGAAAGACTTACGGATGGTTTGCTGTCGGTCTGTTCTTTCCCATGGGTCATTTGTAACGGTACTGCCACATCTTTTTAATGTATGTTAACATTTTTTGAGTTTTATAGTTTTATGAGGGATGTATAAAGAGAACTTCAGACAATTTTCAGGTGTTATGTTCCTGTTTGGATTTGTCTGTAGACAATGTTTTTAATTCATTGATAATAAATCTGCATTGGGTAGGGAAGTCTACTTATTGCAGGAATTCTTAATTTTGTGGTACTCAGTACTTTTATGTACTGTATTTAAAGGATCTGCTATTCTGTATAAGTTTCATTTATTTATTGAAAGAAATACCTTGATTGTTAAGTGATTAAATAGTACCTAATGCAATGGTTTGCTTTTAATATGCCTGTGTCTAGATAATCTGACTTTGCACTGATGTGCTATTACAATGTTTTTAGATTAAGTTGCATGGTTTGTACCCATGTACTGTTCACTGCCAAAGAAATAAAAAAGTACGTATGAATAAATGTGAATGTATGAATCCTAACAGATCAAAAGACAGTAATGGGTCAACTCATGGACATCTAACTTCAAGGGATACTTCAGGTTGGATTCAGTTTTCTTGATATACATTACTTTTGTCACATTTATTGCCTAATTGTATTAATTTTTCATTTCTAGGTTCTAGTCCTTATCACCAGAGAGAGAAGATTGTTTCTGTCTCTGGCCATACTAAGAAGAAATGCACTGAGGGAAATGTTAAGGAATCTACTTCCAGATCCAACAGAAGAGAAAGTGCAAACCAGATCCAGGACCGTAACAGATCGCAAGACAGTGATGGATCTCATGGACGTCAAACTCCCAGGGATACTTCTGGTTGGATTCAGTTTTCTTAATATAAATGATTTCAGTCAATTTTGATGTCTAATTTTGAACATTTCTGGATGTCTAGGTTCTAGTCTCTATCACCAGAGAGAGAAGATTGTTTCTGTTTCTGGCCACACTAAGAAAAGATGCAGTGAGGGGAATGTTAAAGAATGTTCCAGATCCGACAAAAGGGAAAGCATAAACCAGATCCAGGACAGTCACAGATCTCGGGACAGTAATGACTCCTCCCATGAGTGTCGAACTTCTAAAGGTATTATAGGTTTTTTCTCTCCTTATTTTATGAACTGTGTCATTTATGTTTTCCTTATTCTAACAAAGTTTTTGCATTTCTAGATCCGTACCGTAAACAGGGTTCTGGAGGGAGCTCTGATCATTCTGCCATGAGAAGTGGTAGTGGGAATCGAGATTCAGTATTAGATTCTAAATCAAAGAAGGAAAGTGGAAACTGGAGATCTGCAGATAGTTATGAAAATTTGTCTCCAAGACACAGATCTACAGGTTTGGTTCTTTTTCATTTCATTTTTTTAATGTTCATGTCAAATGTTAGCATAGTTTGGAGCTTATCTGTATTGTACCGTATTCAAAACGAGTGAAAGTTTTTTTAGTGCATCCGATTGAGCTTATTTTTGCTTCAGCTAATTCTTTCACATGAACAAATATGTTTTGTCTTCAAACAAAATTTCTGTTGTGTATGTAGTACTTGCTTCATAGTTGGAATGTGTTATGCTTTGAACAGGAAGGAACCAGAACTCTCAGAATACTCCAGGGCAGTACTGCCTCTCTCCTAAAGCATATCAGGAACGCTATGGCCGGTCAAGTCTCAAACGCCCTTTGGATGTTGCAAAGAAAAATCTGTGGGGCAGAGGTAATCTATTTCCTTTTTTGTTTTTCTTTAAAAGATATTGTGGTGCAGGTGACTGTGATTTAATTCTCTTCTATTTTATGCAGATGATAAATCTGATGGACCTCCAAATATAAAGAAAAAGAAAACCAGTCAGAAAAGTGAGTATTTACTGGGATTCAATGTGTTTAGAACTAATGTTTTCTACAGCTATGTTTCTGTACTTCATTAGCTCTAGGATACATGGACCTCGCCCCCATGATTTGCAGTGATCTCACTGGGGAAACACAATTGCAGCGAGATGGATCAGGGAGAGTAAGTAAAACTTCAGTTTGCCAACCATTTATTTTTTGAACAACATATATCCCTACTCCGCATATTTTACTCAGGTTCACATTGGAAATGGCATGTATGTTTCGGAAGACAATTGGGCTCGCAGATGGAGTGTTATGCCAAAGCTGACCATTATGGCCAGGGAACTTATGCTTGAGGCCTGGCCAAGTGCAGGCCTCCTTCGGCAGCGCTCCCTAACTGGTACACAGTGTCCCTCCAACAAGAAAAGGAAGCCTAAAGTAGCTGCTACACCTGCCAAAGTTAATGCCATCCTAGGTAAATAGCAATTCAGATAAACCAATTTTACAGGGGATGGTAATTTTCTTAAAATTCTCTCTTTCCTAAATTTTTTCAGGTGTTGTTGCTGGCAGGCTGCTAGCAAGGAAAATTCAGAACATTGACATTATCCACAAGATCGTAAAAGATGCTCGTGTCTCAATGAGGGACAAATTTAATGAGGCGGACCCTACGTCGAAAACCAAGCGGCGTTCGAAGAAACCAGTCTTGGCTGTAAGTTATCAACTAATTCTTTTCATATTGCAAATTAAGAAATCATCATTAACTTTCTCTTCTTTGTCAGAAGCCTGCTGTCACAGAAATCGAACCGGATAGTGAACCGGACAGTCTCAGTGGGCGAGACTCCAGTGATCCAGGAGAGGCAATGTTTGAGAGTGATTGACCCATCAAAATCAGTTATTCTGTTGTAGAGTTTAAAAAAAGAAATTGTTTTATACTTTTGCCCATGGCTGGACATTCAAATGCAAACTGCATTGTTTCAAGTTTTAAGTTTTGTTTCATTGTTTTGTTCCGGAAAGTACCCGGTGTTAGTTGACATGCAAGTGATCAACGATCAGCTATTCTTAGTGTTTTTTGTTGTTTTTTCGAAATGGTTGTGCCCATGCCCATTCTAAGTGTTGTTTATTTTCTGAACATTTCCTGTTCAGCATTCCAATGAAAATTGTGCATGGTCTATGGTTTTTATTTTTGTTCAATTAAAACTGTTATCTGTATGTGCTTGTGTATTTGTTTTTCAATGCCGTGGTTTATGCCCAATAGCAGTACAATTCTGTGAACTGCGGTTATGAGCATGTCATCTATGTATTGCGGCCTGGCCGACACAGTGCGGCGCTCCCTGCCAGCGGCTTAAGCATTTACTGTGGGAGAACAACCACACAGAAACTCCGGGATCTCGGTCGCCTAGGAGGTATGCAGCACCATGGCACCCGTGTAGTGCGGGCTGGCCTACCCAGCGCGGCGGTCCCCGACAGCGGGCTCCAGCATTTACTGTGGGAGAATATCCCCACAGGAACTATGGGATCTCGGTCGCCTGGGAGGTAGGCAGCACCATGTCACCCGTGTAGTGCGGGCTGGCCTACCTAGCGGGGCGCTCCCGTCCAGCGGGCCATAACATTTAGCTGAGGGAATATGTACCTGAGGGACAAGTATCTTGTGGGTTTACATTTTCTGTGGGTGTACGTTTCCTGTGGGTACACATTTCTGTAGGAAATTGGGTACCTGAGGGAAATTATTTCCCATGCCAAAATCCCACAATCCCACAGCGCCCTGTGGGATGTGCGGCCCTGTGGGATCACTTGTGGGAATTTTGGTCTGGGTAAAGGTCAAATTTGGCATTTTGAATGGGGTCTTAGGGTGATTTAAGAGGGGGTCGGTCGCCATGTTTAAGTTTGATATTCGGCACGATTTAGAATTTGGCACCCCGTTCCAGTTCCTGCCCAAGAAGGCCCTGTTTTGACCCCTAGCACCTGCAGCAGCACGTAGGGTTGATTTCGGCATGTTGAATGGAGTCTTGGGGTGATTTTAGAGGGGGTCATTCGCCATGTTTAAGTTTGATATTCTGCACGATTAAAAAGTTTGCCCACATCTTCCAGTTTGTGCTCAAGAAGACCCTGTTTTGCCAACCAGCACCTGCAGCAGCACCTGGGGTCCTTTTCGGCATTGTAATTGAAGTTCTGAGTGTATTTTAAGCGGGGTCGGTTCCGATCTTTAAGCTCAAAATACAGCTTGTTTAGCAGTTTTTCTATTTGTTCCTGCTCCTGCCCAAGAAGGCCTTGTTTTGACCACAAGCACCTGCAGCAGCACCTGGGGTCGTTTTCGCCATCTTGACTTGGGTCTTTGGGTGACTTTAGAAGGGGTCGGTCGCCATGTTAATGTTTGAAAATCGGCACGATTTAGAAGTTAGCCCTCCTGTTCCAGTTCTTGCACAAGAAGGCCCTGGTTTGTCAACCGGCACCTGCAGCAGCACCTGAGATAAGGTGCCCCCGAGGTGAGGTTGACTCCGGTATGATGCAAGGAGATTGTGGTCCAAATTTGAGCCCTCTACGATGAACCGTTCTCGAGAAATCGCGCGGACAGACACGCACGCACACACCCAGACAAACAGACAAAACATTTTGGGCCAGTGGGGTAAGGGCTTCGCTATCGCTCAGCCAATAATGTAACAAAAACAAAATTGTTTGCTAGTGTACAGTAAAATTGACGGTTGTGAATTAAATAGGTAGAACAAGTAGAACAGTCTAATCAGATTCATTGTAGTTATCATTGATGGCTTCAACAAAGGGAGAACCATCACTTATCCAATCATCAATGTTTTGAATGATAGGGGCTAAGTTCTCTCCCTCTGTTTCAGGTACAGCCATTCCCTCAACGTCAAGATTTTCAATATCCACCCAATCGCAGGTGTCTTCTGAAAAACGACAGAGGAGCTCTCCTGGTCTTTGTGAAAGCACGCGGAGTGGTCTCACGCGTGCGACGTCTGGCTCCGCTCCACGTCCGCCATGCACTGCACTCCTACAATCACCAACATTTCGGGTTTAGTTCAAAGAACATCTGGACATGACGTAACTATTTTTTTTTACCTATGTTCTGTCATTGACACCTTGGTAGCAAAGTAGACCCCGCAAACGGGGCAGCTTCTGCCGAGAACGGAGTCACGTTGTGACGGGCAATACATATCATAAGGAATCTCCTTCGTTCGTGGAAATTCGGGCCGCACCGAGAGGGTCTGCCTTACAAGAAATGACGGGAACCTCTCGGAAGCCTCTTCTGGTGAAGGAATTTGAAACGGGTTCTGAGAGAGTGGGAACGGGGCTGGCAGAAATCGCTGGGAGAGTACCTGGTGAATGTTACTACGCCGAGGCGAGCAGCACCACTTATCATCACACTTGACAATCTGAAAGGTGAAAAGTTATTTTTAATATTGTAATGACCAGTCGCAATAATTTAAAATAATAATAAGTTTCTTTTTTTCTACCTGCAAGAGGTATTGGCTTTCTCGCACATGTTTCAAATACCAATCTTGTTCCACCGGGTCTGGCGACGCAACATTCTCATTCGGTTCAATGTACTGTGGCCGTCGATCGTCATGCCTGACCACACTTCAGTAAGGCAAACTCCTGCCAGAAAATCGCAATTAATTCAATATTTTAAAAGAGCGTTGAGTACAGTACAGTTAAAGAAATTGACTGCATGCTTGAAATTTTTAATCTCGAGCTTATCGTAGGTAGTTTTCCCACTACTGTCCAAATGGTTTCCATAGTGGTCATAAGGCAAGACCAGAGATGAAAGCTCTCGGCTGAGGGGCGCCATGCGACGCTCCACCCGGTTAAATGCCGATCTTCCCGGTGCGTTCGTAAATACGAAGACCGCATCAAGATCAAACTCATTAAAATGAGATATAGCATTTAAGATCACACTGGAAAACCTAGGATTCTCATCGGGTCTGTCAATAGAGATTCAAATAATCGCGCCTCAGGAGGAACTAGCGACTCCGTAGTATCCGGTTGCGCCTCAGCCCTGGACAGGGCCCGCCGGTGCAGCCAGCGCCGGCGGAACTCGAACGCGTCAAACGAGTAGTTGCCCCCGGGTCGTGAACATCGCATCGAACACAGCTTTCGGTAAGGGCGCTTGGTTGGCAAAGCCTAACTCCAGTCTTTCAATCAGCTCTACCTCATCCCTATCACCGACACCTTGAGATTACTGGGCTCGGGCTCTCAAGCGTCTAACAAAGATTTAGACGCTAGGAACAGACCCCGACGCCAAATAATAACAGGGTCCTCCATCCACAGACAACATTAGGATTGGTTTCACTTTCCCGTCAGCACTTTTAGCCAAAGGCTCAAAGTCAGGGAGGGTGAAAACTCGCCTTAGATCTTTCGCGTGTGTGGAGGCCGTCGAACTCGAGTGCTTTCCACTTCTGATGGCGATGTAAGTGGGCCCCGAATACGTTACCGCCTCTTGCTTACCCAATGCATCTGGTTTAATTACAATACCAGCATAAACTGATGGTGTAAGTTGGTGCCTACTTCCGACGACAAAGTCGTGATCACTTAGACGCACTTTATATTCCAAATGCATTAACATCGGGGCTTAAAGTTTAGCGGCCGTCCTGCCAATCGGTACCTTCGCCTTATCGTCTTGTGATAGGAAAAATCGTTGTGAGCGTTACCCTACCTGTTATATTATCGAGTTCGGATCATCTCTTGTTGACTGAAGGTTTGCGTGTATGGAATAATTGGTGAACACAGAGTTAATGCTAAAACAAAGCTTTTATTACAAGATGGTCTAGTGGATTGAACAGAGTATGGTCCCTGCCGCAGTGCCTGGAGTCAGAGTTCGGGCTTACCCAAGGAGAGAACGAAGCACAGTCATGAACAGTGGAGTGAGCAGGGGAAGCTGGGTGCTGACAGAGCGAGCGGGGCTGGCTGACTGACAATGAGCTCTTAGCAGTGATTTCTTATATAGCCTTGGATAGGGCCTAAGTGCAGAGTGGGGGGTGCCGGGTGCGTGCGCCGGCACACCCCACGTGATACTGGATTGGTTCCTGGATGTAAGCAAAGCTGAGTCTTCCCAACTGGAGACCAGCGGATATAAACAAAGGGGAAACCGAACGGCGGCATAAACAGTAAAGATTAAACAAGTCGTAACGAGGGGGGTCCTGTCAAGGGTCCGTTGATGTGTGTCGAGTGGCGAAGCCACAGGGCACAATATCCCCGGCACCGAGGTAAGGACGTCCTCGTCCGATTTGGGCCGTTCGGAATCAAAAGAGAATTACGGAGAAAAAAAGGAAAAAAAAATGAACTTGAATTTAAGCTACTGAGAGAATTTAAATTTGGATATTACATAAGAAATCACTGTTACAATGATGATTGAAATAGCAAAAGCAGGCACTGCGGAAAAGTTAAATTGAAAGAAAGGCGGTCGAGAGAAAAAACACATGTGAGCCTCCCACGTAGGAGAGGGTTGAGATACAAATACATTGAGACAAAAAAAAACGACGTATAAAAAACACGTTGAGATATACACACAAAAAGACGTGGAAACGGAGAAGAACATTTGAGTATAAAGTCTTTGGTATATGTAAAAAAAACGTTCAAATCCAGAACGAATCATTAATGTTAAAAAGACATATTTGCAAAAAAAAAACTCGGGCTTATGACAGGAACAATCACTTAAAATCTATGCCTGTAATTAAATTTTCGTCTTTGGTTAATGATTGGGTGCGCCTGCGGTAGGCAGAAGCGTGGGCGGCGGAGGGGCGCGGACAGAAGATTCCTTCGGATGAATTCCGTGAGAAGGGTCGCAGAGGCGACGCGTGTTATACATGGCGTGGAGTTGTTAAAACCAGATATCCAGTGGGTGCGTGTGGTGTGCTGTGCTAGGATGCCGTGGTGGCAGCGGCGTCGGAAGTATTTTAGCTGGGGGGGGGGGGGGGGGGGCAAACTTTCAAAAAGGCCCGCGTTTTTTTTATTTTACAGGCCCTTTTCCCTTACAACCCCCCCCCCCCCCCCCGACAATTTTTTAAAGACAAAAACTTGTTATAGGTGTGTGTGAGCTGGGGCTGGCTAGGTATTTCAATTAATGTATGTAAGGCAAAACAAAAAATCCTCATTGAAAAAGTGTTTTATTAACTAAATGTTTTGCATTTATATTTATAACCAGACAAGGTGTTACAATTACAAGGCCAAAAGTTTTCCGACGCTCAGTGTTTCGGCTTACAAACTCCCGGAGGATGCTGGTCAGATTTAAATGAAGCGATCTGTCCTTGTGAGTATGCAAGACAAGCAAGTGCGTCAACCTTTTCTGCTTCATTGTGGATCGCATGTATGTTTTTAGGCGCTTAAGCCCACTAAACGACCTCTCACATGAAGTCGACGTCGCAAAACCGAAAAAGGCCCGCGCTTACCTCGCGGTGCAAGCTCTTCGGCTCACAAATCCTGATTCCCATGCAGACCAAGACGAAAAGCAATAGCGGCCGGCTCATCATCAAGCCTTGGAGAAATAACCAAACGCCCGCTTCGCGGGCCTGGGGGAAAAAAAGGCCCGCTTTACGAGCCAGCGAAAAAAGGCCCGCTTCGCGGGCCCAAATTCTGGGGGGGGGGGGGGGGGCAGGCTGCCACCCCTGCACCCCACTTCCGACGCCGCTGCGTGGTGGCGGTAGCAGGGGCCGTAGTTCAGAGGGTGGCGTACCGAGGCAGTGACAACGCTTGGATCGGCAGCGTGTGCTCAGGTGACCTGACGGATCTGCGAGCTAAAAGGACGATGTGCACCAAGAATGGTGTATGCATGTATGCACGCTGTGAAGAATGCAAGGCCGATGAGATGGGATAACGGCGACATATTATTGTTGGACGTTCTGACAGAAAGAGGAAGTCAAACATGGTATCATTGGTCACATTTTTTGTAGACAGATTTTACAAAATGACAACAAAAGTGAAACATCTGTGCGTGTACTGAAATCGTTATGTGTAATATTGCTGTCCTCGTGAATTTTTAAACGGAAGGGAACACGATTATGAGATCTGTTAAGTACGAAGCTGTTGAGTACGAAGTTGTTACGGTCACATGTTCAAAGACATGAAGTGGCTTAGCGTGGAACGTGCATGAGGGGAAATGACATGCTCTGGCATGTAAAGAAGGTTGACTTAAATGCGGCCTTTGCGCTAGGAAGTCAAAAATAAAGGGGCCTCAGTGAGGACTTAATAAGTGGGGAAACCCACGCACTATCACATTTCTTGCAAAGTACAAGTTTTTGTAACACACTTAGGACAAGGGCTTCGTACTATCACAGGTCCATCCATGCATCAGAATGACAAGCAGCAGCTGAGTCTGTGTCAAAGACTACTGCACCGCTGCGTATCAAAATGATACGGGAGATGTGTGCTTCAGAATGGCGGATCGCATCGGAAAACAAACAGCAGCTGGGTAACAGGACCACTGCACATCTGCCTATTGAAACGATACGAGGCAAGACCATTGAATCTATGTATTCCATTTCTTTGTAAGTATTCGCAGCTTAATTTGCGATTGATACCGTGAAATAACTGTAGCCGCTGTAGCCAGTCGGCTGAAAAGGAACAATATTTTGAGCGATAATTTTGTTATTCGTTACGATTGCACACACGCACGTTAATATAACTTTCATCGTTTTATGTCAAAAAGGAAGACGTTTTGAAACGAAAACGAACAATACATGAATTTAAAGAAAACGTCAGTATCCATTACACAAACGTCAACATACATACATTCTTTAGAATATGCTTAGTCACAGAAAAACAAAGAGAAACGAACGGTAAGACAGAATCCTTTTTTTTTCGACACGCCCTGTTAGGGGCTGGCATTACCGTTCCCCTAGTTCGCAGCTTATGCAGGTCCTTCACAGCCCTAGCTAGTCCGTTCGCAGCCCTAGCCAGCGACCTCATACGCAGGGGGCCCGCACCCAGAAAAGACCGTTCTTAAACCAAGAGCATTTCCATTGTGTCAAGAGCAGAATGCTCTTGAATTTTGCAAGAGCAATATCAAGAGCATTGCACGGACTTTTACCGTGTTTCCGGGTTGCTCTGGCATTGATTCTTGCTCTTGTTGGCCGTTTACAGTGGTCAAGAACATTGCTCTTGCAAACGCCAAGAGCATTTGTTCTTGGAGATTTTAAAAATTGCAGACATCTTTTCAAACTTGGCGCGCTTCCCAGTACCTCGCGCGAAAACAATTCCCCCCGTCAGGAACCGAACCCGGACCCGGCGCCTGCGCCGCTGCTGACGGGAACGGAGAGCACGCCCCAGCCCACTACGCCACCGTACCATCTTACCCTGCCGCCCCGATGCCTTTCGTGTCAATGGGCTCCGCTCCGCCGGCTCCGCTCCGCCACCGTGCTGTTGAGCAGCCTCAACCTCAATTTGTAAACATAAACCAAACGGAAGTGAACGCTCTGGCCTCTGTATATCCTTTTTCACCCGTATATTACATTTTTTCGGCGACATAATCCTGAAATCAACCTGATAACCCCAGCGTACGAGGTAGGACGACTGCGTCCGAATCCAACGAGTGTCGTCTGCTTCGGTTCGGCCGGGTCTCGCTCGCTGGGCCGGCCGGCCGACGCACGGCCAGAGCGTGGCACCAGCACCAGCCACCGTTCGCTCTCTCTCGCACACAAAGCGCCGAGACCCGCCAGACCCGCCCGTTGCCGATCTTTATCCCGGTGACGCTGCGGCTGCTCATCTCGCAACGTGTCTCGGTGGCTACAGAGGTAGCGTGGCGCATCGAGAACCCGTGAGATTTGTGTTCAACTCCCGGCTCCGTCTCAATGATTTTGACGTCCATTTACATATTTGATGGTCAATACTGCTCTGCACTTCATCCAAGAGCACAGCTCAAGAACAGAAATCAAGTATTGCTCTGGCATTGAGGCAAGAACAGACTTTTCTGGGTGCGTTTTCATCGATGTCCTGTTTGTGCATAAGTAGTGGCGGCGCATTAAGCTGAGGCTACAGTTCGTGTGCCTTGGCCGGCTGCTGTTAGTAGGCCCTTGTCTATGCACTTATGGCCCTGCGGCCGGGCGGCGATGACTGAGCTTTTGTTTACATCTCAGTTTTACAGCTGTGACGCGGTGTGGCGTGGCGAGGCGGCGCTGGAGCTGGCACGCACTCGAGACGTGGCGTGGAGAGGAGTGGCGCGGGGCGCGGTGTGGCGTGGCGTGGCTTGCTTCGCCTGCATTGCGCCGACCCCTCCTGTTCCCGCTCCCCCCTCCCCCGCTCTCGCACGCATGTGCGCAGGGCTCTCCGCGCCCAGACTCCCGCTCCTGCCCCGCCCATAATCGTCGTTTTCATTTTAAAAGGTTGAAAATTAAAACATGTAAATAACAGTCGCAAATAAACACAAATGTTTATGCAAAAGCCGTTGCAACATTGGCTAGCGTTTCAAATTTGGGCCTGTCACGCAGCAGCCACTTTAGTGGCTGGTTTTTTCGGTATGTTTACCGCGCACAGCACTGCGAACAAAGAAACTGATTTCGGATTTCATTGTCTCGAACTGAACATTTAAATACAATCGAAAGATAACGCGGAGCAGTATGTTTACCGCGCACAGCACTGCGAACAAAGAAACTGATTTCGGATTTCATTGTCTCGAACTGAACATTTAAATACAATCGAAAGATAACGCGGAGCATGACGGTGCGAATGTCCCCGTCAGAGGCTTTACAATATTGCGGACACAAAACCTAGACTAGAAACAAAGTATAAAATACAAACTGTGACTGTTCTTTTGAAATTTTTCTGTTTCACTTTTTCCTAAGAGTTTTCCATTGTACTTTCTTGTTTAAGCGGAAACTGAAGACTTTGTCGTTTCCAGTGTACAGAAATCGGACCAGAGCGGACCCGAAAGAAGTTGCGTATGATATTTCCGTATAGCACAACCTCCAGCACAACGGTATTTCGGAAAGTGAAACGCTTTACACAGCGATGGCAGTGTGATATGGCCACTTGCATGGCACGGACTAGTCCACAACAAATAGTCACAAACATCGAGTGCCTTCCTTGTCCGTTGAATCGCATACAAAAACAGGCGGTTCCACACAACAGACAGGATCAACACACAAGACATGTCGAAAAGATATACGGACAGTAAAACGAGGGTAGAGAAGAAGAACAGGAACATGGCCAGTCACTGAATTTACACAGGCAGCGGAAATAACGACTAGGCAGTTATGGCGTGAAGAAAACAAATACATAAAACGTTAAAGACTGACTTACAATGACAGATTTTTGATCGGCCGATGTGCACCAATTAAACACACAACTACCAAAAGCCAAGCAAAGAGATGACCGGTATCGGAACCACGTTGTGAGCGTTACCCCACCTGTTATATTATCGAGTTCGGATCATCTCTTGTTGACTGAAGGTTTGCGTGTATGGAATAATTGGTGAACACAGAGTTAATGCTAAGACAAAGCTTTTATTACAAGATAGTCTAGTGGATTGAACAGAGTATGGTCCCTGCCGCAGTGCCTGGAGTCAGAGTTCGGGCTTACCCAAGGAGAGAACGAAGCACAGTCCTGAACAGTGGAGTGAGCAGGGGAAGCTGGGTGCTGACAGAGCGAGCGGGGCTGGCTGACTGACAATGAGCTCGTAGCAGTGATTTCTTATATAACCTTGGATAGGGCCTAGGTGCAGAGTGGGGGGTGCCGGGTGCGTGCGCCGGCACACCCCACGTGATGCTGGATTGGTTCCTGGATGTAAGCAAAGCTGAGTCTTCCCAACTGGAGACCAGCGGATATAAACAAGGGGGAAACCGAACGGCGGCATAAACAGTAAAGATTAAACAAGTCGTAACGAGGGGGGTCCTGTCAAGGGTCCGTTGATGTGTGTCGAGTGGCGAAGCCACAGGGCACAATAAAATACCTGAGAAAAAATGTGAACAGTGAGGTAAGTATGTATGAGCATGCAATGTAATTCACCACTATTTTAATGTTTCAGATCCCAACTTGTCCTGGTCCAAGGATTAATGCCAACTGCTCAAGACCATTGATGCTAGCCTTGCAGAATCGCTGATCGGGTTGATCGCGAGGTAAATCAGACTGGGCTCTGCACAATCTCACAGGGACAGTGGTCACGTGGCGACGTCCTTCACTTGAGTTTGACCTGTGTGTGAGCAGCCGCAGGTACAGAGCACTCCTTGATATGGAATAGCTCATTTCCAGTAAAATATCCCTCAAGTCAGATAAAGTTTTGCAGGCCCGTATCTGTTCACTGCGTCTCGTGTCAGCGGCGCTGCCCCCCTGCGTAGCAATATCTGCAATTGCATCCATCAATTTAGGCTGGTCTTGTTGCAAAGCAGGGCGACCAGGTCCGCTCCTGATCATTACTGGAATTTCAGGATTGGCCTTCTTTAATTTTTCCACGTCCACCTTCTGACGTGCGCGGACACTCCGCATATGTTTGGCCCTATGCTCTTTCTCCTTGAGCGTCTTTTTTTTCGGCATCCAACTCCCTTGTCTGTTGTGTTATAGCCTTTTCAACCGTATCATCAGATAAACCTGCGCGCCTTTTACGCAAATATGAGTTGAGCTCAGCCTCTAATATTCCAATTTCTGTTTTCAGTGCACTTTGACGGGGAGCAGTTGCCGACCCAGAATCGTCTGCGTCTTCGTCCTCACTGGTAACAATACGAGTCACTTTCCCTGAGAAAAAAAAAATATTCTTAGAAATCTACAAATACTACACCGGAAGTACGATGACAACGAAGTGCGCGTGACTTCCGGCCCCTCGCCTGCAGAGGGGGAACGGGGAGTCACCCACCCACCAGTCTTCGTACATCCGGTTAAGGATTCGTCGGTGTACCCTTTTAAAAAAAACGAAGACGGGTTGTTTGTATGCAAGAAAAAAGAAAGCGAAGCACAGAGATTCCAGTACATATTAAAGCAGTAAATTTAAAAACCATCCTTAATTGTATACCTTTCGTTCTCCCTACACCTGAATCATCAATATCTCCGCCACTAACTATCACCTCGGCTTCACCAGTGTCACTAGCGTCAGTAACCGCGGCCCCGCCAGCATTTCCTTGGGAGACATTTTTGGGTACCTTTCACCATTGAAAAAGAAGGCAAGAGAAAATTTGTGAAACACAACAAAAGCAAGCAGCTCCATCACAGCATTGCACAGCAAAGCGAAAGTGTGTGAAGTCGAAAATGCAACATGCAAAACTTGTGGAGAAAAATTGAAACAGACCGAAACCAAGCGACAAATGAATTAAATTATAACCAAAACGGTAGCTACAAATAAAAAAGATTCGCGTTTCAGGCTAACCGCCCCTATTATGTTATATTAACTTAAACCAAAACCGGTAAAGAAGGTTCAAAAATCGGCAAACTAGTAAATCCTACACCGGAGGGTAAGAAGAAGAAAATGCTGAACTTCCGGTCCCTTGGCTGCGGAGGGAAACGGGAAGTCACCCTCCCTATGCCCTACGCAGGCGACAGGCCGAAAGGTTTCTTTGCTACTTTTAAACTTCCGGCTTAGAGTTCACTAAAATACCCTATCGGAAATTGAACACAAAGCAATAGAGACAAAATGCAAAAGCAATGAGATACTCGCGTTCGCAACCGGACTATAAAGAAATAATTATCAGTCAGGCGCTGAAATTGTTACTTACTTGTGACCAGAAGTTGAGGAGAGATGCCGTCCGCTTTGCCCCTTGCCGTGATAGCTCGGCGATTCGCTTGTCAACCTCCGCCGACAGCTCTGCACCCTTAAACTTGCTCTTCAGTTGGGCCCACTCCTCATTGCACTGCTGCTGCACCTTCTCGGCCGGGAGTTTCACCGCGGCCTTCTTGTGCGCAGCGAAGAGGCGCGCGTACGGAGTCTTCGCTGCAGCCGACATGCTGTTTGTTGATGCGCCTCCGTCACCGAACCGAACGAATTCAGCCCGTCCGAGCCTGCGGCAGCACTGGTGACGCAACGCCGTGCCAGGCCAGCCGAGCCGTGCCGTGCCACAGGCAGCTCACCGGCTCGCTGCCGCTGCTCTGGCGCGGCGCGGCACGGCGCGGCAAGGCACAACCCGACGGCGCCGCGTTGAAGAAACGTCACGACGTGCTTCGATTTTCTGCGTTAATTCATTTAAAAAATTGTGTTTCTTTTCAGTCACGTGACTCTGTGCTGACTCTGTCCGGTCGGGAGCCGGAGGCGCAGACGACACGCGGCAGACGCGTCGGGGCCTCGGGCGGAGCAACACCATTCAGGATTCCGTGAGTACTTGGTGGTAGGAAATGTCCCTTGTGTGTGTACCTTTCTGCCAACCCCCTTGAGCTACACTCAGCCGGATGTCGCGTATCTACGGGTAGAGCAGTAAGTTGCTCTACGAATAGACACCCCATATACGCGACGTCCGACACCATCCTGACAGAGACAGTCCATACCGAACGCCAATTGGACGCCAACCGATGTGACAGACAGCTAAGTTTACAACAAGTGTACAACACGAGACAGCGTTTAACAACATGCAAAAGCGAGCGCCGCTGGAGCGCCACCAGTCGGCACCAGGCGGCGGCTGCGTTCGCATCTGTGTCCGAATCGTTGGCCAACGTAGAGAACTCCAACGTCAGTTCCGCCGATTGCGGCGTATATACATGCGAGCTGTGAAAAGAACCGTACAATTTACTGTATGTAAGTAGTTCTCCCCTCGCCAAAACAAAAAACCACCCCAAAACATGAAAAACATAGAGCTTGTTTAAACGCTTACTTCATGTTCTTGACCCGTCGTTAGGGGGTAGAAACGTGTGCGAACCGGTTACATGCGCTAGTTAGGCTACTCTGTACGAGGGGCGAATCACTAGCGTAATCATGTGTACAAAATTCTAGAAATTTTTAAGAAGAAAGCGATAAAAATTGCGAACTCGAAGTTGGACTTGGACTGTATGCCGAAAAATAGTACCTACACAGGCTGAAATGGCCAGAAAAGCAATAAAATTCTAAAATTAACGAAAACTACGGGGTGTAATCCGACGAAATCCTGAAATCTGTGTACACATTTTGAATGAGTGGTTGTCCCCTCGACTCTGTAGTGACATTCAAAAGAATCCTCCTTCTCAGTTCTAAAAACACCCTGAAATAAATGGCTGCTTGCGGCTTTTTTACCAAGGGGTCCCTCACTCCCTTGAAGGGTGTACACAGGAGTATTTGAAACTCACGCATACTCCGTCAAAACTCGCAGAAACTCACACATACTCCTACATACTCATGAAATACTCCTCGAAAATTCGAGATACTCTTTTACTCATTCGCTCGCGGCACTCCTGCGATGGTTTTGGCGTGCGTCGCCGATTCACGGGTCTCCAAGCGCTAGCAACGCAGGTGCCGTCCCAATTCCCGTGTGGAACGTTGGTCTGTAAATTTGTCGTACGATCTGCCGTTTTTCGGACGACCAAAACAACCCCGGTTAAAAAGAGTTGTATATGGGACCATATACGAATCGTATATAATTGTATATGGGGCCATATATAATTTGTATACAAATTGTATACACATCGTACATGGGCCGTATACAAGTGTATATGGACCGTATACGGGACCATATACAACTCATATATTAACCCGTATACAATGCCTACCTTGTATACGATTCCTATATGGTTGTATATGTGAATGTGGCTGTATATGACCCATATACGACTTCATACACAGCTCATATATGGGATCATATATGAATCGTATATGGTCCCATATATGATTCGTATACACTTGTATACGGCCCGTATACGATCAAATACAATGTGTATACAAGTGTATACAATTATATACGATTCGTATATGGTCCCATATACAACTCTTTTTTCCCGGGACGGCATGCGATACTTCAAAATAACGAAAAACATACACCAAGCGCATTTGTCGTCCATCAAAAGCAGTTTTTTCGATTTTCTGACGTAAAACGGACCAATTTAACTTCAAATTAACGACAAATTTACAACAGAATAACGATAAAAGTTTGACTGTTGCGTAAAAAGCACCCGGGGGTGCGGGTCGAACCCACGACCCGCCGCTCCACGTGTCAACGCTCGAAGCCACCCGGCCAAAGAGACTTGTAGGAGGAGGTGTGGATCCCTCCGTTCTGCTCATCGAGCGCACGTGCTGAAGCGAATTCTTAGACGGCATTCGGCAGTATGAAACCACACATCCTCCTACAAGTCTCTTTGGCCGAGTGGCTTGCTTGGAGCGTTGATATGTGGAGCGGCGGGTCGTAGGTTCGACGCACCCCCGGGTGCCTTTTACCCAACAGTCAACAGCCACGTCTTAGAAACGTCTGAATCGGGTTTGAAACCTCCGAACACTATTTGAGGGCAGTGACGACTGCCAACCACATTCAAACGACCGCCGCCCGCCGCGCGCACCCCGGGTGGGGGCAGTCTTTTTTACGGTGTTCGTGGCGACTGTGGGCAGCATCATATCCGTTTTGATCCTTAAAAATCCGTGTTTAAAATTTTCTTTTGTTCGAAAATGGCTTCTAGGAATACCTGGCATCGCAATTTAAGGGTTGAAGTTGTCAAGTTAAAGTGTTGGGACCTTACAGTACAGAGGGACTCTTCGAACAAACCTCAAAATTTAAACTCTTTACGTCAGCTAGGGACGAAATGACACAATACGCCGGGAGTGGACCGCTAAATAAAACCGTCACTTGTCGCAAATTCGATCAAATCCTTGGCGCGCAACTCAGGATTTCCACTCACCAGCAATTGAGAACTTGAGTATAGTGATCCTTCCGTTGCGCCATAGAGGTGGGCATCGTATAGCAAAATATCGATATCGAAAATATCGATATCATTCCACAACGATATATCGAAAATCGATATATCGCCTCTAAAATATCGATACTTCGCTATATCGTGTGAATATCGAATGAATTTGCCGTATTTTGGTGAGCGGGATATTGGCAGCAAATGCCAGTCTCTATTAGCGTGAAACAGCTGACAGCATTTGAATATTGTATTTTATAATCGAGATGTAAAACAATTAGTATTCTTTGGTCGTTCTTTACACTAAGAACAACACAAAAGTCGTCAAAAATCACATTCAGTATTCAGTATTAGTATTTTAATGAAGAGCGTCTGATAATATCTCGTACAAATTCTTACTTAAATAAACAGTAACTTTCAAAATTACACTGCAAATAACAGCCACCAGGCGCGGCGCAGCGGAGCGCAGCGTAAGCGAGCGGGAGGGAGGTGGAGGGAGGACGGGAGAAGGCGGCGGTGAGGCGCGGGGCGCGGCACGGCTGCGCGGCGTATGCGCATCAGCAGGCCAGCGCCCAGCGCAGGCGAGACGGCCAGACGAAACCCGGCCCCGCACCTCCGCTCGACAGCAGTCGGCTCGGCTCGCTCAACAGTCACCGAGCGCATTACGTTGCGTCGCACAGCGTGTGCTCCGTGTCATTATTCTACTTCCTTTATATCATCCGATATTCATACGATATAGGAGTTATTGGGTCGATAATCGAAAATATCGCATGTCAAATTATCGACTCGATATATCGATATATCGTGTGGAAAATATCGATAATTCGATATATCGATGTCATATCGCCCATCTCTATTGCGCCAGCAGCGGCAGCCGAAGTTGCCAACTATTAGAGATGCGTTGCACATAAACCACAGCGCGAAGAACAGCTTCAGCGTGGCTGGTTTGAGGTAGGACCTAGGACCAGTCGATGATCACACTGGTGGTGGATAAAGGTAAAAACAATAACTTCACCGCAATAGAGGCAATAGAGAAGCGGGAGCTAAATAAGAAAAAAACTCTCACACCGGAATTTTTAAAAGCATGTATACGGAATATTGATGCACAAGTGCTGCGCCAAATTGATTTGTGCTTACACATAAGAGCACAAATTAAAACGACGACGTCAAAAATGTGTGCTCTGTTAGTGCACCACCAGGTTAAGTAATAAAATTTTCGTCATGTAATGTACGAAAAATATGTTTTTGAATGGGTAAGGTTAAATTCACGATGGACAAATTTTAGGAATGGGTTAGAAAAATTGTGCTTAATTAGGGCTTTTGAAATGTGTCAAGGCTGTATTTGTGCTCATCTGGTTTGCGCGTTAGAACGCTTGAAAGTTGTGTAAGTGTTAGACCACGATCAATGACCCACTCGTGCTTTTTTGTCCGATATAAATAGCGTAACGTGACGTATTCAGTTGGTGCTCCTCGAAAATCCGCCAAATGTTCTGCCTGTCGGTCAGCTAGACCCCCCCCCCCCCTCTAGGGTGTCCCACTTTTCATCGAAGTTCGAAATATTTGGGTCTTAGGTTTTCTATCGGTGACATATGATGAGAAAACAACCCGAGATTTTTTTCACCTGTGCCTGACCACGATGAACTCCTCAATCTTATCCAAGCTGTCCGCATCCTTCGCACAATGTCACTGTGTCAGAGTGCGTCAGTCGCTGGCTCGTTGTTGCATGGCGAATATTGGGAAGCGGGAAAGGGGGAGGGAGGGGGGGGGGGCTTTTAGATTTCTCCGTTCGGACGCAGCCGCTCTCTACCCGGACGCTCTGTGCCAGGCGCGGACCCAGGGGGGGGGGGGGACGGGGCGACCGCCCCCCCCCCTAGGCGCCCGTAGGGCGCCCGAAAGGTAGGCAATTCGCGTTACAATCCGCCTGAAAGTAGGCAGAAAGCGGTACATCGCCCCCCCCCCCCCCCTAGAGTAGGGGGTGCCATACTTCATTTTTTTCGAAATTCGGTGTGCGCGTTACATCAATCGTGGCCATTTTTCATGCTGATACCGAAGAAAAAAGGTAGGAGAATTTGTAGGCCGTTTAGGGGGTCCGACTCGCCTTGGTTGGGGGCCCAAATGCCCCTCTACAGGGCGAAAAATTAATGTTGTCAAAAAATTTTGATAAGAAATTCCCAGCTCCAATTGACGAAAGTAGGGCCCTAAAGGGCTGAAATTTCAAGGAAAACGTCGCATCTCTTACGATTTCGAAGACATCGGCATTGAAAGTGCAATAATCGATTTTTGCACATTCAATGCCGATATCTTCGAAACCGTAAGAGATGCGACGTTTTCCTTGAAATTTCAGGTCGTTAGGACCCTACTTTTGTCAACTTGAGCTGGGAATTTTTTGTCAAAATTTTTTGAGAACATTAATTTTTCGTCCTGTAGAGGGGCATTTAGGCCCCCAACCGAGGCGAGTCGGACCCCCTAAACAGCCTCAAAAAATTTTTACCTTTTTTTTCTCGGAATCAGCATGAAAAATGGCCACGATTGAGGTAACGCGTACACCGAATTTCGAAAAAAATGAAGTATGGCACACCCTACCCTAGAGCCGCCCCTGGATCCGCGCCTGCTCTGTGCGCGTCGGATTGCCTACCCACCAGGTGCACACTTAAAGAATTCGACCTTCTATAACGACTTTTACACTACAAGGCATGAATCAGGAAATTTTCGATGGCCCATTTTGGTGTCTCCTGCTTCACCTATTTTCACAAATTGTTTCGAAGTGTCTTCTGCTTGAGTGTATGCCTCCACTGAATGAATCGTTTACAAGTTTCTAGGGCTGCGCGGTAGCGAGATCTAGAGGGCCCATCACTGGTAGAGGGTCTCTTGGAAGGCCAATCACTGGACTTCTAACCTAACGATACAATGATGTCAGGCGTAGGAGGCATATCTAGGTGATGTTCAGGTTCAGGATGATCATAATAAAGCAAACTAATAGAACCAGACCGCAGCCTATAGAACGAAAACTTTGGCGCTCTCAGCCCTAGTTTGCCACTTTTCTTTGAGAAATAACCGTTTTTTACATCTACTTTGACAAAATACGTGGTGAGGTAAAACCAAAAGCTGAAATCTGGCCCGATATATTTACTATGATGCAACTTTACCTTGAAACGAGACTAATAAACAGACACACACATACACGGAAGTGCAATCGCTCATACAAACGAAGCTACGATTATAAGTGGCGTTAAGATTTCTCACCTTCCGTGGTCGCGCAGATCGTCGATGACGATGTTGAGAAAGTAGTTAATGACGCACAGAAGGATGGCGTTGCACACGACGACGAGCTTGCGGTACGGTATCCTGGGTGGTGGTGAGTAGTATACGGGTCCCCTGGTGGTGGGTTGCGGGCTTGCGTACCTCCCAGGGGTGGGTGTCATATTCCGATGACGTCTGCATGTCGCGTGCCGGGTGTCGTATGTCGCGGGCAGAGGCAATGACCTCTGCAACTGTGTCCGTGATTTTGCAGTGTACTGCAGTGTCAGCAGTTTTCTGAGCTATGCATCTATCTCTGTCGCTCTCGTTAGCGAAATGTGTGTTCTCTCTCGCACTTATTGTGTTAAAAGTGGTGTCGTCTAGGTAGTACAGTTCACATCTGCAATATGCGCCTAGGTTCTTTCGCAGTGTCGAGCTATGCATCTCTCTCTCTCTGTCGCTCTCGTTGGCGAAATGTGTGTTCTCTCTCGCACTCATTGTGTTATGCGTGGTGTCGTCTAAGTGGTGCACTGCACATCTGCGATATGCGCCTAGATTTTTTCGCAGTGTACTACAGTGTCGAGCCATGCGTCTCTTGGCTGGCGGTCGGTCCGGCGCGGTCCGGCTCAGGCAGGAGCGGGCGCGGGGCAGGCGCGGGGCGGGCGCGGGGCGGACGCGGGGCGGGCGCGGCGCAGGCGGGCGTTCGGCGCGTTTTCGGCGCGGTGAGGGCGCGCGACAGGCGCGGTACGGCGCGCTCGGGAGCACCTCATATGCTTGCGACACTGCCAATAATTGGCGCTAAAATTGCTAAACTGGGTGCTAAAGCTGCTAATCTTGCTGCTAAAGCCTCTAAACGGGGTGCTAACATTGCTAAACTGGGTGCCAAAGCTTCTAAACTGGGTGCTAAAACTGCTAAACTGGGTGTTAAAACTGCTAATCTGAGTGCTAAAGCCTCGAAACTGCACTGCTAAACTTGCTGCTAAAGCCTCTAACCTGGGTGCTAAAGCTTCTATACTTGATGCTAAACTGGGTGCTGCACTGTCAGAAATAATCGGTTTACGATACCGATGTGTGTTAAAATTACCATTATTCGTATGTGATTTCAGAAAACCATACGTTGTGTAGTAATTTTCCGACACAGTGCCCCGATGTATGGGGGGAAATACCGACGGATGGTAGTTCTGCTAATACATTGTATAGGGAAACGGCGGTACAGTGTCACAGTGATTCGGGCATGCAGTGTATGGTTTTTCTCATACAATATTAAAGGCTGCGTGGGGAAAATACAAAACTAATAGAGATTTTACCATAAATTGCATGGGAAAACAAAGGTACAGCGTCGCAGTGGTTTTGCCATGCAGTGTTTGAAAAAAATTCGACTCGTTGTCTGTCAATTTTTCGGCACATGTGCATATTGAAAGCGCCAAATACAGTGTATGAGAAAATTCCAGTACAGTGCCACAATGGCTTTACCGATCATGTGTGGGAAATTCTCGACGCATTTTAGCGATGTTACTTTTTGAATGTGAATAAGGCAGGCGTAAGTCTTTTCTAGGCGGATCTAATTCGTCCATGTGATATGTCAACTGTTATTGAAGTCAGTTATTTACTAAGTAGAACATGAATAGGTTCTAGAATCAACGTCCGAGTGTATAGCCCAGTAATTTTGAACTTGACGGAGAATGACTTCAAGTGACGAGTGCGCGTTTTTAATTATTAATGTGTGTGGGCTGCGAGTGCTTTGCTAGCCATCGGCCGGCCGGTAATCCCCCTCCTCCCCCTCTGGCCAGTACGGGGCAGCCCGGAGCGGGGCAGAGCCCGCAGCCACCATCCTCGGAGGCTTGCATTGTGATCGGGTTCGATCGCGGGAGTCCCCAGTGTTCCTCCCTAGCTCAGGGGCAACGCGGTGGTGTGGCGAGTCGGAGTTCGGAGGTTCTAATCTTGAGTTCTTAGGTGTTCTGTGTATGTTTTCCTCTGTGTCTGTGTCTGTGAGTGTTCGTTGTATCCACTTGTCTCCATTACCTTCGTGGTTGTAGAAAAGAAATCAGCAGAGCAGACTCCTTTTTATTTCCTAGATTAGGAATTGCGTTTATGGTGAAAATTCCATACAATGTTTAGAAATTTTAAGATACCGTGCTATGGTACAAATGCCATACAATGCATAAAAATATAACGGGACTCTGGTTGGCAATCTGAACATACCGTGCTGTAGCAGAATTCCCATACACTGCATGGGGGATTTCAGACACAATGTCTGGTAATCTCAACACACCGACTGTATGGTAAAAATCCGATGCACTGGGTATGTAAATTGCTTCAGACACAATGTAGGGGAATTTTCAGCAAACAATTTTTGAGAGTGTGAAGCGTCTAAACTGGGTGCTAACACTACTAAACTGGGTAAACTGGGTGCTAAAGCCTCTAAACTGGGTGCTAACACTGCTAAACTGGGGTCTAAAGCTGCTAAACTTGCTGCTAAAGCCTCTGAACTGCGTGCTAACTCGGCTAATCTGGGTTCTAAAGCTTCTCAACTTGATGCTAAAACTGCTAAACTATGGCGCGGTACACTTGCTAGCGGCACATCGTCTATTCGTAAAATAAACGGCAAATTGTGATACCAAGGTCCCACTTGACACAGTCGTTCCTAAGACCCATTTGGTCGATTTGATCCATGTAACACCAAACTTTTCCCTTGGGGGTAGATTTTACAGAGGGATGGGGGGTAATTTAACGTTAAAATTTTGAACGGACTAAATTTGTCCTACACATCCAAATCGGGTGTCGATTCCGAATGATTTTGACTCAAGGATTCCAAATATGACCTCGGAAATGCGCTTCGACAACCGGAAGTCGTTCAAAACCGCCTTTTTTTTTAAATGGCTGACTGGTTGCTGTTTTAAGTTTCGAACGAAAACAGAGCCATGCGAGGTGTCGGTATATATGTTTTCGAGGTCGGCGAGATCAGTCGTGGTACTGGAAGTGACCTACAGCAACCAGAAGTTGACTCCAGGCACCGGAAGTCACTCTAATCGACGTTCACTAACGCGCCCACGGCTGTACGAGCTGTCGATACCTATGTTTTCGAGGGTCCACTCGTGGCACTGGTTACAAGTTTCACGCATCAAAATACTCCCTTTCGCCCTTGCGCCACCCGGCGGGTCTCCCAAGGCCCTCCCCCCCCCCCTTTCGCCTACTCCGCGCGTCTCCGCCCGTCCATTCGCGCAACAATCGGGCCCGTTGCTGTGTGAGACCGTCTGCCCCTCCGTGTCCTATGAGAAGTGGGTTATTTTGCTCGTGAGCCTGATCTACTCCCAGTCCATTGAAAAGGTTTGGTGTCTTGTGCACTACAAAATGCCCTGCAGGAAAAAGTTTAGATGTAATTATTGTAACGGAATGGATTGTGTTTTAATAAATCACCTTAAATTTTTTATTTACCTTGTATGAACTCAGAGTAAATATCAGGGGCATTGCGTTCAAGCTGCTCTAAATCTAAAATGTGTACTGGTAGCCAGCGAGAATAATTTTGATGGTCAAACAGAGTACCAAGAAACCACCTGTTTCAACGATTCCATGCAGTTTCCATGATTCCCTAGTCGCGCAGCTCGAACAAAAGAAAAAAGATTATATTCTAGGTTTAGAACAGTCAACCAAAATTTAAATGTAGGAGACTCCTGAGCTTCTCTTACAGCTAATTTTCAAACGAGACTTCCTCGTCACGATAGCATCGCTTGTACTCGTCAATTGCCGGACTGCAAAGCACTGCAGCTATTATTTGATAAATTGCTCGTGATCTATTTATGTGAGTTACCTGTGAAGATGAAATTTAATTTTAGGTTGAAAAGTGTTCATACGTTACAAATTTTGAAAAAAAAAATTAAAATAAACCCATTTGCTTACATTCAGAAGTGCCTCCGCTGAACCTGCTGTACACACTCCAGAGTGGTTAAGAATTGCAATTAAGCCACATCCCTCCAAAAACAAATCCCCCAAAACCGTAGGAATGACTGCTCAACATAAAGTAGCTCTAGCAGTGGAGTAGGCGAGGGGGGGGGGGGGGGGGGGGGGGGGGTCTTGGCGTACCCGCTGGGTGGCACAAGGACGAAAGGGAGTATTTTGATGCGTGTAACTTAACTTGTCACCAATACACTGTAAAAAAATTAGGAGGCTTGACGGAAGACATACGGTACTTTTGCTGGTACGGTACAGCTGAGAAGCTGAACAAACATCATACAGTTTGACCTTACATAATTATTTAACTCATGGCAGGTCAATGGATGTATACGGTTGGACCGTATCACATGCTTATTGCAAAGTTTAAAAAACCACTATGCTGTGCAGAATACATACGGATAAACCGTATCATGCAAATGACTGCAAAACCTCACAACGATGCAGTATAGAATGTATACGGATAACACGTATCACACAATTAACCGCACATAACCAGAAAAATACTGCACGCAGATAGACTGTCCTTAATCAGAAAGCCTCAAACCCAGTTAGTGGCAACATCGATCTTTGGTCTATTTTTATTTTTTAAGTCTGATGTTACATTGGATGCAATAATCTTGGTAAATTCGGTGAACATTCTGGAACTGCTGTGGGCTCAATTTCACAGTAAACATCAATAAATTTTTGGCAGTATGTTGCGGGGAGGGGTATTTTATCACACACTTTCAACCATGTCACCAAGGCCTTGGTTATGCTAGGTTATGCCTGCAACGGCAAGCATTAAATGCTTACAGGCATCATCCTACATTTGTCAGTCCTTATAACCAGCCTTCTTGTTGCGTTCTAACAAGTTTAACCACGAAGAAGACTGCAGGAGAACGTTAACAGTTGTTCAGACACAACTTACATTACATTTCCTCTGTATTTGGATCCTTCGACAGTTTCAAAACAGTTGCAGACGCCCGCATTTCTCTTCTTCCACCACCTTCCAGCGTTATACGCAGATGGGCAGAGAACAGATATACGACAGAAGACGAATTCTCCAATCGTGCCAACCACTGTCAACCTGTTCTTTGTTTTGTTTGGTTTCATTGGGTTGGTATAGGTTGGTACTGGTAAAGGGCTGTGACATGAATTTCTCATACAAAATCCATGTGGAGTTTAGATTGGTGTAGATTCGAAAGCTCCAAAATGGACGCCCCAAGGCATAAAAATGTTGTTAAACTGCGGACATTTTTTACTGTGACAGTTGTATTATGTGGTGTTGTTCACTCCAAAATACCTCATATTCTGCTGCTGATTGTGTGATGCTGAAGGGAAACTCCGTTACTTCAGTATTGTGTCAGTGACATTTGTTTAGGTTGATACAATGAGTGTGTTTACATCATGTGTTGAACTGGAAAGGGTGCTCTATTAACGAGTGTATCAATATACAATAGTCCTCTGTGTTCTAAAATCATAGTGCAGAGGTTGATGGAAGGGAGATGAACCTGGAGAATGTAAGTGAACACATCTGACAAGAAAACAGCCGAGGAACTGTCAGTCATAGTGAATATAGCGTCCATCCATAACCCTGAGGATGTGTAGCAATACCCTGCATATGGTGAGTTATTAAAAAGTGAGGCCTATAAAATTTCCTCACCAATGCATCACACCTTAAGGCCCTGTTCATAGAGCCTGTCTGTTTAGGAGCAGAGACAAACGGTCATGCCGTATCAGTAATATTGTATAGAACGTACATGATGTAGTCTAATTGATGATACGGTATTACCGTAAGTATACAGTTGCTTGCTGCTCCAGGTCCCTACCTATAAACCTCCACATTCTAGCTAGTCGTATGCCAATCTGAACCGTATCATACACCGTCCAGATATACGGTCATGTCTGGTAATTAATTAACGCTTGTTTACCGTAGGGTTCCCGTAATAATTTTTTACAGTGTAGCCGTGTGCGCGTTAGTAAACGTCGATTAGAGTGACTTCCGGTGCCTGGAGTCCACTTCCGGGTGCCACAGGTCACTTCTGGTGCCACGGGTGGACCTGCCGCCCTCGAAATTATAGGTATCGACACCTCGTACAGACGTGGGCGCGTTAGTGAACGTCGATTAGAGTGACTTCCGGTGCCTGGAGTCCACTTCCGGTGCCTGGAGTCCCCTTCCGGTGCCTGGAGTCCACTTCCGGTTGCCAGATGTCACTTCCGATACCACGACTGATCTCGCCGACCTCGAAAACATATATACCGACACCTCGCATGGCTCTGTTTTCGTTCGAAAATTAAAACAGCAACCAGTCAGCCATTTGTTAAAAAATGGCGGTTTTGAACGACTTCCGGCTGTCGGAGTGCATTTCCGAGGTCATATTTGGAATCCTTGAGTCAAAATCATTCGGAATCGACACCCAATTTGGATGTGTTGGACAAATTTGGTCCGTTCAAAATTTTAACGTTTAATTACCCCCCACCTCCCTGCAAAATCTACCCCCAAGGGAAAAGTTTGGTGTTACATGGGTCAAATCGACCAAATGGGTCTTAGGAACGACAGTGCCAAGTGGGACCTTAGTATCACAATTTGCCGTTTGTTTTTGTGTGCCGCTAGCACGGAGTCAAGCAGACAAGCTCGCGCGCTCACACACACAGACACACACACACACACTGCGAAGTATATTAATCTTGGCGGCGCACCCGAGAGAATCAGTTCAGTCTTGTCAGTCTGATGACAACTATGACAGCACGCATCGTCAAATCCTTTAGGGGGTTTCCCCGTTTATATTCCAGAGGATTCGTATATACTAAGCGGCTAGAGAAATATGAAAAAATATACTGGAGGTGCCTTCGATCGCAGTCGGAATGCTCTGCCACTGCGATCACGAGACGAAGTGCGGATGGCATCCAAGTATTGAAGGAAGGTGAGCATAACCATTTTCCCCAGGACGAGCGGGAGAATGAGCAGAACGACGAGTTCGAAGATGACGTTGATCAGGAGGACGAGAACGAAGATATGAGGGAAATAACTGTGGGCAAAGAATCAAGCGAAACAGAGAGTGTGGAAAGCAGTGAAAGCGGGGATGAGGACTACGATCCAATTGCCTGGAAAACATGGGAGGAAGAGAGCGATGATGAAGAAGAAATAGTACAAACTATGACCGATCAGGACGAGGAGAAAAGTGACGATGATAAAGAGGAAGAAGCAGATGACGACGAAGAAGACGATGGATGGGACGCACAGCGCTCGAAAGTGAAACTTCACAAAAATCTCCTACGCGTCCTGCGGGATGAAGACTATGAGATGAGGGAAGCTATTCTAAGATGCGCAAGTAAAGAATTAATTTGTTTTCTTTGTGAAATTTGCTTCAATTTAACGCAGGGATACTTCGGCTGCGGTTTGTCTAAGAATCAGAAAAAAATTCTGCGCTGCTTTAAGGACGAAATATGTACAATGATGGATACAGATATTCCTTGGCGTCAGAAAAAAGAAACGATCCGTTCATCCCTACCCTGTTAAGTGTCCTTTGCTAAAAATTATACTTTGAATATCACCGAAACAGAATGATCCTGTACTCTAGCCCGATTGCATGTAAACGATATTGACAAATGTACTAAGACAAATAAAATTAAAGAGAAAACATCCCACTGTGCATTATCCTTCCAAGACAACCCACCCAGAGTCGCTCGCCACACCCCGTGTAATGCACCGCCTAGGCGATCACATATTTCGCTAACGGGAGCGACAAAGAGAGATACATAGTTCATATAACTGTTAGCACTGCAGTACACTGCGAAAAAACACGATTGCAGAGGTGAGTGCCTCCGCGCGCAACATCTGACACCCGGCTGCTCGGCACCGGACCAGACCGCGCCGGACCGACCGGCAGCCAAAGGACGCATAGCTCGACCCTTCAGTACACTGCGCAAAAAAAAATCTGGGCACATATCGCCGATGTGCACTGCACTACCCAGACGACCCAGTTTAGCAGTGTAAGCACCCAGTTTAGAGGCTTTAGCAGCAAGTTTAGCAGTGTTAGCACCGAGTTAAGAAGCTTCAGCATACAGTTTAGCAGTGTTAGCACCTAGTTGAGAAACTTTGGCACCCAGTTTAGCAGTGTTAGCACCCAGTTTAGCAATTTTAGCACCAATTATTGGCAGTGTCGGAAGCATATGTGGTGCTCCCGAGCGCGCCGTACCGCGCCTGTCGCGCGCCCTCACCGCGCCGAAAACGCGCCGAACGCCCGCCCGCGCCGCGCCCGCCCCGCGTCCGCCCCGTGTCCGCCCAGTGTCCGCCCCGCGTCCGCCCCGCGTCCGCCCCGCGCCCGCCCCGCGCCTGCCCCGCGCCCGCTCCTGCCCGAGCCGGACCGCGCAGGACCGCGCTGTACCGCGCAGGACCGACCGCCAGCCAAGAGACGCATAGCTCGACACTGTAGTACACTGCGAAAAAATCTAGGCGCATATCGCAGATGTGCAGTGCACCACTTAGACGACACCACGCATAACACAATGAGTGCGAGAGAGAACACACATTTCGCCAACGTGAGCGACAGAGAGAGAGATGCATAGCTCGACACTGTAGTACACTGCGAAAGAACCTAGGCGCATATTGCAGATGTGAACTGTACTACCCAGACGACACCACTTTTAACACAATAAGTGCGAGAGAGAACACACATTTCGCTAACGAGAGCGACAGAGATAGATGCATAGCTCAGAAAACTGCTGACACTGCAGTACACTGCGAAATCACGGACACAGTTGCAGAGGTCATTGCCTCTGCCCGCGACATACGACACCTGGCACGCGACATGCTGACGTCATCGGAATATGACACCCACCCCTGGGAGGTAGGCAAGCACGCAACCCGCCACCAGGGGACCCGTATACTACTGTGGTGCCGTTGCGTACCGCGCGGAGCATCGTCGTGGTGGCGTGGTGGTGTCCGGCACCAAAGCGCCCGTGGCGTCGCCTCTGCGCACGGCAGAGAGGCGGCGTGACATAACGGAGGACTAGTCACTGAAGCCGACATCGCTGCGGACGGCACTAGCGCATATGGCCACCGCCCATCCCCCTTCCAGGTTTGACCGGCACGTGCAGCTGGGCTAGGAGAACAACCGGTTAGTTCACCCGCTGTGTCCCCGACCTGCAATGAGAAGAAGACTAAAACATCCATGTCCTCGGTCAGATTTGGTGTGAACAACATGGGGACTTTCCTTTCGTCCGCCACTGTCCGATCTGTGACTCCTGTGTGGCGGCCAAATCAATCATTATACCGTCCTACTGCTCCGGTAATTTGGAGGTCGTAAGGATCCCACAAGGATATTACGTAAATTCATTATTGCGTTAAAAATTAGGTACAGAAAATTACACTTACAACGGGACCGACAGCTACCTTTCCTACGCAGGCCAGCACCGCCGCCACGTAACTTTCATTTTTCCTCATCTCTCTCACGGTGGTTACTTATCGACTACTGCCTGGCTGCATTTTGCCATACCCTCATGAGAGGAAACACAACCAGCCCAATGGCGCTCTCTGATTAGCTGCAGAGTTCAGAACGGGAAAGCGTGCGGCCAGGGGCTCATGATTGTGACGTCGTATGGTATTTTCATGTCTGAGTAGAGAATCTTAAAAGTATCAGAAGATTAGATTTCACACATAATTTTCAGCAAACAAACCGTCTGACTAGATTTCTCCTATTAATTATTTATGTAACTTAAGTAGGGAAACCATAAACATTTAAATTAAAATTTGTGTGTTATGAACTAACAATCGAACTACAACACACATATACGGGGTGTTTCAGGTAAGATGGAACAAAATGATAGGGTGGTTAGGAAACGCCTAGGGGATGATTTTTCACCAACTGACATAGTGGGCGCAAATGCATATTAAGGGAGATAATTCACGTATTGTAGTTAGGACGCGCCCGTAAAGGTAGGCAGCCGTTCGCGCGCCCCTGTGCGGCTGGAGCGCTGCGCTGCCGGCCCGCCGCCGCGTCATCTGCTTTGCTGTCGGTCTGTGACAGCAGACAAAAGTGTGAGCCGCTGTTCACCTGTCTGCGCTATGCGGAAGCTGCGCAGCGGATATGCAGCGACACACTGACCAGCACCAGCAGGCACTAGCAGCACCTGTGATTGATTCACCCCTTGTTTTTGTTCTCGTTGACGACTTTAGATTTTGGTTGATTGTTTAGTGTTGACACTTCGTTTGCAATTGTTTATTCTTACGTCATTAAATGACAAAGTAAAACTTGAAAACAGAGTCTTGACTGCCCCGAAGCCGAACGACAGCAAGCAGACGACGCGGCGGCGCGTACGTGCGCTGCCGGCCGGCCGGCAGCGCAGCTACGCAACGCGCCGCCGCGCCGGCAGCGCAGCGCTCCAGCCGCACAGGGGCGCGCGAACGGCTGCCTACCTTCACGGAGCGCGCCCTAACAACAAAACGCTTATTATCTCCTTTAATATACATTTGCGCCCACTATGCCACTTGGTGAAAAATCATGCCCTAGGTGTCCCCTAACCACCCTATCATTTTGTCCCATCTTACCTGAAACACCCTGTATGTAGACAAAACTTTGGGGTGCCAGGCAAGAAGTTTTCATGCAGTAACATCTTGACCATGTTTCATGCATCAAAGTTGTAATATAAGAAACTTCACATAGAGTGCATTGTATTAATTTTAACACAGAAAATAAGGATAAACTGTTGTTATGTGTGTCCATGAAAAATTAAAAATAATCTGATACCACAAGTTTAAGGACTAAAAATTTTCTTTGGTGTAAGGCGTTCTCCAAATCATTCCGCTTTTTATCCTATCCATGATATCAACGTGCTATGCTGCTGAAATCTTTTCTTGCTTCCCCAACTTGTTATCTTTATAATTGCAAGCCCAAATATTTAAATCCAGCTTTAGTCAACGGTCAGCTCTTATGTTTTTGTTTTCGGAATTATTCATAACTCAACGAGCTGGCCCGTCCCTCCGTCAAACCTCGTTGCCAGTGCCGCTGGGATCCACCGCCACCTTGGTTCGACAGGGGAACTTGTGCAGCTTAGCCCATCGGCGGCGTTTCTGGGAGCCTTCAGCCTCAAGTCTCTCCTGAAATACCTGATAGAAAACGTATTTGTTACGATTAAAATCATTAGCCTGAGCCCGTCCCGTATTACGGTGCGCGCCGCAATCATAAGGTCCCGCGGCGGCGGCCAACTTAGCCTCAAAAAGCGAAAACAAAATCTCAGTATTTAAAAAGGAAAAAAAGAAAAATTGTTGCTACGCCGTACGCTATTCGATGTTTTAAAAAAAGTTTCTCCTCCATCTTTGACGTTTTTCTGTGAACGATAAGTCAGCGTACACACGTCCACCGAATAAAGAAAACGTGTCGAGACGGTCGAAAACCCGTAAATGCACTAGAAATACTGCGACAAATAATGTGACAGTCATTTGTTGTTGCAATGCATATTTTAAAATGATAGAGAGTCCAAGGATATTCTATTTTTTAATGGCAAGGTACGGCATAAAACAATTTAATTCATTTTCTCCAAATACACATTTAGTTTATGTAGGTTAAGGTAATTGAATATTGTTTTTTATAGAACATGTTTCACATTAAAATCCGCGCAGCCATCCAAATGAAACATTAAATCATCCCTGGCCCTCACGTAACGCGATGTGCCTTACTGTACTTGGCAGCCAATCAAAGGGCTCCATGGCTCCATGGGGTGTTTTTTTCTCATGTATGGATTGTTAAGATTCTGCCCGGCTGCCCTACTCGCTCTGTCCACAGCCCGTGCCTCCTTTATTTTCTTCTTACTACGTATTATGTTATTATTTTCGTCGCAGGCACGCAGCCGTGGGAGGAGCCATTGACCCCGAAAACTCTCAGTGGCCAAAGGACACGCACCGCATGGTATAGTATGTTTCAACCTTGGAGTCACACCAATAAACCTCTCATGCCCTCGTCATTCGGTAAACGAGGCTGGCCTATTCATCCGGAGTGCGATAATCTGCCCCACACTACTGTCTCCTGACCAAAACATGCACCGGACAATACCCCTCTTGCGAGTTTGTTGCCACATGTGCGCACCTTGCTGAAAAGCCTAGCCTCATTAGACTGATGACGAGGGTATGAGAGGTTTATTGGTGTGACTCCAACGTTGAAACATACTATAGCAGAGGCGTAGGAACCTATTTCGGCCGGGGCGGAGGGGGGGGGGGGCAGCCCCGGGGGGCACCCCTCTCTGACAGACGGATTGGCCCTGCCGCACGGTCGCCAGACTTAACCGGCTTGGACTTCTTCGTTTGGGGTCGCATGAAGAACGTGGTGTACAGGGCCGTCGAACCCGAGAGGGGGGGGGGGGAGCAGGGGGGCTTTGCCCCACTCAACCTTCAGCCAAGGGGGGGGGGGGGGGGCACAGGCCCCAGCTCAATATTCATTTTGAAGCGTATGGATGAAAGAAAAGTTGCCCAAAAGCCCAGAGCTTTCGGCTCGCTTCGCTCGCCAAACCATTTATCAGCATTTCCGCCTTTGCATCTTCGCAACCCGGCAAGTTCTTCGTCCTTATTTTATGGAAAATCGTTGCAAAAAGGGTTTCTTTACCGTAAATAGAATAGATTTCTCTCAGAATGCAGTCTGTTATATCGAGCTTGTTGATCGCTTCGCTCGCACAATACCAGGACAGTACTTATCGTTACGAAAAAAAAAAAACCTTAAGAATTTTTTTAAAAGATTATTGCTCGCTTCGCTCGCGACGACTTCTATTACGACCCCTACAAGGTAGACAACCATGCACACTTTAAGTGATTTGCCCCCCCCCCCCCCTGCCGGCAGGCAGGTCGACGGCCCTGGTGGTGTACCAAACACCTGTGCCTGACCACGATGAACTCCTGAATCTTTTCCAAGCTGCCCGCAACGTCCGCACAATGTCAGTGTGTCAGAGTGCGTCAGTCGCTGGCTCGTTGTTGCATGGCGAGTATTAGGAAGCGGGGAAGGGGGGGGGGCTGCTTTAAGATTTCTCTGTTCGGACGCAGCCGTTCTCTATCCGGACGTTCGGTGCGCGTCGGATTGCCTACCCACCAGGCGCACTTCAAGAATTCGACCTTTTTTAACGACTATTACACTACAACGCATTAATCTGAAAATCTTCGCAAGCAAACGACATTTTCCATAGTACGGTAAGGGAACCAGTGATGGCCCATTTTGGTCTCTCCTGCTTCACCGTATTTTCAAAAATCGTTTTAAAGTGTGTAATTGAGTATACATATAACCCCTCCACTGAATGAATTGTTTAGAAGCAGGCACGCAGGGTAGGGTGTTTCAAAAAAATTAAATTCCACTGACTTGACCGAATTTGGACACCTGCTGGTCTGCAATGACCGCGATCGAACAAAGTTTGATCGGTGCTCAAGACGATTAAAGAATTTGGTCCCCTGACTGGCGTGCCCAACGGGGCTGCCTGAGCGGCATTCTCGTGCCTTTGGATTTGATCGCAGCAGAGTAAATCTAAACACGAGAGTCCGTCAAGTTGTTCTGCACCTACTGAGGTGGAAATATCAGTGACCCCGCCACCTACCTACGCTACACTGCCACAAATGTCAGTAATTTGTAATTCTCGCGTTTTCGGATACTTTGAATTTCGGTCACTCACTGTAACTGTGTGGATAGTGGAGGCTTTTCGACGAGGACTTGGCCGAGCCACTCCATGCACTTAACATACTCGCCTCTGATAGAAAAAATCGGAAAAATTATCTCGAGACTGGTTGTACGCCTGGAGGGTAGGCAGAATCTCGACACACACGTCAGACTGCTGTCTACCCTCAAGGCGCTAGACGGCGTTTTATCCCTTTTCTAGATAAAACTAAGTGCGCTTAATGTAGAAAGGGCTGCAACGGCATCCTAATAGAGTCTCCCGTAATATCTACAGAGCAAGACATTCAGAGCAATGTACCAAATGCTGGAAAATTTCAAATTAGAAATTTCGAACATTTTTGAGCCGTAAACGGTGGATTATGAGTCGACGGGTTGCCTCCTTTTCCATCTTAAAGGGAACAGGATACCCTTAAGAACTCACACACCAGGTATCATTGATCTGCGACCAGGTGCGGTCACATAGAAGAACCGTAAAGTGGCGTCTAGATGCTCACATTATACATGGCACAGAAACTTCGAGCGACTTGAGCACCGGCTGAACGTCGTCCGATCACACTCACATTTTGCACACGTTCATTCTAGACAAAGACGCGCCTAAATGCGGTCGAGTCAGTATCCATTTTAATTTTGTGAAACACCCTTGCCTACCTATTAGGGTAGGGTAGGTCTTTCTGTAATTCACGTATGTGTGTCTGTAAGTGACGTCGATCGAGCTAGGACCGATGAAGTCTTGAAAACCTAACATGAAACTGACCCTCTTTTACCAAACCAAGAGGTTTTTTGAAAAATTTCCCATAACACCCTCACCCCTGTTAAAAGACGGGCAATGTGTCTAAAACAATCGAAACTCGCAACACTTATAGCGCGGAAACTGTTGGACGGCCAGAAAAAAAGTTGAATTTATCAATCTAGATTCTAAATTGTTTTCCTCGTGGCGAGACATCATAAACGTTAAAACTCTTGGTACACCACGTCATAAAATAAAATGCTTTAACTCGTTCGCCTGATGACGCTGCCAACGCAGGCAGCGAAACGCATCTCGTGAGTTTAAGTATTTTATTTTATGACGTGGTGTACCGAGAGTTTTTACCTTTAGAATCAATCAAATGTGAGGGGTGGGGAACGTGGTGACTTATTGCATATGATTACTCCTAATACCCGCTTATTCCGGAATGTGAATGATATGGTCGTTTTTTTTTTTTTTTAAATGGAGTCTTTTTAAACGCCCAAATTCAACATTTTTTGACGAATCTACAGGGTGTTTTAGGTAAGATAGGACGCAATGAAAGGGGGGTTAGGGGACGCCTAGGGGATGATTTTTCACCAAGTGGCATAGTGGGCGTAAATGCATATTAAGGGAGATAATTAGCGTTTTGTAGTTAGGGCGCGCTCCGTAAAGGTAGGCAGCCGTTCGCGCGCCCCTGTGCGGCTGGAGCGCTGCGCTGCCGGCCCGCCGCCGCGTCGTCTGCTTTGCTGTCGGTCTGTGACAGCAGACAAAAGTGTGAGCCGCTGTTCACCTGTCTGCGCTATGCGGAAGCTGCGCAGCGGATATGCAGCGACACACTGACCAGCACAAGCAGCTCCTGTGATTGATTCACCCCTTGGTTTGTTCTCGTTGACGACTTTGGATTTTTGTTTATTGTTTACTGTTGACGCTTCGTTTGCTGTTTGTTCTGACGTCATTATATGACAAAGCCAAACTTGAAAACAGAGTCTTGACTGCCCCGATGCCGAACGACAGCAAGCGGACGACACGGCGGCGCGTAGGTGCGTAGGCAGCGCATTACGGAGCGCGCCCTAACTACAAAACGCTTATTATCTCCCTTAATATGCATTTGCGCCCACTATGCCACTTGGTGAAAAATCATTCCCTAGGCGTCCCCTAACCACCCTATCATTTTGTCCCATCTTACCTGAAACACCCTGTATAACTTTAGACTGACATGGAATAGGGGAACGATGAGCTTGTCGTCTGCGTGCGACGGATACTGTTACCGCAGTGAGTGTTTCAAATTAGCACTTTTGAACACCCGTAACTCCGTTCAAAAAACAATTGTTATGGGAGTTAACGGAGTCCTTACGTATCACTCACTCTTTGCGTGTACCGATTTTGAATAGCTCTCAGCCAAAATTCGGGTCGTGCCACCTTAAGGTCACACCACCAACGGTAAGCTAGGCAACATTAGCGCCTAGGCTTGGATCGGAACGCTAAGAGCGTTGGAATCTCCGGCAGCGTCCAGCAGCGTTCGCCTAGGGAGGGAAGGCTGCCGTCCGGGTATCTCAAGGCAGCGTTCTGGCAGTGCTGCCAAACTCTGGCAGCGTCCTTGCGGTGCTGTGGCTACGTTTCTTTCTTACTGGGTTTAGCACGGGTATGAAAAATAGTTTTCGCGCGCCGACAAGCTTTAAAATATGTTGTTTTCAATTTAAAACTGTGTAAACAAACGATTTTCTCGAAAAGTTATCCTGGTAAACCTGCGGACACAATGTTCGGGAGTCGTTTCCCTCCCATTCAGTCCTGTCCCTCTGAGATTCCGGTAAACGTCCGCTTTCGCTCAAATTTAAATTCGGGTCATTTATCTACCGGATGCACATTCCATGCGACTGTTGCAAAAAACAAATTTTGTTAAAGACAACCGTAAACGTTTTAAGATAAGCGTAGTTGCGAGTACGCTTCAAACCGGAGTAACGTCTTGGTTTACTTTTACCAGTAATGCATGATACACGTCGTACTGGGTGTGTACACAAATTAATTGTACAACTTTGGCCCGTTGATCATTATTTTCGGAGTGTCGGCAGCCCACTTTTACGGCGGGGTGGGGGTACGTTTGGGTCGGTCCCTGTAGGAGCTTGTGCCTCCAGCATAAGCTGTCGCCATTTTCGTTCAGTTCTTTGCACCCGGCCTCCGCACCGTGTCTGACGCACCCACCGTGGTGGCGGAAGACGGCCCAGCGACGCTCGCCCCTCATTTCAGTGCGACTGGTGTCGGCGTGCGAATCGAATCGAGAACGTCTACCTGCGGGCGCGGCAAGTCTCCCCACGGGTAAGTCGAGCGGCCTGTCCGAAAACAACGTTGTATTGAACGGTTCTAGCATTATAATAAATCCATAAAGAAATCTTGTCGAAAGACCGACAATTTCTACTTCTTGAAGACTACCCGAATAGAAAAAGAACTCCCTTTTGTGGTCCTAAATCGTCCCACCGAAGTCCTCCCCCTGCGGTGTCCCTTCGTAGCAAGCCCCTCCCTAAGTCCGTACGCTTCTCGGGCCACCCGTTTTAATTTGACTTTCCCCCTTTTCGAAACAATTTTCGGAACTGGATTGAAACAGGAAAGTGTGAAAGTGGCCAGCACTGGTCTTCCCCTATTCTTTTTGTATAATGCTCGTAATAATAGGTTGTGTTTTGACTGATGCGAATCGCTGTCACAACTGTGACCGTCTCGGGGGTGTTGGTCAAAGTGTGCTCTGAAAGTCGGATAGTACCGGCTATAGTGTTCGGCTGTGCTCTCGTTCACTGCGTTTACTGGTGTACTACGCTGGGTCGGTAGGGTGCGTGGTTAATGAGGGTACACGAACACGATGGTTATGTTACACGCACACGTACTAGGCGACCTGACCAAGGGGACACGGCACTCGCGACACTCACTCTACACGGGTTACTCCAGAACTACTCTTGCCGACCAAAGTGGGCGTCTATATATCCTCGGATAAGAGCGAGCTAGGATGTCACACTGAGCTGGTGGTCAGCACGCTTCCGCTAGTCGATTATCGTTCGGCATCGCCTCGCATTCTAGCACGCGTCGCGAAAGGTGAGGCAATCGCGCCGTGTAGGTAGGCGACCCATTGCGCTCGGCCATCGACCTGCGGTGGCTCGGCGTTCTGCATGCGTCACCATTTGGCGCTACCCCACGCATAGCTCAGTTGATACTCCATTCGCATCACAGTGCGCCTAATAGTTAGGCATCCCAACTAGTTCCATCCACTGGGCAGCTTGTGAAGGTTTGGGCACCAACCAAAACTAGGTTGGTGATATCGCGCCCCCGTTGCTCTTTAAATTGACTTGCAATTTCATGCTTTTTTTCGTCCAATAGTAAAATCATTCTATGTCAATAAGTTCTCAACAGTAAATTCCGTCGTGCCAGCTGACGAAATTACACAAACTTAATTTTTTACTGACGCGGAATAGCGAATAGCACACATCACAAATTTAAGGGAGAGCCTGCTGCTTCGACTCCTCTTGAGCACAGGGCCTCTGCAACAAGCGACAACTCATAGTTTCCTTGGTCGAAAAAAAGTCTTAGTTTGCAATGTCAGTGAAAGCGGCTTGCGTTTAGAAAAAAAATTGTTTCCCACGGGTTAGCTGGCCCTCCGCACGAAATGCCGTGAAGTCCGTTTGTACAGAGATGAGTTATAGTCAACTTCACTCCCGCGTACAGTACAGCGACCACGTGTGGCCGGACCCCGGACCAACGATGTGGGCATGCCGCTCAACCCTAACGCCAAATACGTTGCCTAGCCATCGGGCGCAGAGCGCCGTTTTAACTGCCTGCTAGCGATGCCCGATATGATATCGATTTATCGAAATATCGATATTTCGCGACGATATTTCAATAATATCGTATCGAAACCGCGCCCTACGATATATTCGATAATCGATATTATGTCTCGATATATCGCGGAGGACAAAAGCTCCCCTTTTTTACGCAACAGTCTGAGAAATCTCCCCGCGGTATGTGTTCTGTCGACGAGGCTGTGACGCTGCGCTAGCCACCCAGAACACCAGCGTTTTCTCTGTCGCACTGGCACCGACACCGGCAATCGGCTGACACCAGAGCACCTTAATCAAAGGTCGTTCCTGAAACGCTTAAGCGACGGCATTTGGGAAGCCCTTAATTCAAAAGCTTGTTAATTTAATTATTTTAAAGATTTGTTTTCATTTTGAACCTAGGTCAAAGATAGCTTTTCATAAAAACTCTAATTTACATTATTAATTCCTTTGCTTTCTAAATATTTATTTGGCCAGCACTTTCAACTTCTTTGTTTTTACGCGGTACTTGTCGTTTGGTTTACTAAAAGACTCTTGTAAATGTTCTAATGACGCGTGCGCATTTGAGCCACTACTGGGCCTTGCCTTTAATTACGCTGGCTCTCTAGTAGGGATAAATTTGATCGATATTTGACCGATATATTAAAATATCGATGTATTTTGGCGATATATCGATATTCGATATCGACTGCATTCGACAAGTTCGATAACGATAGTATCGATATCTAGGGTCTCGATATGAAACGCTACTGCCTGCGCTGGTCCGCCTGCATGCCGAACTGTGTTCGGGTCGGTTTCAACTTTCTCGCTTTCAACACTTTCTGGGCATTTAAACACCTAGCAAGCGCGTAGAGCTGCCGTGGTCTAGCATTTGTGTTGGTGTTTGCGTTTTTCTTTACATAATTAATATGCGCATATTCTCGTGGGGTCCGTCATTTAAAACCATTACGATTGCTGAGTGAAATACAGCTCTGTCACTTCGTAATAACATGGCAGCTGTGGGTGGAAGGGCTGAAACCACACGTGGAAATATTTACTGTCAGGCTAAGTGCTTAGAAGAGCGATTCTTTGTAGAAGGATGGTACACGCCAAGCAGGAATAACCTTACTACCGTCATCAAGTGACATTTCATTTTCCGAGAGAGAGCTTCACTTCCTCAGCAGTGTTTTCTTTTCTTTTTTCAAGTATCAGTAAGAAATTGGGCAAAACTTAGTTTCCGTTTCTGGAACTTGAGCGTTGATAGGTGTGATGGGTCTTCCGAGTGACCACACCTCAACTGAAGGGTCGAATTTATAGTACAATCATACTTCAGGTTGCCAACCGCCAACCTCGTTCACGAAATGAAGGAATCCCATGCTGACGACATTTTTACGAGAGTCTGGGGCAAAATGGTCTGTGGCGTGAACGGTAAAGGCAGGTACCGGAGCGTGGTCAATAAAGCTGTCGTGTGTGGCGGTGTTATTAGCGGCGCAGTAGGGAGATCCGGTGCTCCCTCGGCTCATTGACCTCTCGATTTAACTTTATGACTGTATATAGTTAAGTTCTGCCCAGTTTGTGTTCTATGTACGGAGTCATTTTTTTTTTTTAAAGTCATGTCCCTGCAATCGGACTGAACTGATTGTGCAATTCTGACAAAGATCGAGATTCGTAAAATCTTTTTGCAAGAAACTGTTGAAATACAACGTAGTTTACGATGAGATGGTCAGCGGGCCTCAAGTTGGCAAAACGCCTGTCCTCACGCCCCCACCGACATCTGGATCCGCGCTTGCCAGGCGCATCTAGAAGACCCTCCTGATCGCAAAGCATGCACTGTAAACAAATAAATATTGCCGGAAATCAGGAAAGGTTTAGTGGGCAAATTTATAAACATTACAATCCTTGCCAACTTGGTTCATAACATAGTTGAAGACGGCACTGTCATAACGGACAGCAGGGCATGGCAATGGGCGGTTCTGCTAACCGGACCCATCGCTCCGTCGTCGACCTGACCCGCCCGGGAGACGGTTCGCGTCTGGTCTACTCGACCGCTACAGACGGTTCTCGCGACCCGGTCCCTCTGACGCCGGCTCGGTCCGGGTGTGCAGGTGGGAGGGCGGGAAGCAGCAGCCTGAGCCAGCCCTGGCCGGCCAGACCCGTTGTCTCCAGACAATGTTCGACAACAAGTCGGAGGCCCACCCGAGTGCTTGCCGAGTGCGAGAAAGATTGTGCGTGGCCGGCGTATCGATCGCTCTCTCTCCCACCTTCGACTCGCCAGTTCTGCGTACCCATTACTACACGCTGACGTACACACAGGCCGTTTGTATAGAGTGTCCCAAAAATCACGTGTGAAAGATTCAGGCTGCTCTCCAGCTAATTTTGGTGGTACGAACCCCACCAGGTCACTATGCGACGCGCCAGGGTCCGCCAATTCAAAATTTTTACCCCGCGTCTCGCGTCTCGGTACGACCCTCAGAATTGAATTTAGGCCGGGAAAACTAGGTATGCTTTCCAGGATTTTCGGCAGAGCAGGAATGCGATGGATCTCGAGACGGTGAAGTCCATGCGGCTTACCAACGGGCTCCAGCTTCCCTAAGCGTGTCTAGGGAGAACTTGGCACATCGAATGGTGCCCCGATGCGGTCAGTACGACTAAACTTAGTTCACTTATGGCAGAAGAAACTGATCAGGCGTGATTTTTTGGGGCACGCTGCATTGAAACTAGATGTGCTAGACTGCTTTACCTGCATGCTACACAAGGCAGTTGGTGTTCGTCAGGTGAGCGACCGAAGAACATCGTTCGCAACTGACATATGCTGTGTACTTACCATACAACAAACAAATAAGATCGTACTTAATTCGAACACATCGATTCATAAGACAAGTGTACCGATGCATTTATCTGCACTTTCCGTAAAATCTCAATGTGTCATGTCCAGGTATAGCACGGTGTGCCATTCTTAAGTTCTAAAACTTCGAAAGATGGTTTGACAAGGTAAACCATCTAGAACGATAAACAAATTATTGAGGGCAATTATTTATCCTCATCTCAATCTCAATCATCTCATCTCATAAATGCCTGTTGTGATGCGCAGGCACGGACTTCCTCACCATGGCGGCAACAGACTCCGGCAGCACCGCGGCCAGCGGCCATCACTGCGGGGCGAAGGAGGGCAACGACACCGCCAAGGTGCAGATCATTCCTCTCTCCGCCCCACTGCTGGATGAGAAGGCCGCCGTAACGGATGTCAGCAAGGGAAGAGAGAGCGGCTTGACGGTCAGCCTCGTCTGTGTGTACAACGGGCTGCTCGTGGGCGCCCTGTACTACATCGCCAACATTATGCTGGACGACTTTCGAGATCGTGGAAGGTAAAGCAGAGCGTGCGGAGTCTACACCATAAACCGACCCTCACTCCACTACCGAGTTGGGGCTTACCCTTGAATCGTTCTCGACGTATCGAAACAAAGTAGACAGCCCCGAAGAAGCGTACCGCCTCGGTACCGCCAGTCCTGAACAGCCCAAGGGGCGATTCACTCTGAGACTCTGTGTAAAGGGTACTACAGCTGTAGTAGTTTGTAGTAGGTACTACAAGGTCAATAGACCTAATATATTTGAATATTTATACATTTTTTGATGTCTTAGGGGCCAAAAAGTTTGGATTTGTGGTATTACAGGAAGGTATTACAATAGTATTACAAAGAACTACAGGACACTTTGTACAGGTTACTACAGGAGTGAATTGCCCCCCGGAACAGCCCCCTTCCAAACCGGTTTACCCTCACCATGGCGCTATAGCGCCGACAGTAATCGATGTTGTTTGGTATGGTTTTGTAATTTTGACACGTCAATTCAGGACCAGGCGTACTATGTGCGTATTATGCACTGTTAGAAATATTTGTCTTGCTGGACTGTAACATTGTTACGCAGCATTTTCTGTACCATTATTTAGAGAGCACTGTATACAATATGATATACGGCAGCACAGATGTAAAACATTTTAAAAAACCAGCTGTAAAGAAAATATTTTTCCGACCGGCTGCTACCTGGCCAGGACTTAAACCCTGCCCTGTGATGTTCGGGATGAGAATATGGAACCAGATCAAAAAATGTTGCACTGCAAAAAGGTTTATCCGCCTCATTCACTAACACTACCAAATTGACCTGCAGATTTATAGCATTTGGCGTTAAAAGAAAAACAAAGAGATTTACGTAAAAAATTTCGTTTGCAAACGGAGATTTGAGTTCTCAGTTAATGACACAACATTCGTTTTTAAACGTGCGAAATTTTTGCAGTGCAGAAATTGCAACTTCGTTTTGGACAGAGAGGCTTCTCCAGTTCAATTCCTCTCGTAATTACAAATTTAGACCTGTGCACTTTAACCGGTTTTGTAGATTGCATCTCAGATATACTATAGTAATTCCATCTATTTTTAATCCGCACTTTTATCACCAGCATTTCCGTTCTGAACTGGTCCTTTGTCGAGCGGTCCTTCACACCCACCACGGTGACGATTGTTTTTGGGCTGTGGTTGATGTCAAACGCTACACTTATCGTCGGCAACCTGGGTTTCCGCTGCTGGCGGAACGGTAGAGCGAAGGTTCTCAAGAAATCTCCTGTGACCGGTGAGTAGAGGGCAGCTAATGTAATGACATATACATGAGGATCCGAGAAGAACCATAACCTCTGGATCCGGTATTTCAACACGGGCAAATATCACATACTGAACTTATCCTTTTTTGCCATTAAATGGAAGGCTTCGACAACAATGCGTGTCTTAAGTTTTCCTCTTAGAAGAAAACATAGGCGCATTAGAGTGTTTCAAAAAAATTAAATTCCACTGACTCGACCGAATTTGGACACCTGCTGGTTTGCAATGACCGTATGCAAAATTTGAGTGCGATCGGACAAAGTTTGCTCGTTGCTCAAGACGATTGAAGAATTTGGTACCCTGACTGGTGTGCCCATCGGGGCTGCCTGAGCGGCATTCTCGTGCCTTTGGATGTGATCGCAGCAGAGTAAATCTGATCACGAGCGTTCGTCAAGTTGTTCTGCACCTACTGAGGTGGAAATATCAGTGACCCCGCCACCCACTTCCGCTACACTGCCACAAATGTTAGTAATTTGTAATTCTCGCGTTTTCGGATACTTTGAATTTCGGTCACTCACTGTAACTGTGTGGATAGTGGAGGCTATTCGACGAGGACTTGGCCGAGCCACTCCATGCACTTAACACACTCGCCTTTGATAGTAAAAATCGGAAAAATTATCTCGAGACTGGTTGTACGCCTGGAGGGTAGGCAGAATCTCGACACACACGTCAGACTGTTGTCTACCCTCAAGGCGCTAGACGGCGTTTTTTCCCTTTTCTGGGGAATTAAATTAAGTGCGCTGAACGTAAAAAGGGCTGCAACGGCATCCTAACACGATCTCCCGCAATATCTACATAGCAAGACCTTCAAAGCAATGTTCCAAATGCTGGAAAATGTAAAATTAGAAATTTCGAACATTTTTGAGCTGTAAACGGTGGATGAGTCGACGGGTTGCCTCCTTTTCCATCTTAAAGGGAACAGGATTCCCTTAAGAACTCACACACCAGGTATCATTGATCTGCGACCAGGTGCGGTCACATAGAAGAACCGTTGAGTGGCGTCTAGATGCTCACATTATACATGGCACAGAAACTTCGAGCGACTTGAGCACTGGCTGAACGTCGTCCGATCACGCTCAAATTTTGCACACGTTCATTCTAGACAAAGACGCGCCTAAATGCGGTCGAGTCAGTATCCATTTTAATTTTGTGCAACACCCTAAGGCGCATGTATTGACTTGTCACATATTACTCACTAAAAATAACATGCACCACCATGCACGTGTGCTTCCAAAGACAACGTACTGACGGAAACAAAAAACAGCATGCTCAAATCTGAAGCAAACGGAAAGGCGTCAATTGATCATTGATGCGTTTCTCTACCCTAATTGTTTTTTCAGTGTGCAATATGTTTTCCTTCCATACGTCCGTGCGTAATAAGTATTGATGTGATGTGAAAGACGCTTGCTTTTTGCTTTTCTGTCCAGGTGATGCATGGTGGAATTGGTTTTGGTTTGTCGCCGCCTTGCTGCTTCATCTCGCCTTGTTAGTTGTGCCTGTGTGGGTCTCGTTTCAAGTGAACCTCCATTCTTCAGCGACCTTCGCATTGTACTTAGAGCAGGTAAGAATCAATGAACCTACCTGTGTTAGTCTTCGTCTTTTAAGTTTATGCCACTTGCTTAGGCACTGAAAGAAAAGCATCGGAGACAGAATGACAGAGCGCGAATTTTGGGCCGTTAAGACACTTTAATCAAAAAAAAAATTGTACATGATTGCGTCACACTGAGAAAAATCTTTGGCTCCTGGACCAAAGGGTAGTTTTGTGCGTTCCACCTGGACCCTTCATCTTAAACGTTTAATCCGTAGGTCTAAACTCTATAGACACGGGAGCAAAACTTTAGACACATGCGTTAATCGCTAATCCTTAAGTGCGTTCCTAGACTTTCGGCCTGGGGACTAAACGTCCTGTGCCCAGAGCCAAACATTTTTCTCAGTGCACTATTCTCATCGTATACGTAGCCACGTATACATGTGTATAGAAGAATTTTGTGTATTTCTCAAGCCAGGCCGCAGTATACGGGAGGCTAGCTATTCCCCTATTTGTTTCAACGTAGTCCACGTTTTCGGCGGCATTGCTATATGAAAAAATGATTTAATTTTTCAGTCGCGTCTTTTTATGAAGTTGTACTCCTACATTCGTGAACACGTCCGATCAACGCTGTCAGATCAGCACACCGACGACACTCTTAGTCATCTTCTCTACTACATGTTCGCTCCAACCCTCATCTACAGGGACACCTTCAAACGGTAGGTACTTGGGTTGGGTTAGGGAGAGCTAAACCTTTGTGTGGTAATCATTATCATTATTAATCGTATTACTATTGTGCACCATTCTTAACGAATTCATAACGAATTTATAAAGGTGACAATTTAACTGCAAGATAAATAAATAAATAAATAAATTAAGTAAATTCAAGTAATATAACAACAGTTCGGAAAGTCGTTATCATACACATGTAGGGCGTACAATATGCTATACGTTCTGCTTACAAAGCAGGTGTGCGCCTGACCAAGTCCAGACCAAACGTTTTCGTGTCTCGCGAAGTTTGTCAGATTTTGATGGGCACTGCCAGCTGCTATCATCACTTACCGAACGACGCTGTTCACTGTTACTATCCTGTTCAAGCCCTATCATTCTCGGTACCTGCGCGGTTCTCAATAGGTCATTGCCCTCAAGGCCAATCCCTGCGGTATCTTTCCCGCTACCGCACCAGCATTCTTCTGTATAACGTTCCTATCCCTTCCTTTACTCCCCCGTACCTGCTAATACCCTTTAGATCGAGCTATAGATATTTCTGAAGTCCTCCCCGTTATTATCCCGTTAGGTACAGATCGGGAATGTAACGAGAATGTCCTCAGAATATCCAGAGCTCTTTCTGAGGGTAACATGAAGTACGTCAAAGTATAGTGAAGGTCACAACTGTAATAAACATGAATGCTGCTGCGGTAAAGAAAACGTAATGGCAGCTTCACTGTAAAAAATCTGTAGGAAATTTCCAACAATTTGATCGGAAAATTTGCAGAACGAATGCGATATGCCCTAACAAAGTGCGATGTCCCCGCGCGCCGTTCAACGATGTCCGATGTCTTCACGCGCACGTCAACAAAGTTAGATCTCTCAACTGCTCCTCCCCGCCCCTCACCATTCGAGCGCAGGTTAGGGGCGGGGAGGAGCAAAGGAGAGATCGAACTTTGTTGAGGACTTACGGCCCAACAAATGGTTTGGGACTGTTTGCAAATTCCCAACCATAGGTTTCAGAAGTTTTAATTTTGAGCCCTCTGTGACGAACCGTTCTCGAAAAATCATGCGGTCAGACGTACTAATTTATTTTTTTCCGGGCAATTAAGGTACCTGATTGTTTTTTGATAACACTGGCTAACATCCTGACAATCGCCTGCAGAACACCCCGAGTACGCGTTGTGGAGGCGTTCCGCCATGCATGCATCTTCTTGCTGACCCTGGCCACCATGATTGTGGTAGTAGCGCGCAGCGGGGTGCGGCCTTTCTGCGACGGCTCGGACACGCCCCTCATCGAGGCCACGGGTCTCCGCGGCGTGCCGCTCTACATCGCCAACTTCTGGATCATCACGTTGCGCATGGCACCCATGGGGATGATCCTCTTCACGGGCTCCGCAATCGCGCTGCACTCGTGGAACAGCATGTTTGCTGAGCTCATGCGCTACTCCACAAATGGATTCTCTAAGGTATTGTTTACTGTACTATCGTCTTAAAAGAAAATGCATTTTTTTTTACAAGCTCTGTTAGGGACGTCAGTTACAAGTCAAATACGTTATTTTATTGTAAAAACGTGACTTAAGTTTGAGGTACCTTTGACGTTACTACCACGCCAAAATTTACGTCAAATCTTCGGGGCTCCGTTTCACTCGGGGAGGCAGGTGGAAGGGCCGCTTTCGGGATGCCAAAGTGAGGATGCTTGGTAACAGTATGTAATCAAATTTATTTAAATATACAATATAGTGGCGACGAGCTGCTTGATTCTCCCCCTCTTGATTCCGCGCTGGCGTGGCTGGGAGCGGCGGCGGTTGGGGCCGGGCTCGGAGCCGGGCGGGGGGAGGGGGTGGGGCCGCTCAGGGCAGGCCTGGGACTAGTAGTCCTGGAAAGATAGTAAGAGGGGTGAACGTTTGAACACTCACGCGCACTTACACGTACATGTGCGCGTATGTGCACATCGGAGGATAACACGCGTGTGCACTGTGCACCCCTCAACACGGGCGCGCGCACACACACACACACAAACACACACACACAAACTCATGTCCACGTACACACACATCAACACATTTACATACACACGTGCCCACACCACACACACTGACCGTACACAACATCCAGCTGCAACCATCTACAGAGCCAAACGAAACCGTTTTTCGCAGCTTGACCAGTGGTTTTGGTTTTGATCCAGAATTTTGACTTGGAAAGTTATTCCGGTGAGAGTCACTCATAGTCACGTAAGACGACGCCTGAAGACACATCGACACACAGAAACACAGCAGTGTTGCCAAAAACGCAAGAATGCTGCAATAAGTGGATTTTTAGATGAAATATGCGCGATTTACGTGGTTTTACCGCAGAAATTTGTCGCATTTAGGTGGTTTTTGATTATTTTTATGTTCGCTGAGTATGGCAAAACGAAAAGTCACTTTTCACTAATTACCTTAAAAATAAGACACACATTACAAAAATGCCAATGAGGGGATTTTTTTTTTTTTGGGGGGGGGGATTTAATGTTGTACAGCAATGTTTTGTGAACCGGAAACAAGCTTCAGAAGTTACGAATGAATTTTTTTTGAGGTTTGGTGGGATATTTTATTATCTTTCCTGGACTAGAGGCGGCGTGGGCCCCGTTGCACAGCGCGCACTGCCTGGTCCTCGAATCACAGTCCTTGGTTCGGTGCAAGGGTCTGCAACTTCTAAAATGTCCATACCAAGAATATATTCTCATTAAGAATACTTGGGAATACTTAATAAAATTTCTCAGAATACCGACTCAATTTGAAGATAAATCACGTAATTTATCCGTTTTTGTAGCTATAATTCTCATTTTCGTGAATATTGCGAATACTATTCTTGAGAATACCCTGAGAATACCACGGGAATACTTGGATGGTGTACCAAGAATACCGAAGTTGCATACCCTTGGTTCGGTGTGGCCCCTCGCATTTTCTGCAGCGGGTGGGATTCGAACACTGACCGGATTGTTGGCCGTCCCACCGCTGGCACTGAAAGCACTGGGGGGGGGGGGGGGGGGTCGGCCGGCGTTTGGGTTTGGTGACCGGGCGGCGAGCAGACGACTTGGGCTGTGACGTCCTGCGCTGTTGACGCCGCTTCTGCGTAGCTCCTGACGTCACGATGGGTTTGGCGCGCTTGTCCGCACCACCCTCCGACGTCACAGAGGCCTCGGTTTGGAGAGCGGCTGACGTCACTGTGGCGCAGCACTGTTAAACCTTGCGGACAGTGCGGAGGGCAGGCACAGAGTTTACGAGCTTGTCCATGGTTCCTACGCCAGGGCGAACCCAAAACGTGAGGCCACAGACGGTTAATCCACGCGAAAACACAGAGCCTAGCTCATCCAAATCACAGGTCAGGTTCACAAAGAGGTTACGGTACGGCCTAGGTCTGGTAGCGTACCAGCATAGTCAACCAAATCGGCACCCAAAGGTTCCTCCGCGAAAGACTTCACTTCATGTTGGCCCCGCACTCACACAGGGCCGACATAACCTCACTGTCGCTGATAAAGTCTGGCACCATGTCAACAGTGACGCCCCTCGGGAAAAGAGCACATAGGCGCGCCATGGTCACTAGCATAGAAAAGTCACTGGCCATGTGCGATTTGAACCACTCACACAGTTCTCGGAACCACGGTTCCTCCTCGTTCACCTTGACGTGGTAGTCGTGGATTTTCAGCAGATGGCCATGGCTGTTGGGGACGTGTGGCGGACGAACGGGAATTCGTCTGCTTCGGCTCCGGACATGGCGGCGATTGCGGAGCGAACAAATGCCTCGTCGGCTGTTACAATCCATGTTTCCTGACACGGGTTGAAAAAACTTCAGCCGTAGCACTGACAGGTCGTTCCAGCTTGAGGGAGGCCAAGTCAATCCCGGCTAAAACACGTGCTGCCCGGGGCCGCAGAGAGGTTAGGTTATAGGCGGGGGCGGGAGCACAGCGCTCCGGCGCGTCCGACATCTAGACTGGGGCTCTAACCACTGGAACTGTCTCCGTCTCAACCATCTGAACTGGAAAAGGTGTTAGCCTCTCGTTGTCGACTAGATACGCCTGACCGCTGGTCTCGACCACTTGGTGCGCCCGTTTCGAATAAAGGACAACCCCAGGATAGCAACGCTCCGTCGGGGTCCCAGACCGCTGCAAGGGAAAGGGTTAGTAGTGGTGATAGGTTCCAGCCCACCCGCCCTACTGGCGGGGGGCGCGGGTCTTATTTATACATACCGTGGAAGTCCCAGTTGACTCCGGCAGTGTTGCCAGACGGCAGTGTTGAGGGACTAGATCAGCGGGGAAAATTATTGTTCCGCGGTTTCCCGTCAATTTGGGCGGATTGCGTTATCATATCCGCCAATTGGGTGGGTTCGGAAAAAACAACAACAGAGAACTGAATTTCCGGCGTGGATTTTACGTTGAGAGGTTGGCAGCCATTATGAATTTCGACCTTTTTCTGTTACTTTGTCCCAAATCGCGTCAGTGGTGGCAGGCGGTGAGTGTTGGGGTGTTTCACAAAATTAAAATGGATACTGACTCGACCGCATTTAGGCGCGTCTTTGTCTAGAATGAACGTGTGCAAAATTTGAGTGTGATCGGACGACGTTCAGCCGGTGCTCAAGTCGCTTGAAGTTTCTGTGCCATGTATAATGTGAGCATCTAGACACCACTTAGCGGTTCTTCTATGTGGCCGCACCTGGTCGCAGATCAATGATACATGGTGTGTGAGTTCTTAAGGGTATCCTGTTCCCTTTAAGATGGAAAAGAAGGCAACCCGTCGACTCATCCACCGTTTACAGCTCAAAAATGTTCGAAATTTCTAATTTGAAATTTTCCAGCATTTGGAACATTGCTTTGAATGTCTTGCTATGCAGGTATTGCGGGAGATCGTATTAGGATGCCGTTGCAGCCCTTTCTACATTAGGGAGCGTCCTTAAATTACGTAAGGGCGTTTTGGGGTGTTTTTAACCCCCCCTCCCCCCATATAAGGCTCTGTAAGATTTCGAGCCCCCCCCCCCTCCTTACGTAAGATTTTGTCAAATTTGCCCGAAATTGAAAAAAAACGTATATAAATGAATTTGAGTGTTTTTTGTTATTTTTTGCTTACCGGTATAGGAGGAATGTTGAGAGTTAGGTATTTAAAGAAGCAGACTGAATTAAAGGTACAACTGGTTTAATTACTGTCCAGTCCAGAAATAAAAAATAAATAAATAAATAAATGTTATAAAATAACAAGTTGTAAAAGAGAAACGAAAATTCTTGGCCTTTAAAATTTATAGAGCCTCAGCCCAAGGGCTTTTCAGCCACTCCAGTACAGAAGAGATGTGTTCAATGCTTAGCGCGCGGAGACACGTTTGGATCCATTTGCGCCCATAATAAATCTTACGTAATGTTTGCCGTGCCCCCCCCCCCCCCCCCCACGTAGGGGCAACAAAAGATTTGCCAGACCCCCCCCCCCCCCAAAACCCCTTACGTAATTGAAGGACGCTCCCTTAAGCGCATTTAGTTTTATCTAGAAAAGGGAAAAAGCCGTCTAGCGCCAAGAGGGTAGACAGCAGTCTGACGTGTGTGTCGAGATCCTGCCTACCCTCCAGGCGTACAACCAGTCTCGAGATACTTTTTTCCGATTTCCACTATGAAAGGCGAGTGTGCTTATTGCATGCAGTGGCTCGTCCAGGTCTTCGTCGAATAGCAGGCACTAACCACACAGTTGCAATGACTGACCGAAATTCAAAGTATCCTAAAACGCGAGAATTACAAATTACTAACATTTGTGGCAGTGTAGTGAAGGTGGGTAGCGGGGCCACTGATATTTCCAACCTCAGAAGGTGCAGAACAACATGATGGACGCTTGTGTGCAGATTTACTATTCTGCGATCACGTGCAAAGGCACAGGGGACAGCCCCGATGGGCAGATCTGTCAGGGGACCAAATTCTTCAATCGTCTTGAGCACCGAGGAAACGTCCGATCGCACTCAAATTTTGCATACGGTCATTACAGACCAGCAGCTGTCAAAACTCGGTCGAGTCAGTGGAAGTTAATTTTTCTGAAACACTCTAGCCTGGGCTCGCTTTGGCCCGCTTTCGCCGGCACGGCGACACGTCACATGTTTGTCCATAGAAGCAAGGCCTTCAGTCGCTTTACAGAACTTCCTGAGGCAGTACGACAACCACGGTTTTCATAACTCCCGAAATCCTCAAGAAACTGGGAGACATTTAGAGTTGGTATCATCTGCTTCCTAACACGTTCTTGAACGGCATTTTTTAGCAGATAATGCATCAAAACACAACCCGAAAGCCCCAAAATAGGAACACTAACGCTAAATTTAAGTTTCAGGTGTCAGCTATCTTTTACTCCCAAAGAGAAAGCCAAAAAAACGTAGCGAAAAAAAAAATAAGTTCTGCTTTCAAGACATACAAATCAGACTTCATTTTTTAGCTTCTCAAACCCTTAAGAAACTAGTAAAAATTTAGAATTGGCAGCATCTGCTTCCTATTTAAATAGAGATTTAAATATCTGTTATTGAAGAAGTAAGGTATTTGCGAACGAAAAATGTTTGAACGTTAACTCGCTAAAACACGCTAAAACTGTAAATTAGCAGTAGGTGCTGGTAATTCTTGCAAATGCTTCTACCATTTTCAAAAGACTAATTTAAAAATTACTTCAATTTTAGAATGGCCTGGGTTGAAAAATGGCTGGACTAATCATTGCAAAAGAGTTATTCTGTAATGGTTCTACTCGTTCCAGAATCCAGAATGGCTTGAATCCATATTTTTAAATTATTGACCAAAACTGTTTGAACATTGTCGGCATCATTGGATAACCAACCAGGTGTTTTCAAATTGGATTTTTTAAAGTGTGAACAAATTATCAGTGCAAAATATGTAAATATTCTACATTAGAAAAATTGAATATAGTACTTAATAATTACAAAACCGTACACTTTTTTGAAAGTCGGAATTAAACGTCTAGCTAGATTGCAGCCTCTGGAAAAGAAAGGTTTGAACCTGTATAAACAAGGAAGTGGACCTGGTAAAACTCACGCCTAAAGCCTACCTCACCTCCATCATACATACATACCTATAATTGTCTGTGATATGTGAAATGTGCCACACAACCAACATTTCTTGTGTAGGCTTTGCAGCTGGGATGTCAGAGCGTGTGTGAATTCCGTCAATTGAACATGCCACATTAAATTTCTGCGCAGCCATGGTGGGACGCAACGTCGATCGCGGATTTCTTCCGTGACTGGAATCTGTTCGTCAAAGCCTGGCTGCAGAAGTACGTGTTCAAGGAGCTGCTTGCCCGGCGCCGAGGCACCATCGCCGCTCGGCTCACCACCGTGACCGTGTCGGCTGTTTTTCACGAGTTTGCGTTGGCTGTCGCCTTCGGTTTCTTCGTCCCATTTTTAACGTTCCTCTCCGTGGTTGGCGTAGGTGAGTTACCAATGACGACGAAAAAGACCTGCTTGTCGAAAAAAAAGGGGCTCTGTGTGCAAATTCTGGACGCCGTGGCTTAAGAAGAAAGAGGACCCCGGGTCTGGGCGGCCTCTGCGGGCCGATTTTTAGTCGTCTTCTAACGATCGCCACAGCTAAACCGTTCAATATATGGATTTAAAATTTGGTACGTGAGCAGATAAGGGTTCAGTCTTAATATCGGTGTATTAAAATATTTTTTTGAACCGTTATGCTACGCCTAAAAACGACCGCGACTTTGCGCCACAACAACTTTTTTCCCAGGCGACGGAAAAAAAATCGGGCCACGATGTTCTCCAGCTACAACCTTCTTCTGTTCGGAGAAATTTGTCCGCATTCGGTGCGAAGAACGGTTTGGCAGATATTTGGGGAACGCCGAACCCCTGCACAGCGCAATTAGAACGCTTTCCGCAGCGCGCCAAGGGCAGCTTCGGAATGAAGTATACCAGCCGGCTCCTCCCCCACACCGCCTAGCCCGGCCGGAGCACCGAGCGTGGTCCCCCCGTGGTCCCCCCCGCTGGGCCGGGTCGGTCCGGCGGGGCGCACATAAAACGGAAGGGCTTACTCAAATTTGTGATTTGTTTGAGCGGGCGTTGGACACGTCTGACCATTGGACCATTTTTGTCAGCTTCTCGAAACAAACAGAATAATGTTTGGCAGGTGGTCGTATCTCATTCCGATCAGAAGTTATACAAAAATTAATGGTTCCTAGATTGTGTGTAATTTCAGAACGGAGTGGGTTAGAAATAACCGCCAAACGCCATTTTGTTTGACCCGTTGTGTACAACAATATGGGCCATTAGCGAGACATATATCTGTCCAAAATTACAAAGTGTTAAAAATTAGACTGGCTGTATTGCCCGCCAATACAATGGGACAGGGTCAGAGGGGGCGGGAGGGGAGCTGCGGCGGGGGCGGTGAATAGTTTGGTCGCTGCAACATTAACCTCTGCTTTCGCGCCGACCCAAGAAATGCTCAAAGCGCGCTGTGCAGAGGTTCGGCGTTCCCCAAATATCTGCCAAACCGTTTTTCGCACCAAGCGCGGACAAATTTCTCCGAACAGAGGAAGGTTGTAGCTAGAGAACAACGTGGCCCGATTTGTTTTTCGTCGCCGGGGAAAAAAGTTGTTGTGACGCAAAGTCGCGGTCGATTTTAGGCATATCGGAGCGGTCCATAATTTTTTTGAACACACCGATATTAAGATTGAACCTTTATCTGCTTCCTCACCAAATTTGAAGTCTATATCTTAAACGGTTTGGCTGTGGCGATCGTTAGAAGACGGCGCAAAATCCGCCTGCAGAGGCCGCCCAGGCCTGGGGTTCACTTTTCTCTTAAGCCATGCTGACTAGTCGTCGGAGCCTGTGAAAGGTTTGCAGGCCAAAAAAGATGAATATTCGGAACAGAATGGAACGCATTTAAATGAAATTCCTTTCGGATTGAAACGGGTACAGTCGTTGTTACGGCTTGTGATTGCTTTTAAACAGTGCTTGTGAGAACAGAGTACGAAGGTTACGGCAGACCGGTAAGGTACCGATGGCCTCTGGGGGGGGGGGGGGGGGTCCCGATAATGACCGCCGCGACTCGGATCAACCCGGATCAACCCCGTTAAAGTGCCAAAAATCCGACACTGTTTAATGATCTCTTGCTGTTTTTTGGTGGTGTCTGATAGGGGTAGGAAGGTGCGGAAGCCGGGTTTGTAAGGTTCAAATTTTGGGGCCGTTCATAATCCACGTGGAGTGCTAAAGAAAGGGGTGGGGGTCGAGGATAGTCCACGAGTGTCCAGGGAGGGAGAGGGTGGCTTTGTAGCTAGTGTCCACGTGGACAACCAGTTATAGACGACGTCTAGACGCAAAGAGATCTGGTATAAGTCGAGTGGTGCCGTAAGGTATGTGTACACAATCATTCGCGAACTTTAAAATAACTCTAGAAACTTGGTGCCGTAGGCATCATTCGTCCCTCGACTGGTTCGGTGGGTTCCAGGGAGAAATGTCCAAAAGAAAAATGTCCGCTGAATGTTTAGGCGCAAAACGGCAAGCCCGTTGCATAGCCATCGACCCCACAATGGACCCGGCCCCGGCCGCTACGAAGTTTGAAAAACGCCCACATCTATGTCAAAAAATAACCAAATACGGACTTAAAACCTAGGGGCCTGTGTAATCGCGGACGTTATCCCTTGGATATGTTGTGTTAGGACATGATTTTGACGGACTACATGTTCACGGACATTTTGCCCCGGACATTCCTTCATAGCACCGGTTCGGTGCACTTCCTTACCTGAATAGATATCATAAAACGGTATATTAAGGTGCATAACGCACGAAACTCAATATTTTATGGATTCAATTATTCTTCATCATGACGGGAACCGGAAACTGAAACTGTTTCGATTGGTTGCCGACGAGGAGTGGGAGCGAAGCGACCAAGCAACGCGCCGATAATTCTGGTTCGGCCAAGACCGTAGCTCACTATTTGAGTCCATGCCGACCTTTCAGACTACAATTGTCCGCGTGTACAGGAGGGGGGGGGGGGGTTACGCCAAAGCCCACGTCTGCCCACGAGGAGGGGAAGGGGGGGGGGGGCAACTGGTCCAGCCCGACAACTGGTCCAGCTTTTAAACTCTGGTCCAGCGAACTAGCGCGCGAGGCAAAGCGACAAGTGGTCCAGCCCGACAACTGGGCTAGCCCGGCAACTAGGCTAGCCTGACAACTGGTCCAGCACATCCGCTCTGTTGCCTCTCGCGAGTGCGGTTCTAGACCGTGTGCGTCACGAAATATTTAACGCCAAAGGGCGTAAGTCGCAACTTATTGAACAATGGGCTGTAGCTCCGCGCGTAGTGGTTCAAATTTAATGCTGGAGGTGTCCAGCGGTTCGTACACTGATAAAAAAATTTCATAACATTTTCATAACATTGTTCGGAAGCTGGTTGCATAACATTGTCATGAAAAAGTTATAAAGGTTCATGACATTTTATGAAAGAGCGTCGTTGTTAACATTTATATAGACGTTTTGAAAATTTACAAAATGTTATAAAAATTAATGAGCGAGATAAAATGCTAAATTCTTAGCTTTCGAAAGAATGTACATGACCTCTACCCACCGCCTTCTCGCCTGTCGCCACGGCCCTAGCCTACCCTAATCCTCCCTAATATGATTTGTCGAACCCCTCTATGCCCACTTAGCAGCCGAAAGTTATGTCAGCGACCAGGAACCGAACCAAGGCCGCGAACACCATAGTACTATCGGCTAACCACTGAGTTACCGCGCCGCATGGGAGAGAGAGAGAGGCTCCCCAGAGAGCGTCCACCTGCTAACAGCACGCTGCATGCCTCCGGGCGCTTCTTCCCCCACCACCATTTCCTTTGAATTTAGCCGCCGTTATGAAAAACTGGAACAGAAATTATGAATTTTCAAAACAACTTAATGGAAATTTCCAACAGTGTTATTAATATGGCGCTATTATAATTTTTTTTTAACGACGTTCTGAAGGTTGTTAGCTCTGTTGTAAAAAACAATAACGTGTCATAAATTTCTTATTGTTACGAAAAACCATAACATGTTATGAAAAATTCGTTATGAATTTTTATAATTTTTCTGACAGTGAGTGGTGTAAGGAACAACTCTACAGTTCAACATTGGAGTGAAAATGTCGGCGTCATGTCTAGAATCTAGATTAAGCTAGACAGCAAACTGTCACTTTCTGAATCGTCACACGATTTCTCGAAAATGAGCGAGTTTTTAAATAAAATGACTGGAAGTAAACATTGTGATCGGATTCTTTGGCTTTCTGACGCTGTTTTCACATTTTCACTCCGATCAACCGTTCTCGAGCTATGACAAGGAATTTTTAAATTCCAGATGTATGCGCTAAAAGCTCGTGTTGCAGTTCTAATTACTGTTTATGTAAGAATTGAGTCGAGCTACCACCTATGGTTTTTTTAAAATCGTACTTCAACAAGGGCTGGACCACTTGTCGGGGCACTCGAGTGAGGCAACAGAGCGGCTGTGCTGGACCAGTTGTCGGGCTAGCCCAGTTGTCGGGCTTGACCACTTGTCGCTTTGCCTCGCGCGCTAGTTCGCTGGACCAGTTGTCGGGCTGGGCCTCTTGTCGCTTTGCCCCGCGCGCTAGTACGCTGGACCAGTTTAAAAGCTGGACCAGTTGTCGGCTAGAGTTAGGGACACAAGGGCTGGACCAGTTGTCGTGCTGGACCAGTGGTCGGGTTGGACCAGTTGTCGGGCTAGACCAGTTGAAAAGCTGAACCAGCTGGATGCGTCTCGCTAAAAGTGGTCTTCACAGATAGCAACATCTGATAGGCTAATAGATTTCTCAGTCTGATAGCAAGGCTTGATATACATTCTTTCGTGTGGAAGTCTGACAACTACGCCAGAAGACGTGATAGCCTTCCTAGTCTGATAGCTACGTCTGAAAACCACGTCTGATAGACGAATAGTCTGATAGCACAAATTCGTCCTTTTTTCAGAGGTCGCAAAAATCGAAAGTATGGAGAATATTCGATTCAAATTTGGCATCTCGCTTAAACATACGAATTTTCTAGGACAGTGTTAATTTTATCGAAATCTGACAACATTTTTCTGGTTTCTCGAGAACTGGAGCCGATAGACCAAATCCGACCCCGGATTCGGATAGGACTCTGTATTAATGAACCTATTAGGCGGCACTTTCTACGTTTTACAGGTTGCAGGAGGAATAAAGTTTTTAAGTTCTATCAGAGCTATCAGAAGTTAGCTTTGAGACGCATAGATCTAGCAGAGTAATGTACCAGACGTTCACATATCATACTTCCCAGAGCTAACAGAAACTGACCATTTTTCCTTTTTTTTAGGGGGGGGGGGGCAGCCTATGGTCACGATCCTATCCTTAATGCATGGTTCGGTTAGCCAGGTCACGTTACAGGGGAAGGGAGTCAAAAAGTGACACAAAGTCGGTCATGTAGTTTATGAACGTTCCCTCTTCTCTATTCTTTTACCTAATGTTTCATAAACACTTGGATTTGTTTACCCGTTCTTTACCTATATATACCATACATATACATAGTAAGAAGAAACGAGTATTTCCCTTGTAAAACGTATCAATTTAACGTAAGTTTACTCTTAATTGCCTTAAGTTGACAGTAAGTTTACTGTTCATTTAGCCACTTTGGTTAAATTTATCTTTAATTTACTGTAAATTTAAAAGAAAACGAAGATAAATTTATTTCGTCAGCAGCGTACTTAAATTAAGGATACATAAGTATCATTTTAATCTCTTTACATCATGGGGACTCTTAATTTACACAAGTTTAATGTATGGTACATATGCGAAAGGAGTGCCATAAAGTCGGCAGAATCCAAACTCAACTTATATTTAAAATAAATTTAGGCAGCTAGAGTCAAACACTGGCCAAGTCCATATTGAATGTAAAATGATGATAAATTTAGACCAGTATAACGAGGGTAGAAGTCCTACAAGTTAACTTTTCACCCCCTGTAATCAATGGTCGGTCTCCCAAACTTTGAAAGTTCGTGGCAATGGCTGTTCTGCTGTTACAATAGTAATAGTTACCAAAAATAATTGTTGTTCATAACATTTTTATGATGCTTTTTTTAAATTCAAATTCCTTAGCATCTACTACCCATCAGCTTGCTTGGATCGTTCTGAGCAGAACACAAATTGAAGTGATACTGACTTCAAACTTAATAACAGCATACTTAAAGAACATAAATTTTTCCACATTTAATTAGTTTTGCATTTGTGCTGATTGTAACTTAAATTTATTTGCCATATAAATTTATTCTAAACTTGTTCTAAATTTAAAATAAACTTATAATTAGTTAAAACCAAATATAAGGTAAATTACTTCTAAACCACTTAAAAAATTTCTTAAGGTTGTCTTATTGAAAAGAAATTTACTTCACATTAGCACCCTCTTTTCCACAGTTGAACCAATGGAATGGGTTTTGCCTGGTTCTGATGATCAAGTCACCCTAGCCCAACTTTTAACGGGCAACAGACGCATGGATGGTAATGGTGGAATCCGTTCCGGAATCGGAGCAACATGAGACAGTAATAAAAGTTTTTTTCGACTATGCAAGTAATATTTTGAGAAAATCAAGAAAATGTTGAACAAGATGTTGGTCTGCCAATTTTTGAGGTTTCGTTTTCCGACATACAAACGTTATTCGCGCTGAAATTTAGTAATGCGGTTAGTCATTTCTTTTGGCTTAAATGTTCGGAAATGTTTATCTTGTAAGTTTCAGCGCGGAGTGTAGACTGGCTGTAAATTGAGACATGTCCATAGTGTAAAGGGGGTCAGTAGATATCGTCAGCAGAGTAACATTATCTTCGGTACTAGTTTAGAGATAAGCAGCAATTTGTAGCGAGGACTAGGTAACGAGCCTTCTCTCTCCTGATTGCAGCTGCCCTTATCTGGGACCCCACACGCCTGATGGTGAGCGCGAGAGGAAACTTCTCCCTTCTAATGTTTAACAGCTTGGGTGAGTTCGGTTTCAACTAAATCCGTATTTAAATTTTATGCAAAATTGCGTTTTACCTCCGTTGGAAAGGATGTTCCCACCGTATGTATAATAGTATTTGTGTTTTGTTCACGTGCCGTTTATTATTTCAGGAGTGGGAATGTCGATTTCTTTCTACTTAATGGAAGTCGCCGCTCGATTACACTGCCCTTCAACACTGGTAAGACAACAGCATCCCTTTGGGGTTGCACTTCCCGAAAAGAAAGAGAGGAAAAAAAGGTTAACTGAGCGGGAGCTGATTGTAACTGAAATATGGAATCTTGAGGTGGTTTCATTAGTGTGACCTTGTTCGATGCAAACCGCTAGAACCTTTTCATTTAAGTGCAGGACAGCATACACCCCAGAGTAAATTTCTCAGATGGTCAAATACCAATATCTTGAAGTCTTCCGTACGTTTGAAATTTACGTATAAGAATTTTGTGGTGAGCCCTCTAAAACTCAAACTAAGCATCACAAGAAAGAGCAAAAACAAAAAAAAAAAGAACTGATTTTAATGGTGGCTCCGTTCAGCCCGTGGGTCCTAAAAAACTCTGTACTTCTATACATTTTAGAGTTTGAACCTTGGTGTCCTACGCCAAAGTAATCTCCCAGAGGTGCCTTACTATGCCCAGGATTTTTGTAGATGACACGACACACCATGCAGAGCCTACACTGAGGATTTTAAATATCTGTGTTTGTTTCAGGGACCATTTTGGGATATATTCGTGCCGAGGTCGATCTCTTGTGAACTGCCGATACGCGACTGTCCATCCTATTAAATCTATTTTGTCAACATTACTAAATAAGTGTGGCCAACATTATTCTGTACCTGAGTTCTCCGCATCAGCACCTGCTTGCTACAGTACCTATCCAAAGTATCGTAACTAATGTAGATTCAAATATTTTAACACGAACCGAGCACAACGGAATTCTCTGCCGTATTTAATTGTGCTCAAATCTAACTTAAATTACCCTACTCTTACCTAACCCACTCTAACCTAACCTAGACTGACCTACTCATTGAAGACTTCTCTTGACCATTCAATGCTGCTCTAACCTAACCTACCGGAGCCTTACCAGTTTCCGTCCAAGGAAGCCGTGCTTTGACCACTGGCACCTGCAGCAGCACCTGTGGGGTCTTCTTCGGCATTGAAATTGAGGTCTTCAGTACATGTTTAGCGGGGTCGGTTCTCATCGTTAAGTTTAAATTACTACCTCCTTAGCAGTTTTCCTACTTGATCCAGCACCAGCAGCAGCACCTTGGGTTGATTTCGGCATTTTGACTGGGGTCTTGGGGTGATTTTAAAAGGGGTCGATCGCCGTGTTCAAGTTTGAAATACGGATTTAGATGTTTGCCTCCCGTTCCAGTTCCTGCACAAGAAGGTCCAGCTTTGCCAACCGGCTCCTGCAGCAGCACCTGAGGTCCTTTGCGGCATTGTGATTGAAGTCCTGGGTTAATTTTAAGCAGGGTCGGTTCCGCTCTTTCAGTTTAAAAAATTGCTTTTGTAGCAGTTTTTCTATTGGTTTCTGCTCCTGCCCAAGAGGGCCTCGCAGCACCTGGGGTCGATTTCGCCATCTTCACTAGGGTGGTGGGGTGATTTTAGTAGGGGTCAGTCGCCATGTTCAAGTTTATAAACCGATTTAGTTTAGGAGTTTGCCCTCCCATTTCAGTTCCTGCACAAGCAGGCGCAGTTTTGCTAACCGGCACCTGCAGCAGCTCCTGGGGTCCTTTTCGGCATTGTAATTGAAGTTCTGAGTGTATTTTAAGCGGGGTCGGTTCCGATCTTCATGCTTATAATACAGCTTGTTTAGCGGCTTTTCTATTTGTTCCTGCTCCTGCCCAAGAAGGCCTTGTTTTGACCACTAGCACCTGCAGCAGCACCTGGGGTCGATTTCGCCATCTTGACTTGGGTCTTTGGCTGATTTTAGAAGGTGTCGGTCGCCATGTTCAAGTTTGAAAATCGGCACGATTCAGAAGTTAGCCCTCCTGTTCCAGTTCTTGCACAAGAAGGCCCTGGTTCGTCAACCGGCACCTGCAGCAGCACCTGGGGTCCTTTTCGGCATTGTAATTGAAGTTCTGAGAATATTTTGAGCGGGGTCAATTCCGATCTTTAAGCTCAAAATACAGCGTGTTTAGCAGGTTTTCTATTTGTTCCTCCTCCTGCCCAAGAAGGCCTTGTTTTGACCACTAGCACCTGCAGCAGCACCTGGGGTCGATTTCGCCATCTTGACTTGGGTCTTTGGCTGATTGGCTGAGCGACAGCGAAGCCCTTACCCCACTGGCCCAAAAATGTTTTGTCTGTTTGTCTGCGTGTGTGCGTGCGTGTCTGTCCGCGCGATTTCTCGAGAACGGTTCATCGTAGAGGGCTCAAATTTGGACCACAATCTCCTTGCATCATACCGGAGTCAACGTCACCTCGGGGGCACCCTATCTCAGGTGCTGCTGCAGGTGCCGGTTGACAAACCAGGGCCTTCTTGTGCAAGAACTGGAACAGGAGGGCTAACTTCTAAATCGTGCCGATTTTCAAACATTAACATGGCGACCGACCCCTTCTAAAGTCACCCAAAGACCCAAGTCAAGATGGCGAAAACGACCCCAGGTGCTGCTGCAGGTGCTTGTGGTCAAAACAAGGCCTTCTTGGGCAGGAGCAGGAACAAATAGAAAAACTGCTAAACAAGCTGTATTTTGAGCTTAAAGATCGGAATTGACCCCGCTTAAAATACACTCAGAACTTCAATTACAATGCCAAAAGGACCCCAGGTGCTGCTGCAGGTGCTGGTTGGCAAAACAGGGTCTTCTTGAGCACAAACTGGAAGATGTGGGCAAACTTTTTAATCGTGCAGAATATCGAACTTAAACATGGCGAATGACCCCCTCTAAAGTCACCCCAAGACTCCATTCAACATGCCGAAATCAACCCCAGGTGCTGCTGCAGGTGCTAGAGGTCAAAACAGGGCCTTCTTGGGCAGGAACTGGAACAAGGGAGCCAAATTCTAAATCGTGCAGAATATCAAACTTTAACATGGCGACCGACCCCCTCTTAAATCACCGTAAAACCCCATTCAAAATGCCAAATTTGACCTTTAGGTACTGCTGCAGGTGCTAGGGGCCAAAACAGGGCATTCTTGAGCAGGAGCAGGAACAAAAGGAAAAACTGCTGAAAAAAGCAGTATTTTGAACTTAAAGATGGGAACCGATAACGCTTAAAATACACTCAGGACCTCAATCACAATCCTGAAGAAAACCCCAGGTGCTGCTGATGGTGCCAGTTGTCAAAGCAGGGCCTCCTTGGACCAGAACCGGTTAGGCTAGGGCAGGTTAGCTTTGAGCAGCATTGAGTACGGTAGAGAAGTCCACAAGGAGTAGGAGAAGTTGGAGTAGGCTAGGTCAGAGTAGGGTAGGTTAGTTTAGAGTAGGGTAGGCTAGGTTAGAGTAGGGAAGGGTAGGTAAGGTTGGAGTAGGCTAGGGTAGGTTAAGTTAGAGTTGAGCACGATTGAGTACGGTAGAGAAGTTCACAATACTGTGGGAGTAGGTACGTCCAGCGAATAGGTTAGAAGCGTAGCGTCCCTCGCGCCCCAAGACCGGCGCCCGCAGGGCGCCGTACTGACTAATTAGCCCCGCAGGGTCCCACACGCCCGGTGACAGCCGCCGGCAGGCCAAGGTAGGCGTACGCGAGGCGTGGAGGGGCGGAACAGTGGTTCGCGGTGAGCGAAGCCTGTTACGCCACGACGCGGTCTGGCGTACACCTACCTTGTTTTAGAAGGGGTCGGTCGCCAGGTTCAAGTTTGAAAATCGGCACGATTTAGAAGTTAGCCCTCCTGTTCCAGTTCTTGCACAAGAAGGCCCTGGTTTGTCAACCGGCACCTGCAGCAGCACCTGAGGTAGGATGCCGCCGAGATGAGGTTGACTCCGGTATGATGCAAGGAGGTTGTGGTCCAAATTTGAGCCCTCTACGATGAACCGTTCTTGAGAAATCGCGCGGACAGACACGCGGACAGACAGACAGACAAACAGACAAAACATTTTTGGGCCAGTGGGGTAAGGGCTTCGCTATCGCTCAGCTAATTAATAAAATGTTTTGCACCCTTAACCTTACACCGCTGCACACCACCCTCCCTCACATCACACGGGCCATGAATACTGATCGGATAATGAGATTCACACTCTAGTAAACTGATGAAGAGGTTTCAGAGACTTCATGTATGTGTTGGATGTCCTAAATGCAGTATTTTAGAATGTCTAAATTCGCCGTGGAGCGTCGGAAGCAGACGCCATAGGTAGATGATAAGCGGTCACTCTAGGATGCCAACGGAGCAACACCCCCTAGCGGCCGTCGCGGAAAGCTCGTCGAGACACGTCCGTAAAACAGGTCCACCCCGATCTGACAAGTGGCGGTCGTCGTTTGGTTAGGTTAGTTAAGATGTTATTTGTTTATGTGCTTGATTGTGTGTTCAAGGTATAGGTGTATTTTTATGTTCAGGTCGTTATGTGGTATTGTTTGTTTACTTTCTATTTCAACATGTGTTTTTGTAGTGCAGAGTAATGTTTGTGCAATTTGTCTGCAAAAATTTGAAAGACCCTCACATAGAAATTTGGAACTTTCCCTTGGCGTGGAATCCAGACATTATTTTCGCATTGGTAGAAGGGTGAATGTCTTGGGGAAGAAATGTGCTGGGGGAAGAAGCCTAATCCAGCTATTATTTTCGCATTAGTAGAAGGGTGAATGTATGGTGGGAAGAAATGTGTAGGTCGCATTGGAAGAAGGGTGAATGTATGGAGCAAGAAATATGTAGGGGAAGGAAGTTAATTCGAGGAGGGTGAATGTATGGTGGAAGAAATTTTTAGGGGAATGTCTTGAATTCGAGGGTTGAAACCGGTGTGACGCCTAAATGCAGCCATTATTTTTGCGTTCTTAGAAGGGTGAATGTATGGGGCGAGAAATGTGTAGGGGAAGATGCGGCAAAAAGAGTTGGTCCAGGGGAAGGTCTGCTAGTCTGCTGCCCTGTTTTACCGACAAGCGGTGCGTTGGGGGACGTAGCTAGCCGTGGATTCCGCGACGAGCTTTCCGCGATGGCCGCTAGGAGGCGTCGCTGCGCTGACATCCTAGAGTGACCGCTCGCCAACACATTTTATTAATTTATAAGTGAACGGTCGCGGAGCGCCAAACAATAGGAACGTAGGAACGTTCTACACGTCCATACCTATCATAATTGACCAAACTCAACCTCTAAAGCGAGAAGCCGCTATAGTAAACAATTACGAAATGGAAAAATAAAATTGGTTCTCTTGTTTGATTTGCAAGGGAAAAGAGTCATTAGGAGCAGGGTTGTACGAATTACATTCTTAATGCAACACGTTACCGTTACCGATACTTTTGAAAAGAAAAACGCGTTACCGTTACTGTTCCCTGGAAAAAATGTAGCGTAACGCCGTTACTGTAACGATGTAACGCCGTTACTGTTAAATGAAAAAGAAAGGTTATACTTCGATCACACGATCACACCAGGGGTGGGGGTTAGGGTGTTTCAAAAAAATTAAATCCCACTGACTCGACCGAATTTGGACACCTGCTGGTCTGCAATGACCGTATGCCAAATTTAAGTGCAATCGGACAGAGTTTGCTCGGTGCTCAAGAACGATTAAAGAATTTGGTCCCCTGACTGGCGTGCCCAACGGGGCTGCCTTAGCGGTATTCTCGTGCCTTTGGATTTGATCGCAGCAAAGTAAATCTGAACACGAGCGTCCGTCAAGTTGTTCTGCACCTACTGAGGTGGAAATATCAGTGACCCCACCACCCACCTCCGCTGCGCTGCCACAAATGTTAGTAATTTGTAATTCTCGCGCTTTCGGATACTTTGAATTTCGGTACCTCACTGTAACTGTGTGGATAGTGGAGGCTTTTCGACGAGGACTTGGCCGAGCCACTCCATGCACTTAACACACTCGCCTCTGATAGTGAAAATCGGAAAAATTATCTCGAGACTGGTTGTACGCCTAGAGGGTAGGCAGGATTTCGACACACACGTCAGACTGACGTCTACCATCAAGGCGCTTTAGCTTTGGCGATTAGCGGAAGGGGGAGCGTCTAAAGGACTGTGGTATAGTTTGTTTATAGCATACGGTTCCCAACGGACTCTGGTATAGTTTGTTGGCTGAGCGATAGCGAAGCCCTTACCCCACTGGCCCAAAAATGTTTTGTCTGTTTGGGTGTCTGTCTGTCTGTCTGTCCGCGCGATTTCTCGAGAACGGTTCATCGTAGAGGGCTCAAATTTGGACCACAATCTCCTTGCATCATACCGGGGTCAACCTCACCTCGGGGGCATCCTACCTCAGGTGCTGCTGCAGGTGCCGGTTGACAAACCAGGGCCTTCTTGTGCAAGAACTGGAACAGGAGGGCTAACTTCTAAATCGTGCCGATTTTCAAACATGGACATGGCGACCGACCCCTTTTAAAAAAATTACCCAAAGACCCAAGTCAACATGGCGAAATCAACCCCAGGTGCTGCTGCAGGTGCTAGTGGTCAAAACAAGGCCTTCTTGGGCAGGAGCAGGAACAAATAGAAAAACTGCTGAACAAGCTGTATTTGGAGCTTAAAGATCGGAACCGACCCCGCTCAAAATACACTCAGAACTTCAATTACAATGCCGAAAAGGACCCCAGGTGCTGCTGCAGGTGCCGGTTGGCAAAACAGGGCCTTCTTGAGCACAAACTGGAAGATGTGGGCAAACTTTTCAATCGTGCAGAATTTTAAACTTCAACATAGCCACCGCCTCCATCTAAAGTCACCCCAAGACTCCATTCAACATGCCGAAATTAACCCCAGGTGATGCTGCAGGTGCTAGGGGTCAAAACAGGGCCTTCTTGGGCAGAAACTGGAACGGGGGCCAAATTCTAAATCGTGTAGAATATCAAACTTAAACATGGCGAATGACCCCCTCTAAAATCACCCCAAGACTCCATTCAACATGCCGAAATCAACCCCAGGTGCTGCTCCAGGTGCTAGGGGTCGAAACAGGCCCTTCTTGGGCACGAACTGGAACAAGGGAGCCAAATTCTAAATCGTGCAGAATATCAAACTTTAACATGGCGACCGACCCCCTCTTAAATCACCGTAAAACCCCATTCAAAATGCCAAATTTGACCTTTAGGTACTGCTGCAGGTGCTAGGGGCCAAAACAGGGCATTCTTGAGCAGGAGCAGGAACAAAAGGAAAAACTGCTGAAAAAAGCAGTATTTTGAACCTAAAGATGGGAACCGATAACGCTTAAAATACACTCAGGACCTAAATCACAATCCTGAAGAAAACCCCAGGTGCTGCTGATGGTGCCAGTTCGTCGCGTCCCTATGAAACACGCGTAACAGGATGGTCACTCTGATAAACATTCGTAAGTCGCAAGAACACTTCGAATCACACGTAAGAGCAACTGCCGGTTTCAAATGTACGTAACTATGGCGGGGCCTCCGGAACTCAAGCAAGTCTACCAACCGCGTTGAACCTACGTAACTCACTCGGGACCGCCCAAATCTACGTATCTTTTACGCTGTACTTCGAACCTTAGTAAGTCACTTTTTTGTGGAGGTTGAGGTAAAAATTGATTTCGATAGAGTAAAAAATTATCTTTCGATTGGTCTCAATATTTCAATTTTCCGAACAGTCGCCTTTTTTAAAAAAATATCTCAAAATCGAGCCTCTTGCTCTATTTCTCGTGCGTCTCCGAGTAAAACCTACGTAACTTCCCTGCGACAAGATGCCCGGGCAGGGTTTCCGCACTCCAACAACAAATGCTACAGGTGGCGGCGGGAGGCTGACCAGGCGTGAAAGCAACTGGCCTGCAAAGTAAGGATTTTCCTGGTTTAACCATGTTAAACCGTCGAAAATTCCTTGCCGGTCTGAAGAAGGCGGCTGAGGACGCAGGCCTGAAACGTAAGTAGTACTTCTCATTTTGCATCGGCTATCACCCGAGCCGAAATGTAAGCCATTCTAAAAGATGCCCAATAATAATTGCTTAGCATTGTGAGCCGCGCTATACCTGACCGTGTCCCATAAGCAATGCTAAACCCGGTGTCTGACCGAAAGGCACTTTTAGAATGGCTTAAAAGCACGCATATGCATTGCTTGTCATTGCTTATATGAGGTATTACCTAGCATTGCTTAGCATTGCTTAGGCGAGGTATTGCTATGCATTACTTGTGCGGGCGAGCAGCGCCCCCCCCCCTTCCCCCTCCCCCATTCCCCCTCTTTTCCTCTTCTGCCCCGTCGGTGCGTCCTTTTCCTCTCCTTTGCTCCCACTTTTGGCTTTGCACCACACATTTCAAAATAGACATGGAGATAGGTGAACAATGACAAGTCTGATGATTAGATAGTCAAATGTTTATTGCGCAAAATGAAAATTATACAAGTTAAAAATAAATGGTATCGGTTGTCCTCCACTTTCACCCGCAAACCTACAAATAAAAACAGGGCAAAATCAGCAGAAAACATTGACATGTCTCCAGAAATATGAATCAGGATCAAGCAAGGCAAAACAACGTACCCTCGGTATAAATGCTGGTCAAGCCGTGATGAGCCGAAGTGTACTGAATGCTGGGGCTGATAGGAGCTAGCACGACAGCGTATGACGCAAACCCTGGAACGTAAACAGACAGGAATAAGGAAACACGCACGGGCCCGTTTACAGACGCCCCCCCCCCTGCTCGTGGATTTACCCGCCACTCCCGGCCCCTGCTCCCACGCGCTCCTCGCATCTACCTGCGGCGTCCACCGGCCTGCCTAGGCCGGCCGGCCGGAGACTGGTGCACGATGCGGCCAGCATTCGTTCCCTACGTCAGCGTCACCAACAAAATCCCAACTTTTTTCAAAGTAAATATTTGAAATAATATCCGATCTTGGCACTTAACGTATCAAATTAATCAGCGTAACAGCGCAGAAAATGCGAAGGTATTTTCTGCTGCCATCGATATTGAAGTCAGGAACTAGCAACGCACGTGTTTTAGCGCTCTAACCTCACTTGCTGCAGTTCTGCAGCTTCAGTTTAGCATGTTAAAACTTTGTTGCCTTCACTTACCTCCACTGAGTGTAATCCGGCGAAGCATTTGGTACCTTCCAGAAGTCTTCAAATGTTGCACAACGCTGGCGTTGAAAGTAAACGTAAGAAACCGTGTAGGTAAGACAACGATGGCACCGCGATACTGCGACGACGATGCCTGACTGCCAGCCCAGCCTGCCTGCCTGGGCACGTTGGCTGCTGGCAGGGCCTCGCAGCGGCTGCACAGGCTGCACTAAGGGCAAGGACCCCCCCCCCCCCCCCTCGCCCCCTCCCCGTCCTTCTAGCCGTCTGGGCTCTGGGGTCTTCAGGTATGGCTTAGCATGGTTTAGAGGGGCGCGGGCAGCAGTCGGTCCGAGCATTGCTTAGAATTGTTTAGCGAGTGATTCCGGGTGCGGCCGGGGCTCCAGAATTGCTAAGCATTGCCACCAGAGCAGGGCCGACCCATACCGAAACAATAGATTGGCACGAAAAAAATTGCTTATGCGTGTTTTGTATTGCTTGTGCCCATTTTGTATTACTTACATTTCGACTCGGGCATTGGTTATAACCTCAACGCTATATCTGAGAAGTATGAACGTTTTCGTTTCTAATGCTTTTCTTCAATTTTCTTCCCTGATAGACCTTTTCATCTTAACATTTTGAGTGGATTTTTAAGTAGTATTTTTGTTTGCTCTACGAGTTATTTTATCAGTTTTGTTTGCTCTGTTTCAGGCAAGCAAAAAGTCGATGCCAGCAGCAAGAAAGCACCACTCTTACAGTCGAGAGTCAATGGTGTGTACACATTTACCATTTCATATTTCTTACAATGTTTCATTTACTACCTGTTTCGTGGCCTAATTCAGTTGTCATTGTGGTCTTCCTTGTAAATAACCCTTCTGTGCAATGAATGGGGTGAAACCGATGAATTATGTCTGTCTGCTCATGCCTGCACTCCCCCTGTCACTGTTTACAAAATTATTTTCCCTTTTTGTCCCATTTTTCCTGTATTTAATCACGGGGTAGTATGCTTAACATTACCAGTGTAACGGCGTTCAAATTCGGGTTTGATTGGGCTTGGTAGACTTCCCTATCCCTTTTACTTATCATAGATTTCACTTCTCTTTTTATTCTTAGACTGCAATACCACACATGACCAAAATCAAGATGAAGTGGCGAGTCCTTGTCCATCAATGGAGGGCATCGGAGAGACTGAAGTGTCGACGTGGTGGGCAAGTCTGGGCATTACAAAAAACAGTAAGTTGTTTTCAAAATGTTATGGTTTCAGGTAACCTCGTTGCTTCATTTATCATGAAATGAAAAACTTTTGAAAGGAAAAGAAGTAACGTGTTTATTTTTTCCATGTGCAGAAGAGAATGTCGATGGGCAGCAATCATTAATGAGGCTGACATCTAAGGAGCCATCAATTTCCAATGGCTCGCTTATACGATCAGCATCCAGTCAGCACAGTAAAACCAATGGGCCCGATGTGGCTTCAACTTCAGTTGCATCACTCAGTGGCCAATCCACAGCAGATCCTTGCCCTTCATCAAATCTGCTCATTCTTCCACTGGAAATCGATGCTGGCATCCCCGCTATTCTAAGTGGTAAGGGAAGTTTGTCTTAGCATCCGAAGCGTTTTTATTGATTTATTGAACTTCATATTTTAAACAATCTCTTATTTGCAGGAGATGTAAATGAGCCTTCAGAATGTTCCCTTGTATCAGCACGCAGTCAGCTCTCTAGCACCTGTGGTTCTGATCTTGCATCCAAATCTGCTGCTTTGGTCCGTGGCCAACCCTCATCAGATCCTGGCCCTTCTTCAGCTTCTAGTCATTTACTTACCCTGCCCCTAGAAATTGATGTCGACCATGCTTCAAAAACTGGTATGGGTGGTTTGCATTTGCATTAAAAGTTTTTGAATTGATTCAGTACAAATATAATGTTCTTCTTTCAATCCAATATGATAAGGTAAAAAATGCTACTACAGTGACTAAAAGACAACATTCAAGAAAATACTTCTTACCTGTGAAAGGAAATAAAGTACAGGTTTGTAAGGTGATGTTTTTAGCCACCCTGGATATATGTGATGGACAAATAGCTACTGCTCACAGAAAAGGTAAAGGCTCTCCAGACAAAAGGGGCAGTGGACCTCGACCTCGCTCTAAACCCAGTGATGCTGTTCGAAAGCAGAGTGTTCGAGACCATATAAATTCACTTCCTCGGATACCAAGTCATTATTGCCTTTCAAATTCTCAAAGAGAATATTTAAAGGATGATATTGAATCCATTAAACATATGCATGATTTGTATTTAGAATGGCTACCAGAAAATGCACCGTCTGCACCTGCAGCTAATCATAGGCAATATACAGATCTACTTAATAAGGAGTTTAATATTAGCTTCTTCATTTCAAAAAAAGACCAATGTGACCTGTGTCTTGAATACCAAAATGGCTCAGAAGAAGACAAATTGAAACTTCAAGAAATCTTTGACGACCATGACAAAAATAAGACACTTGCTCAAAATTAAAGATTGGCTGACTCTGAGGTAGCAAAGAGACCAGAAAGCAAAAATTTAGCCGTCATTTGCTTCGACTCTGAGAAGACATTGATTTGCCCAAAATCAAAAGCATCAGCTTTTTCTTATAAGAGAAAGCTCTCTGTTAACAATTTTACAATTGCCAGAGTAGGCAAAAAAAATGAAGAGCTGTGTTATGTTTATGATGAAACGGTGGCTCACAAAGGCTCTAATGAAGTGGCCAGCTTTTTGTGCCATTATTTATCAAGTAAAATTGAAGAAGGTGTAACTGAGTTCCGCCTTTATTGTGACAACTGCTGGGGGCAGAATAAGAACCGTGCTGTTGCTACTATGTTAGCGTATTTGACATCCAAGTTTGCTGAGAAGGGTATTCAAATTACTCTAAGATTTTTAGAAAAAGGCCATTCGTATAACTCAGCTGATACAGTACACAGCCTGATAGAAAGAAAAATAAGGAATGCTGACATATTTACACCAGATCAGTATTATGAGCGTATGGCATCTGCGAAACGGTCCAAGACAAGTCCTATTCAGGTGATTCGGGTTCAGCAGGAAATGGTACACAATTGGATGGAGCTGGCAGACAAACTTTTCAAAAGACACCAATGGAACTCAAGTACCTTTCACAAAACTCCGTCAACTTAAGGTGAATAGCAACTCACCTTTTCAAATTCACTCCAAGGTAAGCTTTCAGGAAGCTGAATCCAAAGTTATTTCTCTGAAAAAGGTTGGAAAACCAGTGAATTTTGGCACTTATAAACTACTACCAGTCTACACTGATGGACCTCTTCCGATTTCTAAGAAAAAGAAGGAAGATCTCATGCATTACTGCCAGCATAACTTAATCCCTCTAGAGCATCACAATTTCTTCAATAATCTACTGGCTACAAATGAAACTGTAGTGGAAGCAGAGGATCCCCCACCAGTGCCTCCCCCTGGTAGAGGAAGGAAGCGGAGGGCGCCTCAAGCCAAAAAACGTCCAAAGAAGGGAAGAGAAGAGGATAGTGATGATGATCCAGATGATCTTTAATTAATGCTGTGACTATATGATGTTAAATTCAAGCTGTGAATCAATGTGATATTCTTGGTGACGAGAATAAGATCTTTTACGTTTTGATACTATATGATAGTAATTTTGTTTTTAGGGTTTACAGCATAGAATGACATATTATTGATTTTCAATCTACGTACCTGTACTTAGAAATAATAACAATAAGTGTATGGGGGTGTTAAGTGAAGAGGGAGTTTTTAACAACTTAGTCAAATCTAGAATGACATTCTTGTGATTTTAAACTTGTGAGGCATTCTTGGTGAATTAATATGTTCCTACTCATGAGCTTAGTTTTCTTATCTTTTATGTGCATGTCACAAATGAAGACCACGGGATGCTGTGTATTTACAAAATTTGATATTATGATCCCACTTTAGTTTTTATCTTCAGTGTTAACTTTATAAATCTAGGTCATTAGGAGTAAATTCTTTTCTTGTTCCTAGTTTTTCATATTATGCTCCTGCTGGCTTTGTTTGACATGAAGCTGAGGGATCACTCTATATGTTGATGGAAATCATTCTCGTTTCTTTCTGTATGCTTCATTCTTTGCATTTGAAAACAAGTATTTATAGGGTTAATACCAGAGGGGTCACAGACTGAGACGATTCCTGCCAGTTACAGATAATTTAATTAAAAATTGTTACCACCTTCAGATTTTTATTTTGTTTTATAACCCAACTCTACACCCAATATTCTAACATAAATATTTTGTGTGACATTAATTATATAATTGTAAGAAAAGTTTTAGAGCAATGTCCAACATAATATTAAAGTTCATGGAATATTGGAAAGGTCAAGATGTTCTGCGTGCAGCGTTCAATCTTCAAAGGCTCCTCGTGTTGGGACAATAGCTCTCACTTTAACACTCCCCACGGGTAAACCGTTTGCCGCGGCGACTTCTTCGCTTAGGACTATCGAGTTAAGGGTCGGGACCACCCGCCGTCACGCTAGCCGGGTTTCCATCCCCACCCTAAATTGGCGATGTGGGGGGCTAAAGTAAGGGGTGCGTTTTGGCATTTTTGATGGTTTTGCGGGTCTAGAGCACGAACGGGTGGTCGAATCGTGCTGCAAATTTGAGGGGGAAGGGGGGTGCATCAGAAGTGCCCTCAACGATTCGCAGCCCCAAATCAGTTCCATCCCTACCGGGGGGAGCAAGGGGTGGCTGGGGGTGAAAACCCCCATGCTAAGGGCTGCGAATTTTAAGCGCCGGATTTCTTGACGGGAGATTGATGTTCTAACCCTAGTCCATCTCTGACGAAATTTTTTGGCCCCCCCGCATACCGATAAGTGCCCCAAAAAGCAAATTTTCAAAAAGTGAGTTTGGTTTTTTAGGGTTTGCTCGGCAGGGGTTGGTGCTAGCGGCATGAAATTTGGTGAGCAGATGGCCCAGGACTAGGAGCTTGCAAAGCGACCATTTTTTTTTCACCCGCCAAACTAACCCCCTTTAGGGGGTAGGGGTTGGTTGGGGGTAGGTGGAGCTGAGGGTGGGTATGGCCGATCGTGAAAATTTTAACGTCAGCTTGTCAAGGGCCGTTATTTAGCCCTGCTCACTAAAAATTTTGAAATTCCAGTAAATTTAAAGGTGTTTTTGGGACCTTTATCGGTCGAAATTTCCACCCCGCCGCAGTCGAACAACCAACCCCCTCCGAAAGGGGTGGCTCCCGGATCTGGCACTTTGGGACCTTCAAGTACAACCATGGGGGCAACTGCATGCAAAACGGCAACTTCCTAGCTTGAAAAACGTGGAAATGGCAAGCATCGGAAAAAGTGGGGCGCTAATTATGACCGGCAGTGTAGTTTCTTCAGTATACCCCGTTTACAAACGGTGTTTGCCAACGCGCAACTCATCCAGTTCTCACCCGCAAGCTAGAGTAAACACTTAAATTAAAAAAAAAAATCGCCCACGTTCCCTATGTAAATAAAACTAAACCAACAGCTAATCATAAAATTACGAATTAAGAAAATTTATAAATATGAAAATTGCACTACATCCAGTTTTGTGACACTCCGGGCCTACCAGTATTTCACGAAGCGTATTAGTATTTGTTTCACTCGGAACGTATCTGTCCCACATGGCGGTCGACCTGAATGATCGGGACCGTGTGTTGGGGCCGTCAAACAGATAGAACGATATGATGTGCGATATGATATTACTGCGCTGATTAACAAAGAAAGAAAAGCACGTAGTTCACTAGTGTAAATCTGATCAGAAAATTTACGATCAGAAAAAAAAACGATTAGGGAAAAAACGATTAGGAAATATTTTCTGATACAAATTCGCGCACCTTTTCTAATCGTTTTTGTCCTGATCGTTTTCTTTCCTAATCGTATCCAGTTCTGATCGTTTTCTTTCCTGATCGTATCCAGTTCTGATCGTTTTCTTTCCTGATCGTATCCAGTTCTGATCGTTTTCTTTCCTAACCGTTTTCTCTCCTTTGGCGTGTATTTCCTGCCCCTACTTCAGTCTGATCGTATCACACTTTAATTGGAGGATATCAACCCCGGGGTGCGGCGATCCCATTGCGGCCCCCGACCAGCCGTAGCCAGATCCACCTCCCTTCTCACACAGCAGTACGATGGGTTGCCTACCTGCCCGGCGGACAGCCAGCCATACCGGGCTGAGCAGGTATGGCAACAGGGGGCGCCGCTTCAGGGGTGCGAGTGAGACAGGCGGAGTGCGCCGCATCAGCTGCTGGCTAGGCCTGCTACCAGCTCGTCTGCGAGACAGACACCTCTCGCGTCGCTCTCAGGAGGTAGACGATAGTGCAAAAGACCACAAGCACTTGACCAGCCGTTTAAGCGGCGTCTGCTCCCTCACTGCCGCATAAGAGAACACCAGGGCGCCCTTAACCCACTTCAGAAATACATGTCACTTCAGGTATGAGGTTTAAGTGTTACCAAGACAATCTCTGAGAACATTGTTTAATAAGAGTTCAAATTAAAAAATTAAATTAAACCTTGCTAGGTAACATAAAAATGCTAAACAAGCACATTCTCAATTTTGAGAGAGATGACAAACGTCAAAATTAAACGAAATGAAATGAAAAAGCAATATATAGAAAAGCCAAAAGCACATTGGCAAACAACTGAGCAACTGTCCTTGCACTTGTCACGTGGTTTTCTTCTGTAACACAGATGTTTTAAAAATTAGAAAAACCAAAAGAGCTACAATGGAAATTGGACTTCACAAAACGTATAACTTTACCTGATTACATGCATCCTGTGCAAATTTAATGCCCATTGCTTTCCGACAATTCAATAGAGTTGTGTTCATGGCAGGCCCGTCTTTGTCGCCCAGAGCGAGCATGTGGCCTTCCAGAGCACCTGCAAGACACAAATCATTAATTCTATGGCATGGCAGTAATAAAAACCAAAATTCACAATGGAATGAACATACCAAGCACAACAGCCACTTTTTCAGGGGTAGCTGCAATTTTGGCAGCTACTCTCTGAATTTATTGGACTTCTTGCCTTCCAGGCTCCTTCTGCTCCGCTCCTGTGGAGTCCACACCATGGCTGTAAAGTTTCTTGTGATTTTATTAAAATCCAGTGAGTTTTCTTTAAAAATTTTCTCCATATTCTTCTTTGACACCATGATATTTTCTCCATTAGGAATCTTGGCAATTTCAACCTGTAATGAATTCATTGTTCATAAATTAAACTGACAAAATACTATTGCCAAGAGATCAAACTAAATTCAATGTAATTCAAACAGACCATGCCACTTTGTTTTTCCTCAAGACACTCAAAACCCTGCAGGTGTTTGTACACTGCTTCACAGGTTCCTTGCAGCAGCGGGCTTTGGAGCACGTCAGAGCCTGAAAATAGGAGACATAATAAAAATGCAATTCAAAAAAATACTTTAAATTAAAAAAAAGAAATGGGAGTACTTTTAGGAGACTTCTTCAATTTTTTGTCCTCTCTTGAACACTCTCTGGATTTTTTGGGACTCTTTTTGACTGATAACTTTTGGAATAGGGCTACTGCTCGTGAATGAATAAGCAGGAGAAGAAGCTGCAGGATAATGAGAAGCAGAAGAGACTTCCTTCAGTGGAGTAACTTGAAATCCCGAAGATATTTTTTCTAAAAACAAACACAAAATTAATGTTGACAATTTACAAGTAATTAGTGTAGTCGACCAAAAATATTGATAAGGAATACCTTGAGGGATTTTCTCGGTCATTTCAGCTGTTGACAAAATAAAAAGTAATTGGAAGACGTTTAAATGCAAGCTTAGTTGTATACATGCAGGACATGTCAACAATACCTCTAAATTTTCCCTGCAACATATCTTGGAGAAAATCATTTCTTTCCCTCATTTTATCTAACTGGTGTCGAAGACTAGCAGCTTCCTTTTTACTTTCTTCCAGATTCTTTTTCTGGGCAAGCCGTAAGTTATTTGCCAATGTGGCACTTCGCTTTTCGTTGGAGAGGGCTTCCTTCAGTTCTTTCACTTCCACCTTCAAAGATGAACATTTAGTCATCAGCATGGGCACATCATCTTCATCTTCTTCATCATCAGTCCCATCATTACTTGACACTGATGTGTCATCATCATCAAAATCCTTAATTGATGTTGGAAGAGTAGAATCAGCATCCTGGAACAGAACAGAATCCAACACCGTACATTCCAAGGTACCACAGGACCACTTGACACAGACTGTCACTTAGAAAATTTTCTTACATCATCCAAGAATAACTTCCTTGATACACTAGGAGAACCCTGTCAAACCAAAAATTGCATAATCAGTTATGCATTTAAAATAGATAAATAATACAATAAATTCTGATTGGTACAAACTTCGACGTCCTTAGGTTTCTTTAAAGTTGGTTTTTCACAGCTTTTGCTCCTCTGAGAAGAATTTGAAACAGAACTTTCATTTGCAGATCCCTTGATATTGCTACTCTCCTTAGTCTTTGCCTGAAATATGACAGAAAAATATGTTGAATAAGTGAGTACTTTCAAATATTACCATGCTACAACCTAGCTGGAGCACGATGCATACATATGAATCATAGTTGGATGACTTGGTATAATTCATAGGTTCAGCCATTTTCTCAATACTGCCAGCAGATATTTTAGAACTTTTAGGACTGTGAGTTCCCTAAAAAATGTTAAAGAGTATTAATTATTTCACAAAATAGAACACTTTGAAGCCTCTCATATGACAATGGTCCATCCATCCAACAATTCATTGAAGTTGGTAGACCCCACCCCACATCTGCAGGGCCAAAGGACAGGCACATGAAGAGAAACTGGAAGTATTGATGGATCTTACCTGAACTACATTACGGTCTACTCTACCAATTTCAGTATTATCCTGCAAAGAATTTTTAAAAAAATATTTTAAAATACTTTTAAATAAACATCTAGAATTACTAAATGGGGCAAGAAATTCTGATTGATAAAAACTCTGACCTCCTTAGGTTTCTTTGAAGTTGCTTGTTCACAGGTTTTTACATCCAATCCACATTCCAGGGCTATGTTGGAGTTGCCATTCTCCTCAATCTTTGAATGAAATGACAGAAAAATGCTGTGTCAGTGAGTAAATTTAAGTATTACCATTCCATACCATTGCTGGAGCAAGATGCATACCTTTGCAATTTCCTGGTTGGATGACTTGGTATGTACCTTGCTTTTATCCAGCTTTGTGGACTCATCAGCCTCACTAGGAGACTCATTTTCAGAAACACTGTCACTGATTTCCTCAGAAAGAACAGTAAACAAATTGGAAGTTATACACTTTCAAGTAAACACAAAGAAAGTAGATCATAAAGAGAAAAATAGGGACATACTTTTAAGTTTTCTGCGGCTTGTTTCATGAGAAAATTAGTGGCCACTGCTTGGTTGGGAAGGATCCCCAGCCTCTCGCTTACAATTGGATCCTTAGCTGAAGTATTTGACTTCCTTCGGTTTGAGCTGTGCTTCTTCTCAGATTTGCCATTTATTTTCCCCTCATTCTTTGGCTGAATTAAAGGAGAAAGCATTATGTCTCACTTCACAAAAAAAAAAAAGGTTACTCACTCTTTATATAGAAAGGTAAACCAAGCAGATACTGAAATTAAAAGGCAAACTATTGTGCTTACCTTTTTTAGCAAAACTTTCCCTCGGTCTGGAGAACTTGTTTTCCGTTTCTGAATAACAGACAAAAACACCATTGCATACGAGACACAGCACAAAATAAGGACAGTCCTACTTGGTGGCGGAAGTACTTACTCTCAATTTAGATTCAGTCCCATTATAATCAGTGTCAAGGCGGGACTTAGCTGGGATAGCAAGTACTGCGCATGGAGGCAACTTCACTCCTAATTCTTTGGCTTTCGCCTCGCATGTTTCGATAGATCCTGTCAGAAACAATACACAGACTACTATTACACCTGATTGTTATGTAACTGAACAGGGAAAAACAGCCAGTGGAGAACCACAAACTTGCGGATTACGCACAAGGGTCAAGGTTAAAGCAGGGCACAGCATGCCCAACGACAAGAGCATCGGTTTTTAATTAAAAGTATGATAGACTAGAAGATCATGCAGTAGCAAAACTGGGACTCAACAGACCAAAATTACGCTGGCCGGGACAGGCGGGATAACAGCGTTGACCAACGGCATTTGAGGTTATTTGTAACGATTAGAAGTTTAACTTACTTGCAACTGCCAAAACTTCAGCGTCCCAATAGCCATCGTCGTTGAAATCTCCCTGGCAGAGAGATTGTTGCCACTTGGCTTGGACGAGGCTCTTCGGGATATCTTTCGATGACTTGGGCCGAAATCAGGGGCGCCAAGACGTTTTGAATCAGGTGTCGCAGAAAAGGCAACCTCCCTCCCTTTTTCAGGGCCAAACCTCCCTTTTTCCTAAACATACCCCGGAACACGGACATTGAAATGTCCAGTATCCATGTTGCCTCCTTTGAGTGGCAGAAATTGATCAAAACGAGACATTTTGTTGAGTATGGCCCGAAAACAGCATTTCACACTGCGCATTGGTGGAACAGATTTCCTCGCGGGAGTGAACCTATCGATCGGCTTCAACTTAAGATTTTACTATTTTCCAAGCATCATCGACAGCGCCATCGTGAGGGCAGCGATGAACATCGCGAGCGAAGCGAGCGAGAAGCTTTCGCATTCTGATCAATGTTTGCAGTCCCACCTACGCGAGCATCAATCTATATCGCGCGCGGAGAGAGCTAGAGGCGGGGGTCTGGTAACCTAAAATTTTAAGATTTTGCAATCTAATCATCACTTACGGACCCAATACTTATGAGATAAATGATTCGCATAGCGAGCGAAGCAAGCGAAAAGCTCAGGTGAGATAAAATTTTAGGATTTTGCCATTTTGCCATTCACAACCCCACTTTGAGAGAGAAACCTATAACGCAAACGACCGCGGCAAAACGGGACGAACTCAAACGCGGGAACTGGCCGCCGTTTTTAGTCTCTTATGTTTATGCCAGAGGACAGGAACGCTCTCTGTGCTGCCTCCATGTGTCGCTCCACTCTGAGCCCTCGCTCTTACAAACTCTTTCCTTCCCATTTAAACTGAAATTCGTCGCACGATATTGGATTCTTTCGTTTTTATTCATTTTTTTCCGCTTTCTTTCCCCTGTTTCCTCCCTTCTCTCTCCTTCATTTTCCTTTTATTTTGCTTTAATCTAGCCTCCCTAGTTTACTACTGATTCTGACCAGACCAGCTCTACCTCGCCAATACCTAGTACCTACACATCATTCTTACTATTAGTGGTGTTGCCGAGGGTGTTGTCCTCTTCCGGCTGTTCATATCCCTTTCTCTATTTCTTCCTTTTTTCCCTCTTAACTTTCTTTCCCTTCCTCTTCTGTCACTCCTTTTCCTTTCTTCCTTCCCTCCTCTCGTACCTCCACTTTTCTCTTCCAACCTCCCTCCCTTTTTCCGAATCAGGTGTCGCAGCTGCTACACCTAGAACCCCGTCTTGGCGCCCCTGGGCCGAAATGGCGTCTTGTCGTGTTTGTGTCGCACCAGCTCAACTGGAGCGATCTTCACTACTTTTCGGTCCGTAAACCGTAACAGGATAAACGTAAAACTCATGACAAGAAATACTTAAGTGAACACTTAATATTTCTTACACTACTTCCAAACACAACCGACACCGAAGCACCTCGCCAAACACAATCCTGTACGCTGTCCGTTACAACTTGAAAACTAGTTACGGCAAACACCCGCTAGCAGCGCCACTGAGGGGGAATGACGCTAGCGACGGCGTATTTTGAAAGATTTCGTAGCGGAGCAGCCCAATAACCTTTAAAATTGATATTACCAGGAGGATTTTCGTGACATACAGTATCTCGAAAATATATTGGACACGTTCATTGGCATTATAAGTTGTAAATCACATTTCAAATTACCATCTGAAACATGTTTGTTACAGACAGACTATACACTTGGTAACATGGATGTTTACAAACAGGCTATACACTTTGTTTCACAGTACCACAACTCCACAACAAACGAAATGATAAACAGAAGTCTACATTTTACTGTACAAGTTTACTGTAGAGTCCAGTTTACTGTCATTTGCGGTGGTGCTTGCCCATTTCATCATAGTACTGTGTACTCTATCATGGGCCTCAGAAGATTGTAGGGCCAACAGACCAGTCTCACCGGTATCCGACGCAGGTTAACCTCTCAAGTACGCTTGAGGCACAAATTTTTCAAGAGAAGATAAAGAAAGAATTGAAAGGAACTTTGTGATTGGAACAACATGGGTCGCAAAAGGAAACCAAGGCCACATCATTACAAGAATTATTATGACAAACTAGGAGATGACGAAGTTCCAGAATCGACGGTACGGTACAAGAAGAAATGCCGTGTGGAACTACCCAATGAGGTCTCGTATTATTGTCTTGTGAAAATACATATAATCAGTCAACCTGACCTGTGTGTTAAATATATTTTGTTTTCCCTCTAGCTTGACATCAATGGGACATTGTCAGACAGTCAAGATTCATTTGCAGTGACTCAGACGTAAGTGCTATTTTTGCTTTTAATTAGTGCCAAAAGAAGTTGAATAATTCATTTTTACTTGTTTGCAGAGACAATTCATTTTTTGCATTGTCTCCACTTCGCAGTAGAGTTGGACTGTTGGTAAGAGATTCTCACTACAAATTTGGCCACAGGGAATACATTTTGACTCAAATATTTTACCATGCATAGAATTGAGTCTCTCTTCTAAACAAGACACCCAAACAGTACCAATGAGTCAAGGACTGTGAGAGGAATTATGGTGAAAAGAGTAGCTCACTTCGAAAAATTTCAATATCTTGTTTCAGGATTCTGAAAGAACAAAGGGCCCAGACACTTCATCCAATGATGATTTCGTAGACAATCCTGAAGACAATCGGGAAGTCACTCGTGAAGGAGGATGCCTTGAAGATTGTGGAATTGATCATGCCAGTGATGAAGATAGTAATTCTTCCACCCCTCATGAAAGTGTACATCTTGCTAGTCAGGTAAATAACTTTTGAAGAGATGTTTTATTTTCTGTCCTTGTAGCTGTTGCCTAGGCTAAATCATGTACATGATGTCAATGCCATTTTTAACTTTCAGGATAATGATATCAGTGATACGGATGACATTTCATCCAATGATGGTTTCGTAGGCGGGCCAGAAGATAATCGTCAATCCACTCATGAGAGAGAATGCCTTGAAGACTGTCAAATTTATCACACCAGTGATGTGGATTGTAATTCTACCTCTAATTAGAGTGAAGAACTTTCTGGTCAGGTAAATCATTTCAAAATAAATGTTCTATTTTCTGTCTTTGTAGCTGTTGCCTGTGTTATATCATGTACATGATTTGAATGCCATTTTTAACTTTCAGGATAGTGATATCAGTGAACTCAGTGACTCTCTCCATGAAGAAAATGAATCGACCGGTGACTTCAATCAACGTGGAGCTGGTGGTGATGAAGATGATGGAAATGATGTCCACGATGAGGATTTAAGACATGCATTTCAACGGTTGAAGCATGAGATGCCATCCCTTCAAGGCAAAATGAATCTAAGAGTGAATATCTCAGTAGGAGAAATATTAATTAATGCTCTCACCCTGTGTCACAAACATAATTGGAGTCACTTAGAAAAGGAACATTTAATGAAATTTACTAAATCCATCATAGGAAATGTTGTTCCAAGTACTCGTTATTTACTCGATGATTATTTCTTTACCAAAGAATACATGTGTTATTTTTTTTACTGTTCAGTGTGTTCCTTTTCTTTAGGGAAAGTACCTGCATCAAATGGTAGACCTCAGCAAGTCCAATGTATAAGGTGTAAGACTGTAAATGTTCTTTCAGACCTGTCACAGGCCACTTATTTTGTTGCCTTTCATTTGCCAACTCAGATAGAGACCCTTCTGAGTGATCCTCAAATTAGAAACAAGTTGTATAATCCTTGTGATTTTGTTAATCCTCCAGATGACAATGTAATGAAGGACTTACACCATGGTACTATGTACAGACAGTTTGCTTCTTATGTTAAGAATAATTCTTCTCCCCGTACCAGATATTTATCATTTACAATCTCACTTGACAGTGCTTCTTTGTGTGAGTTTAGTGATCAAAAAATCTGTCCATGTTTCATCCAGATCAATGAGTTCCCTCCTGTAATTCGTATGGGTAACCCTGTTCTAGCAGGTTTGTGATTTGGCAGAAAAAAAGAGAAGGTAGACCTGTTTTTGCCCCCTATTGTTAAACACATTACTCAACTTTCTGTAAATGGGTTTACATTACATTTTGATGGTGAAGTGTGGTATGTGAAAGCTTACTTGATAAGCTGTGTTGCAGACAGTGTAGCTCGATGCGACATCCAAGGAATACATGCTCATCGTGGAGATTTTCCATGCTCCTGGTGTTTAGTAGAAGGAGAGGAGTATGAAAATGTCAGAATTTTTAGGTATAATGAACAACGTGATGAACCCCGAACTTAAGAAGAGTTACTCAGGGACTCCATTGAAGCTCAAGCAACCAAGACATTTGTACGTGGTGTGAAGTATCTCTCTCCCTTGTGTGCTGCTCCTCTGCTTGATGCTGTCAATGGCTTAATTGTAGACCAAATGCATGCTAAGGATGGGGGTACAACGAAGTCTTTTTTGAAGGAGTGGTTGAGCACTTCTTTATCTGAAAACAATGTGAAAAATGTGAATAAGAGACTACGAAAACTCACACTACCGAAGGAAGTGAGGAAAAGTGTGCGTAGTTTTGAGGACATTCCATACTGGACTGCGAGAGAACTGGAAAACTGGGGCTTATTTGTTAGTATTCCTGTCTTGGAAAACATTCTGCCAGACAGGTTATTAAAACATTGGGCTCTCTATGTTCAGGGAAACTATATCTTTCTATGCAGTGAAATTCCTATTTCATCACTTGACATTGCAGAAAGTTTACTAGAAGAATTTTGCAGCACTGTTGAAAATTTGTATAACCCAAGTATGATGCGATTCAACTTGCACATTTTAAGACATTTTGTGGCAAACTCTCGAAGATGGGGTCCAATCTTTGCCCTTAGTGCTTATGGATTTGAAGCAGGTATCCAAAAATTAATAAAGCATATCCATAATGCAAATTTTATTCCCAACCAAGTTTGTAGGGGGCTCTCAGAGAGCAATGCTTTGATCCTACTGAAAAATTACTGTGGTACTGTAACCACACAGTTGTTTGAGGATGACATCGGTGCTTCTGCTCGCTCCTCTGTTATTGAAATTCCAGGGAAGATCAGATTGCAGCAGAAGGGTAAACCTCTCATCCCGACTCAAGAGGAGCAAATGGACATGGAAAGTTCAGATTTTACTGTATTCCCAGAGCTACTAAAAGAAGGTTGTCATTTTGGAGCACAAGTCAATGCAAGGAAAAAGAAAACGGATAACTCTTTTGCAAGATTACAGGACAACACTTATTCAAATTATAAAAATTTTGTACCATGAACCATCTCAGAAAGTTTTTATTGTAGCTTCCAGAATCCGATGTGCCCCCTCACGTTTCTGCCCCCCATCTGTTGTTCGGTATGATACAAGTATGTGCTTCCAGTATGGTGTCTCTTCAATTGACGAAGAAATTGACTTTTTTGACGTGTATCAATTAAAACAAATCTGTGTTAGCATTAAGTTTGACCATGGGCATTACCTTCATCCCATGCCTAACATTTTTAATATGTATTGATTGTTATTTTAATATTTATTGCTATTTTAAGTAAATTTTTGCTTAGGTGGGTTGGTTTTATTCCTATTATACACATTGTACTTTGCAAATATTATGTGAATAATTCATCATAGTACATTTTTGTGATACAGTGCTGTCAATGCTTTATTATGTTAAATTAAAAAAAAGAAACAGTAGTAATGCATTCTCCCACATTTCTGAGCTTGAACACCAATTCCAGACCTCTAGCTCAACTCAAAGATGACAAAACAATATTTTCGACAATTTGTAAATTGTATGCGAAGGTCTACGGGGGGGGGGGGGGGGGGTTAGTAGGTGAGGATTTATTAGCATTTTAATTTTAAAAATTCCTTCGCTCTGTTTAGTAACACCATAATTGGGCGTGACCAACAAATGAGCTGCTAGAGGCAGCTTCTAGCAGTGCTTGGAGACGACGGCAGTGCCTTCCTGCCAGTGCTCCATAACTCGTAGCCATATACCTCTCCCCGTCGTGTCGACTGCAATGATGTGTCAAATGTCATGCCTCTCCCCACCACCAGATTTAAGGCACGCACGCCTTTCGGCTTTCGGTCCCAAAATGGTAAATTTCAGGTGACGACACCAAAAGACAAAGTTGAACGTCATCAGCCAGCCCATCGGTTGATGGGCGAACGGGATGGCTGATGGACTGCCTCCTCCCGGCCGGTCGCTGCATTCGGCTCTTCCAATTTGGTGGCCCCGAAAAAGTACGCGTCATAAGCTTACTAGCAGCAACTGAACGGGCGCAACGCGGGCCCAGCGGAGGCCGAGCTTGCCCGCTGTGCCATGAGACGCGGTTTTAGGGTGGGGTGGGGGGGCGTCTCCCTCCCAAAAGACGACCTTATAACCGCCAGTGTGTGCCATTAGTGACACCAGCGTCGATACGTCCAACGACTGAACGTGGAAGTGAGGCTTCATCTTCAAAAGGGACGTGCGGGCGGACGGGCCTACTCGGCCGACCTCGGCGTCCACTGCACCGCCGCCTGCAGAGCAGATGGTAGGCAGCCAGTCGTGCGCGTGAGTCGCGGGGCTGCCTACCCACCAGGCGGTAGCAACGCCGGTAAAGGCGTTACAGCTCTGCTGGAGGACAAGGCTCGCCCGGCCATCCGGCACACACACGCGCCACCACCCATATTACCGCATTACCACCTCCAACGGGGCGGAGTTTACGGATCGTTACTCTCAAAACAATCAGGAATTTCTTGGTCGCACCGTAAAACGATCAGAACTGTAACGTCAATGAATTTTCTTATCGTATCCTTATTAATTATATAATCTGATCGTTTTTGAATACGATCAGGAATTGCCTGATCGTTTTTGAATACGATCAGGAATTGCCTGATCGTTTTTTAATACGATCAGGAATTGCCTGATCGTTTTCGAATACGATCAGGAATTGCCTGATCGTTTTTGAATACGATCAGGAATTGCCTGATCGTTTTTGAATACGATCAGGAATTGCCTGATCGTTTTTGAATACGATCAGGAATTGCCTGATCGTATTCAGAAACGATCAGGCAGTTTCTGATCGTATTTAAAAACGATCAGGCAGTTTCTGATCGTATTTAAAAACGATCAGGCAGTTTCGAAAACGATCTGGTTTTTCTAATCGTTTTCCGGAAACGATCAGAAAATCCTGATCGTTTTTGAAAAACGATTAGGAAATTCTGATCGTTTTCGAAAAACGATTAGAAAATCCTGATCAGATTTACACTAGTGTTTATCTCGCTAGCTGTCCTCTGTTCGTGATCGCTCAGCGGCCACGTACAGCCAGTAGTGCGCAGCGTCCTGCCTACACTCTGAAACAAGTACTTCTTGGAGAAAAAAATCATCTTTTCACACGTCACCATAGAAAATGGGGTGATTCTTTAACTCGGCTAAGGCATTCACGACCGGTATGGGGCAAGAGAAGAGTTGAATAAATACTGAGAGCGCAATAACGAAGACCACTTGCAAGTAACGGAAGAGGATTTGTCTCCGCCACACACATTCCTTTATTGACCATGGTAGATCAGCACTTCGGCTTAATGGCTTCCCCTCTTCTCCTTGAGAGTTTGCTGGACGAACTCGCCGAGGCCCAGGGCACCGGGTTTGTTGAGAGTGGCGTATCCCGGGAGCTCCCTGTCACAGCGACTCAGCCACGCCGTCACCCTCTCGGACACGGTAAGCGCTGGCACCACCGACTGCAATACAGAGGACCAAGGGTTAAGGGGACGTTCATAAACTACGTAACCATTTAGGGGGGGGGGGGGGTCAGAATCGACCACACACACCGACCACGAGCACACGACCTATATAGCAAGTATTGACTTGAGACATTTGAAGCCCCGTAAATGTATTAGAACCCCTCTTCTTCACTTTGGAAAACTGCACTTGATAGAAAAATGGTTTCAAATCGGTATGACTTATAATTGGTCGATTTTTCGACTTCACTAAGTTGTAAACATCTGACTTTCGGGAGGATCGACTATTTCTCAATCAACGTAACTTAATTTTTCGAACAGTGTACCCACCACAATGGACGAGACGCTAGCGGCGGCACAACAGTCAGCAATAGTGTGCTTGGACCCAACCAGCCAACCACTGTCCTGAATGACTAAGTCGAGCTGGTCGATTGATTCTTGCAGTCGTTGCAGTTTCTCTTCTGGAAGCTCGGTGGCGGTGCCATACAAAATCGGCACCTAAGAATGTTATGAAAATGGAAAATTACTAGTTGAACAAGAACGAGAAGAGTCAATCCTGTAATCGTGCCATGCAGTTGGAAATGTAAAGTGAAATAATTCGCATCGCGGATGACAATTCACTCACTCAAGAGCTAAATAATTGAGGGCCCTGTGCTCAGTGTGCTCTTCACGAATTTTCGTTTTCACAACAACGCTTACATGTGCAAAACGGCTAATTTACAGCAAGCACTTTCCACTTTCGATCATGAATGTAAAGTAATGTAAAAGTTTACATTTCCCAAAAATTTGGTACAAACAGATTTACATACCTAGAGCATAAAACGTAGGTTGTTGGTTAAACCTGATCACGGAGTAAACGCAAAGGTGAAACGTAAGCCAGAAAGTGTCTCGCGTAACAGACTTCGCGATTGCTACCGAAATCTTTCACCCTGCGACGCTACGCTTTAGGCTTGCCTGCCCTCTTAATCTTTGCCTCTATAGCTGTCGTGTTATTTTGTTCTTTACTAAGAAAGGAAATTGGTTCGAGCAAAAGAAATCGAGATACCTACAATTTTTAGTCTATTCGAGTGTGAAAGTCAGACTTTCTGACCAGTGGCGGTCTGGGACCCCGTGGGCCTACCCGGCGTATTGCCCCGAGGGGCAATCCTGATGACCTTTTTTTTTTAGGAAATGGCGTACCTTCCAGGGATAAACAAGAAAAACAAAATTTGGAGGTTTTTATTATTATTATTATTATTTTTTTTTTTTGGGGGGGGGGGGGTCTTCTGATGCGCACTTTTTGGGGTCTCTCTGCCGAGACCGAGAGGGTAGACCAGGTCGTTTTGACACGACTTTCAAACAGTCATGTTCCTTACATCTCACTCGGTGCTTCAGCTATGCCATACGCAAAAATACATTTTTCAGATTTTTTCGATCATGGGAAAAGGTCGCGCAGCGCACCCGAATTGGGCCTAACTGCCCCTTGCGACAGTAAAAATCAGTGTTCCAGAAGAAATTTCAAAATATTTTCTAAGGTCAATTTGGCTAGGGAAGCACCCTGAAGATCTTAAATTTCAAGGAAAACGCTGTTACTTTTACGATCTTAGAGATATCGCGTCAATTTATTTTTGATTGATTTTCGCACTTAAAACGCCGGGGCCTCAGGGCCCACCACCGGCCGGGGGCCCAACCGGCCAGACCTGGGTTCCCGGCCGGGCCAGACCGCCACTGTTTCTGACCGAAATTAAGTCGGAAAATCGACCAACTCTTAGACACCCTGATTTATTTACTCGACTGAATAACAATTTTGAACTCACCAATAAGTCTTTCAGCCTGGTAAATAACATGGAGTCGTCAAAATGTAGGCGTTGGTGGACGATGGCCCTTGTCCTTGCGTCTTTGGGGTACCAGCAGTCGTTACCAGATTTTTCTGCGAGGTACACGGCGATGGCATGGCTGGATGTGGACATGATAAAATTACAGAACGGCGTGATTCCGACCATTGACAAAAAGGTGGTCTGGAGGAGCGATCAGGCCGGATCAAGAGGGGGGGGGGGGATAAAGAATTTGGAGGAACTGAGAAGATTGGTAGGCTATGGAGTTTACATTTCACCCCTTTCCAGAGCCCTGGTCACGCGACAGCGCACCAGATATTAAATTTTTAACGTGTCCAAGGAGAGGAAACACGTGCTCATCATTTTGTGAAAAATAATGTTTGCTTCGAGTGCGAGCTGGGAGCTGGAGAGCTAAAAGTGACGCCTAAACTGAGAATCTACCGGGCTCTTTTAGGCGCCAACCTACCTCCGTGTCGCTAAACATGCTAATGGCCCCTCTGGTTACTTGCGGTAGACGAGACGCGTTAGAGTTTATATGTTAATTTTGATGCGTTTCCATCCATCTCTGAGGTTTCAACCAATCGGGCGGGCTAAAACATTTTGATTTTGACAAGGTGGCGTCACAACAAAGACACAAGCTGACGACTGGTCACCTCGTGTGAGGCTATTGTTGCGGGTTTTGCCTAACTTTGAGCTGGCACGCCTGGTAGCATTCATCTCGAAATGTTTGCCCCACGCAGCCTAATCCCTTCTTGAGGTAATTTTTACTCTCTTCAAAAAACATTGATTTGCACTGTGGGGGCCCATTTTAGGCGCACTACGCGAACTGTAACAGTGCGGCAAAAAATGCGGGAAAAAATATTTCCGTTAAAGTAATAAAGAGTACAACAAAATCGAGTTATGTACTTCTGCAAATCCAGACACATAAACGTTGTAAGGATTGCGGCAGGGACAATAAATTTCATGACTGAATCATATTATTTCAATAAAAAAATTTCAACGTGTGTGGAATTTAGCACCAAAGTGATCCAATGCACACAAAAGCTCTAGGACCACACTGACTACGCCGTGCGGCGGACGAACTATTTTTAACTTTGATTGTTTCGCCCCGAGTTCGCGGTTTGAGTACAGTTTCGTCCATACACTGCTGTAGGAAGCGCCGAGTGCAGACCGATCGCGCCGCAGGCCGTCCGTCCGGACCAGGGAAAACATGGTATCAGCCCGCAGCCCGCCCATCTCAGTTGCCGCCACTGCTTGATTACCATAAGAACAACGGCCGTTGACCGCACCTCGGTATAAAATCGGCAAATGTGGTGGTTTGCATTGTTTTTATTTGCACTGAACGATGGTCCAACTTGAAACTTACCTGTCCCAGAGGGCGAAATCGTCGTCCTGAATGGTCGGCACCGTGTGGTGAGGGTTTATCTGTCAATTATAAACGATATAATGTATCACGCACAAAAATGTTTCCCTCAATCAAGTTGTATGATCCCGAAACTGGCCTTAAAATCTCTAGGCTTGAACTTACTAAGGTTTTTGGGTTTGCCTGAAGGATAATTATCTAGTTTAACGGGCTTTCTGGGTGTACTGCTAGACTGGCCGCGGATGCGAAAATGGTTTCCTTCTCCTTTCTCTTCTTTTTCGTTTTTTAACATTTTCAGTTCCGCATCGATAGCCAGCATAGAGTATTACACTGACACTGAATTAAGGGGCCGCTCGAATATGACGTCACACGCTGGGGGTGGGTGGATGGTTCCCTAAAATGTGACCAGCTTTGACGGGGTGGGTAGGTGGTTCCAGTCATTTGACGTCACATTATTTCGTGCGGACCGCGTGAGGTCATACCTGAGGCCCCTAACACGCGCGCTGCGGAGATTTCTTTGGTTAAGCGATCGAAAAATGCAAGAAGTAATAAAGTCGAGGCGTGCTCAAAACAGCAGGTCCTTCGAAACAGCAGGTGCCTTTAAGCACGTCGGATGATCGTGGGGGCCTGCTTTTCGTGAGCACCGCACGAGAACCTAACGTAGCCAAACCTAGCCGAGCCTAAGCCAACCTACCCTACCGACCTGCTGTTTTGAGGGACCTGCTGTTCCTCTGCGGTCCCATAAAATCGACCCCATTAAAAAGTAGGCAATCCGAGTACAGTTCTGCGTTGGGTACAGTCCCTACGTCCAAAAAAAAACTAACACGGTTATTTTTTTTGTCGCTCTTCCCAGTGCAAAACGTGACGGAAAGCTTAAAATTTGGTGAAAAAACTGTCCCCCACCCCCTTTTTGCTCTCCACTGTTTGTGATCGCTTAGCGGTTACGCGAGTACACCCATCAACTAAACTTTTTAGCCCGTCCCGACACGTTTCTTTAGAAACGGCAGGAGCCGGGCTTATAGTCTGATGCCGCATGTTCGTTCGGGCGGACGTATGTTCGCCGACTTATCGTTCATAGAAAAACTTCAAATTTTGAGGATCAACTACTTTGTTAACGTAGAATTACGTGCGGTGGCAACAATTTTCGATTTCTATCGCATTTTTGATTAATGAAAATTTGTCTGTTTTTGTTTTTTGAGGTTAGGGTTGGCCGCCGCGCGCACACCATTACCATCGCGGCGCGCACAGGGACGGGCTCAGGTTAACGATTTTAATCGTAACAAATACATCTGCTATCGGGCACTTCTAGGGAGACTTGAGGCGGGGGCCGAAGGCCCCGCAAACGCCGCCGGCAGGCCAAGCTGGCCAAGTCCCCCTGTCCGAGGTGCCGGTGGAGCGCAGGGGAACTGGCACCGAGGATGCCGGAAGGGACGGGCCAGCTTGTTTTTTTCATCCATCATTCTTTTATATATTTGGTATCTTGAATTAAGCCAGTCCTTAAAAGCACTTTTGAGCCCGTCCCGACATGTTTTCTCAAAAATGTGTAGAAGTTTATCTTAGTCTCATGCTGACTGTTCTTTTATTCTGACATGCGTTCACGTGCGATTCCGGGAGAATAGCACGCCCAGCGACAGGCCCGTCTAATTTTGAGGTTACGGATGTCAATTCTCTCCGGGACGGACTTTGTGTTGTGTACGAGGATACCATGCTTCTTGAGAGTCCGCGCAATATGCAAGGTGCAGGTGAGCGACGCACGCGGTCAGTCGGAACCGATCACGGCCCGCATGCAGCAGGCGAGGGGCGAGGTGTCAAAGCAACTCCCCCCCCCCCCCCCTCTCCCACCAAGCCACAAAGTACAGAAGAATCAAAGGGTCAGGTCTCACGGGGCCTAGGGTGTTTCACAAAATTAAAATGGATACTGACTCGACCGCATTTAGGCGCGTCTTTGTCTAGAATAACCGTGTGCAAAACTTGAGCGTGATCGGACGACGTTCAGCCAGTGCTCAAGTCGCTCGAAGTTTCTGTGCCATGTATAATGTGAGCATCTAGAAGCCACTTAACGGTTCTTCCATGTTACCGCACCTGGTCGCACATCAATGATACCTGGTGTGTGAGTTCTTAAGGGTATCCTGTTCCCTTTAAGATGGAAAAGAAGGCAACTCGTCGACTCATCCACCGTTTACAGCTCAAACATGTTCGAAATTTCTAATTTTACATTTTCCAGCATTTGGAACATTGCTTTGAATGTCATGCTACGTAGATATTGCGGGAGATTCTATTGGGATACCCTTGCAGCCCTTTCTACATTAAGCGCACTTAGTTTTATCTAGAAAAGGGAAAAAATGCCGTCTAGCGCCTTGAGGGTAGACAACAGTCTGACGTGTGTGTCGAGATTCTGCCTACCCTCCAGGCGTACAACCAGTCTCGAGATAATTTTTCCGATTTTTACTATCAGAGGCGAGTGTGTTAAGTGCATGGAGTGGCTCGGCCAAGTCCTCGTCGAATAGCCTCCACTATCCTCACAGTTACAGTGAGTGACCGAAATTCAGAGTATCCGAAAACGCGAGAATTACAAATTACTAACATTTGTGGCAGTGTAGCGGAGGTGGGTGGCGGGGTCGCTGATATTTCCACCTCAGTAGGTGCAGAACAACTTGACGAACGCTCGTGTTCAGATTTACTCTGCTGCGATCACATCCAAAGGCACGAGAATGCCGCTCAGGCAGCCCCGATGGGCACACCAGTCAGGGTACCGAATTCTTCAATCGTCTTGAGCAACGAGCAAACTTTGTCCGATCGCACTCAAATTTTGCATACGGTCATTGCAGACCATCAGGTGTCCAAATTTGGTCGAGTCAGTGGAATTTAATTTTTTTGAAACACCCTAACGGGGCCCTCCCAGGCTTAGGGTGCATTGTGTAGGCTCTTCTTTTTTATTGAGTCTTTTGGTTCTCCAACATAATTCTCACCCAGGAGATAAATTAGTTATAAAAGAATCTGTCATGAAATAAATATTTATTTGCATATTTGAGGACATAAATGGCTACAACAATTTCCTCTTTCTTTGAATGCTTTCTAATACGTATTATCTGTACTCTGTGCACCAAGCCTGCGGCCGCCCTCGGCTCGTATCAGATGGCCGTTTACTCAAATTACGTCATGTCCCTTCCGAGCTCAGCGCAGCCCGGCCGTCCACACCTACTGCAAGGGCCGGGAGCGGGCGGACAGAGCCGGGCGGAGGGAAGGGCAAGGACCTTTCACCACACGAGCGCCTACTTGTCGTTAACGAAAAACTATACATTTTGAGGATTAGGTCCTCCTGTGACATGGAATCGCGGAAACTGGCAACAATAGGACGGACGCCGTTTCACGATTATAATTTATTTGCTGTCACACAGATCTAGAGGGCTGCGGCCGCGCCGCGACCAGCCAACCTACCGAGAATGAAGTCTCTCCACGATTCCCCTCACATTTCCCGTTTACATAATGTGTTTAGTCGCTGTACACAACGACAATTCGGCATTTCCCGTATGACACGGTGTCAGCCAACGCGCCACCTGTCTATTCTCACTTGCACTCTAGAGTAAAAACTTGTTTAAAAAAAAAAATGAAACTTCAAATCGCCTACGTTTCCTCAGTAAATTAACTAAGAGCTAACCAAATAAAATTCCGAATTACAAAAATAAAGAAATCTAGAAATTGCACCAAACCCAATTTTGTGACACTTCGGGCCTACCAGTATTTCACGAAGTGTAATAGTATTTTTCCCTCTCTGTTCCCCTCTGTTGCCACCGCCTTGATGGCGGGCGTCGGTGAATGCACGGAAAAAAGATCGATCGCTGCTATCGACCTGCCTTCGGGAGGACAACATTGTTGTGGCGATCAAGCAGGTTTGGCACCAAGAATCAACGTTTCTGTTATCATGAGCAACTGTCGATTGTAGGTGACAACTTGCTTGATCACCACGACCAAACTCGGCTTTTCTAAAGGCGGGCCCTTGGAAGTTCGGTGGCAGTGACGAAGTTTGTTTGTTTTTTTTCCTTGTGGTAGCAGTGCCCGCGATGGGTGGGAATGGCGAGCGTGGCAAAATATCAATCGACGAGCAGGTCGGTGATGGTGGCACATCATGATGTGCCTAACCACATGCTTTGCTTTGTTGCAAGAGAAAATTGTTGTCTTGTTGCTGACTTGCGCTGGCGCAGCACTGATAAGAAGAGTCAACATGGTACTCCTTGTGTCACGTAAACACGACAGACGCATACGGCCGTTAGACCTGGTAATATTCTCGCCGAACCACTCTTTAAATGAATACCTAACTAAAGCAAAATGTACGCTTAGCGGAGCTCAATCTACCAAAGAATGCTTTGAATTGAATTGCTGAACAATTGCTTGAATTAAGAGATCTCTTTTTAATTTATGGTTGCTTGAAACACGCATCCATACATGAATTCAAGGACCTATGTTATCGGTCGTTTTTGATTCCAGCAAAGATTCTTGCGTCATGCGTATTATGCTTTGCGGTGAATTTGCGATTCAAGCATAGAATAAGTATTGGTGGAAGCACGCTTCGTTCGATTCCAGCATCCATTTTTGAATGCATGCATACCCACCTTTAGGAACTCGGGCGTTTTATGTTCCCCCGCAAGCAGATTGACCACCTTGTACTCGTAGTCCAGCCCTAGAGCAGCGCACACGAGGCGCACCGAGCGCGTTGGAGGGCTAAGGTCCGTGCCGTACAGAGCGAGAACCATGGTTGCTGCAAAGAAAGAATCACTGTTATACCTCCGACTAACTCTTAAGCCCTAAGCCGACCTGCTGTAGCAGAAAGGAGGAGAGCATTTCCGTGTTTTGCACTTACTGGAGATAGCAGTTCCTGGGTAGGTACTAATTAAGCCTAATTTAAGTCCGAATAGCTCAAATCGATTCCAAATATGCGTTTAAGTTCAGTCAAAACGATGCGAGATGCCAACTTATAATAATTGAACCCTTCTAAACATGCCCCAAACGTGGTCAACAGCAGTTAGGTAAAACAGTGACTTCTTATGAATTGGTACTGAAATGAAGTACGGTGAGGGCAAAAGCGATTTCTTATGGCAAACGTTTTTATCGAATGGAAAATGAACTACGTGAATAAAAAGGACTATTTCGTGCGGGGGCACCAGAGACCCACTAGCAGGCGGCTCAAAGTGTCAGAGCGGCGATACAGCTTGGCGATCGAGAAACAACGTCGCTCTGCCTTAAACATAATTGATAGGTGCGTCTCTTAGTTACCACGTGAACGCGATGCTTATGCTTGTGCGGCCACGCGTGCTGTCGAGTGAACGTGGTGTCGACCACATTGGTTGTACGGAGGCGAACACAGAGTTTTCAGGCATAGCTGTCCCAACTCACCAAAGTTTGTCCAGTCTCAGTCGGCGGACCGGGCGTATACACTAGCAGCCAGACGCTTCGCAACTGGCGGCCTCGGAAACGCAACTAGACCCAAGCTCCCCCCCCCCCCCATCCTCTCTGTCACTCCTACCGATTAGATCCTCGTTCCTGACCTTGACAGTCCGCCGGGCATGTTTTCACTAGCGCAGGTCACCGAGCCCGCCCATCTCAAGCAGCACTAACAGGAATCCTCGGCACAATTAACGGTTCGAGAACGTCCTGTCCGAAAATATTATGCCACGGCAAGAGTGCGGAAGTTGTGCTCAAATATGTACACTGCAAAAAAGCGCGGGTAGGATACGAAACTGTAATGGAGCGAAACGCCGTCGCGGCTGAATGTAACTCAGATTGAGGGGGGGGGGGGGGGTATACTCGGAATGAGGAAACTGGGTTACAGAGTATTGGGTGATGTGGACAATCCGTCTGCAGGTGTTGAATCGAGCGGGATTAAGACAAGTCTGCCGCTCCGCCGGCGCCGCCGCCTTGTTGCGGCCTGGTGCCCGGTCGCGAGGGACCGATACTCGCGATACAGGGCAGAGAATCGAATACTCTGCAGCACGGTATCCGGTCGCTCGTTCCTGTTATAAGCCCGCGGGAATTCAAATCCCTTCGGAGCTCTTCCGTTGCGGATTTTTAGCAGATGATACATGTATCATCACCTACAGCCTCAAAAGAAACAATAATATAAAGATAGCTGCGTCTCTCTCTCTCTCTCTCTCTCTCTCTCTCTCTCTCTCTCTCTCTCTCTCTCTCTCTCTCTCTCTCTCTCTTCCTCTCCGCCTCGCATAGTCCGCTCCTCCCCGTTCCCCGTGCGTACGCATGTGTTGGTCAGCCGCAGCTCCCCTCCCCCCCTCCCCCCTCGGCATCCCGAAAGCAGCCACTCCGCCTGCCTCCTCTCCCGCTTCCCCGCTCTGGTTATCGCCTCAAACGTGTGTGTGTGTGTGTCTGCGCGCGCCCGCGCGCGCGCGAAAACGTGCTTCAGTGAAGTGCCATGCAGGCGCCCACACTAGGGTGTGCCATACTTCATTTTTTTCGAAATTCGGTGTGCGCGTTACATCAATCGTGGCCATTTTTCATGCTGATACCGAAGAAAAAAGGTAGGAGAATTTGTAGGCCGTTTAGGGGGTCCGACTCGCCTTGGTTGGGGGCCCAAATGCCCCTCTGCAGGGCGAAAAATTAATGTTGTCAAAAAATTTTGATAAGAAATTCCCAGCTCCAATTGACGAAAGTAGGGCCCTAAAGGGCTGAAATTTCAAGGAAAACGTCGCATCCCTTATGAAGACATCGGCATTGAAAGTGCAATAATCGATTTTTGCACATTCAATGCCGATATCTTCGAAACCGTAAGAGATGCGACGTTTTCCTTGAAATTTCAGGTCGTTAGGACCCTACTTTTGTCAACTTGAGCTGGGAATTTTTTGTCAAAATTTTTTGAGAACATTAATTTTTCGTCCTGTAGAGGGGCATTTAGGCCCCCAACCGAGGCGAGTCGGACCCCCTAAACAGCCTCAAAAAAATTTTACCTTTTTTTTCTCGGAATCAGCATGAAAAATGGCCACGATTGAGGTAACGCGTACACCGAATTTCGAAAAAAATGAAGTATGGCACACCCTAGCCCACACCCAGAAAACGTAGTCTTGAAAAGACGAAGTCTACTTTTGCTTTCATGAGAGTCAAATGAGACTTGATTCAAATTTAAAACTTTGGTTTAAGGCTACTTTTAGTTTAGACCTACAAAAATGTTCCCTAGAATCAAGTCTAAATAGACTTGATCCAGCCAAGGTCAAATTAGACTCGATTCAAAGCGATTAAATTTAATTCAAGACAAATTTGGATTGAATCAAAGAAATGCGTATTGAATAAAGGATTTCATGGTCTAAATCAAGAAGTCTTTTTTTTTCTGGGTGCATTTTGTCTTCCAGGGAAGGGCCCCGGCCGACACCGGCATAGATGGCGTAGTTTTGTTTCACATTTGGGGGCTTCGTTTCATTTCAGAGGGCCGCCTTGACACGGATTGACTGCGCAGCTCTAGGGCTAAGTGGTGTGATGTGGAGGAGGCCTACGGCATTACAAGACAAGACAAATTTAAATAGTGAAAAGTGAAAATTGACAGCCAAATAGTGCATATCATCGAGTAACAAGCGGTTCGTTACCCAAGAGAAAGGAGAAGGGGGCAGGAGGGGTATGGGCAGACACAACGTCGCACCATGAAGGACAGTAGGAATAAGCACGTGCAAATATAACACCAAAGTATCATCTTCTGCTTTCATATGACGGTCCTTGCATCGTCACCTTTTTTCCGCCCTACTCGCCCTAATTATCGCATTGGGTCGAAAACGACGTCTAATATAAATTATGAAAAATTTGCGGTCACCCCTTCCCCGCGAAATTCGAAGTGTCAGCAACTCCCGTGTCAGTAACTGCCTCACCCTCCCTTACCACGTCGTGTGTATCGCCGGAGCGCGCCGTCCGCTCAGCAGACGACACCGTGTGGCAGCAGACGACGCTCCTGTTACGGTGACAGACAACACAGTATCGTCTGCTGAGCGTCCGGCGCGCTCCGGCCGCGACCGCGCCGGTGGGGTAGGCAGGCCACTGCACGGGCACGCGCTATGGGCTGCCTAACTTGCCGGCGCGGAAGTCAATTGCAAAACACCAATTATCTCCGTACCTAGACGTTTGCGGCCATTACTTCATAAGTGAAAAATAATCCCCTAGGGATGCTCTACCTACCCACACATTATTGACAGAATGAGAATACTCACCCATTATAAAGGCTCAATTAAAATCGAAATTTGTTGAAGGGAAGCTCTACTTTCCTGATCTGTGACAACCTTCGGCAGTTTGGAGTGCTTGGCATGCCGCACTCCACTAGGAGTGAGAGCGGAGCATTTCCTCAAAATTTCTGCGGAAATCCCACCATGTCTGTACACATGAGTGCTGAGATTAGACGTGAAGATTTTCATGCAAACTGCACAAAATCTTCAATTGTGGCGCGTGCCGGAGGGCTTATCCAGCGACCTCTTTCTTCCCCTGGCCGCCTTGCTAGTCCTTTCTCTTAGGGCTTCATCGTCGTCCTGGAACACGAATTAAGTAGAATCCAACCAAATAATGGCAAGTGGCGTTAAAATGGACCAACACCGAAAAACCTCTATGTAAAGCAATACCCGATTAGTGGCGGTCTGGGGCCCCGTGGGCCTACCCGGCGTATTGCCCCGAGGGGCAATCCTGATGACCTTTTTTTTTAGGAAATGGCGTACCTTCCAGGGATAAACAAGAAAAACAAAATTTGGAGATTTTTATTATTATTATTATTATTATTATTTTTTTTGGGGGGGGGGGGGGTCTTCTGATGCGCACTTTTTGGGGTCTCTCTGCCGAGACCGAGAGGGTAGACCAGGTCGTTTTGACACGACTTTCAAACAGTCATGTTCCTTACATCTCACTCGGTGCTTCAGCTATGCCATACGCAAAAATACATTTTTCAGATTTTTTCGATCATGGGAAAAGGTCGCGCAGCGCACCCGAATTGGGCCTAACTGCCCCTTGCGACAGTAAAAATCAGTGTTCCAGAAGAAATTTCAAAATATTTTCTAAGGTCAATTTGGCTAGGGAAGCAGTGCTTGCGAAGCACCCTGAAGATCTTAAATTTCAAGGAAAACGCTGTTACTTTTACGATCTTATAGATATCGCGTCAATTTATTTTTGATTGATTTTCGCACTTAAGGGTGTCCAATCGATCTTTTTTTTATTTCATTAATCGATAGTTCAGAACACGCTGATTCTAGTGATATGTGTCTGAGCCCTCTGAGCCTTCTAGTTTTTGATCTAGAGACGTTCAAACCTTCGTTTTTTCCCCTTTTTCGGCATACAAATCTCAAGAATTTGAATAGATATCGAGATATAACTTTGCAGTATCATAGTTCTTTACTCTGACTATGTTGTGAAATATTTTTCATGTCCCTGCGTTTTCCAGGTTTGCTCCTGGAATCACTTGAAAATGACCCGATAATAGAGCAGTTTTTCTCATGTAAGACGAGTACTTACTAAATTGAAATTATATTCACAACATAGCCCCGTCCTTCCTCTACAAGCTGAGACTTCTAGCTTGTTCATATGTCAACTAGAACTCGAGATTTGTATGCCGAAAGAAGGGCCTGTTTCGAGTTCCAGGCATTTAAAACGCCGGGGCCTCAGGGCCCACCACCGGCCGGGGGCCCAACCGGCCAGACCCGGGTTTCCGGCCGGGCCAGACCGCCACTGTACCCGATCTCGTATAACGAAACAAGAAATACAAGCAAACCAGGAGCAATGCACGTACGAAAAGAAGCACTTACCTCCGCAAACATGTACACGTCATCGTTATTTTTTTCAGCTGGTTTCTTTCTCTGCGAACAATACAATCAAATAACCCTTAACCCAATAGTTAATCATAGTAATGTCGTGTTTGGTGTCGTGTCCTATATGTGTTGGGAAAGTATTATTGTAGAAATCCTGTAGTATTTCAGTGTTCAGTTGGGCAGAGGTATCTTCTACTGTACCCATGTCCGTCCATGCATAGATTTACCCACTTTCATCAATGCTGACCGAATGTTCGGGTAACCCCACCTAGGGATGATATCCCACAGTCTATCACTCATTGAGGTAGCGGGAGTTATAGGTGACATACGTATTTCGGTCTCCATCAACATTCTTCCCTGTCCTAGTTGAGCATTATGTAAAGTATTGAGAATTCCTGGGCTACTTTTCATAAACTCCTTGGTCTGAATTTGTATAAATTTGTCATAAACCATTTTCATTCCTCTACCGAGTGTGTTGTCGCCTGGAAACACCGCCTTACCGAAAATTCGGTATTTACCAAAAATTCGGTATTTACCGAAAATTCGGTATTTACCGAAAATTCGGTATTCACCGAAAATTCGGTATTCACCGAAAATTCGGTATTCACCGACAATTCGGTATTCACCGGATTTTCGGTGAAATCAAAACGCAAAGCTGACAGAGACGCATTGCAGTGCTGAGGCAGCAAAGCAGGAATTTTCCCCGAAGTTAGCAAATTGGTTACAAAGTATTTAGCCGTCCCGGCCTCAAGTACCTCCGTCGAGAGGTTTTTTAGTCAAGGTGGGCAGGTGATCACTGATGAAAGAAGGCTGATTAGTGGTGAACACGCCGAGCAGCAGATCTTCCTTAAGACCAATGGCGAGTTTATTCCTAAACCTACCTAAGTATAATACATTTTCTTGTTACCCTTGTTGTTTTGATTAAATTCCTTCCGAAAAGATATCCCCGCACGCTTCATTCCTTCATATTAAGGCAGTATGGACCAATTTCTTTTTATATTAAAACACGGTATTAAAAAAACGTTTTTTAAAAAAATAAACCGGTACTTTTTAATGAACCGGTATTTTGAAACAAACGGTTTCGTTTAATAAACCGGTATTTATTTCAAAACCAGTATCGTGTAATAAACCGGTACTTTCTTAAAAACCGGTTTTCTAAAAAATACCGGTTTAATACCGAAAACCGGTTAACAGGTGAAAAACCGGTACTCGGTGTCACCGGATACCGCTTTTAAATTCTTGTCACCGAACAACCCTAGTCGTGAGTACCAAGTACTCCGGACTCCGGGGGATGCTACTGTTACTGTTTGACTGCCACTGTTTGTACCCACCCCTTTTATTTCTTAGTCCTGTTTGAGTTTCAAGAGCCATGCTCACGTCAGTATTAAGTAAACTTCTATCGGTAACAAAAAATTACATAATGGGGCCGTCCACATATTACGTAATCATGTTTTGGGGATTTTCGACCCTCCCCCTCCCCCCAGTCAACAGACGTAATCAGCGGCCTCACCCCCCCCCCCCCCCCCCTCAAGATTACGTAATCAAGCGAATTTGCGGAAAATGTGAAGAATCGTGAACCCAGCGTTTGTAAAGTGTTTGAAGAGAGTAAGTGGAAAATAAACATTTTCAGGATGATTAATGTACTTTATTAAGTAGTAACAAAATGTCAAACTCTTTGGTTTATTTTACAGATCCCAATCTTAAGACAACGGTGGCTGTAAGGACGGTAAATTAAAAAAACCAAAACACATTAAAGAATGCATTTATAAATGCACATTATTTTTAAAATAATTACACGGAAGTTAAACTCTTTGGTTTATTACAAGAACTAATCTTCAGTCCAAAGTGGCCATGTCCATTCCGCCGTGTTGGAGATGAGCTGGGCAAGAGGAATATTGTCGTCCCAGTCGTCACCTTCCTCTTCTGCATCTGCGACCCATTCAACGTCGATTGCCTGTCCAACTTCGTCCTGCAATTCGGTGAGTACTTCTCCCTTGCGTGCGGCCAAGCGCACACTGCGCCGTGCTGGACCTTCATCTGACGTCCCAGCCCTGTCTTGGATGTCAATGAGGGTAGCCATATTGTGAGCGTAGCGTTTGTGCTCTTTGACGGACACTTGAGAAGCAAAATACAAGCCGCAAATGCTGCAGCATCTCGATTTCAGTTGTTTCTGGATAGTGGGACAGTAGAAATCATAGGGGACTGGGTCTTGGTCACTGGGAAATTTTATTTTTGCAGCTAACTGGACGAAGAGAGGTGCATAATGACAGTCACGGCTGAGTGGTTGGGCAGCTTCCAAGCCGTCTGACAGCAATAGTGGAGGAGGCAGGAATCCATCAGGTAAGACGAGACGAATTTTGCTGCGCACTGGAGTACAGCAACGTTCATCCATGCACTTGGCCACCTGCAGCGTGTACTGGGACTCTCTGACGTGGGTTGCATACCATTCCGTCCCCGGATCGCCGTCTGTACTCTCGTCATTGTCTGTGTCACATGGAGGGACACATTCGGCAACTACACTCTCGCCGTCAATGCACAATGTGCTCCAAACCTCGGCCAAAGTTTTTCCAGCGAACTCAAAGTTCTGCTTTTCCAGTTCGGAATCGACTGTCCGCCCCTGTGAGTCAAGGTGCGAACCGAAGTGGTTGTGCTCAAGCACTAGCCCCGACAGCATGCGACTCAGCGGGGCCATGTGCCGCTCGACGCGATTGAAGGCGCTCCGCCCAGGTGCATTTGTCACAGTAATTACGTAATCGAGGTTGTGAGCCTTGAATGCTTTGACAGTTTCAGCAATCACCTTCCGATATCTGGGGTTCTCGTCTGGACCACCGTCGACGAAATTTACAAGTACAGGTTTTACCTCCCCGCTAGATGTATGTAGTATTGATTCAAAATTTTCCAGTTTCAAAAGCCTTTCAAAATCAATTGCGTGGGTGGTTGCTGTGGAAGAAGAGTGCTTACCACTGCGAATGGCAACGTATGTTGGTCCGGAATAGGACACGGCGTCGGGCTGCCCGATGGGACTCTTGTTGATGATCCGGATCCCAGCATATACACTCGGAATTAGCTTGTGACGAGATCCAACAACCCAGTCGTGATCCGGCAGCCGTACCCTGTACTCCATGTGCATTAACAACGGTGCCTCCTTCGTTGCAGCTGTTATGCCCAGCGGGATACGACACTTGTCATCCTAAAATTAAAATCAGACAAATAATGCATTAAAAATTAGCAAAATTATAAAGTTTTCGCTTCACTGAAAATTCAAGTCGTGCGAATATTGTACACCTAAACGTGTACAATTAGAAAAAGTGCGTGTGTGGCTCGGAATCGCACACGTGCGAGTGATTTTACGTTTAAAGTGTGCAACATTCGCGCGCTCGAATTACAGTGCAAATTTAAAAATCACAAAGTTAAATTGTTACTAAAAAAATGCTTTCTTGTTGATATATTATACTTTGGCTGCGTGATTTTACAACGAACCCACCCATTTTTTTTATTTTTTTTTTTTGCTTCAGAATTTTAATTATATTTACCTTTGACAGGACTGCCACCTCCGAGGAGCCCAACAGCGAAGCGATGCACTCAGCGTTGCGAATGGATGCCACGCAGAACTTGCCGTCGGGGTGTGACTTGTGCAGGTCATTCTCTGCGCGAGTCAACTTGACAGGTGCAGTCTTCACATGAAGCTTCCCCTCGCGGGTGTTGGCGCGTGCTGGAATAAGCCGCAGGTACGTTGCAGAGCGGGACAAGTTGTAACCCCTTTCTTTTAGCACAGTGGTGAGGTCATCCAGTGTGCGGCAGGCCCTATGACTTCGGTCCTCCTGCGCCCATCCGCTGCACTGCCGTGCACAGCCAGTTCGCTGATTGTTGCAATCAATGCCTCTTCATCGGGGAGTCGAGGACGGCCAGCAGTTGGGAGCGGTGCACTTTGAGCCTGTGTTTTCTTTGCACGCTGTTTTTCTCTGAATTTCATCTGAGCCTTTTGCAGTGACTGAACTCTTTTCAATTTGTTAACTTCTATTTCTTTTTTCTTTTCAGCCTCCTTGAGTTCCTTTAAAATAGATTCTGATGCAAGTCCCTGGTCCCTCAGCTTTTTGAGTTTGCTTATAATAACCTCACACTCCGCAATTGATTTCATGTGTGCTTCCTGTGCAGGTTTAACAAACTTTCTAGTGCGTTTCGCTCTTTCACCATCATCATCGTCATCGTCAGATGATGGGAGGGACTGAGCACGGCGCCTCCTGGGAAGCCCTGGACCATCGTCATCTTCCACCGCCCTTCGTCCTCTTCATCTGGCCCGATGACCATGGCGGTTCGGCGGACTACTACTGCAGTTTCAGCCTCAACCTGAATAAAATAAAAAATAAAAAAATGAAATTGTTTCTCTGCACACTAAATTACTATGTATGTTTTTGTGCATTCACTGCGTACAAATTTAAACATGCATTTCGTTACTGCGCAAAAATTTTTGTTCGCAACAACGCACGATATTGTTCGCGCGTATTCACAAAATTGTCCGTTGTTGCGCACAAATTCGTGCGTAACGAAATGCATGTTTAAATTTGAACGCAGCGAATACACAAAAACATACATAGTAATTTAGTGTGTGGGTATTCATTAGCACGGGAAGTCTACAACCTGGCGCGCAATGCACTGTAATACCACGTACCGACGTCTACGGCGTAAACGCGGCCGAGTTATCGACGATCTACGTGTTTATGCGAAGAGCGAAGGAAAACAGATTTCTTACCTCTTCATCTGTAGCGATCGCCGCTGCGGGAGGATCCTGAGGTTCCTCACCGGGAGCCGACGTTTCTGTCGCGGAATGAGGGTCGTCCGTCCTCGCGAGCAGTCGATTCCCCCGCGGTGCCATGAGGGGCGTCCTCGCGAGCAGTCGATTCCCCCGTCGCGCCATCCTGGTGGGAAGATTTACTGGTCCCAGCCACCGGTACCTGAGAATTTCAAACCAAATTGGGTCACTACTTGCGGAACTCCAAGATAGAGAACCGGGTGCTCTGACGAAGGATTTCAACGGAAGTTGTATTACATTTAATACTTCCAGTGAAATCCATCAACACAGAGATATATGTCCGGCCTGTGAAAATAGAGGTTCCCAGCGCGGCTCAGAAGCGGAAGCCGAAGAACAAAAACACTTCCATACCGGGAACTCTCGAGAGAGCAGGTATGAGAAATATTGATCGTTAAAGGCCGCGCCAAATATGGGAAATATCCACCAAATTCACTGAAAACGACACTCAAGATTCAGGTTTCTCAAACCTGCCCTCCGGAGTTTCATATCTGGAAGTGCTTTTGTTTTTCAGCTTCCGTTTCCAAGTCTCATTGGAAACCTCTATTAAAGCATGAAGGGGCCGGTATGACTTGGTAATCTGCTCTTTCCGTTTTGAAATCTAAATATCTTTAACAACACTTAAATTTCCAGTTCCCCTAAACCGGAAGATAAAGCAAACATGTTTAACTTGTTTGCTTCAGCTTCCGATTCAGTACCATCAAAATTGTATCACTCACCTTGCGTAAGAAGAAGTCCAATGTCCGAACCTTCTTGACGACAGTAAGTTCTTTCAGCTCGTTGATCCGATTTTGCACTATGCGGCAGAAGTTTGGATCCTTTGTGCTCTTCTTGTACTGTTTTTTAAACTCTCCCCACTCCGCATTCGCCCGCCCTTGCGCCTCCGGTCCCGAGAGACGGGGAAAGGCTTTAACGTAAGCACCAAGAAACGCCGCATGTAAATCTGCCATTGTTGATACGCCACACAACACCGAACTGTGCAGCGGTGCGCTAGTTGAGACTTTCAGCGGCGCGCTTGCCCTGCCGTGCCCTGCCCTGCCGCCGCAAGCAGAGCGGCCACCGGCTCCCCAGGAAGCGGGCCCGGGCGACTCAATCGCCGACGAGCGCGTGGAGTATCTACGCTCATCGCGCGAGCGGGGTAACTGCGACGCGGCACTGCGGCAGTTCCAATCCCCCAAAAAAATGCGATGCGAGGCCGATGCGAGGACCAAAGTTGATTACGTAATCAGGACGACGCCCCCCCCCCCCCCTGTAATCAAGCGTAAGCATAGCTCCGACCCCCCCCCCCCCTACGTGATTACGTAATATGTGGACGACCCCTAAAAATTACACCCCATGCCGTTTCTTAGTCATAAACAAGGGGTCCCTCACTCAAAAACTCCGAGTACACCTGATTTTATACTCCTAAAAACTCCCACATACTCCTAAAAACTCCTCCACACTCCCGAAACTCCAGCATACTCTCGCAAAACTCGCAGAAGCTCACACATACTCCGTCAAAACTCGCAGAAACTCACACATACTCCTACATACTCGTGAAATACTCCTCGAAAATTCGAGATACTCTTTTACTCATTCGCTCGCGGCACTCCTGCGATGGTTTTGGCGTGCGTCGCCGATTCACGGGTCTCCAAGCGCTAGCAACGCAGGTGCCGTCCCAATTCCCGTGTGGAACGTTGGTCTGTAAATTTGTCGCACATCTGCCGTTTTTCGGACGACCAAATTACGATAAAACAACGGCATGCGATAACGAAAAGCATACACCAAGCGCATTTGTCGTCCATCAAAAGCAGTTTTTTCGATTTTCTGGCGTAAAACGGACCAATTTTACTTCAAATTAACGACAAATTTACAACAGAATAACGATAGAAGTTTGACTGTTGGGTAAAAAGCACCCGGGGGTGCGGGTCGAACCCACGACCCGCCGCTCCACGTGTCAACGCTCGAGGCCACTCGGCCAAAGAGACTTGTAAGAGGAGGTGTGGATCCCTCCGTTCTGCTCATCGAGCGCACGTGCTGAAGCGAATTCTTAGACGGCATTCGGCAGTATGAACGGAGGGGACCACACATCCTCCTACAAGTCTCTTCGGCCGAGTGGCTTGCTAGGAGCGTTGATATGTGGAGCGGCGGGTCGTAGGTTCGACGCACCCCCGGTGCTTTTCACCCAACAGTCAACAGCCACGTCTTAGAAACGTCTGAATCGGGTTTGAAACCTCCGAACACTATTTGAGGGCAGTGACGACTTCCAACCACATTCAAACGACCGCCGCCCGCCGCGCGCACCCCGGGTGGGGGCAGTCTGCAGAGACAGTATGGTAAATTTGGCGTGCAGAGTAGTGCCGACGGGGAGGGAGGGAGGGACGGGGGCAGGGGAAGGGGTAGGCTGCCCCCCCCCCCTCCATCCCCCCTTTCCCTTGGTTTTCATGACGGCGGAGTGGCATGAAATCTACAGTTTTGTGCTTATGGTTTTCTTTCAATAATTATCTTAATGTGGAAAATGTAGGAGCAGGTCATTCAGGAGAAAATTGAGCAACAAAAATGATTTTTATTCAGCGTTCATCGGCTTAAAAGTGTATCCAATTGACGTAGCGGGACACAATGTTGAAAAAAAAAATACCTATTGCAATACACTCATGTGTGTTAGTTTCTGGGCATGTACTTATACACTTCACAATTGTTTTCATATTCGCATTGGCGCCTGCTGGGTAGGCTAACCCTGAGTCTCGGCGTCGTCGTAAAGTAAAGTTCACTATTTATGTTGTTTCAACATTTTCCCTACATTCTCATAAAACACTCATGCATACTCCCATATATTCTTGAAATACTCACGCCCACAATCACATACTCATAAAATACTCACATACTCCTACAAACTCATACATACTCTAAATACTCCTTGATACGCACGCATACTCCCTAATCACTACCAAACACTAAACACTAAACAAAAGATTCGCTCCCTCACCTTGCGTTCAAATGGCTTGGAACTGGACACATCAGGTGCAGATCGGCTCATGCTGTCAAAACTCATGGAGGGTGCATTGGGAGTAAGAATATCCTGCGGAAGGTCACTTGACAGATTCTGAGAATAAGGCACACTGCCATCGGAATCATCCAAAGAATCCTGTAAAAAAAAAAAAAAAAAAAAAAAAAAAAACAGTGACAGGTACCTGGTTGGTAGTCATGCACACTACGAAGACAATACCTTCCTATCATGGAGAGGATTATGGTCCAAATTGTCCATAACTTTAGTGAGTCTGTCATGACTCATCTTATTTTTTGCAATCTTGTTGGGTTTCTTCCTTTTTTGTACTGATACCTGAAAGTTAAAGCACAACTGTCAATAAATTAGCACCTAACTTTTCAAGTGCTTGGTTTCAGGCCTTTCTCCACTGTGAAAGAATACAGCATCATGACACCACGCAAATCAAATTATGACAAAACTAAATAATACAACATTGGCAACTAACAAACTCCAATGTCACATACCACTTTAGATGTGGATGGGGACAAATGGTCCTGTTTGGGGTGATCTTTCCCATCCTTTGATTGATTAAAGTGACATTCACCAGTCTTTCCAGTTTCAGCTATGTCACAGCTTGCCAAGCCCTGTCCACCGCATATAATGAAATAATACACCATAGTTAAAACACAAATCAAAACAGAAGAGAGAAAACAACATGGGCTGCAGTTTTAGCAACACAATGCTTTGAAACATACACTTTTGGATGAAGAAGTAGGCTGCTGCTTTGGGTGTTCTTTCCCACCCTTCTTCTTAATGTGACATTCACCAGTCTTTCTAGTTTCAGTAGTTCCTTTGTCACTGCTCTCCAAGCCTCGTCCATCAAACTTCTGAAAGAACACACCAGTGCAACCACACAAATCACAATGTAAATTTGGCCAGAAAACAGCAATTCCAGACATCTTCAATTATTATTCTTATTAAACACCATACCATTTTGGATGAAGACAGGGAAGTGTCGTTACACCTTTTGCGTTCCTTATCGTCACTCGATGACTTTCCTTGGCGTCGGTGGGATCTCTGAAAGAAATTCCCATCTCAGTGTACAAAGCCTTTCATTAAACAGACCAATAATCATTTGGTAGAGTGGCTTAAGATTACTCACTTTCAGATCACTTGGTATATTGGGCAGTGAAGATTTAGCTGGCAAGGTTAAAATTGGGCAAGGTGGCATCCTTGTGCCTTGCACTTCGCCTTGGCCGTTTCAAAACTTTCTGTAAAAAGATAGCAGGAAATGTGACAGGTTAAATAAGGATATTCGCAACCATTTACTAGAATGAGAATCCAATAGGGGTGCTCAATATTAAGAGTTTATTCTTTCAAAACAGGCACAATTCACAACTGACGCCACACGACGTTAAAAAACGTTGCGTCTCAGCACTTTTAAGCCTACAAAACGGTCAAAAGTCGCATTTTACAGCGATTTCTTACTCCAAAACGAATCGAGTGAGATCATGGGCAGGGTGCAATAAGTGAAAAGTCGCCTACGCCAGAACTTGCAATTCCTATAACCCCAAAGCTTGACCATTGATGTTAGAGTCAAATGCTGTATGTACTTACTTGCAATTATTAGGACTTCAGCCGGATAATAACCATCGTGATCAAAAGATCCTCCGATGAGACTCTTTTGCCACTTCACTTGCATGCCACCTTCCGATGGCTTTGGCAGATCCTCGCAGCTCACAGGCCGAAACGGCAACTTAGTTTTCGCATATCTGACCAACTCAACAGGGGCTATCTTGACAATGCCATCCTCAAACCGCGCTACAATATAACAGTCGTCCATTTTCAAACCCGGAACGCTTTAACAAAAGCACCAAAAGCACTACAAGCGAACGCCTCGAACGAGTGACGCTGTGCCGGTTCCATTTGACTTTGTCACTGCTGTGGGCTGGCCGGTGTTTACCGAAACGACCGCTAGGAGCGCCACTGGGGAGGGAAAGCCACCAAACACGGTATAGTCCGTTTCCTTCAATATCACCTTTGCACACTAAGGGAAAAGGGACATGATATATTTTGTTAAAATAAATCTGCTAATAAAGTATAAAATCCAAAAACCATGTTAATTTTCGCATTCCAAAATTACCAGACAAGAACTGATTAGGGTAAGAAAGATAAATTCTTTGAACTGCTGACCTTGTCAACGCACTATACCCTCTACCTGTTGGTTTTGTTTGTACGTCCGGCTTCGGGATCGGTTCGAAGGTAAGTATTTTCATTCCGTCAAATAATGAACTACTGTCAAACTTGGCGATGCTTGTTTTCTTAATTCTTTATTAAAGAGAACTCCGTAGAACTGCCAGGCAAAGCATTTCAAATATTTGAACAGAACGGTTTTATGTTTAGGTTATGGCTGGAGGCTGTGGTTTCAGAGGACCTAAATTTCTGTTTCTATAATGGTGCGTCGCAAGAAACCGCGGAATCCTTTCTACAAACAGTACTTTGAAATATCGTATTACGCAGCAGCAGAGAAACCGCTTGGCTGCGACGTGCCTGAATCAACTTTGAGATACAAGAAACGGCGTCGACTTGAACCAGCAGATGATGTAAGCTCTACTCTTTACTTTTCATCAATCTTCATCAATCAGTATTCTACATATTTCGACATGGGATATTTTGGTAACTTTTAAAACCAATTTCTTCAATGAAGAAGGAGGGCTCATGTTTTGCAAGTAGTCTCTGAGGCTTCACCTTATCCATCTTGGCATAAGGCACGAATAAAATGTAACTGTCCTTCTCTGAATATTTTGCCTCAGCGGTAGAACAAAAGTGACTAAATCAATGCTGACATTTTCAATTCATTCATGGAAATCACATCACTTAGAGACAAAGATATTCTGTTAAATAAGCACATTACTATCAACCTTTCTTGAAACGTTTGTAATCATTCTGCTTTCAGGATACAAATGAAATTTCATCAGATACTTCAGAACCGAATGAGGAAGTACAACCACATATTGACTCCGATCAACCGGAGAATAATGAGGGTCAGACTTCTGGCTCTGATTCTGATGGTGATGGACTTCGTAACAATTCATCTCAAGTTGTTGACAGACAACAAAGTCAGGTAATAAAAGAGTTCAAATTGATTTTGAATTTTGTGTCCCCAGTTTGGGAGAGTAATTTTTCCAGGTGTTAAGAGAAGTGTCAAACTGTATACACTTTTGTGTTCTAGACTGCTGCACTTTTCACAACCAACCGCCTTCAATCTGATTCAAGTTCTTCTGAATCAGAATCTGTAAATCAAGGGCAGCATGAATCTGATTACATTGAAAGTGCTGGAGAAAATGAAAATTCAAATCCTAGTTCCATCTCAGAGAGAGGAGTACAAGGAAATAGCTACGCTGATGGTGTTACTAGGCATCTGGAACAGGTGAATTGTTGAGCATACATTTGCTTTCACATTAAGAACATATTGGAGTTCCAGTCAGTCGATCTCTCAAGATAAAATAAAATTCAGATGAAGTGTATCCTACAGAGCAATGCTTTAGTAAATTGCAGTGAATTCCTTATTATAAATTCATTCAATTATCTCTGTTTTAGGTGGATGTTCTCACAGGTTCGGATGGCAATCAGTCTGACCCCAGTTCTTCGCGACATCGTATTGACTCTGAACATGAAGTGATCCGTGAGAACCACGTTATGGATACTGATTCTGATAGACCTGGCAGTGCCTCATTTGAAGATTTTCCCAGACATCGACAGCAGGTAATTCATTTCTTTACACAATCTATCCTGGTCTTTCTTCATTTTTTTTTTTAAATTCATTTTGATTTATGTGTCCCCAGCTTGGGAGGGTAATTTTTCTAAGAGAAGTGTCAAACTGTATACACTTTTGTGTTTTAGACTGACACACTTGTCACAACCAACCACCTTCAATCTTATTCAAGTTCTTCTGAATCAGAGTGTGTAGATCAGGGACAGCAAGTATCTGATTATATTGGAAATGGTGGAGAAGATGAAGATTCACATCCCAGTTCCATCTCAGAGAGGAGAGTACATGGAAGTAGCTATTCTGGTGGTTTTGCTAGGCATCTGGAACAGGTAAATTGCTGAGCAAACTTTTGGTTCACAGTATTTTTAAATTCTAAATTAATTCAATTATCTGTGTTTTAGGTTGATGCTCTCCAGGTTTGTATGGCGATCAGTCTGATCCCAGTTCTTCTAGTTTAAGTTCAACACATAGTGAATCAGATGAAGGAAATCAAAATGAGTCAGAGGAGTCTGACTCTGACTCTTCAAATTCTGGCTCTTCAAATTCTCCATCACGAGATGCTGATATATAAGTTGGACATATGCAAATGGAAGAGAACAACACCAGCGAACCTGAAGAGAGTGACGAAGACCATGAACACGATGCATTTTCAAGATTTAGGCATGAGCTTCCAAAGTTTCAGGAAATAATGAACTTGAATGTAAAAATCTCTGTTGGAGAAATATTAACAAATGCTTTAAAAATGCGTTAGTAAACACAACTGGAGCCATTTGGAAAAAGAACATTTGTTGAAATTTGCGACAAGTATTTTGGAACATAGGTAGCATAGGTAATAATATTTTGCCAAACTCACGGTATCTCTTGGATGAATACTTTTATTCCCAAAAGGATATGTGGTTTTATTGTTGTGAGTGCACGAAACAACTTGGAAGCGCTCCTGCTTGTAATGCTCGCCCTGAGAAGGTTGTTTGTCCAAACACAGAATGTAAAACTGTTAATAATTTGAAAGATTTGTCAAAGGCTAATTATTTTGTTACTTTTGATCTACCATCACAAATTGAAGCTTTGTTAAGTAATTCAGATGTACGTAGTAAACTTGTCAACCCCTGTGATTATACTGACATGAGCCTCCTGAAGATGGAATTATGACAGATTTGCACCACGGAACAATGTACCGAGAATTTGCTAACTACATTAAGAGTGAAGTTTTTCCACCAAACGTTAGAGTTATGTCTCTTACTATATCTATTGACAGTGCTCGTCTATGCCACACATTTAGTGGTCAATCAATTTGTCCTGCATTCATTACGATGAATGAATTACCACAAGTACATAGGATTGGCAATCCACTTATTGCTGGACTTTGGTTTGGTACCACCAAAGAAAAATTGGACTTGTTTCTGCCACCTATAGTGAAGCATGTAATCAAACTTTCCACTAGAGGTTTTACTCTGCATTTTGAAGATGAGATGTGGCTTGTAAAAGCATTTTTAATTGCATGTGTTGCTGACAGTGTTGCACGATGTGATGTGCAGGGCCTCCATTCTCACCGTGGAGATTACCCTTGCTCATGGTGCTTAATAGAATGTGAAGAATGGGAAGGTGTCAGAATCTTCAGGTACACACCAGAACTCCCTGGAAGATGGTGGAGAAGCTTTGAGAACTAAGCAATTTGTGCAAGGCGTAAAATACTTGTGTCCTGTGGCACCAGCTCCACTTTCATTCAGTTAATAGCTTTATCGTCGATTCCATGCATGCTAAGGATGAAGGAACAACGAAATCGTTTCTCTCTGCATGGCTCGGTGAGTTTGGACAGAGAACTGCCTTTAGCATTGGAGCCAAAACTAAGACCATCAACAAGAGATTAAAAGCAACGAGGCCTCCAAAAGAATTTAGAAAGAGTATCAGAAAACTTGATGATCTGGCGTACTGGACAGGTAGAGAGCTGGATAATTGGGCCATGTATCTTAGCGTCTCTATTCTGGATGGTATTCTTCAACCTCGATATTTGAAACATTGGGCCTTGTACGTTCAAGCTAACTACATCCTTCTAACCACTGAACTTCCTGTAGCTGCAATAGACCTTGCAGAAGAACTTTTGGAACAATTTTGCCGTCAAGTTGAAACTCTGTATCCTCTGAATATGATGCGTTTCAATTTACACATTTTAAGGCACTTCCCTGCGAATTCCAGAAGATGGGGACAAATGTTTGCTCTCTCAGCGTATGGGTTTGAGGCTGGTAATAAAAAGCTGAAAAATCTAGTCCACAGTGCAAACTATATTCCTAACCAGATATGCCGAGGTCTTTCGGAAGGTAATGCATTGATACTCCTGAAACATTACTGTGGGAGCACGAACACAAGAGTCTTTGAAGAGGAAGTTGACAAGAAGAAACGACGGTTTGTCATTGAAGTGGAAGGAAACATTCGCTTACTGCACAAAGGAAAGAGGTTTCGTGCGTCTCAAGAGGAGGAGTGGTTTTTGACAAGAATGGGTAAAACTGTTTCTGAATTTCTTGTTTTTACTGAAGTTATAAAGGATGGATGCCATTATGGAGCTGAAATGAAAAATCAAAAGACAAATAATTCTTTTGCCTGTCTTACAAACCATACCATTGTGAATATAAAGAAAATTTTGTACCATGAAGCCTCCCATGAGGTCTTTATAATTGCATTGAAGGTCAGGTGTGAACCATCAAGTTTCTGCCCTCCATCAGTCATCAGATTTGATCCTAGATTGTGTTTTCAGTACATTGTTACTTCTATCGATGAAGACATTAGTATTTTCAGTGTAAATGAACTGAAAACTGTATGTGCTAGTGTTAAGTTAGATCATGGACATTACATTTCGCTGATGGCAAACCTATATAATATGTTTTGAGAAAGTATAGGTAAATGTGATACATTAAGTTTCTTAGTTTCTTAGTACTGTTAAGTAGAGGAGGCGGAATAAGGTAGTCGGGGAGTTTGGGTTTAGCTGTGTATTGACTCCAAGAGAGCGTCTCACAGAATGGCACTGCTCGGTGAGCGGTGCCTGCTTTTATAGGCCCAGAGAAGATGAAGGAGGAGTGAAAGGTGGTGGGGGTCTAGCCGTATCAACAATGCGTCTAGCCGCTAGATGGCGGCACCTTATAATGCTAGTCTTGCTACTAGCCAACAGAGGGCGACACGGTATAAAGATGGTGTCTAGGAACGTAAACAAAGAAAAGGGTTATGTATCCCATGGTATGAATAGGTGACTTTAATAAGTCTGCTCTACGTAACAGTACTGTCAATTTATATTCTAATGACAGAAGATATAGGAATATTATTAAAACCCCTGCTTATTTTAATACATATTTTATATTAGCTCTTGATTTTATATTTTATAGTCTGCTTGACTGCGTCTTGCACATTTTAAAGTGATTCCCTTCAAATAAAGTCACTGAATGTGAAACAAATTTTAGTTAACTTGCTTATCTCTGTAATCCTTTTCCCTACATTGCTTCCCCTACTTTGTGGAGACTGATTAAACTACTCTAAAGCCATATATGAGCCTGGCACACTGGCACTGCTGAACACAAATGATACATGACCTCCAGACCTTTATAATTTCTTGGGCGAGTACATCAAGCATCACAGTACTCGCTCGTCAGATTGGTGGCACGACTTCAAGTCGTGTGCGGAAATTATGGCGAAGCAGCCCGATTGGAAATAACATGCTAGGCAGGGCACATGGCCCCTGCTGGGTAGGCAAGCAACAACGTGCATGCACACGTGTCTTGCGGGCTGGCGTACCCTAGCATTCGCAGGCGCTCGACGTCACGCTCGTGGTTTTCGGGTCTACTTAAATCAGAGAAGACGACGTCAACACTAAAGCGTGATGATCATGGGGTGATGATCAACGTGCTATCCGTACTCATGCGATCAACTACATTACCATCAAGAGATCAACCTAAGATCAGAGATCAGGAGTTACCACACAACTAGTACCATCCGTCAGTAACGAAACCATGTGTAGATCAGCATTGAGATCAGTACATACACATTAAGATCAGTAGATCAGAGCTTAGATCAGTAGATCAGAGCTTAGATCAGTAGATCAGAGCTCAGATCAGTAGATCAACATTTAGATCAGTAGATCAACACTAAGATCAGTAAAAGCTGATCTGATTTACACCAGTGCAGCTAGCAAAATTGAGTGAGTTGATCGTTCGTTTGAAAGATTTAAAAGCTGATCAGTTACGATGCCAGACTCGTAAAAGGACTGAAGTTACAAAGTATCATTCGTGTGAGGTACTACAAGGAAATCAATTTAAAATACAACAGAGTTTCAGATGCAAGTTTGTCTAATAATGACAATTTAACGGTGCTGTTGAAAACACAAAACTAAAAAATTTGCAGGAATATTGCCTACAGCGTGCTACAGCATCACACCGTGTAGTACACGTTTCAGATACAAGACAATTTAACCTTGCTGTAAAAACTAAAAAATTTGCAGGAATATTGCCTACAGCGTGCTACAGCATTAAACCTTGCAGTAAGTACATAGTGTTTCAGATACAAGTTTAACAAAGACAATTTAACTTTGCTGTAAAAAAAACTAAAAAAGTTGCAGGAATATTGCCTATAGCGTGCTACAGCATTACAGCTTCACCGACGTGGTGGGCATTGCGGGCGCTGGTAACCAAGGGGTCCCTCACTCCCTTGAAGGGTGTACACAGGAGTATTTGAGAGTATGAGTATGCGTGAGTATCAAGGAGTTTTGAGAGTATGTGGAGATTGTCAGGAGTATGTGAGTATTTTATGAGTTGCGTGAGTATTTTATGAGTATGTGGGAGTGTGCGTGAGTATTTCATGAGGATTAGGGAGTATGCGTGCGTATCAAGGAGTATTTAGAGTATGTATGAGTTTGTAGGAGTATGTGAGTATTTTATGAGTATGTGATTGTGGGCGTGAGTATTTCAAGAATATATGGGAGTATGCATGAGTGTTTTATGAGAATGTAGGGAAAATGTTGAAACAACATAAATAGTGAACTTTACTTTACGACGACGCCGAGACTCAGGGTTAGCCTACCCAGCAGGCGCCAATGCGAATATGAAAACGATTGTGAAGTGTATAAGTACATGCCCAGAAACTAACACACATGAGTGTATTGCAATAGGTATTTTTTTTTTCAACATTGTGTCCCGCTACGTCAATTGGATACACTTTTAAGCCGATGAACGCTGAATAAAAATCATTTTTGTTGCTCAATTTTCTCCTGAATGACCTGCTCCTACATTTTCCACATTAAGATAATTATTGAAAGAAAACCATAAGCACAAAACTGTAGATTTCATGCCACTCCGCCGTCATGAAAACCAAGGGAAAGGGGGATGGAGGGGGGGGGGGCCTACCCCTTCCCCTGCCCCCGTCCTCCCTCCCTCCCCGTCGGCACTACTCTGCACGCCAAATTTACCATACTGTCTCTGCAGACTGCCCCCACCCGGGGTGCGCGCGGCGGGCGGCGGTCGTTTGAATGTGGTTGGCAGTCGTCACTGCCCTCAAATAGTGTTCGGAGGTTTCAAACCCGATTCAGACGTTTCTAAGACGTGGCTGTTGACTGTTGGGTAAAAAGCACCCGGGGGTGCGTCGAACCTACGACCCGCCGCTCCACATATCAACGCTCCTAGCAAGCCACTCGGCCAAAGAGACTTGTAGGAGGATGTGTGGTCCCCTCCGTTCATACTGCCGAATGCCGTCTAAGAATTCGCTTCAGCACGTGCGCTCGATGAGCAGAACGGAGGGATCCACACCTCCTCTTACAAGTCTCTTTGGCCGAGTGGCCTCGAGCGTTGACACGTGGAGCGGCGGGTCGTGGGTTCGACCCGCACCCCCGGGTGCTTTTTACCCAACAGTCAAACTTCTATCGTTATTCTGTTGTAAATTTGTCGTTAATTTGAAGTAAAATTGGTCCGTTTTACGCCAGAAAATCGAAAAAACTGCTTTTGATGGACGACAAATGCGCTTGGTGTATGCTTTTCGTTATTTTGAAGTATCGCATGCCGTTGTTTTATCGTAATTTGGTCGTCCGAAAAACGGCAGATGTGCGACAAATTTACAGACCAACGTTCCACACGGGAATTGGGACGGCACCTGCGTTGCTAGCGCTTGGAGACCCGTGAATCGGCGACGCACGCCAAAACCATCGCAGGAGTGCCGCGAGCGAATGAGTAAAAGAATTTTTTCGAGGAGTATTTCACGAGTATGTAGGAGTATGTGTGAGTTTCTGCGAGTTTTGACGGAGTATGTGTGAGCTTCTGCGAGTTTTGCGAGAGTATGCTGGAGTTTCGGGAGTGTGGAGGAGTTTTTAGGAGTATGTGGGAGTTTTTAGGAGTATAAAATCAGGTGTACTCGGAGTTTTTGAGTGAGGGACCCCTTGCTGGTAACCGTACTGCCTCTCCCACGGTTCGGCTGGGGGCGCGCACACCCCACGGCCGTGGCACAAACTGTGGCCGTAGTTGCTGAAACCTTCCCTTAGGCCGAGGATTCCCTCTGAACGTAGAGGGAGGCCTGGCGTGGATTGCGTGCATATGCCATCCAATGAGCGCCCTCGGACCTAGGTATGAGCCCCGTCCGCGGCCATCACCACGATGATGTGCTCCTCGTGCCCCACGGAGCACCATGACGGTATTCTCTTGGGGGGCCAGAGGGCGCGGCCCCAGTCGCTCGTGAACGCTCTGTAACAATCGAGAACACTGCTCGTTAATGATCATTCAACTCAAGACAGCCAGTAAAGTATAAGATGTAAGAACTAACCTGTGAGGTGGCACCATTTCTTTTGCGTTAAATCGGGAGTATCAATTGAACTAATCAGCACCGGTGCGCACCGCCGCCCCCAAATATCCCTGGGTAATTCCATTCTGTCGTCGGGAGGACGGATGCCGTACTTTACCGCCAGAAACTGAGCTGGGTATCTGTGTGGTCCAACGGCCAGCCGTTCTGCGAAAAGTGCGGCATGCCGCCCCCGGCGAGCGAGGCCCTGCGTGTGGAGCCGCGGGGGAGGCGACACACGGAGAAAACTGTTGCCAGATGTCATGGAGGCCAGTTTCGTGCCCATTGGAACAGGACGTGGCACTGGTGAACATCACCCGTGACGCTCTGCCTCCTCTCGGCGCGCTCTCGCCGGATTTCGTCAACTGCGACAGTCAGCTCGTCTTGTCTCGCGTCTCGGGCCGCTATCGTAGCGTTGATTTTGTCCTCCATTCCCTGCATCATTTCTCTGATCTGGTCTAGAAGTCGGTCCCCGGGAGGGGCGTCTATCTCCCCGTCGCTATCGCTCCCAGCTCCCCTCAAGGTTGTACCGTGCCATTTTAATTAAATATCAGATTGAAGTTCCCAATACTAATTCATCACTCTTTCGTTCGTTCCTCAATCAACAAGATCACCGGATCAAGCCCCGCATTTGGGCGCCAGTTGTGGGTTTTCACACCTTTCGCTTGACTTAAATAATTATTATTAGGCCATGCATCGGAAGGTAGATGTGAAATTTAGGTTCTTTTCACTTAATTCAATATCTCATTTTCTTATATCAAATTGTAATGAATGTGGCCTGACTCGATCTGGATCTAGGTTTCGGGGCAAGAAAGAAACTACAAGTACACCAACTGAGTTTTCGTACATATAATTCACAATTAGCTGGAACAGAACACGTTGTCAAAGCTTATGGTACTACCGACATCAATCAACACAGAAACACTTCGAATCAAATTATCTTCAGCACACTAGCAACTAACCACAGTCCTCCACAACACGAGGGGCCTGCACCCCAGATACCACACTGAGAAAAAGATCGATCAGTGCAGCAGTATCACTCCGAATTGCACTTCCCGCGCCCACACCCACACACACACACACACACTGGGGGGGGGGGGGGGGCACGGATCACTCACTGCCTGTGCACGGGAGTTACTCGACCGCAAGGCAGTGCGGAGGGAAACACAGCTCACACTCGCGGGCCGCGAATGTCGGAGGACGGGCACAGGTACTTCGTAGGGTCGTTGATCGGAGAGACGGACCGATACTGCTCACATGGGGTCACAGTTTCGGCGGGCACACTGGAGAGTGCTGCAGTGATCTCCGGCAATCACCAGACTCGAAATATATAGCAGCTCCAGAGTCTGATCTCGCACCGAGAGTCGGAATGCCAAAATTAATCCAAAGCATTGTCTGCGGAAGCGGGCTTGTGGAGCCGACAGGTGGACGGGCGTTGACGGCGCGCGATGCGGTCAGCGCGACGGAGTCTGCCATGGCGGCGGTCGGACACGACTCCTTGCGGGCGGGCGTTGACGGCGACCCGAGCGCTACGTTGCTCCGCACTTCGTTGCCAAAACAAGACTGTCTTTCCAAACACTCGCTCGTCTCCTCCAGGCTCGTCCTCGGGTCCAGGTCGCCGCCGTCGGGCCCGCTGTCCGGCCGGAACCGAAAAGTCTCCTCCAATCAGCACTCACGTTACACATTAGTGCACGCCCCCGCCGGTGTCACTGTGCACTCTCAAAAATGAATGCTTGATTCAAAGCGATTTTGATGGGAATCTTGTATTCTTGTGGGAGTTTGTTGATTTAAGAATCATCTGCGTACATCAACCGTCTGTATGCTTGGCACTAGCTTGAGATGCTTGAGGCACGTATTATATTCTTGGGACAAGCATGTAGTATCCCTCAATCAAGCATAATATGCTTCAATCAAGCATAATATGCATGTGGAATTATTGGCGTTTCAGGCATGAAATATGCTTGACTTTAAGCATTTTATGCTTAAATCGTGCATTCATTTTTGAGAGTGTGGGCGAGGGAGCAGAGGGATAGGGGGCTCTTCTGTCTTCGGGAAGCTGGCCTCCCCCTCCCCCTATGCATACGAGTGCGTACAGAGTGACTCCGAAGCTCCGGCTCGCCGCCCGTCCGTCTGTCCGTCCGCAGGGCTCCTCGTCCTGCCGATCTCAGGGTGAGTCTCGCGTGGTCACCAAGGCCCAGGAGGGGCCGCGGTGTGTGATCCTCGATCGGTCCTCCGTCGCGATGATGTGGGGCACAACGGGTTGCGCCCCTTGCGCGCCTCGAGTCATGAATCGTCACGCGAGTCCAGACACCCACGCCATCCGCATCGTCGTGCTTACACTGCCCGTATTGAATGTCCGCATTGACAATGAATTTGATAGGAACTATTTTGATGACTTCTGGGCGCGCCAAGGGCGGGAAAAGGCCCAGCGCGCGGCTGCAGCGTCCCTTGCTGTCGATGAAACTGCGAGCCAGGCTCGACACGGTTCCTCCCTTATACATGTTAATGAGCGGCCACGGCCCCTGCTGGCTATACTGGCCGGCCGAGGCACACATCTGCAAGACATTGGGCAGCGCGTCCTATATGGTGACTGATTGCTTCCGCCAGGCGTTTGGAGAATTTTCGGCAGAGGCAGCTCTTCTAAGAAATCTAGGGCAGAGTGGGTGGCCAAGAACTGGGCGTGAACCGATGTCTCTGCCCGATCAATCGCTTTGATTGATCAGCAATTATTTTACTAAATCAAAAAATTGCTGCCACCTTACAAACCAGCCTTTGGCGCAGCGCAGGCTCGACAACTGCAACAGGGGCGGGGTGAGGGTGGCTGGCCAGAAGCTGTGGGGCCAGCCGGCGGACCGCGCTGGCCAACACGCGGTCGAAGACACTCTGAAACAAACATGTCATGGAAATTGAAATTAGATATGACAAGAAAACGTGAGCTTGTAATGTAGATGTAACTTACGCCTCTAGACGCTGCCGCAACACCTGCAGGAGCCGGGCCAGGGGCAGGGCCAGGCCCAAGGGCAGGGCCAGGGGCAGGGCCAGCGACAGGGAACAGCCTCTGTAAAGGAAACGTGTCTGCAAGTCACTTCGTAATAAGACATAAATATGGAGGAAGCGTGGAAGAACTCACCCTGGGGACGGCCTGCACTCCCCTGCGGAGGGTGCTCTCTGCCACAGGGCGAGGCAGGACAGGGGTGGCACCGCTGCTGCTGCTGCTGGCCGTGGCACTACTGCTGGCGCTGCCGCTGCTGGCACTGCTGCTAGTGCAGCTGCTGCTACTGCTGAGGGCTGACGCCGGTGGTGGTGGTGGCAGTTGAGCTCTTTGCCAGGGGTTCGAGATCGCCACGTGGAATCGGGCAAAACATTAATGAGTGTCGTGTATATGAGAAAATAGGAGCGAATTCGACCCTTCGCCCAGCAGCTGAAAGTGCGAGCTTGACGGAACAGGTGATGAGTGGAGGGGGCGAAACGCGGCGTAAAAAAGTCCTCGCATCGTATCGTGTTTTAAACAAAACACAAGTGCCACGGCTTCCATGCACGCAAACCGATAACGCATAATGGTCAAACCGAGGTTCGATTCCCCGTCACTTAAGCATGTTGAGACGACGGACGGCGCAGATTCGGTCGAAGTGGAGAGAGGGCACGAGGGTGTAGTTCGATCTTCGAGCAGGTCGAAGTGGAGAGACGATGCACGACGACGCCTGACAGATAGGCCAGCCCGCACGACACGGGTGCACGGAGGGCTGCTATCGCCACGCAGTTAAGGGTGTCCAATCGATCTTTTTTTTATTTCATTAATCGATAGTTCAGAACACGCGGATTCTAACGATATGTGTCTAAGCCCTCTGGGCCTTCTAGTTTTTGCTCTAGACGCGTTTAAACCTTCGGATTTTGCACTTTTTCATCCAGCAAATCTCAAGAATTTGAATAGGTAGAAAGATGAAACTTTCCAGTACCATAGTACTTTACTATGACTGTATTGTGAATAGTTTTTTATGTCACTGCGAATTCCAGGAAGGCTCCTGGAATCAACTGAAAGTGGCCCGATGTTAGACCTTTTTTTCGCATGGAAGAAGATTGCCTACCAAATTGAAATTATATTCACAACATAGCCTCATCTTTCCTCTACAAGCTGAGATTGATGCCATCTCTCTAGGTCAGCTGCAATTTGAGATTTGCTGGATGAAGTGAGGGCCTTTTTCGAGTTCCAGGCATGAGTAGACAAGGACAGGCTACACCTTCTCTCTCACACGTGGCGGGGTGAGGCGGTGCGAGGTGCGGGGAAGACGTCCCTCCCCCTCCTCCCACCGCTGCAACACTGCGCGACGTCTGCCGGAGCACCGGAGACCAATAAACATTACAATAGGACGGATTTGGCGCGGTCCGTCCTTTTAAACCCGGCTGAAATCAACTTTTGACGTTCAAATTTTTCACATTTGTAACTCACACCAACCTTTTCGCCGCCTCCCGGCAGTGCGATTCCGTTTTTGAATGGAGATCGTACGAGGCTTTAGAGCCGACTTGGGGTTGCCAAAAATCCGGAAAAAGAGCAAAACTGAGCCAATCTCTGTTCCGGGAAGCAGGAGCCAGCTGATGACACCGACATCGACGAGGTTGCAGCGGTGTTGCCACCTTGGCCGGCGGGGAGGAGGAGGTCAGCCTACCCACCCCTCCCACCCCCACTTTTGACTAATAAGCGTGACCATTCCGCGAGTAGGAGAGCGATTGGAGACCCTTAAGGACGAGCCCTACAGCACAGCTGCGACCCCGGCTTCGAGCGCATTCAAGGTCAAGTCCACCTCGCCGAGAGTGGGGAAGGAGCGAGAAGCTCCGAGGGGGAATACGCTGTCGCTGCCAATGCAACACTTCTTTGTTCTTTGTCTCGCCTCGCCACGGCTGACTGGCGTGTCCTGCGCTGCCCCAAGCGACGCTACGCATAGCGGAAGCGGTACCCGAAAAAAAACGGCAAAACATATAAAAAGCGTGATTTTTTGTAGGCTTCTTGTTTAGGTCATAATGGTCATTTTGAGCCGCAGCACACTCATGTCGGACCCAGAGGAGCTGAGCAGCGTTCAATTTTCTGTTCAAAGTGTTCAAAATGCTCTAAAACTTATTATTATCGCGCACAGATGATCTAGGTGTCATTTCCGCACAGTTTGACGACGACAAATTGAGTGGAACACATCGTATATCCGTACGACCCGCCATTTTCACCCCATGAGCCGCCATTTTGAAAATAAGGGCCTAAATGTAACTTTTTTAAAACTTGACCAAATATGTCAATCGGGGTGTTTTTCTTGGGTGTAATGACGGCGCTGATGTTGAAAATGACAGTTAAAATATTGTAAACTGTAGGGCTGACCAGCTTGTAACGTTCAGTGTTTTGTTCAAAGTGTTCAAAATGTTCGAAAACTAATTATTATCGCCGAGAGGTGATCTAGGTGTCGTTCCAGCACAATTTGACGCCGACAAATTGAATGGAACACATCGTATATCCGTACGACTCGCTTTTTTCGCCCCTGGGCCACCATTTTGAAAATAAGGGCCTAAATGTAACTTTTTTTAAAACTTGAGCAAATATGTCAAACGGGGTGTTGTTCCTGGGTGTAATGACGGCGCTGATGTTGAAAATGACGGTTAAAATATTGTTGACAGTAGGGCTGACCAGCTAGTAACGTTTAGTGTTTTGTTCAAAGTGTTCAAAAACTAATTATTATCGCCGAGAGGTGATCTAGGTGTCGTTTCTGCACAATTTGACGACGGAAAATTAAATGGAACAGACCCCATATCCGTACGACCCACTATTTAGGCCTCTTGAGCCGACATTTTCAAAACATAGGCTTTAATTTATTTTTCTTGAACTTTTTTAATTATGTCGAACGGGATGTCATATCTGGCAAACGCCGATTGCTAAAAACAACACTTAAAACAGTGTCAAATCTTTGGGTGATCCGCTCAGTGCATGCAGCTCATTTGAACTAGCTATTGTTAACACTTTTTGATCGAAACAAATTGCGGTTGGTTGTGAAAATGTAATGGGTATGCGTCTTATTTCGAGAAGTTAGCCCCACCCTGCATGCCATTAAGATGTTTTCACCTTGCTCTGTAATTTATTTCACATGTTTCAATTCCGATGAAAAAAACACGTAACACCATGTACACATTGACATACGTAAGTTTAAAGTTTTAAAACAAAACCTATAAGTCAGACACACAAACATTACTTGAATTTTAGAAACACAAACGTGACATGGATGCTAGAAACACAAACGCTACATGAGTGTCAGAAACTCACACATCACACAAACGTTAGAACACATAAATGTAGAAGAAAAAAACACTTTAAAATGGGTTTGAACGTAATGCAGATTGTCGTCTACATCTTCATCGGTAAGTATTGTTGGATTTTCTTTCCTGTTAATGAAATAATTTGTGTATTTAATGATTGCATCTTACTGTTTTTTATCTAACTGGTCACTTAAATTTATTTGAACTTACGGCACATTCATGCAATCCCCCTTGCACATTTACCACTGGGCCAACGCAAGGCACGGGCATAAAAGCCTTCACAGTATGTGATCAGGTTTCATTCCTTGCCACAAAAGGCAAGAAACCTGGAATGAATACATGGAAGAATGAATTTGCTCAGGCATTTTAGCGACTTGCCACCCCTGATTCTTGCCCGTCAGACGACGAAGTAATGGCAAAGCTGGAACTATTTGTAGTAAAACTGTATGGCGCCCAGAGCCAGTGCACGGAGTTAAATGCTTCCCGGAGGGATATGTTCGCCACAAAGCTAAGGCACCCTAACATGTTTACACCAACATCTGCATGAATGTACCGTGAGTTCAGATAAATTTACGTCCTCTGTCAGATAAAAAAACAGTAAGATGCAATAATATGAAAATACACAAATAATTTTATTTACAGGAAAGAAAATGCAACAATACTTACCGGTGAAGAAGAAGATGTAGACGAAGATCTGTATTAAGTTCAAACCAATTTTAAAAAATAATACATATATGTTCTAACGTTTGTGTAATGCGTGTGTTTCTAGCATTGATGTAATACCGTATCGGTATTGTTGTAAAACTTTGAACATACGTATGTCAATGTGAACATAGTGGTAAGTTTTTTTATTCATTGAAAATGAATTGAAATATGTGAAATATATTACAGAGCAGGGTGAATACATAATTACGGCGTGCAGGGTGGGGCTCACTTCTCAAAAAACGCATCCTCATTACATTTTCACCACTAACAGCGGTTTCTTTCGATCAAAAAGTGTTAACTGTGGTTAGTTCAAATGAGCTGTATGCATTGAGCGGATCACCCAAAGATTTTACACTGTTTACGTGTCATTTTCAGCATCAGCGTTTGCCAGAAGTGACATAATTGTTTGACATAATTGTGCAGGTTCAAAATAAATTAAATTGAAGCCCATATTTTAAAAAAGGCGGCTCAAGGGGCCTAAATGGTGGATCGTAGGGATACGGGGTGTGTTCCATTGAGTTTATCGTCATCGAATTGTGCAGGAACGACACCTAGATCATCTCTGGGCGATAATAATTAGTTTTTGAACACTTTGAACAAAACATTGAACGTTACTAGCTGGTCAGCCTTACAGTTAACAATATTTTAACCGTCATTTTCAACATCAGCGCCATCATTACACGCAGGAAAAACACCCCGTTTGACATATTTGCTCAAGTTTCAAAAAAAGTTACATTTAGGCCCTTATTTTCAAAATGGCGGCTCAAGGGGCGTAAATGGTGGGTCGTACGGATAGAGGGTGTGTTCCATCCGATTTGTCGTCGTCAAATTGTGCGGAAAGGACACCTAGACCATCTGTGGGCGATAATAATTAGTTTTAGAACATTTTGAACACTTTTAACAAATTATTGAACATATCTCGGCTCTTATGCGTGCTAGGTGAGTGTGCTGCGGCTCAAATTAAAGCTTAGGACCTAAAGACTCTCTCTGCAAAAATTCACGCTTTTTATATGTTATGCCGTTTTTTTCTAGAATTTGCTGTGTACCGCTCCCGCTAGCAGGCGTCTCGTTTCATCCTTCTCGCACCCATTGTGGCAAACGCACACAAACGCGCGCGGACACACGTCTCGGCTACAAGGAGCACATGCGTTAAAACACCGTCACAAAGGACATAGTCAACAGACACGCACGTGGGCTACGGAGGCAATGTAAAAACCACTTAAAAGGCGAGATTGATTGTGGCTGAAGCTCAGAAAACGAATAACTCTGATTAAATAAAATAAGTAATAGGGCATTCCCTGCGACCTACCGCGTCCCCGTCGACCCCCACCAGCCTCACGGCCCGCCGACGTGGCCTCCAGAGTACCTGGAGGTACATTTCTGCCGGCGGACGGCCTACCTCGATGTGAGGCTCCTCATCCTACAACAAGTGCACGCACCTTCATCACAAGCAGTGCAACACGACAAGACATGCCGTGGCGAGACGTAAGGCACACCGATACACACGCGCGCACACCCTCGCCCAGACACGTGAAGACACACACTCACGACCGGCGGTTTCTAGAACCACCGCACAGCGGCATAGCCAAAAAGCACCAGACAACTGGGCTAAGCACACGGGCTAGAAGAACGTAACTGCTACACGCGGGCCACAGCGATACAAGCGCGGTGCAAGACAAAGGACGCAATGCTGACGCGTCACGGCCGAATAGAATTACGCCGCTATTTATAACAGCCCTACACTCCACCCTGTACTTACCTCGTCATCAGAGATGTACAGGGCTCCTGACACATCTAGAGACAACGACAAATCACTCATGCTTGTGCTGAGCTCGAGATCAGCGACGAGCTGCTGCATGGGGTCCATCCTGACACTCTGAAAGCTCAACAACGTCTGAGGCGCTGACGGCTCTCGCTGCCTCACTTCGCTCCTCGCGAACCCTCCCCTCACCCCTCACCTTGCAGAGCCTGGCGGTGGCGGCCACGGAGGATCGGTGGAGGGAGGGAAGGGAAGGACTCGGCTCACACTGTTGCCACAACGCCTCCCCGTCCACAAAGGCTCGGCTCGGCCCGGAGTAGAAAGTGTTGCCTACCCGGCAGGCGTTTCGTAGCGAGAATTCGAACCCGGCGGGGAATGAGAATTTTGTGATTGTCAAGTTGGTAACAGGACGGCAGGAACAAAATGTCGGATTGGTTCGCTGGCACGAACTTAATCCGAATTTCAGTCCTGCCATCTACACTTAGGTTACGCCCCCCACCACCAAGGGAAGGGGAGAGGGAGAAAGAAAGGTATTCACAAAATGTCAGATTGCGTTCGCTGGCACGAACATAATCTGAATTTCATAAAAACCTTCCTTAAGGAACCCCCACAAGAAAGGGGGAGGGGGGACAGGGAGGCGCGCTCAAAACAGCAGGTCCCTCAAAACAGCAGCTCGGCATAATCGTGGGGGCCTGCTGTTCGTGAGCACCGCACGAGAACCTAACCTAACCCAGCCTAACCTAACCTAGTCGAGCTTAAGCCAACCTAGCCTACTGACCTGCTGTTTTGGTGCTCTACCAACCTGCTGTTTTGAGGGACCTGCTGTTTTGACGGACCTGCTGTTTTGCTGCGATCCCGGGACAGGCCAGGTTGGGTTACACGCCGAAAAGAGGAGGGTAACAATGGGGCACGGGTCACCTGGGGACACGGGTTAGGTTAGGCTTAGGTTGGGTTACACGCCGAAAAGAGGAAGAGGAGGGTGACAATGGGGCACGGGTCACCTGGGGACAGAGTGACAATCGGGCACCAAGATGGCGGCGGGTGACAATCGGGCACCTATACTACTCGTACGATTTCTAGAGAACGGTTCATAAGAGAGGGCTCAAATTCGGACCACAATCTTCTTGCATCATACCGGAGTCAACCTCACCTCGTGGGCACCGTATAAAATATAGTTTCTAAAATAATTTTTACAACTGGTCTTAGATTTTATAAAATAATTAACAACGCAATTAGTTCATAGTTCATATTTCGATAGGACAGTGAGAGATACGAACTTTTTCATGTGAATAGACCCTCAGTTAATCGTCCACGTTAGGCACACTTCTTGACCACCAAATACCAAAATAACAAAATGTGAAATACGGCGACGTTTGAGGTTATGTTTACTCCCCGCATTTCTGAATTTGTTATTTTGATATTTGGTGTTCAATATTCTCGAAAATGAGAACTATAGCTACAAAAACAGATATATTACGTGATTTATCTTCAATTGTAGACGGTATTCCGAGAATTTTTATCAAGTATTCCCAGGTATTCGTAATGAGAATATATTCTTGGTACGGTAATTTTAGAAGTTGCAGACAGACCCTTGTCCCCCTGTCGTACCGAGGTGCCGGTGGAGCGCAGCGGAACTGCACTGAGAGGTATGATTAATACAGAGCCTCGAAGTGCCGCATTTCCGCCGCAATCAAACGGTTTTAAAAAATATAATGAACCACTCTGACACGATATTTCGGTATGAAAACGCTTATTTGATCGTTTTGACGATTTTCGCAACGGGTCGTTCTGAAACGCTTCTAGAAGGCGGCCATCCTCGGACCCGAGGCCGGCCGAATCCAGGCGGCGAAGCGAAAAGCGCGCGGGATTCGAAGAAGGACAGCACTGACCGAAGTGAAACTTTTAGCGGCCATACATTCAACCTTCCTCTTTCGAACGGTATCTCGGTTTTTCCGGAATTTTGAGTTAAGAGAAAATGGGCTGCATATTACGGCATGTAGCTGATGGTAACGAGTACGTCTGCTGGCGGGGTCTTCTAGTGAGAATTCAGGCGAGGGCCGAAGGCTCCCGCAAACGCCGCCGGGAGGCAAGCTGGCCAAGGCCCCATGCAAGGGTATGCAACTTCGGTATTCTTGGTACGCCCTCCAAGTATTCCCGTGGTATTCTCATGGAATTCTCAGGAATAGTATTCGCAATATTCTCGAAAATGAGAACTATAGCTACAAAAACAGATAAATTACGTGATTTATCTTCAAATGTAGACGGTATTCCGAGAATTTTTATCAAGTATTCCCAAGTATTCGTAATGAGAATATATTCTTGGTACGGTAATTTCAGAAGTTGCAGACAGACCCTTGCCCCCCTGTCGTACCGAGGTGCCGGTAGAGCGCAGCGGAACTGCACTGAGAGATATGATTAATACAGAGCATCGAAGTGTGTTCTATACGTGCCGCATTTCCGCTGCAATCACTCACCCCAGAACTTTGGACCGGCTGACCAGAAACTTTGATTTTGATGCTGATGCGGCACGGATAGAACATTCTTCGATGCCCACACCCAGAATTTTGATTCTCAGTTCAAACCACTTTTCTCAGTGTGGCACCGAGGTTAGACGGAGGGAAAGGCGAGCTTGTTTAACGTAGAATCAAAATCACGTACGGTGGCAACAATTTTCGATTTGTATTGCATTTTTGAGTAAATGAAAATAGTTCTGTTTTTGTTTTGTGAGGTTAGGGTTGGCCGCCGCTGTCGAGGGAGAGGCCGTACAGTTGCACAAGACGGGTTAACGATTTTAATCGTAACGTTAATCGTAACGAATACATCTGCTGTCGGGAACTTATTCTAGGCAGACTTGAGACGGGGGGCTGGAGGCCCCCGCAAACGCCGCCCGCAGGCCAAGCTGGCCAGGTCCCCCTGTCGAACCGAGGTGCCGGTGGAGCGCAGCGCAGCTGGCACCGAAGTTTGACGGAGGGACGGGCCAGCTTGTTGTCTCTATAGTGCCTGGTGTCCGTAGCACGAGGATGGCCTTGACTCATTACTGTGTACACGTATACACTCTTCAAAATACATACTATTTTGTCCGGCTCTAATCGAGCACCACGGTCGAGGGCAGACGTGGGCTGGGATCTTATTGACACGGCGTGGCGTTGTCTGTGCAGAGTGAGTCAAGTGGGTGCCTCTTGTGGCTCGGATGCTCAGTTGCTCTCGGACCGCCGACCGCCAGACCAACTTTTGCGAGTACCATAAGAAGAGGAATGCTGAGCTGAAGGTACTTTTAAAGTGACTGCTTGCATTAAAATCACTGGGCAATTGAAGGCTTACGGAGAAAGTAAGGAATTAATTTAATTTGCTGTTTTACGTTGATAATGCTCCAACGAGGAATGGCGTGTATGTGTAGTCAGCTAAAAGCTTTTAAACAGATAATTCTGTGTTGACATTATTCGAATTAAAACCTTTCATAATGTGCTTTTCTCTTCCGGCTGTGCAGAAACGACGGACCGACAATGGCTGTGGTGTCCCTGCTGCTGGCCGGGCTGGCCGTCCTGTTCGCCTTCCTGTGGGTCTACATCTCGTGGAACTTCAACTACTGGTCAAAGCGGGGTATCCCTTCTGCCAATGCCCTGTCACTGTTCGGCGACCGCGGTGGCGGCCTGCCCTTCGGCAAGCCCTTCTGGGCGAACCTGGGTCCTATCTACCGCAAGTACAAGCCACTTGGCCACCGGTACGCTGGATTCTTCCAGGCGCGCCGCCCCATCCTCGTCGTCCTGGACCCCGAGCTGGCCAAAACGGTCCTCACCAAAGAGTTCAGTAGTTTCCAGGGCCGCGGGCAGCCATTTGACGAGGAGGGCGACCCACTGAGCGTTAACCTGGTCAACCTGGTGGGCCCGCGCTGGAAGAACCTGCGCTCGAAGCTCAGCCCCGTGTTCACGTCCGGCAAGCTGAAGCTCATGTTCCCCTTGATGAGGGACGTCAGCGATCGCCTGGACGTGAGGATGCGCGAGCTGCGCGATGCCGAGGGCGCCGGCGGTGAGTTGGAGATGCGTGACCTCCTGTTTCGCTACGCCACGGACGCCATCGGCTCGGTCGCCTTCGGCATCAAGTGCGATTCACTGGCGGGCGCAAAGGACGAGTTCTACGACATGTCACGCGAGATGTTCAACCGAAACCTTCTGTTCATCCTCCGCTTCTTCCTCGCGTCCATCCACCCCGCGTTCGTCAAGCTCCTACCATTTAAGAGCGTCTTCCGCAAGACGACCAGCTTCTTCATCACGCTTATGAGGAAGACGGTGGAGTTCCGCACGCGCAACAAGGTGGACCGCGACGACCTGGTCAAGCTCATGATGCAGCTGCGCGAGACGGACCGCCACGAGACAGACCGAGTGAACCACGTCGAGTTCAACGAGACGACTATGGCCGGGACGGCCTTCGTGTTCTTCATCGCGGGCCTAGACTCCGTCGCCAACACGGTAGGCTTTGCGTTGCATCACCTGGCGCTCGACCCCGACTGGCAGCAGCGCGTCGCCGACGAGGTGCACGTCTGCAAAGCCCGCCACGGCGGCGCTATCACCTACGAGGCGGTGCGCGAGATGGAACTCGTGGACCGTGTCATCCTAGAGATCCTGCGCATGTACGGCCCGGGCACTGTTCTCACCAGGGAGCCAGACAGCATCTTTAAGGTAGGGCTGCGGGCTGTGTCGGTGCCATGCTAAACAATAAGAAATTAAACCAGAACGTTCTGAGAGGCGAAAACATTTCACTCCCAAAAACGACAGCAACTAAGCAAGTTTTTAATATTTTGTTTTATGTGGTCTGGATATGATCTTGTTTTATTAACCTGCGCTAACTCTCATAAGAAATGTACGTATGAAAGGCATTTGTGTGCATTAGGGCGTAGAGAACGTCAATTGCTGTGGATACCACACACTCACTGCACGTTTCCAATTGGCACGTAAATATGTATCCAGTGCAGGGAACAAACGAGACAGCCATGTAGAACGCTTTAGCGTTCTAGGACAGACTCGTTCTTTGAGATTTAAGGAAAAGTAAGGTTTTTAAGATGTTCTTAACTCAATGTATTTGGTTCTAATATTTTCAAACAATTTTAGCGATTTTTTGTGATTTTTTTAAAGTCTTTTATCACATTTTAACTGGATTTAGCCCTTGATATATTGCTCTGAGCTCTGCAGTGTACGCAAAAACTGGTTGTAGGCTTCGGGCGACGGCTGGTCCCAAGCCAAACTCCCACCGATCTGCAGTCTCTAAAAACGAGTATTTTTTATTTTATTATTTTCAGAAATCTGGCATTTCACCTTTAACACTAAATCAAAAACCCCAACAAAAACGCCCTCTAAACAGAATCCCTCCATTACGTATTTTTCGAGAAGAATATGGGTCTTGACTGCCAGGACGAGCGCAAATAACTCGTTCTTTTTTGCTTCTACGTCGCAGAAGTTGTAGAGGAAACAGAACGAATAACAAAAGCACAAAACGATATATTGCACAAAAACTGTGCTTTAAGTGCATTAATACCCATTTTTGGACGTGCAGTACATCCTGATTTGTGAAGATTTCAGAATATGTTTCTCTCAGGCAACACAGTCTACACGAAACGAGTTTTCTTTTTAACGTGTGCGTGCCTACCTTCTGTTGCCAGTTGCCGGACTCGGACGTGGTCATCGATAAGACGGCCATGGTGTGGATCCCCGTGTACGAGATGATGCACGACCCGCAGTACTTCCCGGACCCAGAACGCTTTGACCCCGACCGCTTCACGGAGGAGGCCAAGCGGACGCGGCACTCGTATGTGTTCTTGCCGTTCGGCGAGGGCCCCCGCTTCTGCATCGCTGAGCGCTTTGCCATGCTGCAGATGAAGATGTGTCTGGCAAGTCTCATCGACAAGCATGTCTTCAGCGTCGGTAAGAAGACTGACCCAGTTCTCGCACTCGACCCGTCCAAGTTCGCGCCCACCCCTAAGGATGGCTTCTGGCTGAAAACCCAGGCAAGGACCGCAGCCTGACAAGGGATTCCCAAACAGGTCCGGTAGCCCGGGTAAAACGGGTTGTATATGGATTGTATACACAATGTATATAATTGTATACATGTGTATACACTTCATATACTATCGTAGATGGACCATACAGTACCATATATGAATTGTATATCTGGTTGTATACAACTGTATATGGCGCTGTATGTAACCGTATATGGGTCCATATATGGTTTCGACATCAAAGTGATCCATATACGTGTTGTATACGGTTCGCATATTGGTCGTATATGGTTATATACAATTGTATACACAGTTGTATATGAATGTATACAAATTTATGTACAATTCATATAAAAAGTCATACGGACCGTATATAATTCCATATAATCCATATATAGAACGTATACGGCCCCATATACATGACATATACAACTCGTTTTACCCGGGAGGCCACGGGTATACCACTCCCTAAAATTGTGTACAAGTGAGTGTGAATGTGGGAGATTGCATTCGAATGTAAAGAGTGCGAGGGAATGCGAGAGTTCAAGGCGAATGGAGATCGCGAGAAGAATCAGGGGATGGTAACGATGTGATGACTGGTGAAGCGATGCTGGCCGCACCCGTTCTTTTCTAATTGTTCAAATTCCAGTGCATTTCTACTCCATATCTTTGTACAATCTGAAGGCATGGCCTATTTAGGGTGTACTGGGACACATGGCATCATTTAAAATTGTCAGCGTTCAACGTTCTGCCTCACAAACCTACTAGATAATCGCCAAAGAATAGGGCAGGGCAAAATTATCGAAATCGAACGTTTGTGTGTTCCCCAGCGCCGACAATTAGCTTAGTACACCGCCTAAGTACTATAGTTAAAAGTAAAACAAGCACTGCAACTGTGCATCGTCTGGTTTGGACATGCTAAGGAAAGGCGATGGACACATTTCGACCCATATGCAGGCGGCATATGCAGGCGGCCAGCATTGCCTCAGGCCATCCCTACTGTGTTGCCAGCCCCTGGAAGAATGCACGGATTGTGAAGGGAGTATGAAGAGTGTGGAGGAATGTACGGAGTTTACGAAGAGCTTAAAGAGTGTGCACAGAATGTGAAATTGCAAAATTTTATCGCAATGGAGAACGTCTCGTCCACTTATGGTCTTACGCCTAGCCTGCAGGCAGGCAGGCCGAGTAGGGTGCGGAAAGAATAGGAACCCACTTGACGTGCGTGCGCGATGTGTAGATCACGTCCATTGAATGCGTCCGAATTTCCCTATTTGAAACCGCACACGGCGAAGACGAGCGCCTGCGCGAGGTAGGGTAGGCCAGCCCGCACGACACGCATGCGTGCTGAAGTTGAGGTTGCCTACCTAACAGGCGCCGTGTGCGGTCAGACGGACGGAGTTAAGTTTGCTCATGAGACAATTTTATTATTAGAATCCAAGTCGCGCTGACGGAGTCCGGCTGGTCTCTCCTCTGGAGTTCCGACCCCACGTGTCGCCCCTACTCCTTTTTAGCCCGTCCCGACACGTTTCTTTAGAAACGGCAAGAGCCAGGCTCATAGTCTGATGCCGCATGTTTGTTCGGGCGGAAGTGTGTACGCCTACTTATCGTTGACAGAAAAACTTTAAATCACATACGGCGGCAACAATTTTCAATTTGTGTCGCATTTTTGAGAAATGAAAATATGTCTGTTTTTGTTTTTTGAGGTTAGGGTTGGCCGCCGCGCGCACACGGACGGGCTCAGGTTCACGATTTTAATCGTGACGAATACATGTGCTGTCGGGCACTTCTAGGGAGACTTGAGGCGGGGGGCCGAAGGCCCCCGCAAACGCCGCCGACAGGCCAAGTCCCCCTGTCGAACCGAGGTGCCGGTGGAGCGCAGCGGAACTGGCACCGAGGTTTGACGGAAGGGACGGGCCAGCTTGTTATTTTTCTCTGCCAGGTACAGGTCGTCAAGAATAGACTAGATGGATGCAGTTTGATTGTAACCAAATAAGAAACTCTCAGTCTAATTATCCATTGCTAATGGTATAGGCTTCTCATTATTTATTATACCCTCACCCTTGAAGCCAATTTTATAAGTTTGATGTTTCAGTTTGAATAGAACTTAGAATAAAAGAGGATAATAAAAAGGGTGTCAGTTGTCAGTTACCTGTCACCTGTCAGTTACTTTGAATGAAATTCAGAGATGCAATACATTTTGGAATTTTGATGAAGTGGGAATTAAGGGAGAGGCACAAATTGATTGTATCATATTGTGGAAATTTATTTATCTGTTAAAAAGTCATGAAATAAAAAATAAAAGCCACAACTCTCAATGGTGAATTTTCCAGCGTTTATAATGCCTTTCTCTACATAAACACTGAAACAGATCCAAAAGATAGCACCAGGGAGCAGTTGACCTCTATCTTGTTATCGGCAATAGATAAGAAATCTTCACTAGCCCTAGCTGCAAATAACCATGTAAGTATCTTATACTGCTAACATTTCAATATCATTCTTGCCCTATTGAGTTTGTTTCCTTTCTCTTCCTGTTAACAGGTGTACCTAGGCAACAAAGGAGCCATCAAAAAAGTTCATGGGAGAAGCTCGCTTCATCACATCAAAAATTGACACTGCAGGTGCACAATTTGACCGAGGCAATGTGCGGCTGGACTAAATGTGCCAACATGAGCCTGTCAGGTCGTGCCAGCCCCAAAACTCCTGACGCCAAAGTTAAGAGTGCAGCGCCTGCAGGGCAGACTGAGGTGGTTTCAGGCAATGCATTTTTAATTTTGTGTCAGTTACTCAAATGAGAATATTTCAAAAGCATTCTCTAACACACATACCATTTTGTTTTATTTCAGTATTTGTTCACGCAAAGCTGCTTCAGTCTGGGCACCCTCAGAATAACATTCTGGCAGACACTGTGGAAAAAATTATTAAAGACGCCTTGCGCACCAAATTTCAGAATTCAGCTGTAAGTTCGATATTCTTTCTGAAATTCAAAATTAATTTCATGCGTACTTATGTTTTACTTAATTGCAATTGCTTCCCCAGAAAAAATTGAAGAATGAGCAACAGAGGGCTTCGGCAGAAGCAGACAGTTAAGCAGCTATGAGCAACTCTGTATTTGTTGAAATTAAATTTCATCCATTGGAATTTCAATCTGTTGGAAGTATTTATTGATCTGACTTTTAACATCCTTTTAAAGAATCGTGTTACTATGAGATCACTTTCAGCAGCATATATCTGCAGATCCAACTTTCTTGTAAACCATTGTCTTCTTTTTAGACGTATTTTAGAGATTCGGTTTTACTGATTAATGAGCTGGTCTGCTAAAATTGTGGTGCCATGGTTATGATTTACCATGGCATGCAACTTTTTTCCATGGGCCTCGATTTACCATAGCCACCCGCATGCCCTTCTTTATGGCCTGCTCCTCACCATGGCCTGGTCCCTGCCATGGCCTCTTTTTAACTATGGCCTGTTTTTACCATGCGGCCACTTTTTAACCATGGCCTCGAATAATCCATGACTATAATACCATGGAGTGCTGCCATGGCTGTCGTTACCATAGAAACCATGGGGACCAATGGAAGGCCATGGGCGGCGACTTACCATGGGTGGCTCCATGGTACTTTTAGTCTCGGTACGTGTACGAAATGAGAATCGTAGGCATGCGAAAGCGATATGAATCCTGTTAGTTGTATGTCACTTGAAGACAGTCAGTTGCTGATGTTACTGCTTCCTGTAATAAGACAAGGCAATTATTAATTGGGTTGCAAATTCGCCTACGTTATGAGGCATTTTCAACGAGGCTCTAAGATGCAAATATTCTTGTTCCACTTCTTTCTGTGAGCCTCGTTTGAAATACATACTATCTTTGCCTCATGGCACATTCTATAAGCGTTTTTTTGTTCATTTGAAACCAGTGTTAATAACAGTTCAAAGTAATCTCTCCTCCCCCCGATCTTAAAGTATCCAAAACGGTAGCGGAAAATTTACACGTAAAAGGCCGGTTCGTAATACAACACTAAGTAAAGTAAAATGATACGGTGCTGATTGCCATTTATGTGCTATTGACTTGTAAAAATTATTTGAAAAGATGTTATTTCGAATTTTTGTGTTTTAGGCTAAGGATTTTTCAAACGTCGGATGAACCGTTTTCAAAACAAAAGGCGAATTTCACCTGGGCCCCACCTTTATCGTTTCTGAAACATTCTATTTCATATGGCAAGACATATTCACTGAAAACTGCCGAGTCCTAAACAAATTGAAGGAAGGTTTTTGATTTTATAGATGTCGCATCTTTTTACATTTTAACAGCTATGAGGAGTGCACACATAGCGTTGGAAAACGGGTGAGTTTCGTATGCACAGTTGTGTTGTCTTCTCCGGTCGTCCGATAGCTGGGGGCTGGGGCGGCGATGCATCTGATGAGACTCACTGTCCGTATCAACCAAGCGCAGCGCTATCATCCAAGTGTCACGTGTCTGCACTCACCGTCGTTGGCCTTGCCAGCCGTATCTCCCAGCCGCTCTTGGGAACCTGGTTTGCTTGGGTTCCTATCTGCGGTGTGCCTGGCCTTGGCAACGCCAGGGTCGTTCCAGGACTGGACCTCAGCTGTGCCCCATACGCACCAAACAAGGTTGAACACGAAGTACATGGCTGCCGTTAGATAGAAGACATTGCTCCAGCCTGGCATTGGGTCCTAAAACAGAAAGCATCGCGTTTCTGGCTTTGTCGCTATTCAAGTGAACACCACTCTTGGATCATCGTCGGATGTCGTGAAGAGAGGGCACGGCCGTCCGCCCTCCTGCACCCAATTAAAATCTTAGGTTTAGAAATTTTCCGTATCCTGTGAATCGCGAAAACCCGAGGGTCCTTAGCAATTTTTTCTGGACACTTAATGCGCCCCTGTACTTCCTTTTATGCCAGTTCCGACACTTTCTTTATTAACGGACAGGAGCCCGGGCGTATGGTCAGGGGGAAGCAACCACGTGCGAGGGCCTGGTTCCATGCGGTAGCGCTCTAATATATTCAAATTATCTTCAAAACTGATGATCCGATTTGCTCCGGGTTGGTTTCATTCGATAGAGGAGTACGTTTTACATTCGGTAGGATACTTGTGTATCTAGTTAACTCATATTTACTGCGTAAAATGGTCGATACTTCGTGCCAAATGGCAAATCTCTGTGAAAACGCAGAATCGTAGACAAGATTTGCGACCCTTATAACTCAGGAAGGACAAGTGAAAATTCATATATCGATGCATTTTAGCAACTTCCAAGGCATAACCTGTGCTAATATCTCAATTGCAGGTCTAAAGCATTCAGCTGGCCTCTGTTATAATAGGAACTATTTGCGTAAAATTTCAGCTCGCTACCGCATGGAACCAGTCGCTTTGACGCTGTTGCCACCCCCTGGTATGGTCCTAATGCCGACTTTTCGTTCGGGCGGACGAGTATCGTTTACAGAAAAGCTTCAAGTTTTGATGATGAACTCCATTCCCAACGTAGAATAACGTTCGGTGGCAACAATTTTCGTTTTGTATCGCATATCTGAGTAATGGAAATATTTGTTTTTGATTTTTGAGGTTAGGTTGGCCGCCGCGGCGAAGACAAGTGCCCCAACGGTGGATCACTGTGTTTGCAGCGCGCACAGCAACAAGCGGTGGGCCGGGGCGGGGCTCAGGTCAACCATTTTAATCGTAACAAATACGTCTGCTATCGGGCATTTTTTGGAGACAACAGGAGGGAGGCTAAAGGTCCCCGCAAACGCCGCCGGCAGGCTCAGCTGGCGACGCTCCCTGTCGAACCGAAGTGGGGGCGGAGCGCAGCGGAATTGGCTTCGAGGTGCGGAGGTTGCGAGGGACGGACCCCCTTGTTATAGGATTTTTCCGAAATCAAATAGGTTCCGCACGGGAGTTGTTTAGGTAAGTTGTTTGAGGCCCCGGAGTCTGGTCGCGGTGGTGCTAACAAACACGAAATACTACCTTCATATAATCCTTCATAATATTTTCGAATTGGAAAATACTGATCTGTTACTAACTAAAACGCAAGACAAAGATTGGAATTGTACCCGACTACCGAAGCATGTCTGCATGTTCGTGGGCGTCTTCAAATGACCGTACTTCACGCTACTGTCAAACACATTACCTGACCTAAGCATATCCAAAAGCGTATTTAAATGTAAAGTGCTTTGTGAAGGATAGACTATCCTTGTGGATGTAAAGGAAAGGTAACAGGTACAAGGTAAAAGCCTCATTTTCGGAGTTGTTGTCTACCTTCTAGGTGATATTCAGGAACCTTAGAGTTTGCCTCTCCCTCTCGTATCTCGTAACCGTGCTAATAATAGCTGGTTTCATTTGTGCTTTGCTCACGCTGAGGTCTACGAAGAAGGCCTCTGCGTATGGGGCGAAGGCTCCGACGAAGGAGCCGAGGGTGTTGCCGGCAGCAAAGGTGAGTCCGCTGAAGTTGGGCGAGATGTCCACGAAGGAGATGGCGCAGCCGGCGTAGCAGGAGCTGACGACGCCGCCTGCCACGGCCAGCAGCGCCACGGCCAGTGGAGGGTTCTGTGGGCCCAGCGCGGCAATCAAGAGGAACAGCACACCCCCGCCGCACTCCCCTAAGGCACGTGCCGGACAGAGTTCACAACCTAATTTAGGCGCTATCGCTGAAATTGCATGGGTTCGACTTTGAAGCATGAATTACGAAATGCATTACTATTAAAACCGTCGCTCAGGAATCTGTGACTTAACACTCGGAAGGCATAAGCCAGACCACGTCTTGACGTAACAGGCTTCGCTCACCGCAAGGCACTGTTCCTCCCAGGGGCGTAATTAGGGGAGGGGCCGTAGAGCTTTACCCGTGAAGGTCAACAACCTGTAGAGCATTGCCCCTCCCTTTCTCGGTTACTTAATCCATATATTTATCCTTTATCATATGACTCGAACTACAACTCTGTAGCTTTTCTCAGAGTACCCCCCGTTCAGTGATATAAACGCTAATTTTAAAATTAATCGCGCTAACGCTAAACCCCAACACGACCGTTTAGCGTAGCGTGCTGACGCTAAAGCTGAGGAAAACGTTAAATAACGCCAAATTAGCGGCGATAAAGCGAACTTTTTTTATGTTAATCCCCTATAGTCTGCTGCATTATTGTTGTAACAATACCCACACTCAAAGGGAGACTTGCAGATATTATTTACACATTTTTAAGGGATATTTAAGAAAAAAATTACCGCAATACGTGATGTGTCAAAGAACCTTGCTATTGAAGCCATTGAAAGAAACAGAACAGTTACTCCAGTTAGCGTAGCGCGCTGACGCTCAAAGAAAAAAACTAGCGGGCAACGCTATCGCTAAATCAGCGACAGCGGCGTAGCACCGCTAATCGCTAAATTAGCGTTAACAACCCTGCCCCCGTTTGCGTTCTCGGTCGGACCCAAAAGTTACGAGGGCTGACAACTAACTCCCTGATTTGGCTCACGAAACCGTAATTACTGAAGTTCCGGTACGGGTTTTGAGCGACAGAACCTGCGGACTAGGGTGACGCGAATACCCACTTTTTTGGAAATCGATATCGGCTCATGGTGGGAAACGTGATGCGTGGTGAGAGTATTAACAGTGCAAAAGCGTTTTTTGATCGGACTTCATCTTCCGTCTCCGCACGGGCCTCAAAGTTTCGAAAAAGCAGTAAGATATGCCTGAAATAGGCAACCCGCAATACATCCGCGAGGACGTCCCCGCGGGTCGGAGTCGACACCAAAGGCAAGTATTATCATCGCACAACATGCAACAACCACCCAAAACTACTCCAGGCCTGTCATTGACAGCCAAAAATCAGCTAAAAATAGTTAAAAACCACTATTTTTACTAAACTTTTATTTTTTTATGAAAGGACGACCGGAAACATTCGGATGGATCCTAATATGCCTACAGATGACCGGGAAGGTGGGAAAAGGGCGGGGGGGGGGGGGGGGGGGGGGGTCTGTTGCCGAGCCGGCAGGCCAAGCTGGCCAACTGGCCAAGTCCCCCTGTCGAATCGAGTTGCCGGTGGAGCGCAGCTGAACTGGCACCGAGGTTTGACGGAGGGACAGGCCAGCTTGTTTAGTGGAGTACCACCCTACCCAAAGGTCCCCCCGGGAAACTGTGTGCCCAACCACCACAACACCTGACGAAACTCACCAAACAACCACCGAAATCCCTACGGTAAACATTTCTACATACAGGACAGGCCGTAAGGCATGGCACAAACACACAGAACGCCTGCGAAACCGAGATGGTAGAAGCAGAGCAACACAAACTTTCGGTACCCCCAAAAAAGGCCTTTATTATTATAACACAATTCAAACAATAACTTTCTCTAACATTATACAAACCTGATTTTAGTTCAAATCCATACAAATAGTGTATATAACTCTTTTTTTTCACAGTATAACTATTGGCTATTCAACATAATATTATCATAGCAACTATCTTTGTATCAGTTCTCAAAACCACTCTAAACAAAAACTCCTCACCGCGCCGCCTGCCAAAAAAATCAAGTGTCCTCTCTCTCTAAACACAAACTCTTGAGTCCTCAGTAACAACGGAAATAACTTTTCCCTTTCATCCACAGGTTTTATTCTCCTTGTGTAAACTCTATTTGACTAAAAAATTGATCAGAATATTACGCAGCACATACCACCAAGGTGATCATATTGCATTTCCTACATATTATGGCCGCCTATGTAGTGCGATGACTGTGACTGCAGCTTGCATAGAAAGTATACATCCTCCAAATATTTGGACACAGGATGCTATTGACCAATGCATGAAAACAGGCCATTCATTATGTTAAAATTCATACGAAATACAATGACCCCACCAAAGACATGGTTTGTACTCAACAGTAGAAGAATTATTGACAGAAATTTCATTTTTCAACCAACAACTAAGATTTGTACCTCACGCTAATAACAATTTGTATGGAGCTGACACAACTGAATTGGAAGAATTCCCTCAACTGAATAGAAGATGCTTTAACAACCTTGTACAACACCTACATTTGTGGTGCACTAACGTTCATTGAAGAAACAATACGCATCATGCATGTCAATTATGAATATAATGTATTCAACTCTCACATGACAGGTGAAGATGGACTTAGAAATAGTTGAAACGGAAAAGCTGCTTTTTAATGACTTTCAATTCCAAAATAGATGTATTAAATCTTGTAAAATTATCAGCCAACCATGACAAACGGCAACAGACCCCCCCGACCTTCCCTCCCGGTCATCTGTAGGCATATTAGGATCCATCCGAATGTTTTCGGTCGTCCTTTCATAAAATAAGAAATTTAGTGAAAATGGTGGTTTTCAACTACTTTTAGCTGATTTTTGGCTGTCAATGACAGGCCTGGAGTGGTTTTGGGTGGTTGTTGCATGTTGTACGATGATAATACTTGCCTTCAGTGTCGACTCCGACCCGCGGGGACGTCCTCGCGGCTGTATTGCGGGTTGCCTATTTCACCATGAGCCGATATCGATTTCCAAAAAAGTGGGTATTCGCGTCACCCTACTGCGGACTATCGGTTAGTTAAGTTTTGTTTCGTTTAAACTTCACCTCCTTGGTATGCATCGTCTTTGAACGGAATCACTGTTTTTTAGTTTGCAACGTAGGTTGCTAAAAAACAGTAGTTGCTAAAAAACACAATTTTGTGTGACGATCGTCACAACGTTGTAACTTTGTGATGATTGTTACAAAAACTTGCAATGGACGTCACAAAATTTTGTGACGTCCAGCACTGTTTCTTGCAACGTGTCACCGTTGCAAAAGTTTGTGATGAACGTTGCAAACCTAAAAACAGTGATTGCGTTATGCGTAGCAGATGTGGGAAAATCTTGACAAAATCAATCCTGGTCGGTTTCGTAAGCACCGAAATATATATGTGAGAAAAGACACAAGACATTCCACCTCGCGTTTCTAGGTGCCATAGTTATTCAGAATAGTTACATATGAAATAGAAAAAGGCAAAGGTCGTTTTCCGTGGGTATTACCTCGTCAGCAAAAAACAGAAAATTCTCTATTGGTCTGGATAGCACCCCTTCCAAATCCTTCCCGGCTCTCATCGTGCTCACCGATTGTGTTGAAAAGCTTCCTGTTCTTGCTTAGTGACAGCAACTGTCGCGCGTGGATCAGATCGCCCAGCCACCCGAAGAAGAGCGAACATACCATCATCGCCAAGTGCGGTGCAGCAGACACTAGGCCATTCTGTACACAAACCAACGCATCATAATTGAACAAATGCAACCTTTAATAATAATTACCGTGTGCTTTTATACACGTCATATGAGGCGTGAGCCATCTGCGGCCTCATATACATACATATACATACATATACATACATGTACAGGGTGTCCCAAAAATCATGCTTGACAAATTTCTGCTGCCGTTTATTTACGTATGGTCGCACCGAGCGAACCGGGGCACCATTCGATACCCAAAGGCCCCCTCGGGTACCCCCTACACGCATTTGGAAGCTGGAGCCCGTTGGTGAGCCGAGTGGACTTCACCGACCGACTCAAAATCCACTGCATTTGTGTGTTATGCAGGAAATCCCATAAGGCGATGAAAGGCATTTATAATTCCAGCCCAAATTCCTTACTACGGGTCGTATAGGCACAAGAACTCGGGGGGGGGGTCTGTCATTGGGCATCGACTGGTGCACCAGCCTGCACCTTTCCTGTTCTTGTCTATCATTTGACTAACCCACTCGATGCCCACGTCGAGTAGGTTGCTGATGTAGGAGGGCGTACACGCGATCAGGACCCAGTAGCCCCACAGGAAGCCGGTGTACGCGATGAGCAGCGTCAGTAGTGCGGGCGACCGCATAAGGGCGCACCAGGGCACCGGCAGCCGCTGAGTTTCGCCCGCAGAGATGACCTGCGAGCAGGAATGAAAGGAATGGCGAAGGGGACCAGTGTTAGCCACTGCCACTCTACCTCACTACCAGGCAACCCCCGGACCTTCTTAACCGATCTTTCCAGTGGCGGAGTAGGGGGGATATACACACAATCAAAAACTTCGAAGTAATTTTTGAAACTTTGTTAGTTTAACATCTTTAGGAGGAGAGAGTAAACAAGGCCATCACTGGTATATGAGTCATTACTGGTCCCCTTCCTTACCCTAAGGTTGTCACACACGCTGCTTAGGGGTCTTTCAAATACCACGTTTGTCTGTCGTCTGTCTGTCGACAGTCACGCCCCCTCCCCTCTAAAAAAACAAAAAAAACACATTGGTCACGTGGTATTTGAAAGACCCCTACGGGTGTAACGTCATGCGTGCTCTTTATTCCTCGGATTGCCTGCAGTTGTTGTTCACAATTCACTCGCTGTACCGGCTCTGTGTCCGGTGATCAATGGTGTCAGTGGACGTTCACAAACTACGGGACCGATTTGAGGCCCCTTTTTGACCCCCTTCTCCCCCCCCCCCCTCTCGTGACCTGGCTAACCTTACTGGCTAACCATTGAGGAGGATCGTGACCATAGGCTGCCCCCCCCCCCTTTTCCCATCGGTCACGTAGTTTATGAACGTCCCGTGATGTCACTCGCGTTAGGGTTCGCAGGGGATAGGAATAATCATTCCGGGTAGCACTGTAGGCACACACGCAGGCGATCAGACCAACAGTTCACACGCGTCTATGTCTCGAACTCTCGTATCACCTGTGCTCCGGAGCCAGCCGATCGGTACCGCTCAGGAGCGCAATGGCTTCCAAGCGAGTCTTGAAGCCTAATGGTTAGAGTACAAGGACCGTAGGGCCAGAAACTGAAGTACGATACCTGTCGGTCTCATTTTTGGACCCCGTTTTAAAGCCAATCGTTTCTACTGGAATACATGCACCATGGCTTGCAGGAGGCTTGTGGAAGGCTTGGCGAAGCGCTCGCCAAGCGCTTCACCAAGCCTTCCACAAGCCATGCTCACTAGCGCTCGTGAAGCTTTGCTGAAGCCATGTTCGAAGCCTTCCTCAAGCCAGATATTTCGACTGGGGCGTGACCACATGTTGCCTAGTACACAGGCGCAGGTAGGCACAATCTTAACACCTGTGTGTTTGGGCTACTTTTTGCCTTCTATTCTGGCAACACTGCGCACAAGCCGTACTGCACGTGCAGCGCTGGGTCTTTCGCCCATTGAAGTAATGGATGCATCGCGGCTATATTCCGCGATGAGTGGGGGTCGTTACCCCGTAGGTAGTTTGGTGTGCATGGCCGGCCACCTATCAGCGTAGGCATAACGGGCTATAACTCTGTGCATCGGATCATACGCGGTGACAGTAGAAATAACTGGCTAGATAATTAGCAGTGCATATTGTCATAATACGACTTGCAGCTTATCTTTAATAGCTTTACCCTTTTAGCTAGGCTGTGAGTGGAAACTCCCTGGCGGTGGCGCAGGCCACGCGAATGCGCCAGCGAGATGTTCCCGCGCTTTGTCGCTCAGATTTGAATCGGGTTTAACTCCACTGCAGCTATTTCGGAGACATTTCGGCCCTTTTTCTACGTCGGAATCTCGTAGAACTCCTTACAATCCTTACATTTTGTCGCAGTGGCGCCGTAATTCACTGTAAACCAAAGAGCGACCGACATCACTGGTTACGCGAAGGCGTAAACTGCGCCCTCATTAAGATATAGCTCGGAACTCCGCTCTAATAGAGCGTAAAAATATATCAGGTACTGCCGCTGTTAGCTGATTTTTACGCTTGAATTGGGCATAGCGCCTTTTGCGCCCTCTAGGGCGAAGCTTTAGGCAGCAATACGCCTTGGGGTTAACAGTGATACGTCAAGCAGTTTGGGCGCCGTTAAAACACATCGGTGCATTTGGGCGAAAGACGCACCACCAAAAAGAGGACGTCGTAAAAAAACCGCAATTGGCCCAATATGGCAACACATTCTAAAATATCGCCGTTTGGGGCAACGGTTTTTGAACGGTGCCCGATTATATAGAAACAACCAGTGCCCTCTGACGGCGACATTCTCTAACCTTTGCCCTTTACAATATTTTTAAGATACCCGAAATTCCCCGCCAAAATTGTACTGCCAAAAAAAAAAAAACAATACTGCTTTGAAATAACTTTTTATTGAAGCACATTCACCAAGAAATCGTCGTAAAATAGTAACATTCCGCCTTTTAAAGGAATTATGACATTTTGTGTATGCACTGGTCACGAGGCGCACGAATTATTTGCCATTGAAGGCCCGGCAATATTTCCAGTACTATTAGAAATTACATATCCGCAATATTTTCAAGAGTTTTTCGATTTGGGAACTGCGTTTGAGACCGATTAGTGAACGCGCCTGAACCTTTACACGATCGAATCGTTTCCAACCCTCTAGTTAATGGGGATAGTTGGAGGGAAGGAGGGCGACTCGAATGCGCACTAGGGTGTTTCACAAAATTAAAATGGATACTGACTCGACCGCATTTAGGCGTAGGCGCGTCTTTGTCTAGAACGAACGTGTGCAAAATTTGAGCGTGATCGGACGACGTTCATCCGGTGCTCAAGTCGCTCGAAGTTTCTGTGCCATGTATAATGTGAGCACTTAGACGCTACTTAACAGTTCTCCTATGTGACCGCACCTGGTCGCAGACCAATGATACCTGGTGTGTGAGTTCTTAAGGGTATCCTGCTCCCTTTAAGATGGAAAAGAAGGCAACCCGTCTACTCATCCACCGTTTACAGCTCAAAAATGTTCGAAATTTCTAATTTTAAATTTTCCAGCATTTGGAACATTGCTTTGAATGTCTTGCTATGTAGACATTGCGGGAAATCGTCTGAGGATGCCGTTGCAGCCCTTTCTACATTAAGCGCACTTAGTTTTATCTAGAAAAGGGAAAATACGCCGTCTAGCGCCTTGAGGGTAGACAACAGTCTGACGTGTGTGTCGAGATTCTGCCTACCCTCCAGGCGTACAACCAGTCTCGAGATAATTTTTCCGATTTTCACTATCAAAGGCGAGTGTGTTTAGTGCATGGAGTGGCTCGGCCAAGTCCTCGTCGAATAGCCTCTACTATCCACAGAGTTACAGTGAGTGACCGAAATTCAAAGTATCCGAAAACGCGAGAATTACAAATTACTAACATTTGTGGCAGTGTAGCGGAGGTAGGTGGCGGAGTCACTGATATTTCCACCTCAGGAGGTGCAGAACAACCTGATGGACGCTCGTGTTCAGATTTACTTTGCTGCGATCGCATCCAAAGGCACGAGAATGCCGCTAAGGCAATCCCGATGGGCACACCAGTCAGGGGACCAAATTTTTCAATCGTCTTGGGCACCGAGCAAACTTTGTCCGATCGCACTCAAATTTTGCATACGGTCATTGCAGATCAGCAGGTGTCCAAATTCATTTGGATACCCTTAAGAACTCACACACCAGGTATCATTGATCTGCGACCAGGTTCGGTCACATAGAAGAACCGTTAAGTGGCGTCTAGATGCTCACATAACACGTGGCCCAGAAACTTCGAGCGACTTGAGCACAGGCTGAACGTCGTCCGATCACGCTCAAATTTTGCACACGTTCGTTCTAGAAAAAGACGCGCCTACGCTTAAATGCGGTCGAGTCAGTATCCATTTTAATTTTGTGAAACACCCTACTATGCACGGGGAAAAGGGGCCATTTGGTACAAGGTTAAAGACTTGACCCACGCTATACTGAGACTTGTTCCAAGATTATTTCCTTGAATGATTTCTGTTTATCACGGAGAGTTCAATGCTAATGAACTTTTTACAGGTTAAGCTGTTAGCCCCTCGTGTGACACATTTAACACCTCTTACCCTTGTGAGGTAGTTCCGCTCCGCTTGGGAGATACGCGGGTGCACACCAGGCGAGTCCGCGGACACCAGGCAGGTGCTGACGGCAATGACTACGCCGCTCCCACCGAACACGTAGAACACAGCGGGCCAGCCCCACGAACCGGCTAGGATGCCCGACAGCCCCATCGCCAGCACGTTACCGAGTGGCTGCGCTGGAGAAGTAAAGGGATCGTTTGTATTTAAAATCAACAAACGTCGCCGTCGTTCCTGAACCGAACCGGGCCGCCTTCGCTAGGTGTGGCTTAAAGCTGTGAACGATATTTCCAGAACCCAGCTTTAATGCACACATCTTCCTTTAAATAATGGCATGAGCCACAGAAACAGCAGTATTTCTGTAGGACTAATTGTCAAGAACTTACTCCGTATTGGATAGTCCGTCTTCGTACCTTCTGATGTGAAAGTTAAACATGTCTCAAGGGAGATTCACTCTGAGACTCTGAACTACAGCTGTAGTATTTTGTAGTAGGTACTACAAGGTCAATAGACCTAATATTTTCGAATATTTATGCATTTTTCGATGTCTTAGGGCCAAAAAGTTAGGATTTGTGGTATTACAGAAAGGTATTACAATAGTATTACAAAGTACTACAGGACACTTTGTACAGGGTACTACAGAAGTGAATTGCCCCTCGACATGTCCGTCAACATAAATTTGGACCATTCTTCTCCAAATCACAGAATTCGCTGAATCCTGGGTTTTGGAATTAACTCAGGTGATGTTGCGACACTAATACTCAGCCATCCCCACAAAAGTCAACCATTCAGGAACTAAGTTGCCAGGCATGATTGCTATCGAAGACCAAGCAATGGAAAGAAAAATTACCGACATTCATACGTACAAGCAAACACCAGAGCGCACACGCGTGACCGCTCATCTAAGGGGATCCACCGCCCAATCAGTGCAAATATAGACGGGAACAAGATGCCCTGAAAGCATCACATAAATCGTTCATTAGATATGTTCTAGGTATATGAGATCAAGCAAAGAGGTTCACCCAGAAAGTTTTGTTCTCGATCGCAGAAAAATCAAGAGCATTTGCATTGAATCTACTAAAATGTTCTTGGTTCAAGTGCATGATTACTGGATTCAATGCAAATACTCTTGATTTTTCCGGGGTCGAGAACACAATTTTCTGGGTGATGACGTGGGTGGAGAGCCTTGTCGTAAAAGTAATGTACCGTGTACGACCCTTGTGCAATAATTTATAATAACATACAGTTCGAGTTCGCGAAAAATTATTGCGGCCAATTTGGAATGTTTATTTATGATATTGAGTAGAGGCTGGTAGACGCACTGACGCCATTAATAATGACGCAAACTGGGTATTTGGTCGGGTGCACGAATTTGAAGACTGCACGCCCCCTCGTCGTGAACAGACCTGAATGAATCCAGTGATAGCACGTAACACAGTGACTGCCACTGCTCCTCCGGCGACGGCGACAAGGGGTAGGACGGCGGTGAGCACCCCGCTGGTGCCCAACCCAAACACTAACGCCAGTGTTGCTCCGCCCCGCGAAGAAATCGCTCCACCAACGGCCTGTGCAGTTTCACCTTCGCATTACTAACATCACACCACTTCAAGTCGTGCAGTTCAAGATGGTTCTTTAATTTGCAAGGAAGAGCAATGGTTCTACTCTCTAAAATGTAAGCTTTCGTCTTTAATTGATATGCGTTTCGCGCATTGTTGAAAATAGGTTGATTTTTATTACCTGCGTGCATATGTAGCCCCATAGGAAGCTCCCAATAACAGCCCCCTTCTCAGACTGGGTCCAGGCGAACCGCTGTAAACCAAAACCCACCCCAAATTCACCTCAATGTACTGTCAATTCCATTTTTTTAAAATGACCGTTCTTACGTACTTTTTGAAATCTAATGCACTGATGGTCTGAAAAAGTGGATTAACTTCATTTCTGTCCAAAATTAAGATTCCAATTGGCTATGATGACAGCTGCACACAGACATCTACTCAGCTTTTATTAATATCCGTTGTATTTCATTTTATTCCAGTTAACATTTCGTTCTTAGTGGCGTATATCCAATCTAAATAGTCGACACAGCGGCATAACTACGTGGTGTTTTCTGTGACAAGCAGTGTAAGCTCCTCTCTAGTCGGTGACAAATAGAGTTTGTCTAGGCGAGTATCCAGGCTTGGATGGATTTACGCCAGTTACACAGACCACAATTTGCAATTATACGGCCATACGCCTCATTGTCAGATCATTATAATAAACAACTTTGACCAGGGTTTAGAGGATGGAATTGCTGCAGTATCAACGAGTTGTAATGTGCGAGTGCCACAATTTCCGTTTGCTTTAAGTTAGTCTTTAATTTTATTAATTAAAAAAATCATTAATTAGTAAATCGTTTTGATACTGTGCACTTCTCACTTCCGGGGCAGCTCTTTTCCGGACAACCCTACTGTCAATTTGCAGTTAGTGTGCGTAGAAGTGAGATCCATCTGCGGGGCCCTTCTGACCTGCTGGCCGTCGCCGTTGTCTGGACCCGTCATGGCCACTACTGCAACCGAGAGGCACACCCGCATCGTAATGGCTGAGCAGGCGGCCAGGAACATCACAGCCATCTGGACATGGCGCCAGCCCAGGCACCGCCCTGGAGGGGAAACTCTTGGTAGTTACACGTCGTAGGAGAAGAGCGAACAGCAACTTTATAACGTTTTGAAACTTGATGTTGCTTAAAACTTACCATAAACAGGCAACCAACCCCGCTGGCCTAATAGTTTGGTTCGTGTCTGTATGTCGAGGGGCAAGCCAACTCAAGAGACTTCTTCCCCAGACGGAGGGAGAAGCGAATGTAGTTGGCCCCGCAGGGCCCGACACTGCGAAAGCCGCTGGGAGGCCTAGGTGGATTGGGTGTGCGCACCGCAACGCACTGTTCCACGTCTGGCGCACACCTACCTGGGTGTGCCTGTCAGCGGCTGTCACTAGACCATGTACGGCCATGCGGGCCAAACTTCAAACACTTATCCCTTTCTAACATGGCTCTAAGTAAAAGTACGGCCAAAAACTTCTAAACTACAGGTGCCAAAAGTCACGGCAGAGTAGGCCGTCGTCTTATGATCACCTAAAAGACCCCTCTGAAGCTGTCCGCTCCGTTGTCCACAATTTGCGCGGATAGGCACACGGACGTTTCGGCCACAACATTCCCCCGCCCCTAAGAATAAAATTCCTGTGGTACAGAAGTGTCTCACCTGGTTGGGAAGGCACGTCCGTTCCTGCAAGATTCATGACTTTGCTGCGAATGGAGCCCCAGGCTCACTTGGTTACCGTCGTGGCCTGCAAGATTATTATTACCTCACAGCGATAAAGCCGCGCGACCGACAGCTTAGCGTGTAATCTAGCGAGATTATCACATAAGAGCTGCACAGCGCTGAAATGGAATAAACAATTACCAAAAGAGAAATAAAGGACTCAATGGAAAAGAAAAGCGCACACTAGGCTGTTGACTGTTGGCCTCTGCATTCGCAGCGCGTCACATTGATGAGGACCTTGCTCGCTCCGCATGGAAGTTGCTGATAATTTCAACTATGCTGAAGCTTTCATTGCAATGTTGTATGCATGCGGTTAGTACGGAACATGGAATTTGGAGCTTGACTTTTTGTGGTCCAAAGAATGGGGCCCACCCTTTTCACACAATGAGCCGCGATCGTTTCCGCGAAATCAAGCGGTTTTTGAGGATAGTGTTTTTTTTTTTTTAAAAAAAGGTTAACCACTCCCCACATTTCGTGTACACGCACAGACCTCACTCCAGAAATCTCATTCACATTCCACCCACAATCCGCACATTCCGCTACATTCCAAAAAACTCCAGCACATTCCAACTAATTCCGACACAATCTAAGACATTCTGACACATTCCGTTGAGTTTTACCACATTCCGTGCACAATCTGAACATTCCGACACACTCCACACATTCCAGGAAATTCCAGTACATTCCAACCGATTCCGACAGAATCTCATATTCCGACACATTCTACCACATTCCGTCAGATTTTATGGCAGTCCCGGCGAGGTAAAGGCCTCGCCGCGTTCGTCCTCGCCAGCGCCGTACAGACCCGAGTGCACAGCTGGCTCCGAGGCGGTCCCCCAAATTCACGCTGCGTCTCGAACGCCATACGCCCCCTTTAGGCTGTTGGCGAAACCCCAAAAAGTCTTCAAATAACGAAGTTAGCGATAAGTATATCGAGACAGATTCATACTTTAGTCACCGGTAAAGTTGATGCCCCCGAGTAAATCCTGTGTTTCATCGAAATCGGTAGGGGGTACGGGGTTCAAATCTAGGGTCAAAGGTCAAAAATGGCCATAACTGTTTTCTGACTTTGCGACGCTCTAGCGTGAGAACGATTGAAGATAGAAACGATTTCTTTTCTGCGGCGTAATCCTTGGAATGTTCTGCACAATCCGTTCCCTGCTACTTGTGAGGTCCGACAACTCCTTCCCACCTTAAACAGACCAAATTTGAAAGTCACTGACGAAATTTTTTTCATCATTTCAAATCTCACATCGTGGCACCGAAATAAGACTAGATATCAAAAAATTACCCGAAGCAAACCGAATGCGGGCATTCTTCAGCTCCATGACAGTTCCCTCGTTTTTTTCGTCAGTTGAACCAACCGAGATATCCGGTTTGAAGTTGAACGCTGCAGCCCGCCCGGGCGGCAAGGCCGCAGCCGAATGGCGCGATCGCTCTCGTTCCCTCTGCCTGCCCGGCCGTGCGTGCGACGAGGTCGGGACGAACCGCTCTCCGAAGCAGCCGCGGCACCGGCCTCCCTCCGGCCTGGCTCCGGCAAGCGGCAGAGTATCGCAGTGAATATTTATTGATTGAAGTAGTAGAAATGCTTCAAATGTACGGATGTTGGGCTCTACGGACGCACTAGACATTCACGAAGATGTCTCCGTACATTTTATATCAAATTAAACTTAATAGGGCATTTCCGTGGATCCTGGGCCGGAAGGGAGAAGAACAAAAGCAAGCCTCAGACCGGAACCAGTAGGCGGGAGTGGGGGGTTCGGGCAGGCGTCGGGCGGGCTCGGGCCCGGCGACGAGCCGAGCCAGCGCTGCCCGGTTGGCTCGTCGCCGGGCCCGAGCCGGCCCGAGCCCTCCCACTCCCGCCTACTGGTTCCGGTCTGGGGCTTACTTTTGTTCTTCTCCCTTCCGGCCCAGGATCCACGGAAATACCCTATGAGGTATGGAATTTGGGTGAAAACGCACGTGGTGTCACCTCATTTAATATTAAAATCGTTCTGAAATCGAAGAAGTGCACTTTTAAATGTGCTGGGGTAGTTCAATTTTTCTCAGTCTATGCCTTAACTTTAAAATTTGGTACATGTCCTTTTTACTCACGCCGATTATTTAACGCCTTAGCAGGGTTTCCGTTAAAGCGGGTTTTAACGTTGTATTGCTGCGCTGTTTTAGTGAAACCGTGGGTCGTAGAGAAAAACGCTTAGAAGACGATTTATTCGTTACCCCCTAAAGAGTGAAAGTTCTTCTCAATAATTTTTTACTGTGCCAATACTTTTAAGGACATTGGGATCGGTAATAGTTTACTACTCTTAACGCACAGTCATACTGACACTAACGATGAGCTCGTGGTTTGAAAATTAGATGAAAATGCGCATAATTAATGCAAAAGATGTCTCCTCATTTCAGAACCACCGGGACAACGATAGCGTCTGTCTAATTTTAAGCTCTTGGAGTAGTTTGTTCATTCTAAAAAGAAAGGTGTGCGCTTGACTCCGCGAAATATGAATGCCGACTCGGAAATCCTGTGTATCTCTACCTAATTTTATCCAAACATACCGTTTTTTGAAATGCGCCTGGTCAGTCATTTATGGAAGTGTTGCCCCGGTGACCGAAACACAACAGTAAGACCTTAACGGAAAACCCTGCAAAGGCGTTAAATAATCGGCGTGAGTAAAAAGGACATGTAACGAATTTTAAAGTTAAGGCATAGACTGAGAAAAATTGAACTACCCCAGCACATTTAAAAGTGCACTTCTTCGATTTCAGAACGATTTTAATATTGAATGAGGTGACACCACGTGCGTTTTCACCCAAATCCCATAATTAGTTAAATTTAATTTGATAAAAAATGTACGGAGACATCTTCGTGAATGTCTAGTGCGTCCGTAGAGCCCAACATCCGTACATTTGAAGCATTTCTACTACTTCAATCAATAAATATTCCCTGCGATACTCTGCCGCTTGCCGGAGCCAGGCCGGAGGCAGGCCGGTGCCGCAGCTGCTCCGGATATCTCGGCAACCGTTCAACTGACGAAAAAAAAGAGGGTACAGTAATGAAGCTGAAGAATGCCCGCATTCGGTTTGCTTCGGGTAATTTTTTGATATCTAGTATTATTTCGGTGCCACGATGTGAGATTCGAAATGATGAAAAAAAATTCGTCAGTGACTATCAAATTTGCTCTGTTTAAGGTGGGATATAATGATGCATCGACCCTAGTAGGAGAAAAGCTGGAGGAAGAGGCTGCACAAGCTGCACCCGGCCAGCCGCAGCCCGAGCCCGATGCCCAGCCCGATGACCAGCCCGATGCCCAGCCCGATGCCCAGCCCGAGCCCCAGCCGCAGCCACACGAAAAAGCAGCACCACCCAGGTGGTCTCTGGAGGAAGACCTTCAGCTTATAAATTGCGTCTTCAAGTTCCGCGCCGAGCATCGCAAGGCATCGCTTGCCCATTGGGCAAAGCTTAAAGAAGTACGTAACAAGTATGTGAAGGTGGCCCCACCACAGATCCATCACCCATCACGTCAGTCTTGTCAGTCCCGTCACGTCCATTCACAGCACTCAAAAATAATTGAATGCACATCACTAGTGTAAATGCGTGTAAATGTGACCAGAACCTTTTACGATAACGAAAAAACACGATCGGGAAATTTTTCTGATACAAATTCGCGCAACTTCTCTGATCGTTCTAGAGAACTTTCAGAAATTTTCTGATTGCTTCTCTACTTTCTGATCGCATTTTGTAATCATGGTTTTTATGGTCAAATGCGAGATCTATCCAAATCCAAGGTCGGTTCGGCGATATCACCTCCCGTTCAACTGACGAAAAAAATGAGGGTACAGTAATGAAGCTGAAGAATGCCCGCATTCGGTTTGCTTCGGGTAATTTTTTGATATCTAGTATTATTTCGGTGCCACGATGTGAGATTCGAAATGATGAAAAAAAATTCGTCAGTGACTTTCAAATTTGCTCTGTTTAAGGTGGGACATGATGATGCTTTGACCCTAGTAGTAGAAAAGCTGGAGGAAGAGGCTGCACAAGCTGCACCCGGCCAGCCGCAGCCCGAGCCCGATGCCCAGCCCGATGCCCAGCCCGAGCCCCAGCCGCAGCCACACGAAAAAGCAGCACCACCCAGGTGGTCTCTGGAGGAAGACCTTCAGCTTATAAATTGTGTCTTCAAGTTCCGCGCCGAGCATCGCAAGGCATCGCTTGCCCATTGGGCAAAACTTAAAGAAGTACGTAACAAGTATGTGAAGGTGGCCCCACCACAGATCCATAACACCCATCACGTCAGTCTCGTCAGTCCCGTCACGTCCATTCACAGCACTCAAAAACAATTGAATGCACATCACTAGTGTAAATGCGTGTAAATGTGATCAGAACCTTTTACGATAACGAAAAAACACGATCGGGAAATTTTTCTGATACAAATTCGCGCAACTTCTCTGATCGTTCTAGAGAACTTTCAGAAATTTTCTGATTGCTTCTCTACTTTCTGATCGCATTTTGTAATCATGGTTTGTATGGTCAAAATCGAGATCTATCCAAATCCAAGGTCGGTTCGGCGATATCACCTCCCGTTTAACTGACGAAAAAAATGAGGGTACAGTAATGAAGCTGAAGAATGCCCGCATTCGGTTTGCTTCGGGTAATTTTTTGATATCTAGTATTATTTCGGTGCCACGATGTGAGATTCGAAATGATAAAAAAAAATTCGTCAGTGACTTTCAAATTTGCTCTGTTTAAGGTGGGATATGATGATGCTTCGACCCTAGTAGTAGAAAAGCTGGAGGAAGAGGCTGCACAAGCTGCACCCGGCCAGCCGCAGCCTGAGCCCGATGCCCAGCCCGATGCCCAGCCCGAGCCCCAGCCGCAGCCACACGAAAAAGCAGCACCACCCAGGTGGTCTCTGGAGGAAGACCTTCAGCTTATAAATTGTGTCTTCAACTTCCGCGCCGAGCATCGCAAGGCATCGCTTGCCCATTGGGCAAAGCTTTAAGAAGTACGTAACAAGTATGTGAAGGTGGCCCCACCACAGATCCATCACCCATCACGTCAGTCTCGTCAGTCCCGTCACGTCCATTCACAGCACTCAAAAATAATTGAATGCACATCACTAGTGTAAATGCGCGTAAATGTGATCAGAACGTTTTACGATCACGAAAAAATACGATCGGGAAATTTTTCTGATACAAATTCGCGCACCTTCTCAGATCGTTCTAGAGAACTTTCAGGAATTTTCTGATTGCCTCTCTACTTTCTGATCGCATTTTGTAATCATGGTTTGTATGGTCAAATGCGAGATCTATCCAAATTCAAGGTCGGTTCGGCGATATCACCTCCCGTTCAACTGACGAAAAAAATGAGGGTACAGTAATGAAGCTAAGAATGCCCGCATTCGGTTTGCTTCGGGTAATTTTTTGATATCTAGTATTATTTCGGTGCCACGATGTGAGATTCGAAATGATGAAAAAAAATTCGTCAGTGACTTTCAAATTTGCTCTGTTTAAGGTGGGACATGATGATGCTTTGACCCTAGTAGTAGAAAAGCTGGAGGAAGAGGCTGCACAAGCTGCACCCGGCCAGCCGCAGCCCGAGCCCGATGCCCAGCCCGATGCCCAGCCCGAGCCCCAGCCGCAGCCACACGAAAAAGCAGCACCACCCAGGTGGTCTCTGGAGGAAGACCTTCAGCTTATAAATTGTGTCTTCAACTTCCGCGCCGAGCATCGCAAGGCATCGCTTGCCCATTGGGCAAAGCTTAAAGAAGTACGTAACAAGTATGTGAAGGTGGCCCCACCACAGATCCATCACACCCATCACGTCAGTCTCGTCAGTCCCGTCACGTCCATTCACAGCACTCAAAAATAATTGAATGCACATCACTAGTGTAAATGCGTGTAAATGTGATCAGAACCTTTTACGATCACGAAAAAATACGATCGGGAAATTTTTCTGATACAAATTCGCGCACCTTCTCAGATCGTTCTAGAGAACTTTCAGGAATTTTCTGATTGCCTTTCTACTTTCTGATCGCATTTTGTAATCATGGTTTTTATGGTCAAAATCGAGATCTATCCAAATCCAAGGTCAGTTCGGCGATATCACCTCCCGTTCAACTGACGAAAAAAATGATGGTACAGTAATGAAGCTGAAGAATGCCCGCATTCGGTTTGCTTCGGGTAATTTTTTGATATCTAGTATTATTTCGGTGCCACGATGTGAGATTCGAAATGATGAAAAAAAATTCGTCAGTGACTTTCAAATTTGCTCTGTTTAAGGTGGGATATAATGATGCATCGACCCTAGTAGTAGAAAAGCTGAAGGAAGAGGCTGCACAAGCTGCACCCGGCCAGCCGCAGCCCGAGCCCGATGCCCAGCCCGATGCCCAGCCCGAGCCCCAGCCGCAGCCACACGAAAAAGCAGCACCACCCAGGTGGTCTCTGGAGGAAGACCTTCAGCTTATAAATTGTGTCTTCAACTTCCGCGCCGAGCATCGCAAGGCATCGCTTGCCCATTGGGCAAAGCTTAAAGAAGTACGTAACAAGTATGTGAAGGTGGCCCCACCACAGATCCATAACACCCATCACGTCAGTCTCGTCAGTCCCGTCACGTCCATTCACAGCACTCAAAAACAATTGAATGCACATCACTAGTGTAAATGCGTGTAAATGTGATCAGAACCTTTTACGATCACGAAAAAATACGATCGGGAAATTTTTCTGATACAAATTCGCGCACCTTCTCAGATCGTTCTAGAGAACTTTCAGGAATTTTCTGATTGCCTTTCTACTTTCTGATCGCATTTTGTAATCATGGTTTGTATGGTCAAAATCGAGATCTATCCAAATCCAAGGTCGGTTCGGCGATATCACCTCCCGTTTAACTGACGAAAAAAATGAGGGTACAGTAATGAAGCTAAGAATGCCCGCATTCGGTTTGCTTCGGGTAATTTTTTGATATCTAGTATTATTTCGGTGCCACGATGTGAGATTCGAAATGATGAAAAAAAATTCGTCAGTGACTTTCAAATTTGCTCTGTTTAAGGTGGGATATAATGATGCATCGACCCTAGTAGGAGAAAAGCTGGAGGAAGAGGCTGCACAAGCTGCACCCGGCCAGCCGCAGCCCGAGCCCGATGCCCAGCCCGATGACCAGCCCGATGCCCAGCCCAATGCCCAGCCCGAGCCCCAGCCGCAGCCACACGAAAAAGCAGCACCACCCAGGTGGTCTCTGGAGGAAGACCTTCAGCTTATAAATTGCGTCTTCTAGTTCCGCGCCAAGCATCGCAAGGCATCGCTTGCCCATTAGGCAAAGCTTAAAGAAGTACGTAACAAGTATGTGAAGGTGGCCCCACCACAGATCCATCACACCCATCACGTCAGTCTCGTCAGTCCCGTCAGGTCCATTCACAGCACTCAAAGGTAATTGAATGCACATCACTAGTGTAAATGCAAGTAAATGTGATCAGAACCTTTTACGATCACGAAAAAATGCGATCGGAAAATTTTTCTGATACAAATTCGCGCACCTTCTCTGATCGTTCTTGAGAACTTTCAGGAATTTTCTGATTGCTTCTCTACTTTCTGATCGCATTTTCTAATCATGGTTTTTATGGTCAAAATCGAGATCTATCCAAATCCAAGGTCGGTTCGGCGATATCACCTCCCGTTCAACTGACGAAAAAAATGAGGGTACAGTAATGAAGCTGAAGAATGCCCGCATTCGGTTTGCTTCGGGTAATTTTTTGATATCTAGTATTATTTCGGTGCCACGATGTGAGATTCGAAATGATGAAAAAAAATTCGTCAGTGACTTTCAAATTTGCTCTGTTTAAGGTGGGATATAATGATGCATCGACCCTAGTAGGAGAAAAGCTGGAAGAAGAGGCTGCACAAGCTGCACCCGGCCAGCCGCAGCCCGAGCCCGATGCCCAGCCCGATGACCAGCCCGATGCCCAGCCCGAGCCCCAGCCGCAGCCACACAAAAAGGAGCACCACCCAGGTGGTCTCTAGAGGAAGACCTTCAGCTTATAAATTGTGTCTTCAAGTTCCGCGCCAAGCATCGCAAGGCATCGCTTGCCCATTGGGCAAAGCTTAAAAAAGTACGTAACAAGTATGTGAAGGTGGCCCCACCACAGATCCATAACACCCATCACGTCACTCAAAAATAATTGAATGCACATCACTAGTGTAAATGCGTGTAAATGTGATCAGAACCTTTTACGATCACGAAAAAATACGATCGGGAAATTTTTCTGATACAAATTCGCGCACCTTCTCTGATCGTTCTAGAGAACTTTCAGAAATTTTCTGATTGCTTCTCTACTTTCTGATCGCATTTTGTAATCATGGTTTGTATGGTCAAAATCGAGATCTATCCAAATCCAAGGTCGGTTCGGCGATATCACCTCCCGTTTAACTGACGAAAAAAATGAGGGTACAGTAATGAAGCTAAGAATGCCCGCATTCGGTTTGCTTCGGGTAATTTTTTGATATCTAGTATTATTTCGGTGCCACGATGTGAGATTCGAAATGATGAAAAAAAATTCGTCAGTGACTTTCAAATTTGCTCTGTTTAAGGTGGGATATAATGATGCATCGACCCTAGTAGGAGAAAAGCTGGAGGAAGAGGCTGCACAAGCTGCACCCGGCCAGCCGCAGCCCGAGCCCGATGCCCAGCCCGATGCCCAGCCCGAGCCCCAGCCGCAGCCACACGAAAAAGCAGCACCACCCAGGTGGTCTCTGGAGGAAGACCTTCAGCTTATAAATTGTGTCTTCAACTTCCGCGCCGAGCATCGCAAGGCATCGCTTGCCCATTGGGCAAAGCTTTAAGAAGTACGTAACAAGTATGTGAAGGTGGCCCCACCACAGATCCATCACCCATCACGTCAGTCTCGTCAGTCCCGTCACGTCCATTCACAGCACTCAAAAATAATTGAATGCACATCACTAGTGTAAATGCGTGTAAATGTGATCAGAACCTTTTACGATCACGAAAAAATACGATCGGGAAATTTTTCTGATACAAATTCGCGCACCTTCTCTGATCGTTCTGGAGAACTTTCAGGAATTTTCTGATTGCTTCTCTACTTTCTGATCGCATTTTGTAATCATGGTTTGTTTGGTCAAAATCGAGATCTATCCAAATCCGAGGTCGGTTCGGCGATATCACCTACCGTTTTCAAGTTGCCAAAAAAGTAGTCTCGGATTTTAGTGAAATTAAAATGGCCCCAGTAAATTCTTGCGAGACTGGTGGGGGGCAGCCGCCCGGGCGGGCGGGCGGTGCCGGAGCTCCTCACTATTTTCAAGTTATAAGTGGTTAAATCAAACCGGAGACGGCCGAAATTTTCAGGACTTGTCCGGGACCGTAATTTCCAGCTGGGCAATTGGTCGCAAGTCTCTTGTCACGGCCGTTCTCATTTTATCAGTGATTTTGTGTCTTGGCATACCCGACGGGTCGCCGGTGCCATGGCGGGAAGCCGATGTGCCCTATCTAGCAGGATCAGCGTGCCTACAGTGATGTGTTTTGTGCCCAGTGCTTCGTGAAAGTGATGTGCAGTGCCGCGTGCACTTCTAGCGATCCTACATAACGCCAGTGCCCTGTGTGTCCATCGCCTCTCCATGTGCGCGTTCCCAGTGCACCGGCTTACCGGTGGTGCCCCTGGCCGCCCCGGCCCCGCCCAGCCCCTGCCCCGTGCTAGGCCCGGGCAGCATAACGCACCGCGGCTGCACCACTCACCGGGTACCCGCTAGAGCCCTCTAGAGGCCACCGAGTGCTGTTTTAAATCGGCAAAGTGAGGTTAGGTTGCCCATGCACCGGCATGGTCGGACAAAAGGTCCGACCTTTCCCCCCCCCCCCCCCCCCTTGCAGCGGTGCAGCCAGTGCACCACGAGGCAAACAAACAATACCTTCCCCCCTCCCCGTCTCCCTCTTTCCCCCTGGCCTCGCTCGCACAGCTCGGCCCGGCTGGAGCCGCAGGAAAACCCAGAGGGGTCGCGCCCGAAAACACTGTACACCCGCCGAAGAGGAAGGAATGGAAAGAAGGGGGCTGCCAGAGGACCCGGAGGCCTCTGCGGACGCAGCCCGTCCCGTCCTCTGCTGCACGCCAATCACCGCCGCACCGCCGCCTACAGTCAACGCCGCAGAACCTGAGATAAGTATCCTTTGGGGCTGGGGGTATCGACAGGGATGACCGCTCACAGCACGAGCAAGGACAGCAGGGCGAAGGCGCCACGCGCAACGCCGTAGCAGCAAACACCAACGCAACGACCGCCGAGGCGCAACATCTGCAGATTATCCTTTGTATCCTTCGGTCTGCATGGCGGCGGCACCCCAGGCAGCGGTGGGCAAGATAGGCATGGTACAAGGACCTGGACCTGCTCCCCAAGACCCGGCCACCGAGTTCAATCCTGTAGCGGAAGCGGTATCCGAAAAAAAACGGCAAAACATATAAAAAGCGTGATTTTTTGTAGGCTTCTTGTTTAGGTCTTAACGGTCATTTTGAGCCGCAGCACACTCATGTCGGACCCATAGGAGCTGAGCAGCGTTCAATTTTCTGATCAAAGTGTTCAAAATGCTCTAAAACTTATTATTATCGCGCACAAATGACCTAGGTGTCATTCCCGCACAGTTTGACGACGACAAATTGAATGGAACACATCGTATATCCGTACGACCCGCCATTTTCACCCCATGAGCCGCCATTTTGAAAATAAGGGCCTAAATGTAACTTTTTTGAAACTTGAGCAAATATGTCAAACGGGGTGTTTTTCCTGGGCGTAATGACGGCGCTGATGTTGAAAATGGCGGTTAAAATATTGTAAACTGTAGGGCTGACCAGCTAGTAACGTTCAGTGTTTTGTTCAAAGTGTTCAAAATGTTCGAAGACTAATTATTATCGCCGAGCGGTGATCGAGGTGTCGTTCCAGCACAATTTGACGCTGACAAATTGAATGGAACACATCGTATATCCGTACGAGCCGCTTTTTTCGCCCCTTGGGCCACCATTTTGAAAATAAGGGCCTAAATGTAACTTTTTTTGAAACTTGAGCAAATATGTCAAACGGGGTGTTTTTCCTGGGTGTAATGACGGCGCTGATGTTGAAAATGACGGTTAAAATATTGTTGACAGTAGGGCTGACCAGCTAGTAACGTTTAGTGTTTTGTTCAAAGTGTTCAAAAACTAATTATTATCGCCGAGAGGTGATCTAGGTGTCGTTTCTGCACAATTTGACGACGGAAAATTAAATGGAACAGACCCCATATCCGTACGACCCACTATTTAGGCCTCTTGAGCCGCCATTTTCAAAACATAGGCTTTAATTTATTTTTCTTGAACCTTTTCAATTATGTCGAACGGGATGTCATATCTGGCAAACGCCGATTGCTAAAAACAACACTTAAAACAGTGTCAAATCTTTGGGTGATCCGCTCAGTGCATGCAGCTCATTTGAACTAGCTATTGTTAACACTTTTTGATCGAAACAAATGACGGTTGGTTGTGAAAATGTAATGAGTATGCGTCTTATTTCGAGAAGTTAGCCCCACCCTGCACGCCATAAAGATGTTTTCACCTTGCTCTGTAATTCATTTCACATGTTTCAATTCCGATGAAAAAAACACGTAACACCATGTACACATTGACATACGTAAGTTTAAAGTTTTAAAACAATACCTGTAAGTCAGACACACAAACATTACTTGAATTTTAGAAACACAAACGTGACATGGATGTTAGAAACACAAACGCTACATGAATGTCAGAAACTCACACATCACACAAACGTTAGAACACATAAATGTAGAAGAAAAAAACACTTTAAAATGGGTTTGAACGTAATGCAGATTGTCGTCTACATCTTCATCGGTAAGTATTGTTGGATTTTCTTTCCTGTTAATGAAATTATTTGTGTATTTAATTATTGCATCTTACTGTTTTTTATTTAACTGGTCACTTAAATTTATTTGAACTTACGGCACATTCATGCAATCCCCCTTGCACATTTACCACTGGGCCAACGCAAGGCACGGGCATAAAAGCCTTCACAGTATGTGATCAGGTTTCATTCCTTGCCACAAAAGGCAAGAAATCTGGAATGAATACATGGAAGAATGAATTTGCTCAGGCATTTTAGCGACTTGCCACCCCTGATTCTTGCCCGTCAGACGACGAAGTAATGGCAAAGCTGGAACTATTTGTAGTAAAACTGTATGGCGCCCAGAGCCAGTGCACGGAGTTAAATGCTTCCCGGAGGGATATGTTCGCCACAAAGCTAAGGCACCCTAACATGTTTACACCAACATCTGCATGAATGTACTGTGACTTCAGATAAATTTACGTCCTCAGTCAGAAAAAAAAACAGTACGATGCAATAATATGAAAATACACAAATAATTTCATTTACAGGAAAGAAAATGCAGCAATACTTACCGGAGAAGAAGAAGATGTAGACGACGATCTGTATTAAGTTCAAACCAATTTAAAAAAATAATACATATATGTTCTAACGTTTGTGTAATGCGTGTGTTTCTAGCATTGATGTAATACCGTATCGGTATTGTTGTAAAACTTTAAACATACGTATGTCAATGTAAACATAGTGATAAGTTTTTTTATTCATTGAAAATGAATTGAAATATGTAAAATATATTACAGAGCACGGTGAATACATAATTACGGCGTGCAGGGTGGGGCTCACTTCTCAAAAAACGCATCCTCATTACATTTTCACCACTAACAGCAGTTTCTTTCGATCAAAAAGTGTTAACTGTGGTTAGTTCAAATGAGCTGTATGCATTGAGCGGATCACCCAAAGATTTTACACTGTTTACGTGTCATTTTCAGCATCAGCGTTGGCCAGAAGTGACATAATTGTTTGACATAATTGTGTAGGTTCAAAATAAATTAAATTGAAGCCCATATTTTAAAAATGGCGGCTCAAGGGGCCTAAATGGTGGATCGTAGGGATACGGGGTGTGTTCCATTTAGTTTATCGTCATCGAACTGTGCAGGAACGACACCTAGATCATCTCTGGGCGATAATAATTAGTTTTTGAACACTTTGAACAAAACATTGAACGTTACTAGCTGGTCAGCCTTACAGTTAACAATATTTTAAGCGTCATTTTCAACATCAGCGCCATCATTACACGCAGGAAAGACACCCCGTTTGACATATTTGCTCAAGTTTCAAAAAAAGTTACATTTAGGCCCTCATTTTCAAAATGGCGGCTCAAGGGGCGTAAATGGTGGGTCGTACGGATAGAGGGTGTGTTCCATCCGATTTGTCGTCGTCAAATTGTGCGGAAAGGACACCTAGACCATCTGTGGGCGATAATAATTAGTTTTAGAACATTTTGAACACTTTTAACAAATTATTGAACATATCTCGGCTCCTATGCGTGCTAGGTGAGTGTGCTGCGGCTCAAATTGAAGCTTAGGACCTAAAGACTCTCTCTGCAAGAATTCACGCTTTTTATATGTTTTGCCGTTTTTTTCTAGAATTTGCTGTGTACCGCTCCCACTACTGCTATCCTACAAACCAACAGAGACCCCCTGACAGTGGGCAGTGTCGGACGTCAAAACGCGAAGGGACGCACGAAGACACGGAAGACAGAAGGGCGTGGCTGCTGGCTCCACCCACCTGACGAAACGAAGAGAGGGCGTTATAGAAGTTACTCTACACCGCCGCGGAGGAACCCGGAAGACCAGAAGACATGAAGAAGCGGCCGAATGCGCGGCTCACCTGGCAAAACGAAGAGGGTGCAACCGAAGAAACTCTGTACCCCCCGCCAACTAACGGCGGGTGAGCCACCCCCAACACTTATAACCCTTCCCACTCACAATCCTTTCCTTCCCTGGGGTGGCCTGGAGACATGGGTGCGGCGTGCAATGGCAACCTCCATCCTCCAACGCGGCCCATGTCAGGCATTTTTTTACCACACTTGGTCACCCCCGCCCCAGAACCGCACTCGCGTCATGTGTGGCTTGCTGCGTCTACACGCCGCGCAGCATAGCAAAGGTGTCGGGAGGGGTCCCTCTGGAGCGGGCAATCTCCACGCCTTTCATTGGAAGCTGGGGTTCTGTCGGCCTATCCCACGGGGTACCTCGGTGCACCGATGGTCGGCGTCCTACCCAGTCAGCATGGTCAGAGAGTGGCCAAAAGCTGTTAACCAACCAACCAACCAAGGTGGGAAGGAGTTGTCGGACCTCACAAGTAGCAGCCAACGGATTGTGCAGAACATTCCAAGGATTACGCCGCAGAAAAGAAATCGTTTCTATCTTCTATCGTTCTCACGCTAGAGCGTCGCAAAGTCAGAAAACAGTTATGGCCATTTTTGACCTTTGACCCTCGATTTGAACCCCGTACCCCCTACCGATTTCGATGAAACTCACAGGATTTACTCGGGGGCATCAACTTTACCGGTGACCAAAGTATGAATCCGTCTCAATATACTTATCGCCCAAACTCGAAAATGGGGGTTTCGCCAACAGCCTACTTGCGCTACTCGTTCTCGCCTGAGCTCGCAGCTCGGTCCTCGTCGGCACGGATTTCGTACAGAGGTTTGTATAGCTGCATTTGGCGTTTTGGTGTGAGTTATTATTAGTGAACTTAGCCATGCGCTGCGAGTGGTTGCAATATTCGTTTTAATGTATGCGAACGACATTGGTTACAGAGCCTTGGGGCGTTATGGAACTTTTAATATGAACTTAGCACTCACTATCGCATTTCAGATCTCTGTTTGTGGTGGCGTTTTTATTGTTGATATTTTCACCTGGGTCGTAGGCTGTGACATGACCTCTCTGCCCCAACTTCAGACAATCGTACTTTATACTGATTTCATAAGTTTTTAGTTTATATTGCTTGTACAACTTGAGTCATAGCAAGTTTGGATATGTGATTAAATTAAAACTACCGGAACTTCGTACAGAGGTTAATTGAGGCATGTTAAATGAATTGCCCCCCTAAATAGACGGAACAGTTAACTTCTAATTTATTTTTTATGTTTTTTGCTGTGGATAGAGATAAAACTAGTATTGTTTATCCATTAACTATTTATAATTTGAATGAATTTAATTGCACATAAGACAAAACTCCCGCAACGGAAACTGCTATATATTAAAATTATTCTCATAGGCGTTCTTTACCTTTGGCGAAAAGATAAATTGTAGATTAATGTTAGGCGATTATTTAGCGTCAAGCTGGCTGCAGATCTTCCTCATTAACGTACCGCGATTTTAGTGCATCCTCCCCCCCCCCTTTCCGGGCCACGTAACGCGCCTAACCTAACCTTTCCAGTAGCATAGGACCGTGACACCACGTCGTGTTCCCCGCTCCCTGAGCGCCTTGCGTAATATGCGGACGAGCCCTAACGATTCCAAAATTTTGACACACTCTCACACATTCCTGCACACTCCGAAATATTCCCTTTACAATCTCACATTCTCCAACATTCCATTACACTCTCAACCATATATCCACACATTCGCTAAAACTCCGACACACTCCTAAAAACTCCGGCACACTCGTGAAATCTCAGAGACATTCTGGGACAATCTCCCTCAATCCTGCACATTCCGTAACAATCTGACGTAACTCTCACAGTCCCTCACATTTTGAGAATCTCCGGCACAATCCACACACTCTTCACTCCTGTGTACGCTTTTCCGTGGAGTGGTTGACCCCTTGGTTTCGGGGCGGGTTGTGGGAACGCACTGGTTCTCCCGCTCCCCTGAACCAAAGCGGGCTGGCTGTCGGGAAAGGGGCATACCCCCGCTATGAGGAACCAAAGGCTGGTGCGGGCGACGTACAGTCCCCAACCTCGAGTGCGCACCACCTCCCTGCCACTCGCAACGGAACAGGTATGCGGTGCGTGGCGCGGCCGGTCCCCCTGCCTTCGGGGCTAGAAGCTTGCAGTGCCCTGCTGGCCGGTGACGACGGCTCTATCGTCGTCCGTGTGCGCAATCCTGGTGCGCGTCCCCGTGTGCTGCGGCCCGGCCAGTGTGTGCTGCAGTTGGAGGTCCACGGCCCAGCCACCCCACGAGCACGCCCGTCAACAACGTGAGCCCTGATCCTGGAGCCCCTGCTGGACAACTCCCACCGCCTTTGGAAGGCCTGCTCGCCAGGTGTTCAACGGATCTAACCGCAGAGAGAGGCAAGGTGAGGGAGATGTGTGAATTCCAGGACGTTTTACCCTGCGGGGGGGGGGAGGTTGGCCATTGCCCTCTAGTCGAGCATCGGATCGACACCGGCGACGCAGCCCCCATCAAACAGCAACCTCGGCGACTGGCGTTTGAGAAGCAGAAGAAGGCCGACGACACCATCGCGGACATGCTCGCCAAGAGCATAATCAGACCATCAACTTCACCGTGGGCGTCTCCCGTCGTCCTGCTTCCTAAAAAGGATGGTACCACGCGTTTTGCTATCGACTACCGTAAGTTGAATTCGGTGACGCGCAAGGATGCCTATCCCTTGCCGCGTATCGATGACATCCTGTATTCACTTCGGGGTTCCCGATGGTTCTCTGCCCTGGACAGCCTTCTGTGTCCCAGGTCATGGCCTCTACGACTTTGAGCGCATGCTTTTTGGCCTCTGCAATGCTCCTGGTACGTTCCAGCGCTTGATGGATCAGCTGATGCCACGAAATCTTTCCCGGGTCTACTTGGATGACGTGGTCATCCCGGGTGCGACGTTTGGGCATGCTCTTCGGAATCTGCGGGAGGTTCTCCTCAGGGTACGCACGGCACGGTTCCTTTTCCTTAACCCATCCAAATGCACTTTGTTTGCCAAGCAGCTGGAGTACCTAGGCCACATCGTCAGCGGGGAGTCACCACGGACCCCGCGAAGCCGGAGAAGGTTCGGACTAGGCCGGAACCGGAGGGACCCCCGGAGAAGGCGCGTGCCAGCCTGCACAGCTTCTTGGGTTTGGCCCACTATTACTCCCACTTCGTCCGTGACTTCTCTGCTCTGGCCAAGCCCTTGTACCATCTTCTGGAGAAGACTCGACCTTTCGAGTGGACGCTGGAGGCCCAGGGCGCATTTGATGTTTTGAAAAAAGCCCTGCCTGAGGCACCTGTCCTAGCCTTCCCGGACCCGGATGGTGGTGCCTGTGTATTAGATTGTGATGCATCCAATTTTGCAGTGGGTGCTGTTTTAACGCAGGTCCAGGACCACAAGGAGCGCGTTGTTGCCTACTTCAGTCGGGCCCTCGACAAGCATCAACGCAACTACTGTGTCACTCGTCGGGAGCTCTACGCAATGGTCGCTGCGATGCGGCACTTCCACCATTACCTCCTGGGCCGCCACTTCACCATCCGGACTGACCACGCGTCGCTGCAGTGGCTGTGCAACCTCAAGGACACCGTGGAGGGGTAGCTAGCCCGCTGGTTGGAGCAGCTCTCCATGTATGATTTTACTGTCCTGCACAGGCCTGGAGTCCAGCACGCCAACGCTGACGCGCTCTCGCGTCGCCCCTGAGATCCCGGATGTCAACATTGCAGTAAGCGGGACGCGACTGCTACCGTTCCTATCGGGCGAACCCGAGGCGAGGACGCCAGCGGCCTCGACATCGCCTGGTGGCCCTAAGACGTGGCGAGCGGCCGTCGGCAGAGTATTCCTGTAGGTATACAAAAACTTACTCAAACGTTGCTGAATCTGATCCCTATCATCAGATGAAGAATCAACATTAGACTCAGTCAATATAATCTTTTCCACCCCTTTTTTTTGCCAGATCGACTCCCTTCGCCACCTGGCCATTGCCCTCTGGAGAATAAGGAGGAGGGTGTAACAGCTGTGCATTAGGTGGTTAAAAATTGTGCAAATTGATATGAGTCGAATGGTTGTCCATTATCACTTACTATATATTTAGGCGCTCCAAATAACGCAAAAACAAACAATAATTCTGTAATAACAGCAGTGGTGGACTGCATTTGAACGACATGTAACCATCTACTAAATGCATCACAAATAATGAGATAAGACAAAGATCTCTTTTCATAGAAATCAATGTGAATTCTTTCAAATGGTGATGTTGGTTTAGGCCAAGAAACAAAGACCTTCCGAGGCTTAAAACTAACCAAGGCACAAATAGTACAATTAGAACCGAATTGAGGCAAATCATTACCCAATGTAGGCCACCATACATATTGGCGGGCTAATAGCTTGGATCTCACCACTCCAGGGTGACCTTCATGAAGAACTTTAAGAGTCTGTGCTATCAATGAAGTTGGAATGACTATACGAGCAGAGAATAATAAACACTTATTGTGAATAGTAAGCTGGTCTCTGACTTTAAAATACACTTGCAAATCAGGCTTATCTTCAAATTTGTCCTTAGGTGGCCTGCCAACAAGTATACATATTTAAGAACTTGCTCTAACACTGGATCATTGGCAGTCTCCATTGCAATTTTATCACTGGTTAAAGGTAGCTCTGTAGCGACTTTAACATTTATCAGGTTAATTTGTACCACCTCAATGGTAACAGGGGAGGGCAACCTAGAGAGCGCGTCCGCCACAACTAGATGCTCTGCCTTCCTTTGCACTAAGGTGTACTGGTATTCCTGTAGGATTGCCGCCCAATGCTGGAGGCGATGACCTGTCCGAATTGGTGAGGACTTACATGGATCTAATATTCTTTGGATTGCTTGACAATCTGTAATTAGAGTAAAGGCACGTCCCCAAATAAATCTATGGAACTTGGCAATGGCATGCATGACCGCCAGGCCTTCCCTATCAATCTGGGCATAGTTCTGTTGTGCAGTACTAAGAGTACTAGAGACCAACATAACTAGTCTATCCACAGATTTGTTCTTAACAGTAACAGTATGGCACAGTGCTGAGCCTACTCCGTAGGGACTAGCATCCGTATAGATGACAATAGGTAATTGGACATCAAAGTGCATTAACAACTTATCAGACTTAAGTAACACTTTACATTGTGCAAATGCTTTAACACAATCATCTGTCCACTCAAACAGTTCTTCTTTTTTGGTCAAGTCATAAAGGGGCTTAGCCAATGAAGAGAATGATGGAATAAAAATGGCATAAAAATTGATCATTCCCAAGAAGGATCTCACCTTCACCTGCTTCACATTGGTAGGTGGAGGAAAACCATCTATAGCTCTAAGTAAAGATGGAGCAGGTTGTCTGCCATGTTTACAAAGTACTAAACCGAAAACTTCTAAACTTTCCACAAACCGTTCACATTTCTCGAGATTAAGTCTATCACAAGGTAGGCGTACGCCGAACCGCGTCGAGGCGTAACAGGCTTCGCTCACCGCGAACCACTGTTCCGCCCCTCCACGCCTGGCGTACACCTACCTTGGCCTGCCGGCGGCTGTCACCGGGCGTGTGGGACCCTGCAGGGCTAATTAGTCAGTACGGTGCCCTGCGGGCGCCGGTCTTGAGGCGCGAGGGACGCTACGCTTCTAACCTAACCGCTGGACGTACCTACTCCCACAGTATTGTGAACTTCTCTACCGTACTCAATCGTGCTCAACTCTAACTTAACCTACCCTACTCCAACTTAACCTACCCTAGCCTACTCCAACCTAACCTACCCTTCCCTACTCTAACCTAGCCTACTCTAAACTAACCTACCCTACTCTGACCTAGCCTATCTCAACTTCCCCTACTCATTGTGGACTTCTCTACCGTACTCAAAGCTGCTCAAACCTACCCTAGCCTAACCGGTTCCGGTCCAAGGATGCCCTGCTTTGACCACTGGCACCATCAGCAGCACCAGGGGTTTTCTTCAGGATTGTGATTGAGGTCCTGAGTGAATTTTAAGCGTTATCGGTTCCCATCTTAAAGTTCAAAATACTGTTTTTTTTTTTAAACAGTTTTTCCTTTTGTTCCTGCTCCTGCTCAAGAAAGCCCTGTTTTGGCCCCCAGCACCTGCAGCAGTACCTAAAGGTCAAATTTGGCATTTTGAATGGTGTCTTAGGGTGATATTTAAGTTTGATATTCTTCACGATTTAGAATTTGGCCCCCCGTTCCAGTTCCTGCCCAAGAAGGCCCTGTTTTGACCCCTAGCACCTGCAGGAGCACCTGGGGTTGATTTCGCCATGTTAAATGGAGTCTTGGGGTCACTTTAGATGGAGGCGGTGGCCATGTTGAAGTTAAAAATTCTGCGCAATTTAAAAGTTTGCCCACATCTTCCAGTTTGTGCTCAAGAAGGCCCTGTTTTGCCAACCGGCACCTGCAACAGCACCTGATGTCGGTTTTCGCATGGTGTAGGGATGGGTTGGACAATTTAAGTAGGGGTTTATTCTCATGAAAATGTTCGTATCTCGCACTGTCCTATCGTAATATGAACAGGAATCGATGCGTGCGTCACTATCGTAATTGCGTTGTTAATTATTTTATAATTTTATAAAATGTAAGACCAGTTGTAAAAATTATCCTAGAAGCTATTTTGTCTGCGGTGCCCCCGATGTGAGGTTGACTCCGGTATGATAAAAGAAGATTGTGGTCAAAATTTGAGCCCTCTACAATGAACCGTTCTCGATAAATCGCGCGGACAGACAGACACGCAGACAACATTTTTGGGCCAGTGGGGTAAGGGCTTCGCTTTCGCTCAGCCGATTATGTTTTTCCAAACGGGACAAAACTACTAATGTTATTTGAATGACTAGTTGCCAGGACGTGGCATGAATGAGACGATTATCCAGATAAATCTTCACACCTTTAACACCAACTAAAATTTCTTCCATAACATTTTGAAAAATTGCCGCAGCTGATGCAATTCCAAACGGCATTTTTAACATTTTATAGAATCCTTTGAAGTATTAACAACTCAATATTCTTGTGACTCTGGATGCAGTGGCAACTGGAGATATGCATCTTTTAAATCTAAGCTTACAAACACTGAACTGTCTGCTAAGTCAGAAAATATCTCTTCTGGAGAAGGTAGGGGGTAATGGTCCACCCTTAGCTGAGGGTACTGGAAAACAAGCTCTGGCACATAAGTTGAAGATGTTTGTAGAGTTTTCCCTGAAGGCATCCATCCGTGAATTTATGCATATACAAGGTAGGTGTACGCCAGACCGCGTCAGGGCGTAAGAGGCTTCGCTCACTGCGAACCGCTCTTCAGCCCCTCCACGCCTGGCGTACACCTACCTTGGCCTGCCGGCGGCTGTCACCGGGCGAGTGGGACCCTGCGGGGCTGATCAGTCTGTGCGGCGCCCTGCCGGTCTTAGGGCGCGGGGTTTGCTACGCTTCCAACCTAACCGCTGGACGTACCTACTCCCACCGTATTTGAGGATTCTCTGCCGTATTTGATTGTGCTCAAATCTAACCTTACCTACCCTACTCTAACCTAACCCCCTCTAACCTAACCTAGATTAACCTACTCATTAAATACTTCTCGTCACCATTCAATGCTGCACTAACCTAACCTACCCGAGCCTAACCAGTTTCCGTCCAAGGAAGCCGTGCTTTGACCACTGGCAGCTGCAGCAGCACCTATGGGGTCTTCTTCGGTGTTGTAATTGAGGTCTTCAGTATATGTTTAGCGGGGTCAGTTCCGATCGTTAAGTTTAAATTACTACCTCCTTAGCTGTTTTCCTATTCGTTCCAGCACCAGCAGCTGCACCTGGACTTGATTTCGGCATTTTGACTGGGGTCTTGGGGTTATTTTTGAAGGGGTCGATCGCCGTGTTTAAGTTTGAAATACGAATTTGGCAGTTTGCTTCCCGTTCCAGTTCCTGCACAAGAAGGTCCAGTTTTGCCAACCGGCTACTCCAGCAGCACCTGAGGTCCTTTTCGGCATTGTAATTGAAATCCTAAATGTCTTTTAAGCAGGGTCGGTTCCGCTCTTTATGTTTAAAAAACTGCTTTTGCAGCAGTTTTTCTATTTGTTCTTGCTCCCGCCCAAGAAGGCGTTGTTTTGAACACTAGCACCTGCAGCAGCACCTGAGGTCCACTTCGCCATTATGACTAGGGTCGTGGGGTGATTTTAGAAGTGGTTGGTCGCCGTGTTCAAGTTAGGAACACGGCTCGATTCAGAAGTTAACCCTTCCGTTCCAGTTCCTGCACAAGAAGGCCCAGTTTTGCCAACCCGCACCTGCAGCAGCACCTGGGGTCCTTATCGGAATTGTAATTGAAGTTCTGAGTGTATTTTGAGCGGGGTCGGTTCCGATCTTTAAGCTCAAAATACAGCTTGTTTAGCAGTTTTTCTATTTGTTCCTGCTCCTGTCCAAGAAGGTCTTGTTTTGACCACTAGCACCTGCAGCAGCACCTGGGGTCGATTTTACTATCTTGACTTGCGTCTTTGGGTGATTTAAGAAAGGGTCGGTCGCCATTTTCAAGTTTGATAATCGGCACGATTTAGAAGTGAGCCCTCCTGTTCCAGTTCTTGCACCAGAAGGCCCTGGTTTATCAACCGGCACCTGCAGCAGCACCTGAGGTAGGATGCCGCCGAGGTTAGGTTTCCTCCGTTATGATGCGAAAAGATTGTGGTCAAAATTTGAGCCCTCTACGATGAACCGATCTCGAGAAATCGCGCGGACAGACACGCACCCAAACAGACAAAACATTTTTGGGCCAGTAGGGTAAGGGCTTCGCTATCGCTCAGACAATTATGTCATGGGAGAACCTGGTCCTCGTTCCGGTCCTGAGTGACGTTGATCCTCATGATAAACAGTTGCAGTCCTTCCTATTTGTGGTTCATGCCCATGGGCAGTTTGAGGGCGGCCATGGAGTCGTCCACGTGCTTTCCAGTCTTGGCGAGGCTGTTGACGATCTCCTCGAACGCGGAAACGTATTCGTCCAAGGTGCCGAAGTCCGCCTGGGACGCGGTGAGAAACCGGCACATGAGGTTGAACTAGAGAGACTCTCTCGGTTGAACCGGCGGTGGATGCCCGGTCCTGGTAGGTGTAGCAGAGGCTTTGCCAGGCCTCGTAGGCGGTCTTGGTGTCTCGTCCGATTTGTAGCACCTTCGGCGTGGAGGCCAGCCCGATTTTCGACCGGGTCCTTGCGTCGTTGCGGGCGAAAACGGGGTCCTCCAGCTGTTCCGCGGTGGGCTCTGTTTGGATGTGCTGGAGCTGGTCCTCCAGCTGCAGGAACATTTTCTTTTGGATCTTCCAGTCGCTCCAGTTTGAGTGACCCGCGAGTTTGGCAATTGGCGGCAAGCTGTTATTTTGGACCACCATGTGGCCGGCCGATTCCGTTGCCGAACTGGAACTTTCCTGGCGGCGACTTTTGGGGGCCATGGTCTTCGAGGAATTTCACTGGCACTGAGAATATCACTACGAGCACGACACGTTGCACGCACGTTGCGGCAATAGGTTAAACGCACACGCGAACACGCACACGCGATTTCTGAGTTCGGTATTTTGGTCTTAAGGTTTTTCAATGATATTATAGATCGCGCAGTGGAAGCGATGGGACTGGGCCCATAACTTAATGGTGTAGTAATTATGTAGAGTCTGGTACTTACGGATGTAATAGTGTATTCCGGAGAAAGGTCGAACCGGAAATATGAAGTTACGAAGAATCACAAAAGCGGATCCAGTATGAGGGGAACCGCAGCAAAGAGTATCTCCACCACGAGCCGACGTCAAAAATTTGGAGGCTTAGCTCTCGCTGACGATGTGTCACGACCATTTGGTATGGTCACACAGCGCAGCAAACAAACCGCGTGGCCTTCGAAACTACTTCTGAGGGCCGCGCGGAAGGCGATGTGCGCTCTGTGACCATACCAAATGGTCGTGGCATATCTTCAGCGAGAGCTAAGTCTCCAAATTTTTGACGTCGGCTCGTGGCTGACGCCGCGGCGGAGATACTCTTTGCTGCGGTTCCCCTCATACTGGATCCGCTTTTGTGATAATTCGTAACTTCTTATTTCCGGTTCGGCCCCTCTCCGGAATACACTATTGGATTTTAGGAGAGAGCAAGGAGAACACGCTTGAACAGTAGCAAGGCTAGCAAGGAAGGAAGTATTTATTCGTCCTTCAGGATACAGTATGGCGGACATGATGGTACACTAGTACAAGGCAGTGATATATTTATAAAAGGCGGTGATGCATGATGTTGTTACATTCATGGAAGGCCCTGAGGGCGGTAAATAAGGTGTGAGATATTAAAGGGCCAATGCATTACTGGAGGATTATTTACAACAGCGCTCAGGCAGAGCCTCCCCTCCCCTCTCCCCTCGCCCCGTGGAGAGGAATCTCGCATTGCTCGCATTACGGAATTTTGGAAGGGCCTTACGCAAGTAGTAGTACTGGGGACTAACGTCGTGTGTTATTCCCAATCCCTTTCCAAACCCTCCGGCACAGGCTTGTCTACAATATCTAGTGCTAAATCTGTGAGAAACACTTCTTCCTCTCAAGTTTGGGAAAATCATATACTCTAGTTTTATTCGTCAATATACTGGAGGTTTAAAACAAGAGAAAAGGAAGTAGACTAAAATTAATGTTTTACATACAGTTAAAAAAAAAGAGGGGGGGGGGGAGTTTTTAGTCATCAGACGACCGGTAGGATTGAAATAAACCCAACTGTTTTCCTCTCTTCGATAAAACCCACAACAGCCACTTGATATTGTATTCCCCAATTTCTTGTCCGCAATTTTGATAATATTTTGCAGGTACTGTGGTTATCATTTTTGACATTTGGTCAAAAACTTTCCAAGATACGCTGATATATAGCTGACGGAAGAGCCAAATTTCCATTGTTTACAAGAAATGTGTTTCAGACAACTTTATTCTAACAATGCTTTGCAGGGTTAAGGCTTTTAGTTTTCTTTAAACGACACAGTTTTCTATTTCAGAAAACACTTTTGCCTTCTGGTTTGGTCTTATACCTTAGGAGAAATTGATTTTTCTATTTTCATGTTCTCCGTTTCCAAACCTCAATACAGGGAAGGCAAAAGCTTTTCACTAATTCTCTTCCAATTAAGATGAGCTTTTGTAGGCACTGAGTAGAAGTCAGTGTGGTTCTTTTAAGCGATTATTTTTCAATTAAAAAAAAAAACTCTTCCTCGGAAGCTGACTTTTAGCTGGCAAGTGGGGCCAAATAGGGTATTTCCGTGGATCCTGGGCCGGAAGGGAGAAGAACAAAAGTAAGCCCCAGACCGGAACCAGTAGGCGGGAGTGGGGGCTCGGGCCGGCTCGGGCCCGGCGACGAGCCGACCGGGCACCGCTGGCTCGGCTCGTCGCCGGGCCCGAGCCGGTCCGAGCCCGCCCGACGCCTGCCCGAACCCCCCACTCCCGTTTATTGTTTCCGGTCTGGGGCTTACTTTTGTTCTTCTCCCTTCCGGCCCAGGATCCACGGAAATACCCTATTGTCAGTGGTCTCAGACAAAAGGTGTGATATAACTTTTTCCTAATAATGCTCTGAGGGTAGGAGCTTATGTCCCTCCTTAAAGACCACACTTTTATATTTAAAAAACAAAAACTTCCCTGCTTTCTCATTTGGTCTTATACTTTCAGGGAAAAAAGGTTTTTTATTTTTGTGAGTGACAAAAAAAGTGTGTCGGGACCCAGCCACAGATATTGCAACAATTATTGCTCCAAAAGCAGTGAAATGCTGTAAATGAAAGCAGGCCTAGACTGAAGTCAGGAACATTCCTGCAAAATTGGACCCCAAAATATAAGAACATGTAGGGGAATAATGTATAAAGTCTATATTTTGAGATCTCTTCGAGGATGGTTGATCTGACTCCAACATACCTGTGCATACCAGAATGCGCTTCCAAACCTTGGAAACGACCCTGAGTGGACCAAATGTATTTCAAATGGTGTAAGCCATCCTTAATAGCACTGTGTTGCTTCTTTAAATATCTGGCGTATTGCTCGGCTATGATCTATCTCAAACTCAGTTGCACTCTGATGGCTTATGTACTTTCCATTACATAGTTAAGTTCAATTTCATACATAGCTTACTTGAATTTTTACGCACTCACAGCTATGAAAAAATTTGCACACTACTTAGGTAGAATTTTGTAATTTATAGTTAATGTACAACATTATCCATAATTAAGAATATTTCAAGCAATTTGAAGGAGGCAGATTCAAATTCGATCCATCCATACCTAAAGAAAATTTTCCACATAATTAAATATAAAATTCAACCCAATTGTGATAAAGTTTGTGCATAAGTAAGTAACTATTCCGTTCTTAATAACAGATGATTATCAACATATTTCAGCACAATACAGAGAGAACTTTAGGGGCCAGTACGAATCCTGCCCATTGGTAGTGTGAGCACCGCAGCTGCCACAGCAGACCGTTGACCTCAGCATTTTCACTGCTTTATTTTCTACGAAAGCACTTAATTAAAGCAGTTATAATGATCAGTGCTCAGAATACTGTTCAAGAATTTCCTAAACTAAATGTGTAAACAAATCAGTTTCAGAAGAAATACAACTGTTCAATATCATGATCCATTTCCTATTTATTCATATTCTTAGTTTCCAACAGGAAACTATCAATGTGATGAAAACAAACGTAAAACAATTTTATGCAAACAAAATTAACATCAAACAAAAAATATTTCATCTACAGGGTCCATTTTGTAGAAACAAAAACAAATTGGAGTCACGAACAAAGCCAGTATCTTAACAGAAAACAAAAACAATAACACAATATTAATACATTGATAAAAAGGAACTCATTATATTTATCAACAATATGTAAAAATTTCCTTGAAAAGGCATTGCTGTGCTGCAGAATGTAGTAATGACTTTCACTGAGGCAATTTAAAAGAGAAAGAGGGGGAGGAACAACACTATTCTGCTTCAGATTTACACTATAAGCAATACTAGAAAATGCAGTAGGACACTGCAAATATAGAAAAAAAGTTCACTGGATATAATTGGTCTTCAGATGGTGTGATTCCTTGTCCCTTCTCAACCACTCTGAGAAATAGGGTTGGAAGTGCATGAAATGTGCTTCTCCAGCCCAATGGATAGTCCACATTGAAGACAAAGTAGCTCTGCACAAGATGTTGCAGAGCCTTGATGGTTGACCCACCGGGTATCTCAACCCACTTCAAATCCAAAATGAGGAAATGCTTAATTATCTTGTTGGTCAACAATGCCTTTACTACAATCATATAGGGTTGCACTGGACCACCGGCTTCAGATACTCTTGCATTAATTATTTCCTGGATGTCATCATTGGCCTGCAAATAAACACTTGAATGAAGTTCTGGCAAAGTGTCAAGCTACTTTGGGCTGTTCTGAAATAGTGAGACAACACAACACTGTCAGACACTTACCTTCACAACAATGAAAAAATCTTTGAGCACAGGAGTAACTGTGGACCTTGTTCTCTTACCACTCCTACCAACATCATGAGGAAGGTGCTGGGAAATAATGACCACAGCTTTCAAAACATCTGGAAGCAAAAGTAGTATTCTTAAAATGAGTAGTTAAGAACATCAACTAGAAATCATATTTTCTGTAAGAACTTTCATACCATCCTCACAACCTAATGATATAGGTTTACGTAAATTAAGCTTCAAAATGTTTCCCAACTTTTTTTGAAGATTTATGGCCAAGTCCTCAGCCTGGGGATACATCCTACGAAAGTCTTCTTTAATCTGTGCAGAATAATATTTGATGTATCACAGTTGTCTTAAGACAATATCCAACCATAGTGAAGTCAATACAAATTACTTACAACTTCACCATCATAGTGTGTAAAATGGCAAAAATCAGTTAAAAAATCATGGATGGTCCTTTGTTCCTGACGATACTTTTCCAGTGTCTTAAACGACTTGGACATGGAATCCAGGATTTCAGGTTTCTCGGCACGGCCTGGCATCATGACATTCAAGAGCTGCAACTAAATAGAAAAGACGTCATGGTAGTATTAGTTACATGATGTACATGACAAAGCACAAAATTGAAATATCAATTCACAGCTTCAGTAGATAGCTCCTCCTCTGAACCACTAGCTGAAGAATCTTCAATCTTTGGCCTCTTTGTTTTTCTAACCCTGTGTTTCTTTTGGATACTTCTTGAGCAGTTGGCAAAAAAGCCTGTGTTTGAAGCACTGATAATTAAGGAGACATTGTTGAGAATTCAATATTTCACACAAATATGTGATAAACAAGTATTATGTATCCACTCACCCAAGCCTTCTCTTGCAATTTAGATTTGTATTGAGGAAATTGTTCCACAATTGATTTGGCAAGTCCCTCCTTCATTTTGGTTGAAACAGAAGTGGGATCACTCAAGAAAGAGTATGTAAGTCAGGTTTCACATCAATACAAATGAACAATCTTTAGAACCACAGTACTTACACAGCTATCTCAAAGTGTAAATAATTTATGAGAACTCTGAAAATATGCTTTCTGTCCTTCTCACTTAACAGATTGCCATCAAATAGACTGTCGATGATTTTCACCACATTGTTAATTTCACCTCCTACTGATTCAGCTTCGGCTTCAGCATCCTCAAGAATATTTTTTACATCATACTGCAAAACCAAAGGAAAGTAAAAGCAAAAACAAAACAAGCACAACAAAAAAAATGAGACATAGAAATAAGTATACTGACTGAGGGAAGGACCACATCTTTCCTGACACGACGAATCCTTGAGATAGCAGATTGTGCTGAAGAACAAGGTGTTGAGTTCAACACTCGCTCTGACTGCTTTGAGGTAGAAGGTGCAGCGAGTGATGAGGGTAAACTTGCTGTTGCCCCTGACTGCACTGAAGGGCCACTTGAGTTGTTTCCAGAAGACGTTCTTAACGGCTGCATGGAGCCTGCCTTGTGTAAGGCAGTATTAACATCGGACACTGTGCTCTTCTGTTTAGCCTACAAATATAGAAAACAAAACAAAAACAAACCATTTAATAATTCAGAATGCATAAATGTGTCACTTAGCAGTAAACTATCAATTATTTAAAATAAAAGCTACAATGAAATTAATTCACTTTAGTAGAGATATACTAACTTGTCTTTTAGTTGCCTCTGCCTTCTCCCACTCAGACACAAAAGAAGGCTTTATAATATTAGCATGGTCATGACCTGGACAGCATAGAGATGAAGCAAATCATTCCAAATTATCAAGTACACACACACCTGAGAGATACAAAATATCTTTAGCCTCACCTTGTGCAACACTCTCCTTCCATCTGAGCAGCAACTTCAAATTTCTCTTTTTTTCATAGACAGACAGTTGGCTTAAGTCCATGGAAGCTGACAGCATGCTCCAGTCGCTTGTATCATGTTGATTCTCTTTGTCAGAATTATCACTTTCCTAGAACCAAAAATATCCTGTAGGCCCAAAGAACAAGGCACACAAACTGGCAGATAGGATAAGATGTTAGAACCTCATCACTAGAATTCCTTCTAAAACTATCAAGCTGAGAGAGATTGTAGAGATAAAAATCAGAATCATCCTTGGTGAAATCAGAGTTATCTCTGTCAGAATCGGGAACGTCAACGCTTCCTTGACTAAACATTTCCAGTTCGATTTTGTTGTCAAAATAAAAAGAATCTACGAAGCGTTGGCCTAATCTGATTTACAGTCAAAATCCGCCCTTATGCATTAAGAAATCAGTGAACACAAACGTGTGTATGGAATAATCATATTCAAACGTGAGAACTTGACTACAGTATAGACGGCCGCAAACGCGAACACTGGCAGAATACGAACTTAGAAGGCGCTCCGCAATGGACTTGTCCAGCCCCTTTCGTTGCAGGAACATCGAAAGAGCAGCAGGGGTTTTCTTCTTCATCCAGTCCAATGGAGTGGACGCCATATTGCTGTAACAAAGTTCACTGTTAACTACAAGTTAATGAACCGTAATAAAACGTCGTACACCTGCTAAGGAGTTAGGTTACGGTACGTCGCAGTACCTGAGTCGCGCTTGAAATGTTCCCTTTCTTTTTATGGAAAACAATGTTTCCGTTCGCGACGGTAAATTAAATACAGGGGATAAGTCCAATCTAGTGACTCGGTACGGTGTTTCGTCCGATACCTGTCGTTTGTCGGCCGGGAGTCCAGTTCATCGGAATACAAACAAGAACGACCTTACGATTGTCGAACTTCTAGTGACGCGGAAGAAGAATGATACTTCTAAGTTCACACTACCTACCTATATCATGAAAGAACACTCCGAGTTCAAATAGGCAATCGCAGCACACGGTCAGCGCTTTCCGCCGTTTCTTGTCTTTCTGCCTTCCAACAACGGAAGTCGTTACTTTTTCGACAAACAACTGCGGTAGTCAAAACTAGAGTCAAAACACCTCCTGGTACAGCTGTTGGAGAGGGTTAAATAAGGTTAGATCGATTAAGATCGGGTAGGCATCTTCACTGGGCCCACTCCAAAATTATTATAGTTGAATAATTTAACACCGCGTAATCATTGCAACAGGAAGAAGAAAATGCGAACACCCAGAAGGGAAAGAGGGGGAAGAGAAGGAAGAGCCAGGAGGCAGGAGGTGAGGGGAGGGGAGGAAGACGGGGGAGATGGGTTCTTGGTCAAAGAACTCGAGCACGTATTTTAAAGATTACGATGTAAACTGCAATTTCGACAGTATTTTAAAAGAAAATATTCCCGCTCAAAATAAATTTTTAACGGCCTACCAACACGATCTGTGTAAGCCGGCCGGCCGGCCTCTACCCTCGGTATGTGGCCGGTGGCCCGTTCTCGTCCCGTAACAAATCTGCCCGCGCATGCGCCCATCGAAAACTTGAAAAGGCTTCCCTTTCGTCGTCTGCTGGTTGCACCTGCCTACTACAATTGGCAAATTGTGTTAAATATTCTTGGTGGTTCTATGCTTTCAGGAGCTGTTGTATTTGAACTCGCTGAAGTCTGAGACTTTCGGAGCGGAGTGTTCCTAAGAATTTGCGATCTGTGCTGTCGTTCCTATGTGGTGAAGTGGACAGTGAATGAATGGAGTATAGTTTGGTTGTATTTCGGTAGGTTATTGTTTTCGGATTAGCTACACATAAATCATTGGAAGAAAATAGAATGTCACTGAAAACAAAGCAATGTTTATCATGAAATCAAGGTTCAAAATGTGTACCGTAGATTATATTACGGTATTATTGTTAACACAGACTAATGTGGTATCTGGAAGATAAATAATAATTAGAAATTTGAATAACTACAGTTGCAAAGTATTTCTAGGCCTTCATGAAGTAGCTTGAACAGATTTTTAAAAGTATTTTTTTTTCTTATTTAAGTTGATGTTAGTAATTGCTTGGTTGACTTTCAGTCCCTGATAGTTTGCGATGTGGCTTGCATCCGTCTTTGTGGTTGTATGCACTGTGCGATAGTAGGGCACATACTCACATTTTCACTTAGAGAGAAATGAAGGCCAATTGTACAAGTTGTTAGGTAAAATTTTGTTGGGATGAATATGGACCTTGTCTCGCAGGAACGTTGTCTGGTATACCAAAGTCAGCCAAAGTCTGTGTTACTATTTATTGGGGGAATGCTTAGTCCAAAAAATAATGTCTAAATTAATGAAAATTAATATGGTCACTCACTCCCACAAATTTGTTTCAGATTATGCCCTCAAACCTTTCAAATTTATCCAGAGCTGGAGGAGAATTATTACCAAAGGACCAGTTAATGACTTGAAGGCAAGATAAATGTTGAATAAAGGTTTTAAGTCATCAGATATGATTAGTTACATGGAGCTATTTAGTGTCACTTAATTGTTAAGAGGTACATTTTTTCACATAACATTGTTAAAGCTTGTATTCATCAAACCCTGATTCTGCAAACAATTAGATCCATGCTGATAAATTTTAAGATGTCATGACTTGTGACAGGCACAGTCTTTTCTCCCTTGTAATATGAGATGCTTGTTTAGGAATCTCCTTTTTCTATGGCTTACTGTTGCCAAGTTGTTTATTGTTTGGTTTGTAAACTAAAAAGTGATCAAATAAACTGCATCCAATGAGTCAGAATTTCAGTCAGTTTCCTTGTAATAGCTGATATATGACCCAGCCCTTCCAAATTAAATATTTATGTGCTTGCTCCTGTAGTACACCAGAGCAAGCGGGAAGCTTGAACAAAATTCAATCCTTTTACAAGATATCACTTAAGTCCCAGGGTGAGTAAAGGGATCAGATAACAAACACAACTGCTAGTTCAGATTAGTTTCATTTGCATACAATTTTAGATTGCAAACCCTTTCCTACATCACACCAATGGGTATTATAAAAAAAAATATCACAAGATTAACATAACATCGTCATAACAGGTTAAAAAGGTGCCCAATCCATTGATTCATTCAATTTATCATACTTCAACCAAAAACTGATTTAGTGTCTAACAGGTCTGGACAAAATTAAACCTGACATGTCATTGGACATGTGTATGAAAAACATCGTAGCCACAACAAACAGATTTGACTCAGTTCATTGCAACCTTGGTATTGCAGTGCCTGATAGTGGTACATTTTAAATTTTAAAGAAAAATAGTGCGAGTTGAGAGGTAAACATAATCATTTTCTGTCACAGACCAAGGAGCTATTGCTCTAAAGTTATGAAGAGCGTCCTCATTCACAGCTGAACAGACTGATTCTTCATCAGGCTCTACTCTGTAGCAGTTAAACTTAGCACTTAAACACAAAACTTTCCATGGTTTAACAAACAGGTACACTGAGGAGCTTTGATGAACATATATGTTGGTGATGAGTGCAAACTTCGGGTAGCAGCCTGCAGACCAAAGTGAAACGAAAAGGCCACGTCGATAGTCTTCTCCATGGTAGGTGGCACCGTTGGTTTCAACCAAATCTGCATGGTCATCCAAGCCTAGCAAATGGAAAACAGCAGGATCTGTTACAGTTTCCCCCTTTTGAAATTCTAGAGAAGATTCTTCATCACTCTCTTGCAAAACATTTGCAAGCTGAAATATGCGTGCCATAGTCTTAGGAACTTTAGTAAAATTACAGCATATCGCAGAGTGCTGCCTGAATATTTTCAACCGTCCTTCGAACTTTGCACACCATAGTCTGACGGCTGGTCCATATCGCCTCATCATTTCTCCATAATGTTTCATGTGATGTATTTAGTTGATGAGATGCACCTTCATTGGTATGGTGGCTTGGCGTCTCCTTCTGCCTTGGGCGCGCTCAAATTCTTCATTGTCATCATCTACTTCTACTCCGTCGTTATCTGGATCACTCTCATTACCTTCCTCCTCCTCGTCCTGCTGCTGCTGCTCCTCCTCTTCCTCTTCTGCCTCCTCCAGCAGGTCATCAATATCATCTTCCACTTCTTCTCCCTCCCTTTCTAGTACATTAGCATTCACCACTACAAAAGGTGTATCCACGTAAAGACTTTTGAAGTGGTTGATAAATCTGAAGGTCAGCGTGTCAAAGCGGTCTTCTGGAGTAAGTTCAAAGGCAAATATAATTTTCATTATATCTTGAAGGAGGAAAACTACCTGCATATGCTGGGCATCTTCATCACTGCATTGCATACCATCACAAATGAGGAATGGCAAAGCACGCATGAGGCACCATATTTGGCACCCACCCTGTCTCAAAGTTTTTCTGGTGGTAAACATTTCTCTCACAAAATTTGCCGATGGCTTATTTTTACTATCTGGTATTCCATAAGGAAATGAAGACACTCTAACATTGAAGTCCTGAACCTTAAAAGCCTTGCACTTGATTACAAAGTGTCTCAAGACCAATTTAATCACAAGTGGAGCTACACCTTCTAAAACATCATGGAAGGCATCAAACACTGACCCTTCTACGCAATGGAAAAATGGCACTTCGTTCAATGGGCAACTTCTCTTGACTCCAAAGCGAGAAGAGGCCTTACCATCCAGCTCCACTATTCTGACATGTTCATCATGGTCTTCCTTGGTTCGAAGTGGAGCAAGGGCATTTCCATCTTGCCTGAAGTCTCTCCTGTGAATCATGCACATCCTTCATAAGAGATGGGCAGATGGTGAAAGAAATCCAAGCAGATCATGTGCAGCCAAAGTATTAGCTGAGAAAGCAACAAGTACAGCTCGCAACACAAACAGCTCCCCATTGGCAAAAATATCAACACCCGCATCACTTGAGAGTCTTTTCATTTCCAAGATAAAAGGGGTCAACACTTTCTTGAATGCTCCTGGCTTTTTCATATCTTCAGCATATGCTAAAGCAAGCAAATGAATTGATGATAATCGTGAGCCTAAGTGTGCTGGAAGATTCAAAACTTGAAACAGAAAGTTGTGAATTGTAGTTTTGGACCCAAGAGCACTCGCAACTTCTAATTCATCAAAAAACAATAAAATGTGTAAAACATTTTGGTGCTTTGTTAGAAAGGGATGGCCTTTGAAATGACTTCCATCTACATATGACCTTAAGACACCATCCATGCTCATGAAGTCTTTGAAAATATTGTTCCTCATGGTTCTATTACTCATTATTGCTTTTAAACTCTCTGTGAAGGGAATATATTCAAATGTGGAATGCACTTCAGTCTGCACAAAAGCATTGGTCTTGGGGTCCAGTCTTCTGTCCAATCGAGGACCTAAGTAGTACTCAACAGGCTGCACAAGACCGTACTCTCTTCCAAAGTATTGCAACTGCTCATCTGTTGTCTTCCTACCAGCAAACACATCCTTTACATTACCAACCTCTTTCACAAGTTCTTCAATATGCCATGCCTTTCTGAAGAAGAAGTTCTGAAAATCTTGTGACTAAATCTGTCTGCTGACATTTGAGAAGCTTCATACAACCTGCTTGAAATCGTTCAATAGCCTTACCAGTCAAAGTGCCTCGGGATCTGAGGTCCACTAAAACTTCTGATACAATTTTGTTTAGGTCAATGATAGGGAGAGGATCGTCGTCTTGAATATCATCTGTGGATGTACACATTCCTTGTGATCCATCGGTGTCACCATCATTAGAACTCTCCTGGCCAGCAAGTCCCTCCAAAAGGGGTCTTCGAACATTTTGAACCAGGGTGGGAACAGAAGACCGATCTTCATCATTTTGGTCACTCAGAATAAGGGGCCTTTCAAATACCACGTGGTACAAAATAGGCCACTTTTTGACCCCCTCCCCCCCCCTCCGTGACTGACCGTGACTTCTGGCTACCCCCCCCCCCCCCCCCGTGGTCACGTGGTATTTCTTTTTCACTCAATTCTGCGATAATACGTACATATGAATGCATTTTGTGAATTTTCCATACCGATTGTGGTGTAACGACCGTTCTTTTAACCGTCTTCATACATGTGAAGATCCCACGACGCTACAGGTAAGTGGGAAATCAAATTAAGCACAAATGAAAAATAAACATGAGTTTAATGTTAAGTGTTGATATTTTTTTTTGTTACAGGTACCTGTTACAAAACATTGATTTAAGTGTATGCAAGAAGAAACAGATAAACAAGAGCTAAAATGCAAATAAAATTTAACACAATTTTACAGATTAAACATGAAGTCAAGAAATAAGAACAGCATTGCAATTCCTTACTTAAAGGAAATGGAAGGAAGGGGGGGGGGGGGCTATCAGCTACAATTAAAGGTCAGCTGAACGAAAATCCTCCTCAAAAGGAATACCCTTGCTGATCCAGTCAGAAATGCAATCAATAATTGGCGCGGGCTCTGCGGTAGGGGGACACGGCGACGGCAGCTCTTCAACGTCGACATCGTCCACGTCGATCCATTCATATGTGTCTTCGCTGAAGACACAGAGAAGTTCTCCTGGACGCTGGGAGAGCACACGCAGGGGCCTGGATCGTGCGGCGCCGGGCTCCGCTCCACGACCGCCATGCACGCCAGTCCTGCGACATGGCACGCTCAAGTAAGTAACAATTGTATCATCGAACAATAATTAGAGAAACAATCATTTTCGCTTTTTATTTAAGCGGTACCTGTGATTCTTCATCGACGATTTGCTCGCGAAGTACACTCCGCATATCGAGCACGTTCTGCCCTGGACAATATCCCGCTGCGAAGGACAGTACAGATCGTACGGGATTTCCTTCGTGCGCGGGTAGCTCGGACGTAGTGCTAATGTCTGCCTAAGAAGAAACGGAGGAAACCTCTCCGATGTCACTGCCTCAGGCGCCGGGATGTGGAACGGTTTCTGTGCGAACGGGAAAGGTCCAGGCAGAAAACGTTGAAAGACAACGTCCCGGATGTTGCTGCGCCGAGCCGAACAGCAGACGTCGTCGTCACATTTAACAATCTGAAAATGAGCAGAAAATTAAAATTAAAAGCTGTACAATAATTTAGATATAGCATGATTGTTTCTGAGTTTGCAATGTTAAGCACAAAATTTTGCAGCGGTGAGACGTTCTAAAGAAAATATTATGGTTGCCACAAATTTTGTTACTTGTTTCGCTAATTTTGGGACTCCTAGCTTTTGTAACGATCATCACCAAATGACAATGTTGCACTTATCGCCACAAAATTTGTGACGACCATACCAACGAAAGTTGCAGCACAGCGTTGCAAAATTTTGTCGCAAAGTTGAAAACTCATAAACAATGATATTCTAAAGATGTGAAGCACCTGCAGAAGATACTGGCTCTCTCTCACGTGTGTAGAGTACCATTCCTGGCGAGATTCCTGGTCCATGCATGCGGTTGAGGCAGTCAAGGGCAGGTCCTCACCCGGCTCAACGTACTCAGCTAGCACGTTGTGCCCATCAATACACATCTTAGACCAAATTTCGGCCAAAGAGTCACCTGCAAATCAGAATAATGTTTTTACTAAGACAAATTTAATTGCGCTCACGTTTATTTGTTGTTTTTTACAGTACCTGCATGTTTAAAATTTTTTAGTTCTAAGTCAGCGTCGATTGTCTCGCCGCTGCTGTTTAAATGATTGCCAAACTGATCGTAGGGAAGAACAACTGTAGATAATTCTTTACTGAGCGGGGCCATTCTCCTTTCAACCCTGTTAAATGCCGACCTTCCTGGCGCATTTGTGAACACAAATACTGCGTCCAGATCTTCCTGCCGAAAATGGGTAATGGCGTTTGCAATCACTCCGGGAAACCTCGGGTTTTCATCGGGGCCCCCGTCCACTGAAACCATGAGTACCGGCTTCACTTTGCCGTCTTCCCTTTTCACGAGAGGCTGAAAGTCAGTCAGCGACAATACTTTGCGCAGGTCATTTGCGTGTGTGGCAGCAGAGGAGCTGCTGTGCTTCCCACTTCTGATTGCAATATACGTTGGTCCGGAGTATGTGACCGCCTCACGCCTGCCAGCGGCATCAGGCTTAATTACAATGCCTGCGTAAACGGACGGTGTAAGCTGATGCTTCGGCCCGACTACGAAGTCATGGTCACTGAGGCGAATTTTGTATTCCACGTGCATCAACACAGGGGCCTGAACTTTGGCAGCCGTCTTGCCGATTGGCACCTTTGCTTTGTCGTCTTGAGATATGAATACTACCTGCAAATAAAAGTATGTTTTAAGATGCATGGTTTGAGCTGAATTGTCGACTTAAATGCGTTTTTTTTATTTTTTTAGGTACCTGGTCTGGCCCGAGAATCGATGCGAGCTCCTCAAGACTGTTGATGGTTGCCCTGCAGAACCGTTGATCGGGGTGGTCATGATGCAAGTCAGCCTGGGCTCGACACAACCGCACAGGTACAGTATTGACGTGTCGTCGCCCCTCAGTTGAATCTGACTTACGCGGAATCAGCCGTAAGTACAGAGCACTGTCCGAAAGCCGGAATCCCATTTCCCGGAGCAGCTCTGCCATCTCGTGCAGGGTGCGGCAAGCACGCAACTCATTTGATCTCCTTTTTTCAGCTGCGCTGCTCCCGTGCATCGCTATGTCAACGATGGCATCCATGAGGCCCGGCTGATCGCGATCAAGCGAGGGGCGGCCAGGGTCTGATCTGAAGGGGATGGCAGTGACGGTTGGATTGGCTTCGATTAATTTTTTAACGGCTTCCTTTTGGCGGGCCCGTAGTTTTCTCATTGAGCGTGCCTTGCTCTGTTTCAGTTTCAGCTGCTTCTGTTTGTCATCTATATTCTTTCTGAGTTTTTTAATAGTATTTTCAATTCCTTCATCCCCGAGCCCCGCATCACGCTTCCTAGTTGCCGCGTTCAGTTCGCTTTCCAGTACGCCGATCTCCCTTTCAAGCAGTTCTTGTCGAGGCTTCGGTGCAGTGGAGCCTGGCAAACCGTCCGCTTCCCCTTCGTCTTCGCTTGTTACGATACGAGGGACTTTTCCTGAAAATGGAATAAATGAAGATTAAAACGACATACATGAAAATTTTTATCTCGAGCATTCCTGTGTCCCAAAACATCAGAGAAAACTCTTCGCTTTGAACGATGTGTGGTGGCTATGCACTGCACATAGTTTTTTTTGTTTTTTTTTTCACTTAAGGGGAAAAAAGGGCTTTTCTTCGGGCACCGTCGCAAGCGTAGGCTCGTCTGAAAATTTCAATTTAATTACATTGGACAAATTATACAACGTCCACAACAGGCGTACGTCGGCCAACGCTACGACGCGGCGTGCTGGTCGCGCACTCAGCAGTGAAGTTTACGCAGAAATTTTTTTAAAAAAAGGATGTAGACTGTTTCAACTGCAAATTGAAACAACAAAACAAAAAAAAACACCTTTAACGGCAAGTTTGCACGGATCCAGTGAACGTTGAGTCGTTGAACGCCGCAATTTTGTAGGAAATGGGTCTGAAGTGGTGTGTACCTTTCTGCCTGCCAATAACTTCCTGCTCGTCGTCAACAGCCTCACCAACGTCGGCCTCCTGAACCTCGCCGCCAGCATCGTTGGATGAACCCGCCTCGCCAAGCTCGGCGTCAGCGCTGGAAGTTCCGGCAGCATGCTTCGCAGGCGCTTTCTTTGACAGCTACCATTCCAGAAGAAAGCGAAGAATACAGCGATAGAATTCAAAGCGAAGTCTCAATCAGTCCAACTCCGGAGAAACCAGAAACGGAAGTTCGAAGTCGTTAACGAAGAAGAACGCCAGGAAAAGTACGAGCAATCGCGGGCAAGTCACCATTAATCGTTTTACTCCCGCACGTTGCGGTGTTTCAACGGGGTTTGTACCGCATAAATAAATTGATTGCGAAAGTGATTTTAGAAGTCGGGTAAAGTTCCGAACTTGCACAGATTTAGACGTTCTTTTTCTTTGTTTCGACTGTTTTTCTTGCGTTTCTAATTTCGACAGGCATTTGCAATAGGGCTTGGAAACGGAAGTTCAGAGACTCACAGAACGGAGGAAGGTAGTATGAGAAATCACATTCGGGGTATTTCCGTCGCGCCGAGGGTGGGCTACGGGCCCACATTAAAAAAAAAACAAATAAAAAAACGAGCGATTTCTAATACCGTTTCCGCACTGTAAAGCGTTATTGCTCTCCACCTTCCGTTTCGAGGACTCCTTGGAAATGCCTACTCTCCGTAGTCCAACTCTGCTCCGGAATACCCTATTCAGTCAAACAATGCAAAACATTCGCTCAGCCCATTCCGTTCTTGTGGATCTTCCGTATTGGAATCACCTATTGACGGGAATCATACAAATGAATGTCAACTCGCGTGCGTGAGAGAAAGGAAGCACCATGAACCCCAAAACCCCGTTCTCGACTAATTTCGAAAAATTCGTGAATCAATTGTTCTTGTTCCAACGACATAGGAAAGAAAGCAACAAGCAGAAAAGATTCCAAGCGCACTAAAAAGGGAGACATGACTCACCGTCGTGAAGAAGTTGAGGAACTTAGCATTCCTTGCGGTGCCTTCTTGCCTCAGCTTCTGTATCTTCTCCAGCGCGGCGCTTTGGAGTGCGGCTGGCTGCTTGTGGGCAGCCTTCATGTCCCGCCAGCACTCATTGCACTTCTTCTGAATTTCCTTGCTGCTCAATGTTGATTGGTAACAACGCCTGAACGCTTCATGTAGCTTCTCGTACATCTTTAGCGGATCCGGCGGGCACAAAAACAAAGCTGGCAGCGAGATTGCTCGCGGCAGGCGTCTCGTCTCGATCGCCGACGCTGAGCAGCGCACAGCACGCCCGAACAAGACACTGCTGCGTCGCCCGGCACACCGCGCTGGCTCGCCTCCTCACCGCTGGCACGGCACGCCACGGCACGGCAGCGAGCCAGTGTCTGCTAGCGATTCGCTCGTCGCGTTCGGAACGTCTGTAGCGCGCGAATTTTACAGCTGTTCATAACGAAAAAATTGTACCACGTGACACAGCGTATCCCCCCCCCCCCCCCCCCGTGACCGCGCGTAGACATTCGCCAAACCCCCTCCCCCCCCTAATTCGGTCACGTGGTATTTGAAAGGCCCCTAACTGAATGGGATGCTTTGATATGTCGGACAAGGGATGTTTTGTTTGTTACCACAGCTTCACAGTATCCACAATTGAATGTTGATAAAAAAGCATGTTTATAACGGTAATGTTGGTTTAAGGCCCGAATGTCAGCATGGTATGTCTTGTCATTTGATGGACAATCACCACATAAAATTGGCTCCTGGAATAAAGGAAACATGAAAAACATAAAAAATATCAATGCATGGTCACTGAGTGAACTTGAGATTAAAATTGAGTACAGAGTGAATTAATTATCCTTACTTACATCCATAATATACATAAAGATGGATCACATAGACAAAATCCAAGTCCAATGGTAACTACAAGCATCTGAAACAAACAATAATCCAACAAATCACACAAACATTAACTAAAATAGGAGGAGTAAAATTTTAAAAAAATCTTAGTTTGAAAACTTAACACCTCCAATTCAACTTGCATACCTGATTTGCTGAGTATGAAGAGGGCGATATAAGAGAGGTTATTGTTCCAATCAGCACAGTTTGAAACAAGCCGACGGAGCCTACCCGAAGTGGTCAAGCTTATAGCCAACACATCAATGAGAATTGCGCTCAACGTTAAAATTCAAAATAATTCTCATACGTATGAAATTTGAAGAGAGTACTACATTTTCTGCAACCTCTGTGATCATTAAGTCACAGATTAACATACAGTGTTTCGCGATCTCGTATCTCGCATCTCGTAGATTGTGGTTGAATCGAACACTCGACTGTATCGAACCATCGAACGAATCAAGTGTCACAGTGCCGCCATTGGCGCCAACCATTACCAACTGCTTACGAGGTCACTTGAAAATTTCAAAACTTAGCCAAAAAGTTAAAATGAGGAAAATATGCATAAAATAAAAGCGAAGCGTACTTGCGAGCCAAGTCGCCCCACGCATTCTCGTTCGTCTTCGCCTCCACCCCCTTCCCCCTGCCCCAGTGGATCCGGTGAATCCACCATCGCCCCTGTAGCGTAGGCCACCCCACGCCATTTCACGCTTGATGGGTTGCCTATGTGCGAAGGGTGCAAATGAGAAAGGACCCCGTTTCGCCCGTTCCACACCGACCGAGAAAGGTCCCCGATGTCTTCAACTTCACTACCACAAGCACCAGCGGAATTTGAGAATTTCTGACAGATTCTTATCTCTACCTTAGGGAGACCACTTTGAAATTCCGGCCTTGAGTGCCTTCAGCCCTTGTAGTTGATACGGTTCAAATGAAAAATGTTATACACAATTTATGTTCATTATTGTTCATAATTATGTAATTTTTTGTGGATATCCTAGGAGGTATTTCGTACGTAGCTTATGTATAATTATTTGTGTGCATTTAAGAACAAAATTTTACAGAAGCCTATGAAGCCCTAAATAATATATAACACCGTGCAATGTTGTACACAACTAGGTAAAAACATGATTTTACATTGCTTATGTAAAAAAAATAGTACATAAGGCATCAGTGTGTGTAAAGTTGTAAATTTATCCGTCTACATATTTTCTGACTTGATTTACTTTTACACTGTGGATCAAGAAGGTTAATTTTAAAATTTTATTCCAATGCGGTCCTTTTTCTTCCAAGAAAACTGAACAATCCATGTAAAAACTAAACACAACACTCCTATTCTTAGAGATTTCCTTTAATTGGTCACATGTAGGCATTGCGATTGCTCCCCCGCCGAGAATCGTGGTTGTGTCAACCAAGAAAAGACCAACTACGAGGTCCTAGATACCACAGCCCACAAAATTGATCCTCAGCCACCGTCCTGGTTGGGACAACCAAGACCATGGCAGCCACGAGTCATGGCTGTCACACACATGCAATGATAGCGTACAGCAACGGCCATGGTTGTGGCAACTATAAATTCGCTGACTATGAGATCATGGTTACCGTAACCACAACGTTTTTTTCCGTGCGGGTGTATCGTTCCCTCTGAGGTGTGGTTTTAAAGGTTTTGAGTGAGTTCTGGGTAAAGAAATCATGTTTTTCCAACTTTTCCTATTTTTCTAACGTTTCTAACCTTTGTGAAAATTTATTGGAAAATTTCGTGACTAGAAACCCTATTAATATCTTAGATAATGGTTTTAAATATTTATAAACATGGCCAGCCATGTTAATGACGGATATACTACACTGAAAACATTAAAATAGGGTCATATTACAGCACGCAATGGTCATTAAAATTCTGCTTTCATTTTCTGCCTTTAACGTAATGCATTAAACCAACTCTGGCGTTGGTCAGTTAACGAGTGCAAACTGTCTCCATCACGACGGATTGCTGTGGTTAAGGCCGTATTCTTCAAACTGAGTTACTTCAAGTTCCCAAGAACAACCCAGAATTGAAATGTTCGAAATTCAACTCACCTCGTTCACTTGGAGAAGCATGTTCAAGCCATGTCAAAGTGGTTGTAGCCGTGGTGGCGGTGGCCGTGGTAACAGTGGTGGCCGTGGTAACAGCCGTGGTGGTCGCAAACGGTGGCGGGGGTGGCGTAGACAGCCAAAACTTCGGCTAGTGGCTCGGGCTGCTCGTGGGTCGTGGGTCACCTACAACATAGCATCCCGCTTAACACACGAGAGATATGCGCCGGCGAACGCCCCCGGCCGCCGCCGGCCGCCTGCCTACCTTGTCATCGTCCAGCAGGGCCCAGCCGTCCCTGGTGGGCACGGCCGCCCTGTAGTGCCCGCAGTTTGGGCTTTCGCCTGTACGGAGCACGACTCCAACAAGACCAGCTGAATTGGACCGGGTGTGCGAGTGTGCGCATCAAGGGAACTGGAAAGAAGCAGATGAGTTGTCAGAATTAGCTGGGGGAATGGCAGGAAAAGCGCTCGCGTGGAAAATGTGGGCACACACAAGTCTACGCGGCAGTAGCAGCACGGCCTGAACAACGCCAGACTTAAGCGTACGGCTAAGTGACAAGAGGTGCCATCCCTTCAACAGGGAACACGCGACATAGCCCCGCCCTACGACTTATTTTCCGACCCATTTCGGGTAATGTGTTGGTTCTTACCGTTCGAAGTGGACACAAATGGACGGTAAGATGTAAGTAAGGCTGACCAGCATGGGTGTCAAACCCTCACAGTAGTGGCAGAGGCCATGTTCTGACCTGGGGCGAAGGGCCTCCCCGAGTGTGGAACCCTCGCCATTGAGGATTCCCCAAGATGGTCTGGTATTTGTGTGCTGGGTTTCACACAAGGAACAGGTTTCTACAATGGGCACAAACAGCAATTAATTCCTGTTCAAAACCGATTTCCTTCACTTCTGATTCCTTTTACGTTTTGGTGGTGGTCTCCTGTCCCATTGTGAAGCCCGGCAGGGCGTCGAGAAGACCGATCAGCAGGGTTTGGCGGAACTCCGAGGAGTACCCCTCTGGCCGGCTTCATAATGTGGCATCAGATCTGTGTGGAGAAAAGAGGCGCGTTTAAAGGACTCTAAGGCATTGGTTATGCGCGTGCTGCCAGGACGAGGACTTACAACGCAGCAGAGCCAAAATGTTGGTCGGAGCAAACGGCCTTGTCCAGGATTGGTACCGGAGGAAAGCCGCCCGGAGGGAGCATGCCACGCATGCGAGCCCATCTCAAGGATGGGCGAACACAGCGTCCATCAGGACTGTGCACCTGAAGAGTACCTGGGAAAAGTCAAGCACTAATTAGTGGCGCAGAGGACAGACGACTGGAACCCTCATCTGGGTGTCATATCAAATTCACGGACGGCCCCCGATCGTATTTTAACTAAGTGAGACCACGCCGAACAGGCAATGTACGAGGCAGCCGTCCCGGATGTCGCCGGGCGAGAATACCCTAGCGTTGCCGAGCGGACGTTACAGAGAAAGGAGAACCGGAACTCCACACGCAACCCTATAGTGAAACATAAAGGAAAGGAAAAGTCGCGTCGCACACAGAGGGCAGCCGGTCCGTCGGACATGGGCGCAGGTGTGGCCGTCTACCTCACAGGCGTTTGTCGTGCAACTTTAAAGAGAAGTAACTATGAATTTTGGGGCCCAAGGTTCACACTCAAAACATGTATGGCCTATGAATCCGTAACACTCGCGAATTTGTCGGTTCTCCCGCGGCTCTGCGGGTGAAGTGAGTCGCCATGTCTTGTTATCGGGGTTGTATCGGAAAGCTTCCAGGTTTGTGATGGTGCGGAGTTTTGCTGGTAAACCGGGCAGGATGGATGGGATACTGATTATGATCGGAAGGTGGTCGGAGGAATACATTTCTCCTTTTGGGAGATTATCGATTTTAAATCTTAGGATGTCGATGTTGGTGAGACAACTGTCAAGTCTTGCGGGTTTATCTGAGACTTTCGTTGCCAATCGAGTTGGGTGGGGTGATTTTTTTTAAGATGAAGCGGGTGTTATTGGTGATCCTCTTGAGCGGCCCGCCGTAGGGGTTGGGTTTTCGGACTGGGTGGGATGACGGTGTGCTGGTCTATGCCTAGGAACGCGTCGAGAAATCCCGTTTCCGGAGGGTAGGGGCGGTCGAGATACCACTTTTTGCGATATCTCAATGGGCCTTTAACTCGATTTTGGCGATTTAGTGCGTAGATTCCGAAAATATTTTTTGTAGATTTTTCAGGGGTCGTCCTGTTTTTGACAGCGGGCCAAAGTGCGATGAAAATCAGCTATTCTAGAGCTCTGTGCAACTAAATTTGAAGAAACGGCGGCCATCTTCCGATTTCGACCTTATCTCTTATGGGGATTCCTATGTTAAAAATCCGGTCGGACCTACAGGACAACCTCTGAAAAATCTCCAAAAAATATTTTTGGAATCTACGCACGAAATCGCCAAAATCAAGTCAAAGGCCCATTGACATATCGCAAAAAGTGTTATCTCGACCGCCCCTACCCTGCGTGGGGGGAAATATGCCGAGGCAATGTAGGTTCCGTTGAGTCTGATGGCCACTGCTTCTATATTTCCTAGGCGGGTAAAGACCCTCTGGGGGGCTAGGTAATCATGGACCAATATGGCCACTCCACCTCCACGGCCGCCTTCTGTGCGGTCTTGGCTGAAGATTTGGTTGTTAGGTATGTGCGGTGTTGGCTCGTGTCGAGTTAGCTTCGTCTTTAAAGCATATTATTTCTGGTCTATGTAGGCTAATGATGTCTTCCAGTTTAGAACGGAGACCATTCACATTCCATGAGACTAAGCGGTGCATGATTAGATGATGGAGATAATGGCTTTTCTGATTTCATCGACGAGGTTGGGGATTTCCTTTTCGATTTGGTATTTCAGCTATTAGGTCTTTAAGGAGTTTTCCCAGGAAAGATTAGATGCCAGATGATGAGGTTGATTCTGGTGGGGTGGGCGGTGGGTCCTTGCGGGGGTTGTTGGTGCGTTCTTCATGTGCTGCTGTTTCTTCTTGCTGTCGTTCTTGTTGTAGTTTTTCCGGATGGTTGCGGTTGATCCAGGCATTTGATCTGGGTGGGGGTGCATCTGTATATTTAGTGGCAGGGAGGGGTTGCTCGTCAGTGGTGGTTCTTCGTTTTGCTGCTTCTTGGCGGTAGGTTTCACAGTACGCCCAGCTTAAAAATCCATTGTGGATAACAGGTATGGAAATATATTTTCCAGAATGGAAAAAGCTACATATGGATTTATGTAACCCAGATGTAAAGTGGAACAAATTACAGATGGAAAATTTGAACCACAATGGAAATGTCTGACCATAATGGAAACATATATTTCCATTATGGTTTAAATTTTCCATCTAATTTGTGGGATGAAGTTTTCCCAAACTACTACGCCCTAAAACGTTCTGCGCTTTCGGCCTACAGGTGTACGAATGACGTCCGATACAAATCAGCGGTCCATTTCTCGCTAACATTAACCGTTCTGGAGATACCATAAAAATGTCGTCTGATTGGAATGATATTAAAAACTGCCCTACTGATTTTCTGTATACATCACGCGTTCCAAATGCGAACTAAAAATACCTATTGGTATCGATTTTACAGATAGGAACCTAGAATCCATCTGTATTTTAACCCATTGTGAGATTGACAAAACCGTAATCAAGTTTCAAATTCCATCTGTAAAAACATTACCATAATGGATTTGGTATGGGAAAACATAAAACCAGAATGGAAATATGAAAATCCACATGGATATCCGTGATTCCAGATGGGAAATCAAAATCCAGATGGAAAAGAGAAAAATCTGCAATGGAATTTTAAGCTGGGGAGGGGGGGGGGGGAGATGGGGCGTTCGCGCGGCATTTGGGGCAGCTGAGTTCTTCTGTGCAGATCCTGTAGTCGTGATTGCCGCCGCACCTGCCGCACCGGAGCGCCCGGTTGGTGGGGCAGCATTGATTTGCGGTGTGCCTTTATGTAGTACACTTCATGCATGCAGTGATGGGTTTTTTGTCTGGCAGTTCAACTGTTACTTTAGTCCCCGCGGTACACTTGATATTTCATAAAAACGTTGCAAATTGTGATAAAAGCATGAAACTTTGTGGAGTTACTCCTAAGAGTATTTAGAAAAAAATGGTCCGCAGCCCATTTTTGGGACTTCGTGTGGAGTCGAGATATTGAACACCTTTGAACACCCTCTTTTTTACATAAGAATTAGCCCACATTTCCACACTTCATCGCTTCCTGTGCTCGAAAATACGTATGAAAGCGGTAGGATTTCAATAATATGTGGTCGTGATACATCAACCAATAGCCAATGTCCACCTAGGGCCAATCCGGACAACCCAGGCGACCAAAAATTGAACAATTTGAACACATTTACATTAAATTACAGACGCTTGCCATTCTTGCGGCGTTTTTTTATGGATTTAGTCACGCTAAACACTGTTTTGACATATTACAAACGTTTGGCGGCCACGTTTGGTCATTCTCGGGGCAGCAGCATGTTCAAATATTGAACAAATTGAACAACTGGACCAGAAATAGTCACAATTTTCTCATTCATGGGGCATTTGCCGCTTAAACGGACCCGCTGATCGCGAATCCAGCGTCCGATTTGTGATTTGAGTTTGCGTTCAACTACCTTGCCTACCATGACGTTCAAAATTTGAACACTTTGAACAGGTAGCTCAAAATTTTGTTCCGAGAATCGTTTGACGCGACGTTTCCGCATAATTCGGCATCGCTGATCACGAATCTGGCGTCTGAATTATTAAGTAAAGTTTTTTTTTTGTGCACTTTTAAAACTAGTTATAGATTGAATTTACTGCAAAAGTTAACGGTGGTCATCGACCAATTCTTCATCATCGTCTTTCTCTGGATCGTCTTCCTCTCCGTCTACCTCGAAGACAAGGACATGTTTTTGACTGGAAATCAAAATGTTTAATCGACGTTAGTGTGTTGGTTTGCAGTTTCGCCGCTGTCCACAGGTTTGAGGAGTACCTGTTTGAAAATAGACAACCCTGTTCCATGGAATTCAGAACCACTGGTGTTGCTCCTGGATTTCAGATCGAAATTGTCATACGCCCCCACAGTGAAATGTCCTTTTTTCAAATTTTCGGGACACAGGACGCCCTCTTCCCCGGCCCGGCTTACGACCAACTGAACTAGCTGTGACGTCACTTCAATCACACGGTAGTGCGATGCACACACTCTCAAACGATGCAGCTCACCGATCATTGCTTTGCTCCGTTAGGCACCGTAGAGCATCAGTGACGTGTACATAGGGAATGGAGGCTCACGTTGTGTTTGATGGCGGACTAATTCACCTCGTGGCATTGTTTTCCGGAAGTTCAATAAAATCAGCTGACTTATTGTGAGTGCCGGGCGAGTAGCTGCACAGTCCTGGCGGAACATGGACCCGTAACACATCCATGTGACAGCAGTAAGAAGGGGAGCAGGGACGCTTATCTCTTCGCAGTCCTTTGAAAACTCGCCAGAAAAGTTCACATTGAACCCAGAAGTACTGTTGCGCAGACGTTTTACAAATCGGTGGAAGCCAATGGCATCATCATCTTGGTCTTCCCTCTTTATATTTAATAGCACGTTCGCCGAGCTGTGCATCAAGACGAACTCACTCCCTGCCCTTTTCTTTTCCAAATCAGGTATGCGAGCAAGGATTTTTTCCCGCAGCCTCGTGGAGTGTGTTTTAGGAATGAAGTCATCACTGACCCCAACCAGGTTGGCTAGCCTGTTGTCGTACAGCTTCCTAAAGTCACTCATCTTGAAAACTATATTTATTGACTCAAGAAGCCTCATGTTAACAAAATATATTAAGTCTGCAAACGCCATGCTTTCCATCATGGACAGGTCAACATCTTTCTGTGAGTTGCACTCCTTCTGTCTCACTTGATTATACAGACGAACAAGGCACTGTCTATGGTATTTTGCCTCCTGAGCAATTAAATCCCCATATGCAACAACTTGCGAAATCAAGACAGTGTCTTCCAGCACTCTTGCACAGTGCAGTATTTTCTCCCCGATTTCTTTTGTCAAGCATTGATGCAAAGGGCGCGTGCTTGTGCCTGGCTGCCCACACATAATACACAGAACGCACTTAGCTGGTACAGACGTCGTCGACGAGCGCGTGGTTCTGGCAGTGCTTGGCTCGCTGAGGGAGGCGTCGAGGTCCTGTGCCTGGGCTGCTGACACCTGAATTGACTCCTCCAGCAAGCGCTCTGCCTTCAGCGCTGACAGGAGCCCCTCAAACTTCGGCGTCTGGAATTCCCTGACACAGGGTTTGTGCCACTTCGCTGCATTCCGAATTAGTGTTTCCTGTGTAGAATTTGTTGTTTTAAAATAGTCACTACCTAACGTCAGTGAAATCACCATCGAAGACTTTACCAACACGCCACTGCCATCGTCGAGGGAAGAAACGAGCACGGAAGGAAGACGAAATCTGGGGAACTCTTCCTTCAGCTGCTCCAGATTTGGAGCGACCGATATGTATCCCTTGTTGCGCTGGGACGCGAAACGTTCGGTCCGGTGCAAATCAAACCACCCTTTCCTCAGGTACCTGTGGTCTGGCAAAATACACAAAGCTCCCATTTAAGCTCCTTATCAATCTGCAGTGACGTCGTACTTGAAATCGCGAGCCGGTTCATTTACTGCTCCGCGCTCAGATCGCGAAAAACGGCAAGAGGCGGATTGTAAACATACCATTGTTGCTGGGGCGATCGCGGCGCCTTCGGACAGCACTGACCACTAGTACAGTCTCGCATGATTCACATCAGTTTTAAATCTTGCAGCCTGACACTGGTGTGTCTGTCCATCGCCGATATCAAATTCGTGTTCAGCGATGCCAAATTATGCGGAAACGTCGCGTCAAACGATTCTCGGAACAAAATTTTGAGCTACCTGTTCAAAGTGTTCAAATTTTGAACGTCATGGTAGGCTAGGTAGTTGAACGCAAACTCAAATCACAAATCGGACGCTGGATTCGCGATCAGCGGGTCCGTTTAAGCGGCAAATTCCCCATGAATGAGAAAATTGTGACTATTTCTGGTCCAGTTGTTCAATTTGTTCAATATTTGAACATGCTGCTGCCCCGAGAATGACCAAACGTGGCCGCCAAACGTTTGTAATCTGTCAAAACAGTGTTTAGCGTGACTAAATCCATAAAAAAACGCCGCAAAAATGGCAAGTGTCTGTAATTTAATGTAAATGTGTTCAAATTGTTCAATTTTTGGTCGCCTAGGTTGTCCGGATTGGTCCTAGGTGGACATTGGCTATTGGTTGATGTATCACTACCACATATTATTGAAATCCTACCGCTTTCATACGTATTTTCGAGCACAGGAAGCGATGAAGTGTGGAAATGTGGGCTAATTCTTATGTAAAAAAGAGGGTGTTCAAAGGTGTTCAATATCTCGACTCCACACGAAGTCCCAAAAATGGGCTGCGGACCATTTTTTTCTAAATACTCTTAGGAGTAACTCCAAAAGTTTCAAAGTTTCATGCTTTTATCACAATTTGCAACGTTTTTATGCGTACCGCACGGACTACTTTGTGGGAGTGCAGACGGGTAATTTTCTTGAAATGTTTACTGTATTTAGTCAGACACTGTCGTTGTGAATTGGCCGCTCTGGGTTCTGAAGCGGTGTAGTGACTGGACTCGAAGGCCGAGCGGTTGCTCGTTATTTTGCGGGTCCTCTATGGCCTCTTTAAGACCCTCGCCGTCCCAGGAGGGGGTGATGCCTTTGAGGATGAATGTGTCTGTTGTGGGGGTCATGTCGACGCCGGTGTAGAATGACAGTTGTAGTTTAGTCTTGATTTTCTGGTAGGAATCGTTTTTTTTTTTTTTGTTTGGATTTTGATGTTGCGGCCGAGTGCTTGAGTATCGTAGCTGCCTGCTTAGGTGATGACAGTTGCTTACTCCTCCGGCGATGAGTGGGTGGGGTTGGTTTTTTGGAAGGGGGGGGGGAGGTAGTCGTCTTCGGCGCTGGCGCCGTGTTCTGAGCCTTCCGGGTCGCTGCTAGATGTAGATGGGAGCGGTGGGGCGTCGCGTGGCGCAGGCCTCGGCGCAGGCTTTGCTTTTTGGTTCGATTGGTTGGTAGTGGTAGAGCTGTTCCGTGATTGAGATGCATCTGAGTGGGCTGTTCGTAATTCCTGTTCCTTACGGGCTTTCTCGTGTTGTTCTCTTTTTGCTTTTTCTTTTTGTTGTTGCCTCTACATTTCTACAAGTCGTTTCTGTTCTTCGGCTCGTTTTTTTGCCAGTGCTTTTACCTGTTCTACGAGGCGTTCTTTTAGATGGTCGCTGTTTTTCTGGTCTTCTTCTTGTTGTTTATTCAGGCTTTGAGGCTTAGGTGGGAGATGTTTCGTTTGACTGGTCTCCGACCCGGGAGAGTCTTTTCTTCTTGTTATTTTGTTTTTTGTTCTTCTTTAGCGGCTGCCTGCTGAGCTGATCGTACTGTCGGTTCCAGAGCCGCTCTCTGATTGTGAGAATCCTCTTTTATTTGTTGGTTGGCTCTGGCAGTCCATGGGCTCAAGGGGCATCTTGAAGGGGCTATTATTGTTCTTGTTTTGTTTTCCCGTGTCCGCATGTTCCTCAGGGTAATTTAGGTTTTTAGTAAGGTGGACAGTAATTGGATCCGTTAATTTTTCCCCATGTGAGTAATGTACTGAGGGTCTTTGTGTGGCAGTGCAGGTGGTTGTTCAGGACCACGTGTGCGTTACGCCTTATGAAAATTACTACTTATTCTGGACGGAAAAGGATTGTGCTGGGATTGGGACACTGGCTCACACCGAAATGCAAAAGCGACTTCCCAAAAAGGTTGCAGTTTGATACTATTTATTACTTACTCAAATACACAGGGGCAGCGACAAATCTCCCTGAAACAGTGTCCTACCGGCTGGTGGAATCTTCTTACTTCTTAACTGTCGGACTGCTGGGAGCGGAGTGAGAGGGAGCCAAGGGCCAGGCGACACAGCTCGCCGCTGCTCTGTTCCAGCGCGGGCCGTCCCTAAGGACCGGCTCGGCTCCGCTCGGCTCGGCTCGCATGGCGCGGCCGGCCGCTGGCGGCTGCTCCCACCTCACCGCCTGTTAAAGCGAAGTTTCGATACCGTTGCACTTCGGTTGGCGATACTGCGCCAGCGCATCGCGCGCGTAAATATGAATTTATTAATTTACTGCGGGTCGTTGTCAGTGGTCTGACAACAGGAGGGGGGGGGGGGTGAACATGACCGGCGTCTCCTCGGTGCTATTCGCCTATTTGCTTCGGCTACGTCTTGGAAGAGTTTGCTGGGTGTTCGCTGTTGAGCGGGCTGTGCCGCGTCGTGCTAGTCTCTTCACTCCACAGTGTAGATTGGGTGGGTGGGGTGTACTGTGATTGAGATGTACTTTGTGCTTGGGGTTGGCTTTGATTTCCCTGTTGATATTGATTTTGTGTCTGGGATTGAGAGGAAATTTGTGGGGCAGCTTGGGCTAGCTCCGGGCTGTACCACTCGTCTATGTTTTGGGGGTCTGGTAATGTTTGTTTGTCCATTTTTGTTTGGCTGTGGTTGGGTTTAGGGGGGGGGGGGGGGGGGGCTTTTCTTTGGCTCAAAACCGGCTGGGGAAGGGGAATTTAGTGTATGCCCGGCACTGGACCGAGCGAGCTACGTTGCGGCGACGGGGTTTTCACTCGGGATTTTCGTATGTATCCTATTCGTGTGCATCCTGATAGTATCTGATCGTCTGTGTCCTCATGGTACTTGCCCTATGTTCCAGATCGTATTTTCTGATGACATAATCCCTGACAGTCTCTTTTCTCGCATGACATAGGATCCTGTCGACATGCGAGGCATTACCTTAATAGGTTAAAATCGAGTTCTATCCAAATCCGAAGTCGGTTTGGTGAACTCTCCTTCCGTTCTCAAGTTGCCAGAAAGGCTCGGATTTCAGTGAAATTAAAATGACCCTTGTAAATTCTTGCATGGATGCCATAACCTAGTTTCAAGGCAAAATTTCTACTACTCTTCCAGGAAACGCTGTCTCAAAACATGATCGTTTTTATGTCTGATCGCATGTGCTGATCGTTAATTTTACCGATAGTATCATTCTGATCGTTTTTGGATACGGTCGGGTAAATACTGATCGTTATTGGATACGATCAGGATTTTCTGATCGTTTTTGAATGTGATCCATTTCTGATCTTTTTTGTAATTAACGATAAGGATTTCCGCAATACGATCAGTAAATCCTGATCAGATTTACACTAGTGGATCTCCCCGCAGGTACTCACTTTTCTCTCTGTTGCAGGTGTGGCTGTTCCGAACGTTCCACGTCGTCGTCTGTCGGTGAGATGGGACTTGGCGGAAACCTCGATTGGGTCGACCGTTCCCTTGCGGCTGAAGCCCGGAGGCGACAGCGCAGGCTGCCATCTTGTGACTCCAAAAGCAGGATGTGAGGAGGAGGCAGCGACTGCTCTGGCTCCTGCTGCTTCGGTGGAAGACAATCTGCCACCAGAAGAAGCCCCATCGGGAGCTATCCTGGATGCATCTGCTGGGGGAGATCAATCATTGCAGAACCGGACGCCATACATGCCACTGAGTGGTCCGATCCCGCTTTGTGGAGGCCTCACGCTGCCAATTAATCACTTCCAGCTGCTGGCTGGCGTTCCGTCCGCATCTAACTCTACCAGTCTTCTTATGGGGCATCCCCAACATCGCGAGTCCCATGAAGGTGTCGGTGGAGCTCCTCCAAGTTTCCGGAACGCGGAGCTTCTGCACCTTTTGCATGCCAGGTTCCACGGATTTCCTCTCGTGCGGCGCGAGTGAATTGAGAGTGGAAGAGGGTTTCGGAACCATCTGTGTACATAATTTTGGTGTTGTTGTAGATCAATTATATATAAGCTTGGTATATATGTCTGGTGCAGGAAACTACTATTATTTTCGGGGAAAAACAAGCGGAACTGTGTGTTGTATTGTATTTGCCTTCTGATCGACGCGAAAATACGCTTTCTTTTTGTCGATTAATGACGGTCGAAATATACATTTCCGTGTTAACGAAGAACTCGGGCGATGTGGTGTTCATTCATTTAAGCCACATCTGAACAGGCTGAGCATGTATATTCTACAATATCGTGGGCATAATAGGTGCAGGTGACAAATACGGATCAGTCATCCATACTATAGTTGTTTCCTCCAGGATATGCTTTTTGTTTCAAACGCAGAAACGAGGGAAGCAACCAGAAGCAACTTAATAAATGTATCTTCTGCATTTCTTTGAATTTGTTTTTAATTTTTCGTATTGTGTGTGGTTCCTGTTTTTAGTTCCTTTGTATTTCTCAAAACATTTTTTATATTTTAGTGCATATCTAAATTTCTGGTTGTTTTCTTCTCGCGCGGATAATAGCAGTCATTGTTTGGAGAGATCAGTTTGTTCGATTGCGCAGATGGTAATCGCTATCTGTCTGGCAGGTGCTGCCGCCGCAGAGCGCCCGCGCCGCATCTCCGTCAGGAAGCCCTTCTCGATGCAGCACTTCGGCGCCCGCATGAGGCTGCTGCAGCAGGCGATGCCCGCGGCTGGTCCTGGAGTCCTGCGAGTCCCGGCGCCGTCCTCGCCGGCGTCGGCTGGAAGTTCGACGCCGCCAGAGGAGCAAGCAGCGCCCGTGTCGGCGAGTCCCGCCCCCCAGCGCCCTTCGCGTTGCCACCGCGGCCCGCCCAGTGGGTCTTCGGATGGCTTAACGCCAGCGCCGTACCTGGGTGCCTCCAGCGCTGGGACTCCCTACGGGCCGCCGCCCTCCAGTGGACCGCATGACATCCCGGGTGTTCGCCATGGCGGGACTCGCCTGCTGAGCGCTCAGTGTGGCCCTGGAGGCCCTGATGCTGAACCTGCACCGGACCCGCATCTGTACGCCGGGATCTACCAAGGGCCTCCCTCCGTGAGGAGCTCGCATGTCGGAAGTGACTTCTCCTCTCGGACTCCGAACGCCGCCTCTTCGGCCTGGGCCCCCTGCGACCCGTGTTCGGAGCCCCTGCTGCCTGGGCCGCAGTGTGGCCCTCAGCACGGACAGGGGCACCCAGGGGCTCCCTGCACAGGACACGGACCATCGCCTCTTTATGCTTGCGCTCCCTTCGCACCTCCTGGCAGCTCTCCGGTCGTGCCTCACGGCGGCCCTCACGCTCCTCAGAGCGTCGGCCCGTCTGGCCCGGTCAGCGGCAGCTACCTCTGTGACCCTTACTTCGTATCTTACTCCGGGGCGTTTTCAGTGGCCCACCACGGAGCTGCGGCCGGCCAACACTTTGAGCCGCACCGCGGCCCTCGCCCGAGCGGCTCCGCTCACCAGCCGGGACCCGACCGGGCCAAGCCGGCCGCGAACGTGCAGTCAGGCCAGGAGTGGACGTGCCCGGGCGGCCGGGGCCTGGAGTGGCCCCCGCAGGGCTACGGCCATCCCAGCACCCAGGCGGCCGGGCATGGTGGCCCCCAGCTCCCGCAGGATCCCGCAGAGTCCGCCACCATAGCCTCGTGCAGCGCCATTCTCTCAAGCATCATATACTCTCGGATCTAGTATGAAAGGCCTGGTGGGGTCAGCATCGATATCTCTGCGTGGTCGTTGTGCTTTGTGGCAATGTATTTCACGCTCGAAACAAAAGTTGAGGCTTGCATTAGATCGCTTTGACAAGGAGCTTTTCTTTTAACTCTGTTCATTTTTGTTTTGGGAACGATAATTATAGCTCGTAGTCTAATTGAATCTGTATAAAACTCTTTATGAATTATTAAATCACATAATGTGTGGTAATACGGCTTTGGCGACAGTACCTGACAGCAAGATCCAAATGTTTTCCCGTAAGGTTTGGCTTCCTCATTTCGCTAGAATATGACGCAGGTTTCCCTCGTCGTGACAGCTGTGCGTGTTGCAACCTCGCCCCGCCTCTCATACACCGGGACTACTCTTATTCCAATGTGCCCTTCAAGTAGTGTCGTTCTGGTCAGGATCAGAGCGACGGTCATCACGAAACGCCTTAAATGCGTCGTTTTATTGCTACGATTGAAAGTATTTTCGTTACGAAATACACCACGGTTGTTAGTTAAGCTCAGTCTAGTTTCCACGTACACATGTGCAATTCCAAATACGACGCTGCTTGACACAAAACCTAGCAGCGGCATACTGCTCACTTCTGATCAACGACATCTGAAACCCAACCCCGTCAGGCGCACGTCGATCCCTTTTAGATTTGGAAAAGCGTATTGCAAAAAGGGATGTGTCGCAAACTGTTGGCTTTAACGAGATTTTGATTTTACACAATATCACATATTATATTACACTAACGATTTATTGCAATTTTCTATTTTTATTTCTGTGATGTGTATTGCAATTCCAAATACGATGGTGCCCTAGCTATTGAGTGGCGTGGAAGCCGGAGATAAGCAGGAAAACGGAACCAGCAAACTAATGGTGGGGCAAGTGCAGATAAAAACATTGCGATGGAAAAAATGGGATTTACTTCTTTAAAAATCCAACAACAACGATGTAGCGAGTTTTTGATCAACCGCGAACATTTGAGGAGGTTGTGATTTCTTTGATTTTATGCCTACGGCAGTCTCATTGTTTTCCCAGCGCGATATTTATGCCCGCAGTTACCCTAGTCTCGACTCCCTCTCTCGTCTAGAGGTATCTAATTGCTGTGATCTCCCTGGCCGCAGGCGTGGAGGTGTGGAGTCTAGCGGACGAGATGCCCGCGTCCCCCAGGACACCCATTTCGTCCTGCCCTGTGGCCGCAGACGTGTCTTGGACGGACGAGGACGACTCTCCATACGCGGCTCCGATAGGCGCTGAAGTTCCGACCTCGGCGTCCACCTCAGTGAGTGCAACCTTCCCACGAAGAGGGTGCCGGCCCCACCGGCAGGTTTATACGCTGCGCACACAAACAGAAAGTTATGGAGCAATACTCTCAAACTGCAGTAATTGATGCCACACAATTAGTGACACCAGGATACAGCTTGTAGAGTAGTCCCCATCAAAAACTTCATCCTTTTAATTTCCTCAGATTGTACTTCATTTTGTTGTGTTTTAAGAGTGTGCAGCGAATGTTGTGTGTCGCAGCTGTTCCCCGTGTCCAGCCACGAACCTGATGTGGCCTCCAACCAGCTCGTCCTCACCGCCGCTCACTGCGGTGGCCCAGCCTCGGCCTCGGCCGTCTCTTGTGCTGCGGGTCTGGCGAGCACCGGCCTGCGCCTATACTCTGACGGCAACAGTTCTTCCTTCACAGTGGACTCCATCCCCGCGAGCGCGTCCGTAGCAAACGCCATCCTCCCCGGCATATCCTTTCTCTCGTACTCGCAGGCTGCGGACGCCGCTGGCGGTGGTCACGAGACCGACAGCTCGCATGCACAGCAGCCAGGGGGACGTGCGTCCCGCGCCCCCCTACCTGCGGGTGATGGCTTCGCGGGGGCGCTGCCGTCCAGTGGCGGCACTCGTCGGTCTCGTCTAGACCCTCCTGCCAGCTTCCAAACCACCGGCACCGCCACTGCACACCAGACGCCCACCAGCTCTGTTCATCCATGTTCTGGGGATTATCTTCCCTCTCCTGACTCTGCTGCTACCCCTCTGTTTCACGCTTCTGGTGTGCACTATACTTCAGTCACCACTATTTGCTCGAGTCACTCTGGGTACGACGACGGTTCTGCCGAGATCGGTCCGGCGTCTGTCGCGCCTCCTGGTTTCCGAGTCACCGCTGCCGATCTGTCTGGTCCGGGCCCACAACGTCTGGGAGCTTCCCCGCCTGTGGCCGCCCTCGCCCGCCTGCCCAACACCACCGGGCTGCGAGGGGAGACTGCTGGCCGCCGCAATGACGTCCCGACGGCAGACGACGGCGCTGGCGAGGCGTCTACCTTCGGTGACGCGGGGATGGTTCCGAGTGTAAGAATCGGGTTTCGTTGAATCTTCGTCGAGGGGCGAATCACTAGCGTAATCATGTGTACAAAATTCTAGGAATTTTAAAAAGGAATTGATAAAAATTGCGAATTTAAAATTGGACTTGGACTTCATGCCGAAAAATAGCACCTACATAGGCTGAAATAGCCAGAAAAGCAATAAAATTCCAAAATTAACGAACACCACGGGCTGTAATCCGACGAAGTCCTGAAATCTGTGTACACATTTTTAATGAGTGGTTGCCCCCTCGATCTTCGTAAACCGTAAAAACCTTGCAAGCACGTCGTTCATATCGCGAAGGATTTCACATCATTGTAGCTTTTGAAGTACTTTGTTTCCATTGCGACGAATAATCTCAGTCCGAATGTGTTTAGGCGCAGTTCTTAAGATTAAAAAAAAAAAAAATCGTATTTTTATTCATAACGAAAAAAAAATTTGCTGGGTGTGTTTTTGAAATTTTTGAAAATATTATCGATAGATCAGAGAAATGCGATGAAAAAGAGCTATGGTGCAACGGTGCAGCCTTGCACTACGTGCAACGCACTGAAAGATACAAAAACTCTGCGTTCAAAATTATGAAAGCTTACAGAAAAGGACTGAAAAGCGAACTCCTAAACGGTCAGAGATACAGCAAAATAGACGGAATTTGAGCTTACGGGTGTTAATCTATGGGTTATTTTTTCTATCAAGGAAAAACTACTTGTGATATTTTTTTTTAATACCGCACGTGCTCAATTTGGACCAAATTTCACAAGCGTTCCGGCAGGGCTAAAAATCATCCGATTGAGTTGAAACTTTTTTTGAGGCCGAGCGTAGCGAGGACAACTCACAATGGAGTCGCTAATTGCCTATGTATTCACCGTAAAACGGCGCAAAATTCAAACAACTTGCTTAGAAAAATGTACAACATTTGTAATCGAAATTGCTTTTCCGCCAGTTAATTTGTATTTCTTTTTCTTGCAGAGTGGCACGAGTACTTTGTTCAGAGACACTCGCGTGGACGTGCCTCTTGCGGACAGGATCGCTTCCCGTTTTTCTGATTGGGTAAACACTCGGACCGACAGTGCGCCGTCGGTAACGCGTCCCACCCAAGTGAGTGATCAGTGATCCTGACTTATATTCGTAAGTTGCTTTGTTTGTATTTTACATTGTTTGGGATCAAAACAGCAATGGTTACTGTTATCGATGTTTGTTTGTGTAGCCCAGTTCAATGGGTAGTTTTTGACGTCTATTTATTTTGACACATGAACTTACCTTAGAATAAAAGTACTGTGAAAATTACAGGGCACAGTGTAAAAGACCAAAAAATAAGATATTTATCAGAACGAATAAAAATTTCGGTGCAGAAAATAATATCTAATCACTATTCTCGGTATTTTTGCAAAACTTTCCCCATAGCAAAAGTATTGCAAACCTCTGGCTATAACGTTTTCATGGCATTACAAATGCGTCGCTCAAAGTAATCACTAACCAAATGTTGCCGGAATCAGAAAAGTCTAGCGAATTACAGAAACAGTGCGCACGCTAACTTAATCCCTTTCATTTTTCCCCATAGAGGAGAGCCCGGAATTGCAGCGGCACTGCGTCGGATGCGAGCAACGACTCGTCGAGCGACTCTCTGTCGGAAATCGTCACGCGGCGCTTCTTCGATCTGCTCGACAAACGACTCGCCAATCAGTTCGCTGTTGCCGGCTCTCAAACCGATCGACCACCAAACGAAGATCAATGATTGTGAACCAAGTGCCAGCTAGAGCTAGGTGTCACTAACTCTGTGTGTATTAAATTCTCCTGATTGAACATTAAACTGAGGTGTAAGGTTGTTATATCCGAGAAGTCGACTCCTACCAACTCCTACCCTACATACTCTAGACAATCTGCGTACACCGGAGCACACAATCAGAGACAGTATCACGCAATCAGTTGACAATACAGTTTTTTCTTCAAATTTCTTGAAAAACCTTTATTTTTGTGCTGTTGAGGGCAATTTAGATGTACTTTCATCTGACATCTGATTACACTTCTTGTGCAAGCGATCGGTGCAGTTCAAGTACGATTAAAGTGAAATGGAAGTTCACTTTTATGCACTTAATCTGTACATAAACTGGAAGAAAAGCAGTAGTTATTTCGGGCGCTGACAGTTTTTCCGACAGTTCAGAATAGTTTTATGACAGTTTTGCACAGTCCTCGAAAGTTTCGAGAAGAGTCAAAGAGTAGTTGTTCTGAAGTTGCAAGCTAACTACAATTCAAACTTTCTGCACTTTAATTTCGAGTTGAAGTACAATTTAAAAAGATTTTTAAATTTTTAAGCCTTTGGTTCCTTGAACTGTGCGTCCCGGCCTACAACTCTATCTGATACACTTGGGGAACATCGAAATACTACAAGAAAATTACCTGGTGGTGGTTGAAGTGCTGGATTCGAACCCACAACACTTGGTTCCTTAAGCGGGCCTTCTATCCATCATACTAACACGCCTGCGTTAGAGTGGCGAGTACGCAGTTTGCATTCAGATCATATGAATTTAAAAGTGTAGTACGAAGTACACCTTTGAATGTAAGTAGTTGGCATTTCGGGTGCAGACTCCGGCTGTCTTTTCAAACGTAAGGATCCACTTCGCCGACCACGCATAGTGCCGAAATATATTTTCCCCTGTGCCGACGTACTGTTTTGGCTCCTAGTTAAACAGGTAGGTTTAAACGGCAAGGATATGAACCTACACACTAACTAGGTTGTGTACAATTTTATACGTAATTATGAATGATTTCATACATAGCTTGTGTGTGTTTGTGCGCATCCATAATTACGTACATAATTGTTCAGAGTAGACGTATAATTTTAACGTACATAGCTTGTTTATAATTTTATACATACTTGTGTAATTCCCCCTTTTAATTGGAAGAATAAAAATATTGGTATTGTACTTAATTATGCACAAAATTATGCTTAACTTTGCACAGACTTGTACCTAAATCTGTGCTTAATTGTACAAAAATGTGTAAAACTTAAAACATAAGTGATCCGTCCGACCACAGACGTCGATCTGGTTCTTTTGGTGCCTAAGGCTACGAGCACCGATGCAGCCAGCTTAGCGGCCAAAGTGGATGCGTTGGCACTGAGCCCATGCTCGGGGAGCACAGCTCATTGTACAGTTATGTACAGAAACATATACACTTATATGCAATTTTGTATTTACAAAATGTTCATTTTAGTACATAATTATGTAATATAAAATACAGAATTATGTACAATTTTGTACGCAAACTATAAACATTATTGTATATACTTGCGTACAAAATAATTTTACACACTTATGTTTTAATTTGTACACAAGAGTTCAAGTACTAAACATGTACATACTTATGCACAGTTTTGTACATAATTATGTGTGCTTTAGAATGTACATTAGGGTGTTTCACACAATTAAAATGGATACTGACTCGACCGCACTAAGGCGCGTCTTTGTCTACAATGAACGTGTGCAAAATTTGAGCGTGATCGGACGACGTTCAGCCGGTGCTCAAGTCGCTCGAAGTTTCTGTGCCATGTGTAATGTGAGCATATAGACGCCACTTAACGGTTCTTCTATGTGACCGCACCTGGTCGCAGATCAATGATACCTGGTGTGTGAGTTCTTAAGGGTATCCTGTTCCCTTCAAGATGCAAAATAAGGCAACCCGTCGACTCATCCACCGTTTACAGCTCAAAAATGTTCGAAACTTCTCATTTTAAATTTTCCGGCATTTGGAACATTGCTTTGAATGTCTTGCTATGTAGATATTGCGGGAGATCGTATTAGGATGCCGTTGCAGCCCTTTCTACATCAAGCGCACTTAGTTTTATCTAGAAAAGGGAAAAAACGCCGTCTAGCGCCTTGAGGGTAGACAAAAGTCTGACGTGTGTCGAGATCCTGCCTACCCTCCAGGCGTACAACCAGTCTCGAGATAATTTTTCCCATTTGGTTTGGCCAAAAATGTTGGTTAGACGGTTTGTGCGAGCGCGTCTGCAGATAAAACGGTTGTGTGGAGGCCCGTGTAGATAGACGGATTGAGCGAAGTCGAGCGCAGATAGAATCCTGTTCCATGGAGGTGTCGATTTTCACTATCAGAGGCGAGTGTGTTAAGTGCATGGAGTGGCTCGGCCAAGTCCTCGTCGAATAGCCTCCACTATCCACACAGTTACAGTGAGTGACCGGAATTCAAAGTATCCGAAAACGCGAGAATTAAAAATTACTAACATTTGTGGCACCGGAGGTGGGTAGCAGGGTCACAGAACAACTTGACGGACGCTCCTGTTCTGATTTACTCTACTGCGATCAAATCCAAAGGCACGAGAATGCCGCTAAGGCAGCCAGCCCCGTTGGGCACACCAGTCAGGGGACCAAATTCTTCAATCGTCTTGAGCACCGAGCAAACTTTGTCCGATCGCACTCAAATTTTGCATACGGTCATTGCAGACCAGCAGGTGTCCAAATTTGGTCGAGTCAGTGGAATTTGATTTTTTTGGAACACCCTAATGTACATATGTTATGTACAAAAAAAGTACACAACAGTTTACTGTGTACCAAAACGGAGGTCGGCAATGAGGAAAATACTGGTCGGCAAACAGAATCACAGCCCTTTTCAACGGTATTCGAAAGTTTGAATTCTCACACGGTTAATGCCCTACCCCCTACCCCACATCCACGCCTCGCCACGCCGCGCGGTGTCCACCAGCCGGGCGGGTTGCCTACTTGCCGGCGCTTGCCCCGTTAATTGGATTTATGTAGCAGCGGTCGTAATTTTGATTTCCGACCTCAAGTGTCATATCAAAATACTCCTAGGTGCCCCCCATACGCTCCAGGAGCATGGCACATTCGAAAAAAACACCCTGTAGATAATAATACAATTTGAGCGAAAACCAAAGTGCATTTCTGGATGCGGATAGAAACTGCCAGTGAAACTGCAATGATTTTGAAGATTACTTCATGAGAACATGTCAGTCTGTTATTATACTTTGATTGCAATTCAAATCTGCAGTTGAACTACTAACGTAAATAGATGTTTCTTACACTTATATTGTACTTCAAGTTCGCAAATTTCATTGCAGTTAATCTGACAAAGACTTTCAATTCCAACTTTAAATCTAAAGTGTAAATTGCTCACTGCAGTTTCAACTGCACTTAAAAAACACATCCTTCCACCCACCGTGTCTACGACAGACAGACGTCGGGTAATCCGGGTTATCCGGGGTAATCCGAGGTAATCCGGGTAATCCAAGGTAATCCGGAGTAACCCGTAGCTATTAACACAGAGTAATCCGAAGTATTCCTCGGTAATCCGGGTAACATCATGATTTGTCTTATGATTTAGTGATTCTTACTATGCCCCATGTTTTATCTTCCATGCATGTATAACTTCATCATTTGGCTTATGATTTAATGCTTCTTACTATTCAATGCATTAAAACGTTGCACCTCTTTTGTTTTTGTCATTTATTGTTTCAACCATGTCACTGCTGCACAAATCTCAACGAAATGGCATCAGCATCATGATTGTACTTGTTCATGGCAATGCCTTTGAGACTCGGTATAGTTCCGAATTGAGAAACTTACAACAGTGATAACTACAATTGTACTTATTCAAACAAACATTTAGAGTATTAAACATAATTCAGATCAGTTTAAACTTACATTTTTCACAAAACCCTAGTTCAGTTGAGATCCCTTTGCAATTAAAATTACATGACTGTTGGTAATTACATTTAACAAACCTGGGCTTAGTTAACAGAGCAATGCCTATACAATTATACTTGTAACATTTAACACCTCCTTCAGCTTGAACTTTAAACTGAAAAAAAAAACAACATTACAATGATGGCTTTTGCGGGTTATATTTTTCACTGCCATAGCCCTTTTGTAATTCCCTAACTATCCTTTCTACCTCCGGATGAAGCGCCTTTGCGAAGTCACACCTTTTAATTTGTACCGCTTGTGCTTGATTAATTTCGAAAACACCCCCTACCCCTCCAACAATTGCCTCCAACTTCTGAACTAAATTTACACCCAAATTTGTACAATTTGATGGAATGTGTCATTTGCCTAAACAACTCCTGCATCTTTTGCTCACTTTTCCCAGTAACGGTCTGGGACCCCTACGGCCCTGTCGGCAAAACTACCCGACGGCCTTCGTCAAGCGCCCCCCCCCCCCCCCCCCCGATAAGGTTTACGCATTGCGTAGTGCGGAAAATGTGCAGATTTAGAATATTCATTTTATTTTAAATAATCACACTATACTCAATCTTAAATTAAAAAATTCAAATATTACATTAAATTTACATACAATTCAAAAATTGCATTAAATTTACATACTATTCAAACGATTTAATTACATGAAATTTACATAAAATTCAAATATTACATATGTAAATATTTACTGTACAGAAGTAAATTTCGCAGCAATGCTGACGATTGAGCAATTTTGTCAAGAATTATTGACTAAGGGAGACATCCCGCTCTACACTTAAAAAGAGCAACGGCTCGAGCAGCTCCTGAGAGAGCAGGTTTCTCAAGCGGGTTTTAATTATTTTTAGTTTTGAGAACAGTCTGTCGCACGACACTTGGGTTGTTGGGACCGTCAACACAAATTTGTATAAGTCAAATAGAGTAGGGTACGCATTCTGGAGCATGGTAAACCTTAGGAACAGATCAAGAGCGCACGAATGGCACCGCTGGCAGGCCTCGCAGTTCGCCTTCGGTTCCTCCTCTTCCTCCCTGTCGCAGCTAGGTGTACGAATCTCCTCTTCGTCGTCAAGATCACCCGGGCTGCTTCACCGGGCCGCCCGTGCGAATCGCCGTCCCCGCCGACGCGCAGCCCCGCTACCAACCTTGCCGTCAGGTGCCGTTCCCCCTCATGAACAAGATGGAGGAGGCCATCGACAAGAAGGTGGCGCGCGGGGTGTGGGTGCCCTACCAGGACTATCGGTGGGCCTCTGCGATCGTCCCGGTGTCCAAGAAGGACGGATCGCTGCGGTTGTGTGCCGACTAGAAAGGTACCGTAAACCCTTTTCTCTCTCCGGACACCTACCGCACGCCCACCGTGGACGAGGTCCTCAGCAAGCTGGCTGGCGGCCAAATCTTCGGAGAAATCGACCTCGAGGACGCGTACACCCAGATCCCTGTTGACGAGGACACGTCCAGGCCCCTCGCAGTCAACACCATCAAGGGCTTGTACAAAGTCACGCGTGTCCCCTTTGGAGTCAAGGTGGCCTCCGCTGTGTTCCAGCGCATAATTGACAGTATTGTGTCCAGATTCAAAGGAGTCGTGGCCTACCAGGACAACGTGTACATCAAGGCGGACAGCTTGTCGGAGTACAAGAAGAGCCTCTGCCAGGTACTGCAAGCACTCAGCGACGCTGGGCTCAAAGTCAACGCCAACAAGTGCACCTGCCCACACAGAAAAAAGACGTCTAAAAGACATCTATTAGACGGCCTGTACTTGATCATTTATTTAACTTTAGTTTACAGAATGGATGTTTTCCTTCAATATGGAAACAGGCAAATATACTTCCAATACCCAAAGTGAAAGATCCAAAAGAATGTAAAGACTACAGGCCAGTCAGTATTTTATGCCTTCTTGGAAAAGTATTAGAAAAAATTGTACATATGCAGGTATCTGAATATTTAAATGAGCATGAGTTATTTGCTTCTAATCAGTCAGGTTATAGAAAAGGTCACAGTACTGTTACAGCATTACTGAAAGTTACAGATGACATTCGAGAGGGGATAGATAAGAGACTGCTCTCATTTTTAGTGCTCTTAGATCTGAGCAAAGCCTTTGACTGTGTTCACCATAACCTACTGTGTTCAAAGCTGAGATACTTAGGTTTTTCTGACTCTGCTGTAAAATGGTTTAAATCTTATCTAAGTTTACGTTGTCATAGAGTTTATGTATCACCTGACAAAATGTCTGATTGGGTTGAAATAGCTACTGGAGTACCTCAAGGTAGTGTACTAGGTCCACTACTTTTTTTGATATACCTTTTTGATCTACCTGCAGACTTGAAGTCCTGCTCTTATGTTATGTATGCTGATGACATTCAGCTTTATCTTCATTTTCCTTTAAATGATTATACTGCCTATTTGCATAAATTAATAAGAGACATAGAAAGTATCATTTATTTTTGTGAACAGCACAATCTGGTGCTCAATGTGTCAAAGACTCAGGCCATTGTTTTGGGTACTCAAAGGTTTCTCACTATGCTCTCTGAAAAGACTTTACCACCACTTTCTGTCAATAATTGTGTTATTCCCTTTAAGACCTCTGTTAACAATTTAGGTGTTATTTTTGACGGGACCCTGAGCTGGTCAGAGCAATGCACCGTGACGGCACAGAAAGTTTTGGGCATTTTGGCACAACTGAGGCGTTCCTTTTCGTTCATCCCGCCAAACATCAGAAAAATTTTGATTATGTGTCTGGCTATGCCACATCTTGATTATGCCTCCGTTTTATTTACTGATATAACTGATTGCAATAACTTGAAACTTCAAAGATTACAGAATGCTTGTGTAAGATTTATTACAGGTGCCTCACGTTATGAACATATTACCCCTCATTATAATAACTTGGGTTTAATGAAGCTGGATCAGAGAAGGGTTGTTTCAATAGCTGTCTTGGTTTACAAAATCATTACTTCTCACACCCCATCCTACTTGTTTGAAAAATATAATTTTATTTCCTCTGTTAATATGTGTGCCACCAGATCCAGTAAACTAAGGATTCAGATTCCTGTACATAGAACGGAGAAATTTCATCTGTCATTTTATATACAATCAAGTACAATCTGGAATGAGTTACGGCTCTTTGAGCATGTAGGTAAATCTGTCAATTGTGTTAAAGGTATTGTTGAAAGAATATTATTAACTAAATAATGTCAACTATTTGCTAATGCTATAAATTATAAGTCTTGTTTGTGTGTTTATATGTTATCTCTAAAAGATGTTCAGTATTTTTTACAATTGTTTGTATATATATGATTACAAACTTGTTATAAATAATTAAGAGGGCGGGTTCACATGGCAGTGGTGCTTCTTAGCGCTTTTTGTGAACCCTTAAAAACCAATAAATAAATAAATAAATAAATAGACGGCTGTTGGCAGACTTGTAGACGTCTTGTTTAGGTCTAGGTGTAGACAGTCTACGCTCGATCTAATGGTGATTTTTGCAAATTCTATTAGACATATATTTGAAGACATCTAATAGACGAATGTTGATAGACATCTAGTCGATGTATACATTTGAGGACATCTAATAGACAAATGTCGGTAGACATCTATTCGACGTTTAATAGTGATTGTCTAGCAGACGTCTGTAGCTGTAGTGAGACGGTTCGTGGATTTCTTACAAATGGACCCCGTTTGGACTGACGGTAGGGCGCCTGCCAATTCAGGGGTATGCCTGCCCGCAAAGTACGCGTGCTGTCCGGGCAAGCCTATCCGGCAGGTGCTCCGGCAGTGACGATCTGGCTGAGATAGAGAAGGGAAGTGGCAATAGATAGACTTGACTTGAAGCGCGTGCGAGATAGAAATGCCCGATCTGTGACGGTCAGGTATCTCGCTCGCACTCGCACGGTCTAATGCCACCTTCCATCTCTTTCTCTGTCATCAAACACAAATACAACATTTAAGTCTGCAAAGTTTGTCTGTGTCCGAGGGTCATGAGACTAATAAACCTATTCTTTGCTTTAGGGTATGCCCTAGTGATGTTTCCTTTTCTCCTCTCATACCCTTGTGAGTCATAAAGGTTCTACAGAATTTTACAAGAGAACGTCTGCAGCAAACATGTTATGTATTAAAATAAATACAAAGGACTGTGCAAGAGTCGAGAATAAAATAATAATAAATACAAAGGACTGTGCAAGAGTCGAGAATAAAATAATAATAAATACAAAGGACTGTGCAAGAGTCGAGAATAAAATAATAATAAATACAAAGAACTGCACAAGAGTCAAAAAAAAAAAGGAAGTGTAAAAATACAAATTATTACATACACCATTGACATCTCCTGACCTGAAAAAAAAACAACAAAAAAACGCATGGTTAGCTAACTATGAATGAAAAGCTATCAAACTATACAAGGGAGAAAAGAAAGAGAATATCATAAATGACTTACTTGTTCCCACAGTTCTCAAAAGGACTCATACTCCCCATCAGCTTCGTCCACTTCGTAGGAGACAGCACCTCCGTGGTCGGACCCCACAAGAAGAAGAGAATCATCATTCCCCGACCTGAAAAGAGGGTAGGGTGTTAATGTGAGCTTCTACTGCGAAACTCATAATGTGGAGAAAATGAAGACCCAAAAAATGACTGTTCGACTGGATACAGATTTTTGTTAGGCTATCTGTGCTCAGTTTTTTCTAAACAGTATGCAAAGACCACAGCCTGATTTTGAAGCCTATAAAATGAAACACTTTTGAAAAGCCAAAAGTGCGCAAAGTGTTACTCTACAAGCTCCTAAATAAGGCTACAGCCTTCGAATATTAAGAAAATTAGTTTGTACAGCCAAACAAAATTCTTTATCCAGTCAAACAGTCATTTTTTGGGTCTTCATTTTTCTCCACATTTTCAGATTTTCAGTGTGAATGAAAAGCTATCAAACTAGACCGGGCAGAAAAGGAAGAAAATATAGAAAATGGCTTACTTGTTCCCTGAGTCCTCCTCAAAGTCTTCGAAGTTCTCATCTGATGAATCAACAAAAATCTTGCGTCTTCCGTCACTCTTTGCCTTCTTCTTGATGGGCGATCTACGTGGTGATGCTAATACAGAAGACTTCCGTGGAGTTGACTTAGGTGTAGATGCATGAGGCCTCTTCTGAGATTTTGCCTCACTTCCAGAAGGATCTTCCTGGTGCTCGTCAGAGGATTTCCTGCAATGGACAGAGACAGATAATTATGCATAATGCAATGTTACAAAATTTCCTTTCTTAAATTAACATGAATATAAGGGGGCAGGGAGAGGGTTTCTAGGCAAGCTGGTTTATCAGCATTAGTTGCCTCATTGCTAACAGGTTTGAAAGACATTGAGGTTCGATGTGTGCTGGCTTACACTTTCACATACTGAACTCTGATTTAAACTTTTCTGTAAGATTCAATTTTTGATCCAAAACATTTCAGGTGTGCCTCTAGGGGAGATTTGAAGTTTAGAGGGGATAACCCTGTGTACAAAATTTACTTTCTGGCACAAAACAGAAAAAATCCCCATGGAACTCTCTACAAGCACACAAAAGCTCAAAGGCATGCACAGAAGTAATAAATTTCACAGATTCGTTTAAGGAAAATATTTCAAGGAACTGAGTTTCAAATAAGCAATAGCTCTACGGGGAGAAAACCATGCACAAAATCAAAGAAAAACAGCTATCACACTACACTTGGTTTGTATTAAACTTTGTTTTCAGAAAGAGAAAGCAGACAAAATTTAAAGACTGTAGTGGTATTGTGTTCCCTTTAAATTTCCTTACTTTGCCTTGTATTTTTGGAAATTGTGTCCACCCGCCCGCTGCGAAGCCAGGCGTAACCAAGACATGGCTGCTTGCTTAATGTCATCAGCTTTCCGAGGGAATTTCATGTGCTTTGCCAGTAAATCTAGAAAATAATGAAAATAGTTACTACAGGTTGAGGCAATAAAGATAGAAACGTAAAACAAGAATGTCTTACATTTCAAAACTTTCACAAAATATTGATTTTGGAAGGCCTTGTTTTCATGACCACGGCCACACCAACTGTATTCTTCTGCAAGTGCATTAGTCATAACCAGTTCAAGGGCACCACGCACAAAATCCTTTACATCGGTGCGTCCAAGGCATGCATCTTTTATCTTGAGTGCCTGAAACACAGTCAAGGAGAAACCAAGTGAGCTCCAAAACTAGAAGTCAACAGTACAAAACAGAGTTAAAATAAGACAAGAATGATTAAAAATCTTGAAGCTGACACAGGCAGTCAGGAGGAATGATCAATGATTAGTACATTACATGCCTAAGAAAGGATCCCACTCTAAAAACTGATAGAAGGAACTTCAAAAATTAGCGGACACCAAGTGGTCACAGACAATGAGAAACAATAAGTTCAAACTACAATTAATGCTACTATTATCACAGCAAGGCATGAGAACTTACCGACATACCCAAAAGCATGCTCAATGTGAGAGAGTTAGAAGGGCAGGTCTACATCTACAGTGAAACAATATTAGAAAGTATTTGATGCCAGGGGGAAAGAGGAAGAGAGGGGGATGAGACAATGTCTACATGAGTAAATTCACCAATACAACCCAAGGTGGGAATAATTTTGACAGTTTTATAAAAGGAAGGAAATTGTTACCACAGCCATTCTGTAATTTTTGTCGTTAGACAGACGATTGTTGAAGGCCAACCAGGCTTCATCAGTCATTGCTGGCAGGCCCTCGAGAAGCTCGTTATCCTCCCAATCCTCCTGACGCTGACCACTCACAACACTCTTGTGTTGTGAACCTCCTGCGCCTGCCAGTGATATTTTGTTGGCAAGGGTGGTAAGCTCCTTGACTTGAGACCTCAATTCAGTTAAATTTAGAACCATGTAGGCTTTGAACTCTAAACAAAAATATAAACAAAATTTGTTTACTAATAAAGAAGCACCAAATGGTTCAGTCGTAGGGTGAGTTAATTCTTGGAAGGCAAAATTAGAAATAAATCAAAGCTGAAAATGTACTTTAGAAAAGCAACAGAACTCCCACATATGTAAGGTAAATAAAGGACTTCATTTCCCTTAATAAATGTGACCTAGATAAATATTTGATGGATATCAAAAAATAAAGAATGATACACATGAAAACATCTCACGGTACTAAAAATAAATAGTATCTTACCCATTTCAGTCATATTTGAACATAACTCCATAGCATGCTGTTTAACCGTCTGCTTATGAGTCCCAGTATCTTTTGAACTTTCAGTCTTGGAGTCTTTGAAAGGTACCTCCACTGTATCCTGCATGCTGAGAGTACAAGAATCTTGCACACTATCAGACTTAGAGTCATGTAAGGAGTCCACAGCCTGCAGCTTACTTGCATTGCCCTTTTTCTTCTCATTACAAGAATCACTGGAGCGCTGCAAGTCAAATAAAGTAAGTAAGTTTCAAAGAGAACCAAAAGAGAATGCAGCAAGTATGAGAGCAAGTATAAATTGATTCAAAAACACTATGTAATTTAACTGAAAAGAATTAATGCTTTCAATTCAGATACCTCCACTGATAACTTCAAATGATTCTTAGGCTCAATCTTCCTCGGTTCAAATCTCCCCTGAGAGAAACAGATGTAAAGTAGACAATTAGACAGGAGATTAACATGTGTGTGTAAATATTATTATGGGGTTAACATCTGAGTTTTCTTTCTTCCTCAGAACTTAAAGTACTTACACGTGCACAAGACAGGGACACAAGCGGCATTTCTTGAGGTGGATTCGAAAGCTTGCTTGTTGCTTTACAATCATTGGTGCCATCAATGGTATCTTTGCCGGAATCACCCTCCTTCCTCCTTTGTAAAGATTTTTCCTGAGACACACGGACATAAAGTGGATAATTAGACAAAAGATTAAAAAAAAAAGGAGAGGCAAGCATTGCTTGGGCGAACATCAGAGTTTTCTTTCTACCTCAGAGCTATAAGTACTTACACGTGCACAAGACAGGGACACAAGCGGCATTTCTTGAGGTGGATTCGAAAGCTTGCTTGTTGCTTTACAATCATTGGTGCCATCAATGGTATCTTTGCTGGAATCACCCTCCTTCCTCCTTTGTAAAGATTTTTCCTGAGACACACGGACATAAAGTGGATAATTAGACAAAAGATTTAAAAAAAAGGAGAGGCAAGCATTGCTTGGGCGAACATCAGAGTTTTCTTTCTACCTCAGAGCTATAAGTACTTACACGTGCACAAGACAGGGACACAAGCGGCATTTCATGAGGTGGATTCGAAAGCTTGCTTGTTGCTTTACAATCATTGGTGCCATCAATGGTATCTTTGCTGGAATCACCCTCCTTCCTCCTTTGTAAAGATTTTTCCTGAGACACACAGATGTAAAGTGGATAATTAGACAAAAGATAAAAAAAAGGAGAGGCAAGCATTGCTTGGGCGAACATCAGAGTTTTCTTTCTACCTCAGAGCTTTAAGTACTTACATATTCACTGAACAGAAGTGGCTGTTCTTGAGGTGGAGTCGGTAGCTTGTTTTTTGTTTTAGCTTCCAAGCTAATCCTCATCGTTGGAACTTCCAGACTGTACAGAATGATGATGCTTGGTTCTTCTTCTAAGCACCCTGTGTGCTTCCTCGACCTCCTCTTGACATGAGTTTAAATCCGTCTCTGAGCACTCCTCAGCTCTTTTAAGTTTCAGTCGCACTTTTGAAAATTGATCTGTTAAAAAAAAGAAAAATTAAATCAAATTACAAAAAAAAAGAAAATTAAAAAAACTGCTTATTACTTTTACATTATAGAGCAAAGGCTACAGAACCCAAAAATATAACAAATATAATTACCACTGAATGCTCGGACTCTCAGAACTTTGTACAATTTCCAGTGTGAGCCAGGTTTAACCTGGCCACTTTGCAGAAACTTGTCATACTCAAGATTGGACCTTTTCTCTGGTGGGAAGGCACAGAACCTCTTGTCTGTAGAGAACCACCCTCCCTGGACCAAGATGGACCCATCCTGGAGGTCAACAAGGACATAATTGCCTGGAAATTAAACAGAAAAAAAAAACAGCACCAATTAATAACAGCAAACTCGCTTAATAACACACAATATGACCTGATGCTCACTTAGTCACATAGTCATCGTCTTATGAATGTTGGAGTGAAGCAAGGGAAAAACTGCAAAGCCTCTTTTGAATGGCATCCGAAAGCATTTGTTTTTAATTTGATCAGCAGCCCAAGTCATCAAGTCTGACATTTCAGTGCAATAAAATATTCCAAATAATTTAGAATCACATGGAGTGGAAAAGAGGCTTTGCTTAGATAAAAATTTTCTCCCCACAACCATTTTTTGTTTAGATGACTTCACTGATACAAAATTTTCAATAACTACAATAGTTTTGTCCTTGTCAAGGAGACAGCAGCAATTGTTGGCTTGAGAGAGATTTAGTTTTTCACACCCTGCCTGTAGATATGAAAACTGAGGGTTGCAGCACCAGGGTGGCAGTGGGCCATTAGTATGCAATCCACCATATTTAGGGCCAGCCAAGTATAGGCGTTTTTTCTTTAGAGCTTCGCAATTTCTGCTCTTCATACCTCCTGGCCAGTTGCTGCAGTGGCTTTTCTCCTTTCCTCACCATCTTCTGAAGTTTCTGATAAAAATTCTCAAATCTAAAGGCGCTGAACTTGTCAAGAACACCGTGCTCGAGGCATTCATCAGCCAGATGAAGTAAATTGTGAATATTATGGCTGGTAAATTCTTTGCCATAGAGGGCAATAAAATTTTTAACAAAAAATTGCAGAAGTTCTTTGGCATAGTTTCCATGATCCTTCAAAAACTCAGGAGAGCTTAAAATTAAGATAGCCACTGATGGTACCATAAAATGCTCATAAAGGTGTTTTGGTAAAATACGAAACACAACTGCTCCTACATACAGGAGAAGCAATCGCCATTCAGTTGCTTTGAATCGCTTCACATATTTTAAGGAGCGACATTTCCTGGCAAAGTCTGACGGCACCCAAGCAGCCAAGACCTCAAGAGCATCAGAAATTTGAGACATTAGGGAGGCACTTTGTCGAACCGTTTTAGGGCCAGCAATCAGCATGTAAACTACTTTGCGTACTACACCAAGGAGAACGAGATGCATGTAATCAAGAACTACGTTAGTGACAGGACGGAAGGTCTTCAAAGAAGTGAGGACAGTTGGGCCATTATGATGATCCTCTCGGAATTGCTTAGCAATTCATCAGTCCTTAGAGGACATTGTGAGTCTAGAAAAGCTACTCTTCGACCAAACATCCCACCTTTCACGGTACACTTGCAACAGCTGTAGTAGCCAGCATGTCCTTTTACATTCAACAACCATGCCTTTGCAACGGCATCACAGATACATTGGTGGACTTCAACCGTAACATGTCTACCATCGCAGTCAATCCCATTCTCTACGAGTGCATTTATTTCGTCCACAAAATCTTTCATAAAATCATCAGAACTCTTGGGCTTACCAACACCATGATAAACTCCAACTAAAATCACATCATGGCTGTCATTGAAAGAGCAACAAATAGGGTAAAATTCTGATCCACTAGACTTTGCTCCTGGCACTCCATCTACACTGAAAGATACTTTGACTTTGTCAGCACCTGATGATTTACAATACATTGTAAGATCTGCCTGTAAGCCACGATGCCAATACTGCCCTGGAGGCATCGGTCTCACTGCAGTAAAATGTGGAGTTTTGAGGAGAGTTTTGGCAGATTTAGGAAAATTGCCAATATTGTACTTCCTAAAAAACGATAGCATATCATTTACTATTGTCTGGGGAGTATTATGATCCAAAACTATATTAACAAAATCATTTTTCATATTAGCATGATACTTCTCAGCCTCAGACATTTCATCCATTGGATCAACATCAAAATCACTTTCATCAGTACTGCTTGATTGAGAAGTTGAGGATTCAGTATCTGACACATTGTTTATGCAATAATCACAGTGTTGGCAAGTTTCTCCATCTGTGTGGACACACTCATCACAAACAGTGCAGCGGCAATAAAAACAGATCTCGCAGTCATAATGCAGATCGAGATTAAAACATGTATCTTTTGCCTGAACTTGTGCAGTCACATGACACACATATTCTTTGTCAGCAAAACTTAAATTCCAGTCACTACACCCAGCGACACATACTGCTCTTTCAGACTCAGGCTCTACTGTATCCACCTCGGAAACATGGGTAGAAGTTTTACCAGCATCTTTTACAGTTTCACACACTTCGGTAGCACTCGCTAAAGTTGTTACTACTTCATCACAATTGGAACAATCATCCACAATACCCTGCAGAGCCCTATCACAGTCCTCAGGTATTACGTGGCTCACATTTCCACTAGATTCTGGTGGGTCTTCAGTGGGACTGACAGACTCGATTGATCCTGATGACCCACCACAACACTCACGTATAGCCTCAAGCAATGATTTTTTCACATTTCGTTTAGCACGCTTATTAGCGTTGTAATTGCCAACATACAGCGAACGTTTAGAGCCCGACATGTTGTAATACAACCAACAAGGCAACCTAACCTGAAACGATCGAAGCTACGTAGGTCAGTGCTTACCACTGAACGGCCTAACCTATTTATGATAACTAAAAGTGATTCTTTAAAATGGATGATGAACGCTAACTTACACTTTGTAAAGTCAGGTTTTGACTTGGAGTCCATGGCGGCGGGTGCCGCGCCGCTTGCGCCTGATGCCTCCCGACACCTCAAAAATCCAAAGGGAACCGGTAGACTTTGCCGCTCGATCTTCGAAAACTAAAAATGAAATACAAGGTAAAAAGTCTGTTTGCTCGAACGCATTACGTTTATCGCCAACAACACAGATCACACATCACACACAACGCACGCTTGCTTTCGCTCGCAACAAAGACCACGACGAAATCTTTCCGTCCGTTGGCCGTTCGCTCGCCCCACAGCAGTGGCCCGCGAAGAAGCAGGGAGGGGCGCGAGAAGCGACGCGTTGTGACCTGCAGGGTAGCGATCATGCCGCGATGCAATCAACACGAAAAATGTCAAGATGCCGTTCAAAACTACTTTTTGAGTTGGGCAAACGATAAAACAAAGAAAGCGCAAGCAGGGTACACCATCACATTTCAAAAATTTGAAGACGCATGAGAAGTGACTCCACCTCATTTTTTTTTTTGAAAGGGATACTTTAGCTGGTGATACTGATTGCTCATTACATCGCAGTTTGATCACAAAACACTGAAATATTGTTCCTCAAGGCAGACATAGGCAGTATAGGTTAGTTCGGCTTAAATTAAGAGAGTGCAGAAATAGCCTAAAGAAAGATGAAAGTTCGACAAGAATTCATCACCTCCCATGCAGTTTACTTTGTGATATTTCTATTCTACATTTCCAAGAAATTAAGATATAGCATTGAATGAGAAGTGCACATGAAGTAACTTGGTCAAATAATTGCAACTTAAATGCCGACTTCAATCATGACAACAAAGACAACACATTGTCAAGTTCCTGAAACAGGGGAGAATCATGTAGACCTGGTATAGGTTAGCTCGTATGTTTTGATTATTTACCGCGATCTGGAGGCCATGCCGTACATAAGAATCTACATCAATCAAAGAATTAAAATAGTCGGCTATCACTAAAACAGGGTTGGGAGGTTATGATGTCGAAACCTTTGACTGCTCTCGAATAAACATGTTACGTTTTCCTAACAGATAAATAGTCCCCGCGGTACACTTGATATTTCATAAAAACGTTGCAAATTGTGATAAAAGCATGAAACTTTGTGGAGTTACTCCTAAGAGTATTTAGAAAAAAATGGTCCGCAGCCCATTTTTGGGACTTCGTGTGGAGTCGAGATATTGAACACCTTTGAACACCCTCTTTTTTACATAAGAATTAGCCCACATTTCCACACTTCATCGCTTCCTGTGCTCGAAAATACGTATGAAAGCGGTAGGATTTCAATAATATGTGGTCGTGATACATCAACCAATAGCCAATGTCCACCTAGGGCCAATCCGGACAACCCAGGCGACCAAAAATTGAACAATTTGAACACATTTACATTAAATTACAGACGCTTGCCATTCTTGCGGCGTTTTTTTATGGATTTAGTCACGCTAAACACTGTTTTGACAGATTACAAACGTTTGGCGGCCACGTTTGGTCATTCTCGGGGCAGCAGCATGTTCAAATATTGAACAAATTGAACAACTGGACCAGAAATAGTCACAATTTTCTCATTCATGGGGCATTTGCCGCTTAAACGGACCCGCTGATCGCGAATCCAGCGTCCGATTTGTGATTTGAGTTTGCGTTCAACTACCTTGCCTACCATGACGTTCAAAATTTGAACACTTTGAACAGATAGCTCAAAATTTTGTTCCGAGAATCGTTTGACGCGACGTTTCCGCATAATTCGGCATCGCTGATCACGAATCTGGCGTCTGAATTATTAAGTAAAGTTTTTTTTTTGTGCACTTTTAAAACTAGTTATAGATTGAATTTACTGCAAAAGTTAACGGTGGTCATCGACCAATTCTTCATCATCGTCTTTCTCTGGATCGTCTTCCTCTCCGTCTACCTCGAAGACAAGGACATGTTTTTGACTGGAAATCAAAATGTTTAATCGACGTTAGTGTGTTGGTTTGCAGTTTCGCCGCTGTCCACAGGTTTGAGGAGTACCTGTTTGAAAATAGACAACCCTGTTCCATGGAATTCAGAACCACTGGTGTTGCTCCTGGATTTCAGATCGAAATTGTCATACGCCCCCACAGTGAAATGTCCTTTTTTCAAATTTTCGGGACACAGGACGCCCTCTTCCCCGGCCCGGCTTACGACCAACTGAACTAGCTGTGACGTCACTTCAATCACACGGTAGTGCGATGCACACACTCTCAAACGATGCAGCTCACCGATCATTGCTTTGCTCCGTTAGGCACCGTAGAGCATCAGTGACGTGTACATAGGGAATGGAGGCTCACGTTGTGTTTGATGGCGGACTAATTCACCTCGTGGCATTGTTTTCCGGAAGTTCAATAAAATCAGCTGACTTATTGTGAGTGCCGGGCGAGTAGCTGCACAGTCCTGGCGGAACATGGACCCGTAACACATCCATGTGACAGCAGTAAGAAGGGGAGCAGGGACGCTTATCTCTTCGCAGTCCTTTGAAAACTCGCCAGAAAAGTTCACATTGAACCCAGAAATACTGTTGCGCAGACGTTTTACAAATCGGTGGAAGCCAATGGCATCATCATCTTGGTCTTCCCTCTTTATATTCAATAGCACGTTCGCCGAGCTGTGCATCAAGACGAACTCACTCCCTGCCCTTTTCTCTTCCAAATCAGGTATGCGAGCAAGGATTTTTTCCCGCAGCCTCGTGGAGTGTGTTTTAGGAATGAAGTCATCACTGACCCCAACCAGGTTGGCTAGCCTGTTGTCGTACAGCTTCCTAAAGTCACTCATCTTGAAAACTATATTTATTGACTCAAGAAGCCTCATGTTAACAAAATATATTAAGTCTGCAAACGCCATGCTTTCCATCATGGACAGGTCAACATCTTTCTGTGAGTTGCACTCCTTCTGTCTCACTTGATTATACAGACGAACAAGGCACTGTCTATGGTATTTTGCCTCCTGAGCAATTAAATCCCCATATGCAACAACTTGCGAAATCAAGACAGTGTCTTCCAGCACTCTTGCACAGTGCAGTATTTTCTCCCCGATTTCTTTGGTCAAGCATTGATGCAAAGGGCGCGTGCGTGTGCCTGGCTGCCCACACATAATACACAGAACGCACTTAGCTGGTACAGACGTCGTCGACGAGCGCGTGGTTCTGGCAGTGCTTGGCTCGCTGAGGGAGGCGTCGAGGTCCTGTGCCTGGGCTGCTGACACCTGAATTGACTCCTCCAGCAAGCGCTCTGCCTTCAGCGCTGACAGGAGCCCCTCAAACTTCGGCGTCTGGAATTCCCTGACACAGGGTTTGTGCCAATTCGCTGCATTCCGAATTAGTGTTTCCTGTGTAGAATTTGTTGTTTTAAAATAGTCACTACCTAACGTCAGTGAAATCACCATCGAAGACTTTACCGACACGCCACTGCCATCGTCGAGGGAAGAAACGAGCACGGAAGGAAGACGAAATCTGGGGAACTCTTCCTTCAGCTGCTCCAGATTTGGAGCGACCGATATGTATCCCTTGTTGCGCTGGGACGCGAAACATTCGGTCCGGTGCAAATCAAACCACCCTTTCCTCAGGTACCTGTGGTCTGGCAAAATACACAAAGCTCCCATTTAAGCTCCTTATCAATCTGCAGTGACGTCGTACTTGAAATCGCGAGCCGGTTCATTTACTGCTCCGCGCTCAGATCGCGAAAAACGGCAAGAGGCGGATTGTAAACATACCATTGTTGCTGGGGCGATCGCGGCGCCTTCGGACAGCACTGACCACTAGTACAGTCTCGCATGATTCACATCAGTTTTAAATCTTGCAGCCTGACACTGGTGTGTCTGTCCATCGCCGATATCAAATTCGTGTTCAGCGATGCCAAATTATGCGGAAACGTCGCGTCAAACGATTCTCGGAACAAAATTTTGAGCTACCTGTTCAAAGTGTTCAAATTTTGAACGTCATGGTAGGCTAGGTAGTTGAACGCAAACTCAAATCACAAATCGGACGCTGGATTCGCGATCAGCGGGTCCGTTTAAGCGGCAAATTCCCCATGAATGAGAAAATTGTGACTATTTCTGGTCCAGTTGTTCAATTTGTTCAATATTTGAACATGCTGCTGCCCCGAGAATGACCAAACGTGGCCGCCAAACGTTTGTAATCTGTCAAAACAGTGTTTAGCGTGACTAAATCCATAAAAAAACGCCGCAAGAATGGCAAGTGTCTGTAATTTAATGTAAATGTGTTCAAATTGTTCAATTTTTGGTCGCCTAGGTTGTCCGGATTGGTCCTAGGTGGACATTGGCTATTGGTTGATGTATCACTACCACATATTATTGAAATCCTACCGCTTTCATACGTATTTTCGAGCACAGGAAGCGATGAAGTGTGGAAATGTGGGCTAATTCTTATGTAAAAAAGAGGGTGTTCAAAGGTGTTCAATATCTCGACTCCACACGAAGTCCCAAAAATGGGCTGCGGACCATTTTTTTCTAAATACTCTTAGGAGTAACTCCACAAAGTTTCATGCTTTTATCACAATTTGCAACGTTTTTATGCGTACCGCACGGACTAAAAATAGAAGAAAAAAAATCATACTGAACACAATAACTTTTCTAATCCAGATGTTCCACCAACACGAATGTAAAAACGTACAATCTTGTATTACAAAAGCCAAGGCACAACAGAAACAAAACGGATGCGCTCTACGAAGAATACCATGGACTACGTACCGCAACTGTTGCCCCAGAATATAGACTCAGGTTCAGCTTCAGTTGATCTTCTTCCCAGCAAGCATCCGACCGCTGATTTAAAATAATAATAATAATTATTATAATAATAATAATATTGTTTGCTTCGTCTCGCCGATTCTCAAGCTCACGCGATGTTGGCAAAACCGAATATGCGGCGGGGAAATTCAAACGTTATCTGCCAACTTCCTTCTTTAAATTTTTTTTTTTTGTTAATGATCGCCAAGGTGCAACACCAGGGCAGGCGACAAAGAGAGGCCATGCCCGGCGCGCCTTCCTGGGACGGAACTCCTCCATCACCAAGGCGCTCGTCGTGCCCGTGTACCGGAGCTAGACGCCGTCGCCGCCGGGGTTGTGCTCGCCGACGGCGTGGTTGTTGGTGGCGAGCGCGGCGGGCCCGGGTCCCGGTGCGGGCAGCTTCGGCCGGGGCGTGCACGTCGACGTTGTGGTTGTTGGAGGTGAGCGCGGTGGTCCCGGGGCCCGGAGCGGCAGCCTCGGCCGGGGCGTGCTCGCCGACGGCGTGGTTGTTGGTGGCGAGCGCGGCGGGTCCCGGAGCGGGCAGCTTCGGCCGGGGCGTGCACATTGACAGTGTGGTTGTTGGTGGCGAGCGCGGCGGGTCCGGAGGGGGAGCTTCGGCCGGGACGTGCACGTCGACGGTGTGGTTGTTGGTGGCGAGCGTGGCGGGCGCGAGGCCCGCAGCGGCAGCCTTCGGCCGGGGCGTGAACGTCGAGGGTGTGGTTGTTGGTGGCGAAGCGCGGCGCCGAGAAACGTGGTAGACGTGAGGCAGCAGGTGAAACCCCTGACCTCCATGCCTGGCTGGTTGCCTAGCAAGTCACGCGGCTGCGCTTCCCTCTTCCGCGTACCCTTCAGGTGCAATGCAAGCCGGGGAGAGTAGGGGGGGGGGGTGAACACCACCTAGGTCTGCATCGTCCGCATGGTGGACGGATTGTCCATACACTTAGAGACCTTCCCTCCAGTGATCGACGTAAGATCTGGTAGACGAATGGTAGATCGTCCCTACACATCGTCTTTCCCTCTACAGATCGACGTCGATCTGGTAGACGAATGGTATATCGTCCCTACACATCGACCTTCCCTCTACAAATCGACGTCGATCTGGTAGACGAATGGTAGATCGTCCCTAGACATCGACCTTCCCTCTACATATCGACGTCGATCTGGTAGACGAATGGTAGATCGTCCCTAGACATCGGCCTTCTCTCTACAGATCGACGTAGATCTGTTGGACGGACGGTTGATGGTTCATAGACATCAACCTTTCCTCCAAAGATCGACGTAGATCTGTTAGAGGGACGGTAGATTCTTTGTAGACGTCGATCTTCCCTCCAAAGATCGACGTAGACATGGTAGACAAACGGTAGTAAATTGGTAGACGTCTATCTAATATCTACAGAAAGATGTCCACGAAAAGAAATAATTTAGATCGTCTATAGACATCTAAATCTTGTACAATGACAGATATAGATCAAATAGATAAATTATAGATCATCTATTTTGCTCCTATTCGGTCGATAGATGTCTATAGACCAGTATAGACATCAGGTATACCATCTAACACCGTCTATAGACGTCTCTTTTCCGTGTGGGTGGGCTGCGACGGAGCTCAACGTCCTGGGCTCACTCCCCGCGGCCTGCAGCCGCTCGAGGACAATGTCCTCGCTATCAAGAAGGCACCGGTGCCGGCCGGCAAGGGTGAGCTGCTTCCATGCTTGGGCTGATCACATTCTATGAGCGTTTCTTCCAAGGGCAGGCGCACGTCATGGAGCGCCTCCACCGCCTCCTGAAGCATGGCGCGCCGTGGAGATGGAACAAGGAATGAGGAGGTCAAGAAGAGAATCACCAGTGACCAAGTTTTGGTTCACTACACTCTTGACCGCCCCGTCACCGTCGACACGAGCCCCGTGGGTGTCGGCGCAGTCCGCTCGCACACCTACGTCGACGAGGCCACCGGTACGTTTGAGAAGCGTCCTGTTGCCTTCGCGTCCAGGACCCTCACCCCCGCCGAGCGCAGGTACGCCCAGTTTGATCGAGAGGCCCTCGCGGTCATGTTCGGGGTCAAGGAAGTTCGGCCAGTTTCTGCGGGGGAGATTCTTCCGCATCGTCACGGACCACCGGCCGCTGTTTGGAGTCTTCAAGCCCAACGCGCGCATTCCGGACACTCTCTATCCCAGCCCAGACCAAAATTCCCACACGCCATCCCACAGGGAGAAACCTCCCACAGGGCAGTGTGGGACTTTGGCATGGGAAATTATTCCCACATGGAACTAGTTCCCCACAGAACATGTCTCCACCAGACATGTATCCCACAAGACATGTATCCCACAGCTCTGTATTCCCACACTGTAAAAAATGTCCACACTCTCCATATACATGCTACGGACGCAATTGGAACGGACCTGGCACAACATTTCAGTGAAGTATAAAAACGGACCAGGTCATTACGGTCAACTTTTGGCAAGACACGCAATACCTTTCGGACGGAGATTTTGAGGTACGGGGCAGGTTTGGGGATTCCAGCATGCCCCAGAACGGAGGGCAAATGTACGGAACTTGCCAAACTGTGACACGTTCCGTACATTTGCCCTCCGTTCTGGGCCACGCTGGAATCCTCAAACCTGCTCCGTACCATTTAGTCTGCTAACTGTCCACTTCACTTCTGCGTCTAAAATGGCATACGGTTCCGTACCGTGCTCCGTGGCACATCACGGACAGCCAAAGTTACTCAATAACGGAAATTTCCGTAGTTTTTTATTACAGTGCACAGCTGTACATTCCCACATGTTATCAATTCCCACTGCTGTGTAATCCCATATGTTATCAATTCCCACAGTACTCGCCGCATCGGTGAACCCACATTATTCGCTTCCATTTCCCACGGGTCTCTGGTTTCCCACATTTAATTGCTATGCCCCGCTGGCAGGGAGCGCCGCGCTGGGTAGGCCAGCCCGCGCAACACCGGTGCCAGTCCGCTGCCTACCTCCCAGCCTAGCCCCGCAGGCGGGGGAGCGCCGGGTAGGCCAGCCCCCCCCCCCCCCCCCCCCCCCCCACACACACACACACACACACACACACAGGTGCCAGTCCGATGCCTACCTCCCCGGCGACAAAGGTCCTTATACTTAAAACATACCATGCAGACCATGCTGTACTCAAGATCCATCTAACATTAGAGAGTTAATCAAAATTCTTCCCCTCATTGGGCTAGCACACTTAAGACCAAAATGCTGTAGGGCATAAGTGAGGCTTCGAAAAATACACAAAACATGATTAAACAAAGGTGTTTTAATAAAACAAAAAGAACTGGACACCAAGGACAGTGTCCACTGATTCAATAAAAATGAACTAAGATTGTATTTGCTAAACATTATTGAATGTGAAAAAAATAAAACTGCAGCCTGGTGCATACAATAGAAACACAATAAAAGTAGTCATGATAATCACACAGCTAATATTCATCCTCAGACATACTTTCATTATCAGACATGCTTTCATTAAAATTATACTCCAGATCACTTCCGAACCTAGGTAAATCATCCCATGATCCCCGAAAGCTTCCAGATTGGCCCTCTGCTTGATCGCTGCCAGTGCATCCCTCTTGATCGCTGACAGTATGTCCCTCTTGATCGCTGCCAGTGTGCCCCTCTTGATCGCTGCCAGTGTATCCCTCTTGATTGCTGCCCTCTCGATCGCTTTCATTGTCACTTGCACTCGCCTGGTCACATCTATTGCTATCAGTTTGAGAGCTGGCACTGTCACTTCCCGGTTCATGATTCTCTACTTCTCTGACAGCAGACTCCTGCAAAAGACAAAGAATAAGGCGATGCCGGTTTATCTATACATGATATGGAAAGAATAAGTTGGTGACTTACAGCCAAGACTGGTTACTTGACACGCTTTCTTTTGGAAGTAGGATCTGCCTCATTGAATTGGTCTCGCATGGAATTGCGAGCATCTTTGACCACCTTTTCAATTAAATCAGTATCAGTAATTTTCCGTGCCAGTACACGGCCAGCAACGACACCTGAAAACATTAAGGCAGGAAAAAATGAAGGTTTAAGAAAGTCATCATTCCCTGATAAATTATTGTTTAAAGTAAAATGCCACTTACCCAAGATAGCATTAACCTTTGCAGGTGTTGCAGCTTGTTTAGGCCGCCTGTTTTTGTTGGAAGGACATTCGGCCCCTTGTCAAGGAGCGCTTTTGTAGAAGGCTTGCACTCGGCCAAGCTTCAAGCATCAGCTCTCTTGCCATAATTGTGAGCTTTGGCATTACAAACCACCTGGTCTTCTAGTTGTCTTCAGAGACATAAATGTCATTTCCAATGTGAACCTGGATAAAAAATACACAGTAAGGAAGAATGGAGTACAAAATACATTTTCTTGGTAATCTGATATTTTACTTACTTTCCCCGTTCCATCCCTCGGCAGTTCAGCTTCTCCAGTGAGATCATCTCGTATCATTGGGGCCAAGTCCATGAAGCCCCGTGCTTGTGTCAAAGAAACTCAGTTGTAGGAAACAAATTTTCAAAATAAACACTTAAATTCCAAGACTGGACGCCGTAGCCGTCCGCCACCCTCTGCCGGCTGCTCACGACTCGGCTCAGGCTAGCAGCTGGGCTGGCGACTGGTCAAGCGGCGGGACGAATGGTGCGGCGCGACGTCACCGACCCGTGCTGGCGCACACCAAGGTACCTGACAGCGTGTCTCAAAAGAGGGCGAACACGGAGTGAACGGAGTTTAAGAAGTATCCACGCAAAACCAGTTTTACCGCCACTTTTTCTGTTAAACCTGCATTTTGATTTTTTTCGTTCTTGATTACGTAATACTAGGTGCAAAGATCGGCATCGACAGCGGTAGACCCAATCCGATCCGTTCGGAGGCGTTCTGGTCGGGTCGGGCCGGACGAAGAGCTATCGGGGCGGCACAGACCCGTGGGCTCGGCGGCTCTCCGGTGTGTGGTGTGATGGGAGCGAAGCGGAGAGCGGAGCGGCGAGAGGCAGAGAGAGCATGTTGGAATGGTTGCCTACACTGCGGGCGCGAATCGGAGTACCGTGCTATGCGGGCGGCCTACGGCGCCGGCGGTTGGTGGGGCAATGAACCGGTGAACCTGTGGTGTGGGATTGGTTGCCTACAAAAATAGGAAAGGGGCTTTCGCTGAAGTAGTTTTTATCGTGCGTGCGGGGACAGTGTATTGGAATGATTAAAATTTCTAATGCTAGTATTACAAAAAAAGAGGTAATGAAGGGAAAGTAGAAAACACGTAAATTATCTCACTCCATCTTTAATTCTATAGAATGAATGCAAAAAAATGATGCTGTCTACATTATCTGGCGACAGACGGCTTCTCCTCGCTTGCAGAATCCAGCCGGCCTCACTAAAAACCCGCTCACAGGGGGCGCTTGTGGCATGCATCCCCAGCACTCGGTGCGCCAGCGTGGCGAGGAGAGGAAGAGTCTCCTTGCCATCCTTGGACTGTAAAATCAAAGGCAGGCTTAGAATTTCGACCCAAGTGTGTGATCAAAAATTCGTAAGGCGTTAAAAAAATTCCCAACGTACCTGACTTTTCCAGTACGCCAAGAGGCCGTCAAAGCTGACGTCGGAGGGGGCGCCCATTAAAAATAACTCGACCTCATCGTTAGCGTCCGGTCCGTCCGTGTCGCTGTCGCTGTCGTCAGCCCACACCTCGTACCCATCGTCGAGCCCAGGAGCCCTGTCACGTATGTTTTGGAGCTGCTACCGATCGGTTCGGTAGGTCCCCCTACCGAGAGGTTCTTTTACCGAGTCCGAGTGGCGGGGCGATCACGTACGACGTTCGGTAGTGGTTCGGTTCGGTTTCGGAGTAACCGAGGCAAGCTCGGGTGTTGTCGGCGGAGCTCGTACAGCATTGCCGTTGTGCGCGGCAGTAGCCAATCAGAGCGAAGTGACCACTGACGCACCCGCTCGCTGGCTTGTGGAGCGTGCCCTAACATGCTTGTTCTTGCTTGCGCGAAGGAGTTGTTTATATTGTTGTGACGGAAAGTACGGAAAAGAACGGCAGTGTTGCCAGATCGAGCGATTTATCGCAAATTGGGCTATTTTTGGTCGTCAGTTTGCGACTATAAATTGCGTTTTGCGACAGGTCGCGAATTGGGCTATATTTGATGGGCAAAAGTCGCAAATTGGGCTATTTCTTGCGCCTGCCCGAGTTTGTGAAATTTCGCCGAGTTTTAATGATGTGACGGTTGGCACCACTTCCAAACTCCATTCCCACCACCACTCGCGTTCGTCTTTTGTCGGCTGCTTTGGTGCTTGCCATGTAACTTTTAATTATTTTTACACTAAAAGTGCCATGTTATTTTATATTATAATATATGTATTCATATATAATCGCATTTTGCTATGAGTTTCCTTATTTCTGTGCCCTTAAAAAAAAAAAGAAGTCGCAAAATTGGGCTATTTTATCAAACAAGCTTGCAAGTTCGCGCGCTTGGAGTGCGTGCGACTTTGGGCGACTTCAGCGCCCTCTGGCTGCGACACCATGAGGCTTGCGTCTGGCAACACTGAAGAACGGAGTTAACATTGTTGAAATAGAAATATGGCGGAAATGGAGTGTGAAAACGAGAAGGTTAGTAGACTGGCTAGTACCAGAGGTTTAAAGTATGACTTGTTTTTTGTTTTGAAATACAACGTGAGCCGGAGAGGTTAACATTCCTTGTTACTGATTTCAATAGGGTGAGCAAATCAGCTGACAAGTGGTTAAAGGTAAGTTTGTTTAACGCACATTTAAGGACAAGTATGTCCAGTATCGTCTCATCGTACGACGATATATGGCGATCTAACCATATTGTCTTGTAGTCCTGGCAGGACTAGAGAAGTGACACGAAATCCAAGGCAGCCCTCTCGAAGAGGGAAATGAACAAGAGTGGAGGAGGTAAAGTGAACCCCAAAGCTAAGCCTTTAAGTCCACTGGAGGAGCGTCTGCTTGCTTTTTTAGGCCCAAATGTAGTGTCTGGCCATGAAGCAATTCCGGACGCCATATTGACAGTAAGTAGACGGCTTATTGTTTTGGTTGATTTTTCTAATAATATTTGATGTGGTATCTCATGAATCATTGATTTACAGGTGTCAACAACTGTGGGCAACTTCCAGGAAGTAGTTATCTCTGACACAAGCAGTGACCGTTTTGTCATGCCGCTCAAAGGAGGCGTACAGTCCCATTTCCAAGAAAGGTCTCATTTATCTTCTGAAATCCTTTACGTGACAGATGAGTCATTTTCATGTGCACCATCACCTGCTGCTCCATCCACATCAACGCCAGTTGTGAAAAGTCAGTTAGTAATAAACGAGGCGAAGCGTAAAGGTTGGTGATTTGTTTAGCCTCTTCAGATTGAATGTGTTGTAACAATATAGATAATTTATTGCAATCTTCATTGGCTGAGCGATAGCGAAGCCCTTACCCCACTGGCCCAAAAATGTTTTGTCTGTTTGTCTGTCTGCGTGTCTGTCTGTCTGTCTGTCTGTCCGCGCGATTTCTCGAGAACGGTTCATCGTAGAGGGCTCAAATTTGGACCACAATCTCCTTGCATCATACCGGAGTCAACCTCACCTCGGGGGCATCCTACCTCAGGTGCTGCTGCAGGTGCCGGTTGACAAACCAGGGCCTTCTTGTGCAAGAACTGGAACAGGGGGGCTAACTTCTAAATCGTGCCGATTTTCAAACATGAACATGGCGACCTACCCCTTCTAAAATCACCCAAAGACCCAAGTCAAGATGGCGAAATCGACCCCAGGTGCTGCTGCAGGTGCTAGTGGTCAAAACGAGGCCTTCTTGGGCAGGAGCAGGAACAAATAGTAAAACTGCTAAACAAGCTGTATTTTGAGCTTAAAGATCGGAACCGACCCCGCTCGCAATACACTCAGAACTTCAATTACAATGCCAAAAACGACCCCAGGTGCTGCTGCAGGTGCGGGTTGGCAAAACTGGGCCTTCTTGTGCAGGAACTGGAACAGGAGGGCAAACTTCTGAACAAACCGTATATCAAACGTGAACATGGCGACTGACCTCTTCTAAAATCACCCAAAGACCCGAGTCAAGATGGCGAAGTCGACCCCAGGTGCTGCTGCCGGTGCTAGTGGTCAAAACAAGGCCTTCTTGTGCAGGAACTGGAACGGGAGGGCTAACTTTTAAATCGTGCCGATTTTCAAACTTGGACATGGCGAGCGACCCCTTCTAAAATCACCCAAAGACCCGAGTAAAGATGGCGAAGTCGACCCCAGGTGCTGCTGCCGGTGCTAGTGGTCAAAACAAGGCCTTCCTGTGCAGGAACTGGAACAGGAGGGCAAACTTCTAAACAAACCGTATATCAAACTTGAACATGGCGACTGACCTCTTCTAAAATCACTCAAAGACCCGATTAAAGATGGCGAAGTCGACCCCAGGTGCTGCTGCCGGTGCTAGTGGTCAAAACAAGGCCTTCTTGGGCAGGAGCAGGAACAAATAGAAAAACTGCTAAACAAGCTGTAATTTGAGCTTAAAGATCGGAACCGACCCTGCTCGCAATACACTCAGAACTTCAATTACAATGCCGAAAACGACCCCAGGTGCTGCTGCAGGTGCCGGTTGGCAAAACAGGGCCTTCTTGAGCACAAACTAGAAGATGTGGGCAAACTTTAAAATCGTGCAGAATTTTAAACTTCAACATGGCCACCACCTCCATCTAAAGTCACCCCAAGACTCCATTCAACATGCCGAAATTAACCCCAGGTGATGCTGCAGGTGCTAGGGGTCAAAACAGGACCTTCTTGGGCAGGAACTGGAACGGGGGCCAAATTCTAAATCGTGCAGAATATCAAACTTAAACATGGCGAATGACCCCCTCTAAAATCACCCCAAGACTCCATTCAACATGCCGAAATCTACCCCAGGTGATGCTGCAGGTGCTAGGGGTCAAAACAGGGCCTTCTTGGGCAGGAACTGGAACGGGGTGCCAAATTCTTAATCGTGCAGAATATAAAACTTTAACATGGCGACCGACCCCCTCTTAAATCACCCTAAGACCCAATTCAAAATGCCAAATTTGACCTTTAGGTACTGCTGCAGGTGCTAGGGGCCAAACCAGGGCATTCTTGAGCAGGAGCAGGAAAAAAAGGAAAAACTGCTAAAAAAAGCAGTATTTTGAACTTAAAGATGGGAACCGATAACGCTTAAAATACACTCAGGACCTCAATCACAATCCTGAAGAAAACCTCAGGTGCTGCTGATGGTGCCAGTTGTCCAAGCCGGGCCTCCCTGGACCGGAACCGGTTAGGCTAGAGTAGGTTAGGTTTGAGCAGCATTGAGTACGGTAGAGAAGTCCACAATGAGTAGCTGAAGTTGGAGTAGGCTAGGTCAGAGTAGGGTAGGTTAGTTTAGAGTAGGGTAGGCTAGGTTAGAGTAGGAAAGGGTAGGTTAGGAAGTCCACAATGAGTAGGGGAAAGTTGGAGTAGGCTAGGTCAGAGTAGGGTAGGTTAGTTTAGAGTAGGGTAGGCTAGATTAGAGGAGGGAAGGGTAGGTAAGGTTAGAGTAGGCCAGGGTAAGTTAAGTTAGAGTTGAGCACGATTAAGTACGGTAGAGAAGTTCACAATACTGTGGGAGTAGGTACGCCCAGGGGTTAGGTTAGAAGCGTAGCGTCTCTCGCGCCTCAAGACCGGCGCCCGCAGGGCGCCGTACTGGCTAATTAGCCCCGCAGGGTCCCACACGCCCGGTGACAGCCGCCGGCAGGCCAAGGTAGGTGTACGCCAGGCGTGGAGGGGCGAAACAGTGGTTCGCGGTGAGCGAAGCCTGTTACGCCACGACGCGGTCTGGCGTACGCCTACCTTGTATAATTTTCCAGAAAGATGTGATTCAGAAAACGACGAGGAGAGTCACAAGTTACTAAAACTGACAGAATGCCAAGTGAAAATAGCAAAGGAAACACTTGAATAGCAGAGACGGCAGACCATTGCTATGGAGACTGCTGCCCAAGCTTTCATCGGGGCTATGCAAGAGTAAGTGCTGTGTCGTTTTGGTTGCTGAATTGAAAAGAGTGCATTATCCTAAAGTGCCATTTCATTTTGCAGGTTGGAGGGCTATTTTAAGGGCAAAGCTAACAACCAGCAAGAAGGCTTGTGACTTGGCCCATACGTTGGATTTAATTTAAGTTGCCATTACAAGTTAATAAGTGCACTAAGTTTCGTTTAATTTGATATGGCTGTAATGGAGACTGAATTTTTCTTGAAAAATTGCCAAATATTTATTTTAGAAATATTTTGATCACTCTGTGCTGTGATTTTATATTGTTCACCCAAAGGCTGTGATGATAAGTCTTATTTCCGATTTTTGAACTTGCTGTAATAAACACATAGCATACTATTTTGTGTAGGAAGTTTAATCAGTCCCCCAAAGCCAATCACAATTTATTATGATAACATGATTTTTTGGCAGCTGAGGTAATACCTGACTGGGATCAATTATCTCTGAATTTTAAATCATTCTTTACATGATAAACTGAAACTATTATCGCAATTAAGATCACAATATTAATACAACAAAAAAAAGTTATACGTGTATATATATCTATTGCTCGCCACGACGATCTCTGGCGGACAGCACGAGCTTCAACGAGGAGGCGGTCCCGCACCCGGCCAACTTCTACCATAGGTAGAGGGTCCAATTGTACTTTCGACTACACTTCTGTCAATCATTTGTGCTTTTGTAAAATTTGCCTCCCTGCTTCCCGGCTCTGCATTTGCAATAGAAGTGTGAATCCAAGGTTCATGAGGGTAACCAGAATCAGCTGCAAATATTTTTAGAGATATAACTTTGTGAGGCCTAGTAAGATGGGTTAAAAACCACATTAAATTCCATTTTATTATCTTACCTAGCAGCCAACATTGTTCACCTCCCCGGTATATCTCCTCCATTTTGGCTCTTAGACCTGAGTGAGCCGAAATAAAAGAATCTTGAGTTGATCCGGGGAAACGTGCCATTATATTTAGAATTACCATGTCCGAATCACACGCCTGGGGAAAAAAATGAGACCGATGAGAAGTTACAGCAGAAATATGTAGGACCGAGTGATTTTAAATCATGAATTACTTACAATTTGAACATTTAACGAGTGGGTCTGATGACGGTTTACATACTGCTCCTCGTGAACTGAAGGACTCACAATCAGAAAATGGGCCCCATCAACATACCCTAAGACCCCAGGTATACGTGATCTTGCAAAATTCCTAAAAGAAATGTGATTTATGTTACCATGCATCAACTGTAACTAGAGAGGGTCATTTTTTTTTTACCTCTGTATAATAAATCTCCTTTCGGCCTCAGTCTCGGGGAACCTGATGTTTCTACGCAGGACAGCTAGGACGTTCAGTGACTCAACCACCTCCTCGATGCAACCAAAGACACTTGCCTGACTCATAGCAGAGGTGTTATCTGATGCAATGCCTTTTTGATCCGACCCATGCCCAAAGAAGTTCAGAGTCGTCAGGACCTGAAATAAATATCAATTGTTATGAACCCGCATGGTGCAATCACTCAGTTGTGTACCTCTGCAATGCCGACAATTACCTTCAGGTGGGTGGGGATGGCCGTAGCCCGTTGAGGGGCCCCCCTCATGTGGGGTCGCAGTTCCTCACACAAATCCCGGGCACATTGACGACTTAGTCGATATTTGCGCTCAGGTATTTCAAATGGATTTGAATTGTCCCTTAGATTCCTTATCAAAAGGGCGTCTTGACGGTGCATCTCACGAGCACGACGCTGCTCTCTAAGACGTCGCCGACGCTCAATAAAGCTTCGTCGTAGCAAAACTTGAACTACATCCATGTTAACTGCAAATGTTCAACAAATTAAAGTCACCTGTCGACATCGTCCCAATCTCAAAAACCGGTACTTGGGAAACGCAACTTACTTTTCAGCGAACACTTTTAAGTATCTTGAAGAGCGCAAAACAAAACTAAACCACTTTTGACGGTAAAAATTAAAGAACCCCTCGCGGGCCGATCTGACATTAATCCGACTAATTTCCGACAAGCGAATCGACATCTAGCGACATTTCTCCGACAATTTTCCGACGTCGGAAATATGCCGGGTTGTTTCAAATTCCGACATATATCCGACCAAATTGTCGGAAGTTATGTCGGATACGCTTGTCAGGGGTGCGTCGGATGTCGGAATGGTGATGGATGTCGGAATTATGTCGGAATGGTGATGGATATCGGAATTATGTCGGATATCGGAATTGTGTCGGATGTGTTGTGTTTCCATGCGCAGTGACTCAAAAAATAGAAAGCCTTGACTTCATTTGGTTGCCATGTATTTTGAATCAACATTCAATGCTTCCTATAAAATTGGCAGATAGAATACAATAATTAGAAACCAACATGCATTAATGAAAAGGGAGCATAATAAAATATGCTTTTTATAAAATTAAAGAATCAGATAAAACGCAATCTAAAACAATCATTAAACAAAAACATAACCCTGCATGGCTTCATGGCCAGCAAATAAAGCATTCTATGCTTTTCATAAAATTGGCAGATAGAATACAATAATTAGTTACCAACATGCATTAATAAAAAGGGAGCATAAGAAAATATGCTTTTTATAAAATTAAAGAATATGGCAGATGAAACGCAATCTAAAACAATCATTGAACAAAAACATAACCCTGCATGGCTTCATGGAAGCATTCTATGCTTTTCACAAAATTGGCAGATAGAATACAACAATTAGTTACCAACATGCATTAAAAAAAGACACAATGAACAAATTAAAGTCATTTTTCCATTTTCTTTTTGTCGCTTTCGTGATTCATTTCCTCGCTGCTCTTCCTTTTCTTCTGTCTTTTCTTTTCAGTTTTATCCTTATCACCCATTCCCTGATCTTCCCGTGCCTTCTGCTTGTCTTCAAGAGTTTCTTCCCCATCACTCTCTTTGTGATTCATCTCCTCGCTGCTCTTCCTTTTCTTCTGCCTTTTCTTTTCAGTTTTATCCTTATCACCCCTTCCCTGATCTTCTTCCTGTGCCTTCTGCTTGTCTTCAAGAGTTTCTTCCCCATCACTCTCTTTGTGATTCATCTCCTCGCTGCACTTCCTTTTCTTCTGTCTCTTCTTTTCAGTTTTATCCTTATTACCCCTTTCCTGATCTTCCTGTGCCTTCTGCTTGTGTTCAGGAGTTTCTTCCCCATCACTCCCTTCGTGATTCATCTCCTCGCTGCTCTTCCTTTTCTTCTGCCTTTTCTTTTCAGTTTTTTCCTTATTACCCCTTCCCTGATCTTCGTTCTTGTCATCATCTTCACTTTCAGACTTCCTAGCGTTTAGGAGCCTGCGCCGCCTCTCCCCTGGTTGCTGTCTAAGAAATCTGTCTATATCCTTGGTCGTGGGCTTTTTGGCCCACAGGAAACCGTCCAAAATAATTTCTGAAAAGGGCATGCATTTTAGTTCAGGAGCACAATGAAAAAAAATCAATATTAAGGGTACAGAGTACTTAGAATAGTACCTACTTGTAAATGCATTGATCACATGTTTGGGAATAACTTTTAAATTCAAAGAAGGATTTGCATTCACTCCCCTCTTAGTCTTTGCATATTTCTCTATTCCCTCCCCACCTGTGAGTAGTTTGAACAGTTTCTCCCCTTTATGGGATAACTTCCCATCTTCATCATCATCGATGGATGCCAGATCCAGATGAGAAACTATCCTGACACTTCCCCCGACATAGGTCTGAAATTTGAAAACACATAATTACTGCAGTATAACACACTACATGAAGTTCTCTGAAACTCATCTTTTATTGATCTCAAACTTACATAACCATTTGGCACAACAAAACCTTCATCCTTTTCCTGCAAACTGATTGCATGAGATAGAGATGAAATTTTGCAATGGTTCACAACAGTGGGTACAGTGCTAATTTTTACTGCAAGAAAAAAGACAGAAGCATTTTCATCACTCTGAATGAGGCACGTCACCAGAGAAAATGGTATGTAACAGTATTGTTAAGTTAATAGAATTACCAGAAATGTCTTGAGTCCGAGCAGCAATTTCTTTTAATAGAACACTTTGAGATTCCTCCTTATCTTTTTTTTGTGCCATTAGCTCAGCAAGCTGTATTTTCAGTCTCTCTATTTCTCTCTCCTGCTGTAAAAGAAAAGGTTTGTGACAAACAAAACAGTGTATAATGTGCAAAGCATTTTGTAGATGCAACACAAGGGTTAGACAATCTTTTAGACAGTAATATGTACAATAACACTGCTCCTTGTTTCAGATTAGATTTACTGCAGCTTTCCCATAAACTGTACTGCAGATTACTGAATTATTTAAAAAAAAATGAGCCAAAATGTGAATCCTGTACATCAGTGGGGAAGCATCACCAGAAAGGTAAGCTGATTTCTACTCAGAAATGAAGAAAGCAGTGTTGGCAACTGACGAGGGAGTGACATTTATAACTGCACACTTACAGCAGATAATTTTTTGGTCTAATTATCTGTGGTTTTGAAACTACTGTCCACTGTGTCATCAGAGCTGTCACTAGCAGAAGAGTTTGCTGACTTCTTGTCTTTTGTTTTGAAGCTACTGTCCACTGTGTCATCAGAACTGTCACTAGCAGAAGAGTTTGTTGACTTCTTGTCTTTTGTTTTGAAACTGTCTGCTGTCTCCTCAGACCTTGGACTGTTCATCCCCACTTCACAAAGGACATCCATATCGACACCAGGTTCTGCGTGGTCTTTAGGAATATTGTCATCAGAGCTGTCAGTCTCTCCGCATACTTCACTGGGCTTACCCTTGTCTTGTGCAGGGGGCAGTTCAGTAACAGGGTGACGTTCTAGCTGACAGTTCAATAAAGATTTCTTCTCTTTGATTTCAGTCACATTGCCGCCCATTTCAAAACTGACATTATTAGAGCCATTACCATGTACCTGAAAAAGGCACATGTAGCTTAGTTTGTAATGCACAATACCATATGGCAAGTATGGAAATGTATTGCAATTTTTAAAGCAAAAATAATATTCTGTTATTGGCATTTCACTTACAGCAGCTTCTGCAGAAAGTAATTCTTGACTTGTTTTGTGTAACTTCAGCTTCTTATATCTTTGCAGGATACTATCTGCCACAGTTTTAGACTGCTTTTGTGTCTTTGTCTCTGTACGCTGAAATTGCAAAGTCAATGGATGAATTTATGATAAGGTTTTGTTGTTGTAATCAATACACATAAGACACACAGATAAGAGCAAGCCCAAGATTTCAGAATAAACTCTTACACAATCCTCACCCCACTTCACTTCACTTCTGGTCACTGGATATATTTTACTGTTTACTGGGAGTACTTCACATGCCAAAATAATTTATTTGAATGCATACTTGACTGAATAGAGGTGATCTAATGTCATGTTCAAAATTAATTGTTGCTTGATTGCTTAAATCAGAAAGAGAGATGCCTCATTAATACATGCTTCTACTATTTTTGTGAACCCTGTAATTCCTTTCTGTAGGAGAAGCGTCGATTAAGTAAAGTACACTCCGTTCTGTGCATGCCACAAATTTAGAGCTCATATGTATTCTGAGAGGCCAAATTTGCAGCTAGGAAACTCTTATCAAAAGAAGTGAGGTGAAGTGAAGTTTACGTTGTGGGAGAACCCTAATTACCTGTTTCTTCTTCTCCTGTTCGCTTGTCACTCTTTCTTCGTGGCAAAGAAAGTAGCTCAGCGGAATGGAAGTGTCAGAGGTTGACACCCTCTTTGGGGCAGCGATTCTCTTTAATTTGTCATCTGCCTCAAGATCTTGACGGGAATCTGAAACAATTTGTATGTCCACATACAAGCTGTGAGCAGAGCTCATCTGCCAGAAGGATGTCAGCAGGGCTCTCAGGTGAAAACCAGATAGAAAGGTTAGGCTACTGGACTCAAATAATTGCAACAGCTATTTGGCATACAATCATGCACCGCAACGCCATGGTCGCCATGGTGGCGATATACTGAGAGCAATGCTAGGAATGGTCAACTCACCTGCGGCTGTTACGAGGACATATCTGTACATACGATCTCCCTCTACTATTCCATACTCCGTCGTCAGTTTGTTCGAATTTGACTTTGCTTTCTTGACTCCGGAGTAGAAGTCTCGTGCCGAAGCAATGGTACAGGGAACCCTCTCCCATTCTTTTTTCTTCAGTTCACGGATTTCCCAAATATTGTCACTGACAACGGTTTCTGAACGCAAGGTCTTCAGGTTTTTAGCTCTAAACCACACGGTTGCCATTTTACAGTTGGTTCTAGCGTACACTTCTGCAGATGGAACGTTCTTGATCGTCTTCCTCAGTCTTGCTTTTCTCGGAATGCTCTAACTGGCCCTAACCGGCTCTCACAGCCTCTGTAACGGTCAAACTTTGGCGGACTGCTGCTGCAGCGATCGTCACTTGTTTCGAGAACTGGAGAACTCGTTGAGGCACTGGTGCACGAACTACAACCAAACAAAATAATAATTGTCAATTTCTAATGAATAAAATAATAAAAATGAAGCCTCAATTTATTTTCCAACGAAAAGCGACGCCTCTTTCAGGCTTTGCACTGCAAAGTTTGCTGTTTGTTGGGACTACCTTTGAGGTTTCTGTAGAGAGACGTCGCTGCCAACTGCTGCAATAACAAGTAAATAATTGAAAAAACTGTACGTTATATGTACAAATGAAATATTTTGAAATTACTTTTACAATACAAATAATAACTCCATCTATTTACCTTTTCCTCTTCTCAACGGTTTACTTTAGTTGGCGCCCCTCGGGCCTTTTATTTTCTTCGGTCTGTGGGGCCGGACCTAGGGCAACGTAGGGCCCGAGCCTAGTCAGGTGGGCGGTGGGTGGGCCAAAATATGAAGCAAAATAGTTTTCTCTTTTGCCCCTCGACTCTGGAATGCCGACAGCTGCCAACAGCGCAAAAGTGTGGGGGGAAACGGGACCAATAATGTTATAACCGCCATATCTTTCCCATGCTAATGTGAGCATCGCGTTGGACGGACGTAGTCATCGCTGTGATTTTTAGTAGGTTATGTTTTCTTGTACGCCCTTAGCAGAAACGTTAACTTAAATGGTTCCACTTTGTTTGGCATGAGTGTGTCATTGTTTTATCAGTTTTCACGTGAGGCCATGCGTCAGGTTATGTTTTCTCGTGTGTCTTAAGCCTTCTTTTTATTGTTTCAGTTTCTACTGTGATGCGATGAATTCATCACCAAGACCATCACCTCCCCCGAAACCGCCTAGCAGGACAACAGTCTGGAGACGAAAGAAAAAAAAAAAGAAGATGCAGATACCCAAATGTCCTAAGCCAGTCTGTGAGGTACGGTTGAAGTCTTACAGTGAGGGATGGGATACAAAGTAATCCCATCATATTCCCTTCAGTTCATTTTACTTCACTTAAGTTCTAATTACGTACAGTCAGAGACTCCATCTACTTCAACGCCTGTTTATGTAATTTTGAATGTAGTGAGTTCATCAAAGCGAAAAACAATACATTAACCACCTATTTCTCAATATTTTCAGGTTCACTCTTCGGCAGTGGGGCAGGGCATCACATATGTGCCAAGAGATGACACAAAGCCCCATGGAGACATGGATGTGGACAACATTTTCATTGAAACCGTACATATCATTACAAATGTATGACAATCAGCTGTTATTTTTTGCATGTTCTTAATGAAGTGTTTATTCTCTTTTTGAACAGGACCAGACACAGAACCCACCAGAAATATTGCCGGATGCAAGTAGTTCATCCAGACTTCAGGTTAGTAAGGTTTCCTCTATCAGCACTGATGAAAGAGTTAGATTGTATCTGAAAAATCTATAAGTTCTCAAATTAATTCATTTAATGTATATACTTAGCAAAATTTATTACCATGTATTTTTTCTTCGTATTGAAAGCAATGAAGAGCATTCAAAAAAAAATTAAAAGGAAACGATTGAACATTAATTGAATTTTTAAAATGTTGTCATTTGTAAGCTTCATATTTTTCAAGTGCCAAAGTCAAACAAAGCAGGCTTTTGTTGAACAGTAAAATTTCATGATTCATCCTCAAATTTGCATGTGCATCGCATGTACACTGTTTTCCTTGTTACAGGCAGCCAATGATCTTGATGACTGACGATGAAGATGAAAGTGATGATAAAGATATTGTTATGCACTTTCTGGAAGAGGAACCTGGTGGTGATGCTGGACCAATGCAACATGAAGAACAATTTCCTCAACCAATGCCCAGGCCAGAGCCAGATGCAGTTGACCCAGGAGGACCCGGTGACCCTGGTGACCCCGATGAGGATGAGGAAGAGGATGATGGTTATGATGAAGAGGAGGACGAAGACCAGGAAGATGAAGACGACACCTTCTCATTCAATGATGAAGCACTTAACACACCTCTTCGTATCTGTCACCAAGGATGCTCTCTAAAAGAAGTCTTGCTTCTGAATATGGCAAACTCAGTCAAACATAAGTGGACCTATGAATCTTTGGTTGATTCTCTGGCATCGTGGAGTGTAGCACTGGGTCGAAGAGGAGTGATACCTACCACCAAGAAGCAACTATGGAAATTAATTACGAAGTCTGAAGCAGGTATGATAAAATATGGGTTCTGTCCTTCCTGCCAGAAGTCTCATGGTAGGGTCTCCTTGCTTCAAGGTGCTGTCGTCCGCTGTGAATGTGGAACCAATACAGCAAAAGAGAAGATGCCTTTCTTTGTAGCACTCAGTTTGAAGAAACAGTTGGAGAATTTTCTGTCAACACCTGGCATCGCTAATCTTCTGCGCTACAGGCACACCAGGAGGAAACACAACCCAAATGCCATGGAAGACATTTTTGATGGAGAAATTTATGAAGAATTAGTACGAAATGGGATTATCACTCCAAATGATTTTACTCTTGTCTTCAACACTGATGGTTTCGTTTTATTTAAACAGAAGACTCTGTCAGTGTGGGTGCTGTTATTAAGACTGAATGAATTGCCACCAAATTTGAGACAAAAACATTTATTTCTGGCTGGGATCTGGATTGGGAAAAAAGAGCCAACCATGAATACCTTCCTCAGACCCTTTGTGCGCCAAGTAAACAAGTTGTCCACGGAAGGTTTGCTGTGGCGTCCTGATGGTGGCGAAGAAGTTCGCAGCAAGTTCATTCCAATCTGTGCTTGTGTAGATGCTGTTGCTCGAGCAATAGTAATGAATCAAAACCAATTTAATGGGTTTTATGGCTGCTTTCTTTGCACGCATCAGGGCATATACCGACTTCACTACCGACTTCAAATTTGGCGGCAGACTCATCGGCGGGAGCAGCCGCGCGCCGAACAATGCACTACCGAGTACAGAAACCGAGCAGTTGGAAACATGCTCGAGCAGGGAGCTAGTGCCTAAAGGTGGCTGATACGAGTACACTGAATGACACTTGGTACAACGCGCAGCCCCCACCGACAGCCCTGCGCTGTCCACCACATAGTGGAAGCTTTCCCAAATCGGACTTCTTTTCCGCCCTTTCATGTTTGGTTTCTGAATGGCCTTGTACTCCCCATTTTCTAGTTTTTGACGAACAGTGTCCAAAAACGTGACACCTTCCGCAGCACCACGTGCAGGCGAGGGCGGTGTGATGGGCTGCAGAGCGGGCGCGGGTGTAGTTGCAGAGTCTTGGTCCGGGCGAGTACCAGAGCCAGAGGCTACCTCCTCACGTACTCGTTTCGGTGGCATTTCAGTGACGACACACACACGGACAGAGCACTACACGCGCGGCACACCCGGTACACACGGTGCGGCGATCCGGCTCGAAAACAACAATTCGCACGGAAACCAGGGAAATCAAGCTGACTGTATTCCCCGTCACGACGCACTGGCCTGACACTGTAGTGAGTGATCTCTGCTTGTCGCAGCGTCTCGCTGGTCACCCGCTTTCGCATTCTGACCGCCGCCCCCTTCCGCATCCCGACCCCGCCCCCTCCCGCCCCCGCACGCACTTCGAACGCGCCTTTCGCGCGAAAATTGCAAAATTAGCGGGCAGACGAATGCCGAGTCAATCCAGGAATTTTTGACATTTGGCAACCACTTTTTTTTTTTGTAATTACAGGTCGTTACAGAAACGCCACACAACCGCACAGCCCTCCCCTCCCCGTCCCTCTCCCTGCCGGAACCAAAGCGCAGCATCAGACTCGAGCAGCCGGGACCCCAGCAAAACAGCAGGTCCGTCAAAACAGCAGGTTGGTAGGGCACCAAAACAACAGGTCCTTCAACAAAACAACAGGTCAGTAGGCTAGGTTGGCTTGGGCTCGACTAGGTTAGGTTAGGCTGGGTTAGGTTAGGTTCGGTTCTCGTGCGGTGGTCACGAACAGCAGGCCCCCACGATCCTGCCGACCTGCTGTTTTGAGGGACCTGCTGTTTCGAAGGACCTCCTGTTTTGAGCACGCCTCGAACAGCCGCCAGCGAACGCAGTTCGGACGCCTCCGAATCCAGCGGGTCTGACCCGACCCCAGCTGAAAATTCCAGATGGATTCCATGTGGGTTTCTGACTCCCATGTGTGTATTGGTCTGGATTTTACCCATATGGGTCCCATGATCCCCGTGTGGGATTCGCTCCATGTGGGTTCCGTATGGGTCCTGCACCCAGGGGCCCACGTGTGTTACTTGTGGGTCCGTGTGGGTTCCGTATGGGTTCCGTATGGGTCCTGCACCCAGGTGCCCACGTGTGTTACTTGTGGGTCCGTGTGGGTTCCGTGTGGGTCCTGCACCCAGGAGCCCACTCAGACCCATGTGGGTTCTATGCGGGTCCTGCACCTAGAGACCATGTAATCCACAAGGAAACAATAAGACAGTCAGCAACAGTAATATAGAGAAAAACAAATGTAATTCCTCAGAACATACCAAAAACCAATTACATCTCTTTCAGAAGAAATAAGAGTACAGTGAAAAGGTTGGTAATTAAACAAAAAGTTAAATAAATAAACGAATAAAACTAAAACACAGCATGAAGGAAATCAAATTTCCTCACAAATTAAGAACACATTAAAAATCTTCACTGTTGTTCAGCATTGTCCGCATTCTTTCCAATTTCCACATTGAAACAACAGGACAGTCAGCAACAGTAATATAGAAAACAACAAATGTAATTTCTCAGAACATACCAACAACCAATTACATCTCTTTGAGAAGAAATAATTTACAATGAAAATGTTGGTAATTTAATAAATAATTAAATAAATAAACAAATGAAACTAAAACACAGCAAGAAGGAAATTAAATTTCCTCACCAAATAAGAACATTAAAATCTTTACTCTTGATCAGAATTATCTGCCTTCTTTCCTTTACGCTTCTGTAACAGAGATATTTGATTAAAACTTTATTCCATACCCATGAACTACTTCTGGACTGTTGGAAAGCTCAAGTAGGAAGAAAATACTGCAGCAATGATGGTCATACAATAAAACATTTGAGCAAGAGAAAAAAAAAGGAGATGTTTGTTTCAACCTAAATGATCTACACAAATGAAATTTGATGGGATAACAGTATTGCTATGAAACCTTTTCATTACAAATTAGTTATTGATGGATAGACAAGATCTGAAAACATGAGTTTTTCACAGTTTTTCAGCAGGCAAATGAAATCTAAGGAGACTTAACTCAACCTTGCTAAAGAATAGCACAAAGTTTTGCACAAAGCTTTGACTAACAAATTTGAAGAAATGCTACCACTTTAGACTTTAACATCTCTCTTCTACTCATGAAAAAAGACCAGTATTTTCAGCCCACTGCAGCTCAGAAGAATCTACAGGGAAGGATACTTGCCTGTCTCGGTGGTCTGCTATACTCTGTGAATTTCCTACTCAAGGCAGATTTGGCTGAAGTCAATCTCAACCTCTTCGCCTCATCTTGCACCCCCAAGTGATCCAATCTTCCACTAAAAGCACCTGGGCAATTAATTGTACTTATTGAAGTGCACCACATTTGAAATCCATGGCAGAGTAAGAAATACCAACACGTACCATATATAATAGAGGTTTTCTCTGGTGTTGCGACACTTTTACCTGGCCTTTTGGTTTCCAGGGTTCGCTTCCCTAGCTCGACTGAGCCCCACAAAGACACAGGAAATCTGTTAACAAACTGATTATCCGAACCAGCTGTTGCTAACTTTTCGTCCCAATAATCTTGGGAAATCCAGTGTCCATATCCAACGTGGATCTGAATAAAACAGAGACCAAAATGGGTACATGCAATAACAATTTTTTTTTTTAAAGCAGGCGATAACAACTGACATACCTTGCCATTCCTTGCATGAAATTTGTCTGCCTTGTTCAGAACATTGCATACTTTTGATGCAATCTGCTTTTGGGCACTCTTGCTTGGCTGTTACACAAAATGACAAGAATAGTTTTAAACAAGACATAAGACTGCATGGGTAAACAGCACAAGTGATTATCTGGAACTTAATCTTACTTTTACTTTTTTCCCAGGAAGACCATCATTTAAACTCTCAGTATCAGATCCATTGCAGTCTTTTTCATTAATTTCCAAACTGTTGTCTTTACTTGCTAAAGAGCTGACATCACTCACATTGAACTTATTTGAATTATTGTGATCACTGCTTCCAAAATCTTCAGTGTCCATGTCATTATGAGAAAATAAATTCGGTGACGTAGCCTGTGAAACAACCAGTGAGGTGTGAACATAGTTCTTTGAAGAAAGTGAGAAAGAAGGTAGGACTACGAACATACCCTTTCAAGAACTGTTTCAGAATGCTCAAAGCCAGATCGAATGGGAGAACTTCTATGAAGTGTTTTAGAACACTTGGAAGTAGAAACTGCAGGAGAAGTTCTGACAGGTGTTTCTGAACGCGTCCAGCCAGAACCAGAAGGAGAACCTACAAAAACACAAATTTATATTAACAGATAAAGATATTATAATAGGTCAAAAAAAGTAGTAAATTTGCTCTTACCCGTACTCTTTTTTAAAGCCCCCAGTTCCAACTGCAGCTTAACATTTTTCATGGCTATTTCTTTCACTTTCATGTTGCAGTTTTCCTGCAAGCTTTTAAACTTTGCCTTTAATTGCTCAATTTCAGTTCTTTGTTCTGCTCTGAGTTTGTCAGAAAATCTAATTGTTGCAGTGCAGGTTGAATGGAGGTCCTTCAGTTCTCTCAGTTCCTTTCGAAGAGCTTTGTACTTCTTCTCAAGTTCAAAGTACTTGGCAGCATCATCTTCCTCCTCTTCCTCTCCACTGAAGTCTGCCTCTACGGAACTTGATTCTGCTGGGAGTGTTGTGTCCATGCTATCTTCCACTCCATGACCTTCAGAGTTGGTCTGCAGCTTTGGATGTGGAGACATTGTTGACCCACGAGGAGATTCATCCCTCACCTACGGTCAATAAGTATGAATACAGCTTGAATCAACATTTAAGGGCATTGGAGCCATGGTGTTTGGTTTGACACTCACCTGAGATGGAGTAACACTTGGAGTGACAACGGAGGAATTCAGGACATCCTCCATTCTCCTCACAGACATCTCAAGCTGTGGGAGCTTCCTTGAGCTTCGTCTTCTCCCAGCAGCAGCTTCCTTCTACAAACATACATGTAGGCAACCGATAAGTATGGTGAGACATTAATACTCATTCTCTAATCAGAGTCTCACTACATTTTGGAAAACTACTTCCAAAATAGAGAGCTGTCCCATTCCCAAAAAGACATGAATAATCATATGTCCACTGAAGTATTCAATTCATATCTATCTAGAAATCAAACTGTTCATTTGAGTAAATATGGTCTGATCATTGAACGCTGACAGTTCTGCATTAACTTTGCCTACCTGCTGTGGAGGTTCTGTGGAGTCTGCATTTTCAGGTGTTTGGCTGGCCGCCTCCTTGAAGGCCAAATAGTTTAATGGTTCCTTCCACTTATTCTTTTTTATTTTAGAAACCATTTCTTCATAGGTAGCTGAAACATATAACCATACACATCAGGAAACATTCGACTAAAAAGCTTGAGGTCGTATTAACGTGGACACTGTATGGCAACGGATTCACGACCTCAGGCTGCCGCACGAACGCGAGGTTAGAATGAAATCTTGGAACATACATACCAGCCATGCCTAGAATTGTTGCCGGATAGAATCCATCATGGGAAATGTCAGATTTTTGCCACTTGACACGGTACTGGGATGACGAACTGAAGTCGAGACACGACACAGGAGTGAAGTCCGCCAATTCTCCCTCGTCATCGTCAGCGCCTCTCTTCGGCACGAAGATTTTAACCTCATTCACCTTGGCTAAATGGTTAAAGATACGTCCCGAATCTTTGAACTTGACCAGAACCATGGACACGGCTTTGGCCATCTTTGAACAGTAGTCGCTTCAAACAGATACCACAAGAGAAGTTATGCATACAAGATCCAACATGGCGAACTCGCTTGAAATTCAAACTCAAGCTGGTACGGAAACGTTACGTTGCCGTCGATTGTCAGCGAGGCACCAAAAATAAAGACTTACTGAATTCCCCAGGATGTAGATAAATGGCGTGCCTGCGTCGGCCTTTCAAAAGTTTTAGAACAGCACGGTCGGTATTCAGCTTCAAAATAACAATTAACTTAACTTAAAGTTTAAGAAAGTGTAAAGAAACGATGACCCAGCCGTAAAACGGTTGGTGAGCGCTACACGGCTGACGTTGCCAACATGAGATTTGCGCAATCGTAAAACAACCACGCCATTTAAAAAAAATAAAAGCGGAGTATATTTTGCACAAAGTTATTTAAGTTTTCAAAATATTCACTACCTGGTTTACAGACTGTGCAATACCGAAATATTTTTGACAATCTTTAATATTGGATGTGTAAGGTTGGCAACGGATAGAACCGTTGTCTTCCGCCGATTCCCTTCCCTCCTAGACCAGGCTAGCAATTGCAGCTGTGCTGAGGCTTTCTGAATTTCTTTGAATTTTGTATTTCATTTTTCAAGTTGCATGAATTTCAAAGGTTTTGTGATAAAACTATGGTAAAGTAAGATGGACCGCAAGCGATATTTTCAATGGGCTGGGCCCGATAGTGATCTATCGATTCCGCGCACCTCCAAGCGTCGACTGGAAGTTCGGGAAACAAACCCGGAATCACCCGACACAACAGCGACCGAGGTATTTCGCTTCCTAAATTAATTCACCTTCACCTTATTTTCCATTGGCAGCTTTCCATTGGCAGCTTGTTACATTTTGGCATGTCTGGGTAACATTAACCTATGAAGGTTATGTTTCCTTGTAAACAATTCTAGTCACTGAGATGGTGTTTGACAGTATTTTTGCACATTTTTAACTTCCCTAATTCTTCTGAACCTTTTTTTTTACAGAGCACTGCACTGGATTTATGTCTCAGTCAAAGTAGCGAGGGAGAAGAAACTTGTTCTCAGATCCACCAATCATTAACTTCCACTGGTAGTGGCATAGGTCAGACGTGCACTTCATTTATTACTGAGGTAAGGCCCATTCTTTATTACACATGTTCTGTTTTTAACTACCCTAATTCTTCTGAACCATTTTTAACCGAGCACTGCACTGGATTCATACCTTAGTCAATACGAGAGAGAAGAAACTATCTCTGCATAAGACCCATTCTTTATTATAAATAGTTCTGTTTTTTTAGTGATGTCTACGACAACATAAGGTTGGGGTGGAACCAGGCTCGATTCGTACATTTCAAAGTGAAAAAGCAGTGTGAATGTCTTGGATGGTCCTGAGTTGTGTCAGTGCTTTTAATACATGTAATTAATTTTGTCCTTGCGTTTCTTCTCACCTTAGGTGGCTACAACAAGACAGTCGTCAATGACAAGTGAGCCGGCACTGGCTTCAGACTCCGGTAGTGATCATGAACAACAATCGGCTGGCAAGGTAAATCAGTCTTTATTCCCATGGATATGAATCGTGTTTCCTACATCTATCATTGAAAGGGAAAATTTAATATAATTAAGTACAATAGAGGCTTTTACCATGTATGTAATAAGGGATTGTCAAGGAAATGTGCTTAGTACATGAAAAGGAAAATGGTATAACAAATTTTAAGGCTTCAGTTATAGGCTGTTTATTCTTTGGCAGTAAATTATTAAATAACACTGTTTTGACCTTTATGCTCCGCTGTATATCTTTTGGAAATGTATATATGAACATGCATGTGAGAGGAGATCGTCATAAATTTTATCTGCTTGTCTGCTATTTTGGTGACAGTTTATGTTTATGAATTTTAATTGGAGGGAAGCAGCAAAGTGCAGAAGCTGGTTTCTGATTCATGTGAATGGACCTTTTCAGAATAATTCATCACAAGCAGCAGGTAGCTCCCGGAGTAGAGTAAGAATCTTGGCTCAGGATAGAAGGCAGCAAAGAGAGACTAACACAGAGCAGAGTCAACTTGGTTTGGAACTGGAGCTGGCTGAAGAGCAGGTAAGAGTGAACAGCCATAAGGAATATCTTAGTTTGAAGATTATAACTAATTCATTAATTTTGTAATAAACACTTGTAGTTATCCATTTCCACTACTATCACAGAAGAAAAATAAAACACTTTTTATGGTTAAAACACGCGTCTAAAACTGTTTCAGAAATTTAACATTTTTTGAGACCGAAATCTTTGGTGTCCTTTCTTTCAGAGTTATATGAAATACTCAAAAAATTCAGCAACAACTCCTCTACCAGGAAAAAAGGAAGTTATTGCAGCAAACTAGAGAGAGAGGGGAGGTCATTTAGGAATAGAAGACATAGTTTTCGTAAGTGAAGGTACCCTCTGTTGTTTCACCATTTTTGCTTCATCTCTTACTCACTGCAATGCACTCTGGTTTTCCTAGTAGAGGTGGTGTTTGTGCATTTTTTGAGCCATTTCATAGAACTCTGAAGGAGCAGACACTAAAGATTTCGGTCTCAAAGTATATGTTGAATTACTTAAACATTTTTACATAGGTACTTTAACCAGAAAATGTGTTTTATTTTTCTTCTGTGATGGTACTGAAAATGGTGATAATACTTTAAAATTTGACTGTTGTGATATAATGAACATGTTGTTTTCAGGACTCATCATTCTCGGTTGATTCTCCAAACACTATCCCAGACGATCTCAATGAATCTGAGGATGAGCCTTCATTGAGCGATGAAGACAGAAGTGCTTCAGATGAGGATCGTTCTGCTTTGCCCCCTCCAGGACTTGTAGGAAACTCTGAGGGCGAACCATTCAAACCATCTGAAAACTTTAGTAGGCTTCTAGAAGGGTTATCAGAAAACCTCACTGTGGTGTCAAAGGAGTCAATGTGTGCTACACCAGCAGAAATCATGCTCAATCACCTGGAGCTTGTTCAGTGTCATGACTTAAATCACACAGTGCATGCACACATAATGCAGGCATTCAATTTTTCATTTTCAACAAGGATTGTACCGGATACTAGATATTTGTTAGATCAGTTTTATTCCAGCTGCTGTGGGCTGAAGTATTATTATTTCTGTAGTGTTTGCTTTAACTCTCTAAAACAACAGTCTATAACTTGTACATATTGTAAGTACTATTGTGATGAATGTTCACATTTGCTTTCAACTGTGCTAGAGGATGACCAGGAAAAACCCTGTAGTGTCTGCCATTTTGTGAATGTCCTTAGAAAGATGTCACCGGTAAAATATTATGTTTTAATGGATATGTCTTCCCAGTTAGAGCTTATTTTAAATAGTGGTGATAATTTTGAGAAACTTAGAGACCCAAGCACTCCAGACAACAGTGATATCATGACTGATTTATATAATGGTAAAATGTACAAGAAGTATTGTGCTTCATTAGACTTCAGGGACCAAAATGTACTTTACATTTCTTTCGCAATATGTGTTGATGGTTCACCTTTGTGCCGTTCCTCTGGTGAGGAAGTCTGGCCAGTATTTGGGTCAATCAATGAGCTTCCACCACGTGAGAGAATGAAAAATCTTGTTCTTATAATGATATGGTTTGGGAAGCAGAAACCATGCTATGATATTCTGTTTAAAACTTTGGCAGAATACATCCAAAAACTTTCCAACCAGGGATGCCTCATGAAGATAAAAGATAAAGAGTATGTCGTAAAATGTGACATTATTTCTGCCTGTGTAGACTCTGGTGCAAGAGGCCCAGTACAGGGAATCCACCTTCATAACGGAGAGAGTTCTTGTTCCTGGTGTTTGCAGAAGGGTGTGGTTGAAGGAGATGGCAGCACAGCACGGAAGTTTCTCTATGAGAATCCCCCTGCTGCGAAAAGAACACATGAAGGGCTAGTTGCTGATGCTAGGAAAGTGCTCCAATTAAAGCAACAAGCAACAAGTGCCTCAGCAATGTCAAAAATTCATGTCAATGGGGTAATAAATGCCAGTCCATTGTTGCTTGTACCCAAATTAGATATTGTGTCAGGGATGATAGTGGATTATTTACATTGTGTGTGCCTTGGAGTTACAAGACAGTTTGTCCATTTGTGGCTAGGCATTAGTGGAATAGATAGAGACCCTGAGAAAAGAGCACCTTCATATTACATCGGATCTCCTGAAAACTTGGTCACTATGAACAGAAAGTTTGGAAAAATCCATCCGCCAGTAGAGGTGAGGAGAATGGTAAGAGATTTTGAAGAAATTGCCCATTTGAAAGGAAGAGAATGGGAAAATTTCTTGCTATTTTATAGCATTCCAGTTTTGAGTGGTGTTCTTCCGAACAATTATCTAAAGCACTGGACATGGCTTGTCCATGCTATGCATTTGCTCTTGTCCACTAAAATAACAGAAGATGATATTAATGCTGCTGAGCAGCTTTTGGTACAGTTTGTAGAAAATATTGAAGTGCTCTACAAGAATCGGTGCAATGATCTACCATGCAAACAAATGACATTCAATGTCCACCTTTTACTTCACTTGTGTGATAATGTAAGAAATTGGGGGAATTTAATGTGTATCAATAGTTATGCATTTGAATCAGGGAACGGCGAGATCAAGAATATGATTCATAGCACCAAAGGCATACCTGACCAAATAATACGGTTGTTTGGACAGAAGTGTGCGCTTCAATTGCTAAGAAACAAATGTTCCACACCTAGATCAGAGGCCTTCCGTTTAAAGCTTGACCCGAAAAGTAATCCATGTAGCCTTCTCAGTATTGATGCAGATACGAAATTTGTTGGCAAGGCTCAAGAGTTTCAAGGCACAGAGGAGCAAAAATTCCTCTTGAGACGGGCGAACATAGACAACCAAGGCTTCCAAACTTTCAAGAAAATGATCTGGAAACGTTGTGTGTATACACCTCCTCGACTACACGGTCAAAGAGATAATTCTTGGGCTCTCACTGTCGACGGTGAGATAGTAAGGATAAAGAGTGTCATTGCTAATATCCAAGCCAGAGTTGCTTTTGTCTTTGCATCTATTGTTCACACAACACCTGTGTTTCAACTTCCTGATTTTGTGTGTTCAAAAGTTGTTGTTGTAGAGGAAGGCTTGATTCTTTTGAAGCATACTAATCTGCTCCAAATCTGTGTGAACATGGACCTTAGCAGTGATGGCAATTTTGTTTCTGTAATGCCAAATATCCTGAACACATTTTAAACCTGTGTTATTCAATTTTTAATGTTGTTGCTAATTTCTTTAAATAAATGTGTTTAATAATGAGAAATTTTCAGTTTTCAGGCTAATTCTTTCAAATACACACATTTTCCTGGAAAACAGCACTCTCATTAAGTGATTCGCTGTTACGTGATAATAATTTAAATAATAAAGGTGGTGGACACAGCTGGTCTGGTCCCAAACTCAAACGGCATAGCTCATGGCCAGGTAGAGTGGCGTGGGTGTACTATAAATTTATTTATAAGGGCGCCAAGGATAAATCCTATCATAGCACAACCAATAAGTTGGATTTGAGTTTATTAAAACCACATATAAGAGTGAGGCACTATAAAGCGTTCAGAAAGAGATATCACATTATACAATGTTGAACGTGACAAGTGGACGGAAAAGTTGTTATATAATAAATACCAATGCCAAAAGTCTATCTAATAAGATGTCAAAACACTAAAGCATAACAATTTATCCCTATCAAATATTGGGATCTACATACTCCATGAAACACAAAGCTTACACTAGAACACAAAGGCATTGGTACTGTAGAATAAATCTTGATCATTGTAAACCATGTGATAAGTCTGGAGACCCCAAGATCTTCAAAAAAGTCAAAGCTCAAATCAAAATCACCAGGTGATATGAAGAAGGGCAGATAGATTGAAACCCTTAATAAATATAAACTAGTATATAAATAGTTAAAAACCCTGAAAAGCAAAAGAGAATACTTTAGGTCAAGGCTAATAAATACAAAACCCATGGCGAAGGGAAACCGCATGGCAAAATGTTCACCGAGGTAACGAAGATGTTAGGCGGAGAGCATGTTCTCTCGGGTGGTGATCGCGAAGCTCTGACGGGGGTCGGGTCGGCCGGCCGCCGACGCCGACCCACCGCCAGGCGAGGGGTAAGGGAGGAGAGGAGAGCATGCACCGAGACAGGTGGCGGCCTCTCTCGGAGAACCAACGCACTACGCTGTCTGCGGCCTCCCCGGCTCCGGGCACACGAGTAGGAGGGGTTGCCTGCGTCCAGGCGCCCCCAGACTCCGCACCACGGCTGGCTATGGCCATGGCCCGAAGTCTACCCAGAAGTGTACCTAGGAATGGATACCCATGTGGAAACTACCGAAACCCGCATGGGATCAGCCGAAATCCACGTGGAGATGGGTGAAACCCAAGTGGAAATGGGTGGAGCCCACGTGGAAGTGGGGGGAACCCACGTGAAAATGGGTGAAACACACGTGGAAGTGGGAGGAACCCACGAGGAAATGGGTCAAACCCGCGTGGAAATGGGTTGAACCCACATGGAAATGGGTCAAACCCGCGTGGAAATGGGTTAAACCCACGTGGAAATGGGTGAAACCCGCGTGGAAATGGGTTGAACCCACGTGGAAATGGGTGAAACCCGCGTGGAAATGGGTTGAACCCACGTGGAAATGGGTGAAACCCGCGTGGCTTTGATTAGGTAAAAGGCAAGTGCCACAACGCCAGAGCAGAGATGTGGCCCGGAAGCTAATTCAAGAAGCAGTCAGCAGTGCATCTGAGGCAAGCGATAATGATTCATCACGGGGCTGTGAATCTTGTGAAAGTGACACAAACTCAAGTGATGAAGATCAAGGAGCACCCAAGAATGTACAAGGTACCTTGAGAGTTTAAGCCAACCACAACAATTCTTCACTTAAAAATATGCATGAAATTTTTAATTTATACCTGATATTGTTTCAGATCCACCCCAAATCAATCAAAGAAGCACCAAGGAACCCGTTCAGTGTGTTGTTGGGCGCAAACGCAGAAGTGTAGGACCTCTGCACCTTAGTGACACTGATGCAGACGACCCTGAACCTCCTCCAGGCAATCTTGAAGAGCATTCCGATGATCCTTCTGAAGTAAATCCTGAAGGACACGAGGGTAATTCATAAAAGTAAATTGTAAAATTAAAAAATTAATAATAATTAGAGACCTTTAAAATTTGAAAAAGAAGTGAAGAATTCAATGCAATTCAGAATTTTCCATTAACCATTCACTCCAAGCATTCTTTGTTCTAGTATAATTTAAAAAAAAATTGTGCTGGGTTTAGTCTTTCAATATGGAAAGAATGCAATTGAATGTGTTGAAACTTTTAAATGATCTGTAAAAACTAATTGTTAACTGAACTTGCTTGTTTTTGTTTTAAATATGGCTAAGAGTGACCACCAGGAAACAACAGTTTGTCCAACTCAGATGCAAAAAAAAGTTCCACATATATAAAGGCAGAGAGAAAAAAGTCAAGAAATACAGGCAAGCAGTACGTAACAGCAAAAGGGAATGTAGTGGAAGCGCGCCAAAGAAAACCTCCCCACATTAGCAAATTCCGGAAGTGCCATCAGACTATAACTCCAGAAACAGGAGATGCACTGTTTACTGAGTACTGGAACCTAGGTGCCCACAATAAGAGAGTAACATATGTGGCTGCTCGTATTGAAAAGTTACCTGTGAGTAGAAAGCAGCTGAGGAAAGAAGATGCCAACAGAGAGAAAAGTCAAAGTTTCAAATATTACCTTGAAATAAATGGAAAACGGCTGCAAGTGTGCAGGTCCACATTTAAGGACTCACTCGAAGAAACTAACAGATTAGTTCGAGATGTGGCTGAAAGTTAAAAAAAATCTGTCTGGTATTGCCAAGGATGGTACCAGAGGTAAACATACACCTGAGCATGCTTTGGTGAACAATCCAACAAAAGTGCAGTCAGTGAAGCAACACATTGACTCCTTCCCAGCATATGTGTCGCATTACTGCAGAGCTAAAACTCAAAAGTTGTACCGGGCACCAGGTTCTATGTTACCAAAATGCATGACTTGTATTCTGAAGAAGAAATTCCTAAAGTTTCATATGCAACATATCGAAGAGAATTCAAAAAATCAAACTTGAAATTCCACGCACTTAAGACTGATGGTTGCGATACCTGTGATAAGTTGGACACTAGAATCAACAATGCTACTGGTAATGAAGACACTATAAGGACTTTGAACTCTGAGAAGGAACTGCACCTCAGAAAAGCTGAGAAGGCATATGAACTAAAAAAACAAGCTAAAGTTGCAGCCTGAGAATCAGAAGGAAAAAAACCTGAGCTTGTAATGGATATGCAGCAATGTCTGCCAACTCCGTATTTGAGATGCAAGTCCATTTATTATTCACGTCAGCTCTGTGTTGAATTTCACCATCCATGATACAACCACTAAACTGACTTACTATTAGATGTGGTCTAAAGTGGAGGCCAGGAGAGGGCCGAATGAGATTGGGTCCTCTTTGCTGCAGCACATCTTGCACAAAGTACCCAATGGGGTTGAAGACCTGACTATTTTGTCAGATTGTTGTTCAGGTCAGACCAGGAATCACATCATCCCCATGGCGCAGTTCATTGCTCGTCAGGAGCTCACCTCATTGAAAAGAATTGATCTTATCTTTCTACTCCCCGGTCATACATTCATGCCTGAAGTAGATTGAAAACACGCCATGTTTGAAAATTATAAGAAGAAAAACTTGGACCGGATCAATGTGCCATTCGAATGGTACAAAGCGGTAGAAGAAGCTGGTAAAAGCAAAGATTTTCCTGATGGCAACAGGTTTATTGTAACCCGCATGGATGAGTTTCAGAACATTGCTCTTCTTGCTAAAAAGGAGCTTATCAAGAGGCGCCAATGTTTGGACAAAGAGGCATTTGGCTACATGGACACATTTTGGTTCCGATATGAGGACAGCATAGGTATTGTCCTCGTAAAGGAATCTTACGGTGAGGAAGCTGTATTCCGGTCCCTCAGCTTTCTATGAAAAGGAGTGAGGAGTGACCGCGTTCCAAGACTGTTGTCTTCTCTTCAGCGGTCCCCAAAGGAAGTTCCTATACCTGAAAAAAAGAAGATAGATTTGATCAATTTGCTCGGATTTCTAAGTGAGGAGCATCATGAATTCTATAGGAACCTACCCAGCAATGCCGCTGTCCCTGATGTCCACCCAAACGGCATTTCTGTGGCAGCCGAACCAGAAGAGGGTGAAGATGTTGTAACCCCAACACTGAAGTCTGCATTCATGAGACCACAAACTCTGGCGAGGGCTGTGATGAAAATGCTTCAGAAAGCGAAACAGAAAATTGGTAAATGAAATAGTTATTAATGAATTAATAGTGTGATTTATAAAATGAGTGTAACATGGGGTTTAGGTTAACTTGAATGTATGAATTTTAATTTACATACTTGTTTGTTACCTCTGCATTTAATCTGCTTAAAAATTACATAGCAAAGCTGCTGATAACTCTGTGCTGGAACAAAAGAGTACAGTAGTAAGTTTTATGATGGTACAGTTAGTTCTTAAAAAGTTATTGTAGTTAACTTCTATGAATTTCTCTTAAGCACTGTCAGTTCATTCATTGTGTTCCACAGATTAAATTTTCATTAGTTTATCTCTCAAACAGAACTGATTCAAGGGATACCAGCTAGCTGACTAAGTCTTCAGATTTGAAAAATATGTACCTAGTTTTTTTTTGTTTCACATTGTGTGCATATTGCACAAACCTATTTTTCTTGTTCGGAGATTTATGTAAATGAAATGTTAAAGGAACAGGAATGTTGATAGTTACCGTGACTTGTCATTTCAGGAAGTGTGTTTTAATATACTGGTTACACTGTGCAGAATGGTTTAGTATACGTCAATGATAAGTATTTGTTACCACCTATGGTATGATTGTATCTGTTACTTTTTTGTTAAGATAAAATTCTTGTTTTTAATTCATGTATTGCGTATGAGGTATAAGTCTGCACAATAAATGTGTTCTCCATCTAGTTTTTGTTGATTTCACTCAGGGCACTAACCAGCATTCCAAGCCATTACTTTCACGATAAAGTGAAGGCTCAGCTCTTAATTTTAATGGCAAGGGAGAACCTCTTTAATATCTTCGAACTTATTTAGTAAACAATGACCTGGTGCTGATGATCTGTACATGGTAGTAAAAGTTTGTGGAGAAGTGTTTTTATTTACTTTCTAGACAAGAGCAGAAGACGATGCAAGCGAACTATCTGACCATTCTTAAAGCTCTTAATTTTAGAGTGTTACTTTTTGTTTACATAAAAGTGTACGTACCTGGTACGTATCAAGCAGGTTGGAAAAATGGGATTGTTAGAAAGGGAGACCTCGGAAATCGGAAGAGATGAACTAACTCAACCTAGAGCAACTACTAGAGCAACGAAGGAGTCAAGAGGAAAGAAACTGGACAACACCACGGAATAAGCTTGTCATAGTGAGGTCATCCACTTCAGGGTAGATAGGGGACACCTAGAGAAGTGTTTTGGGCATAGGAACCCATGGGCGCAAATGTCACGTTACAGCGTTACACAAGGGTTACTTCTGTTCATTGTGCGCCTGGATGGTAGGCAACCCATCGATCACGGTAAGCCATACCAACCCCTCCCACTGAATTGAATTTTAAAAAATTCATCTTTAAAAGAAATACAAAAAGTTATTTATGAGGCACATCTCATGTCGTGGAACGTGAATGGCGATGAAATTTTTTAAAAGGAAACTATAAATAAAACAACAGAGTGAATACAAACACTGGTTTATTTTCCTACATAAGAATCAAACATGGAAAATAGAGAACATGAAACAAACAAAAAAACAGAAAAAGTGGCGGCTACTTCTTCTTGAGCATACTCAGGCGCCTCCTTTTAAACGCTTCTTCAACTGCCTCAGGTCCCTGAAAAGAGAAGCACTAGTTAAATACAATGTGAAATTAGAAGACATTGTAAGTCTATGAATCAAATGAAGCAAACACCAACCAACTGGAAAAGGGGTGGTCGGGCTGGAGGCGTGACGCGCCGGGGCGCAGTTGCATGGCGAACGGTGGGGTCAGCATCAGCAGCCACAGCACAGACCGCCTGGGATACCTTCGGTGGTGATGCGACCGGTGCGGTTGTGACTACCCCTGAACAGGAGGGGCCTGCCCTGGCGACCGTTGCGGTAGTAGCAGTGGCCGGTGGCTCCGCCGCTGCCACTTCAGCCAGGAGCTGGAGCCCTGGAGCGGAGCACGGTCGCTTAGGCCCCAGTCTCGAGAAAACCGCAGCGCGGAAGCGGTTGAAGACCGAGCCCTAAAAGCAGAGCGAAAACGAAGCTTATTAGAATTAACAGTCATAGATTAGGATTACAAAGGCAAAGTGCCAAGTACCTCTGAGGCGGCGGCGCCATCTGCCAGCTTCTCTGGCGTGCTCGCGGCCACGGGTGTCCACTTGTCAGGGGATGACAGCGGCGACAGTGGCGGCTGGAGGCAGCGAGACGCCGCACGCCGCCTCCTCGGAGGCGGCCACGGCCGCCACCATGTCCAGCGGCGCCTCGTTGCCTCCAACTGCCGCCTGCTCCGCCTCAGCAGCCAGCATCAACCCCCACAAGTCGGGCCTGTCAGGGGCCTAATCAACATGAACAACTCACATTTAACGTACACACTTAAATACAATAACAATAGTAATAATAAAAAAGAACTTACAGGATCTGAACGTCTGCGGGACTCGTACCATGAATCCTCCGAATCCTCCACGACGTCACTGCTGACGTCAGCGAGCGACGACCATGTCCGGTCCTCCCCAACCGGCGGCGGCGGGGTGACCTCCATTGGGCCAGGAGGCAGATCCCGGTGGAAGATACCTTCATAGGTAGTCCTTCCCTCCTGAAATTAGAAAACTGTTAGATAAAGCAAGTATCAGTGTGCGTGAACCTGGTACCGCGATGTATTTTACGCGCGCGAGCTACAGTACGTAACATGCTGGCCCTGCCCCGGCTTGGCTTGGCGCGGCTCGACTCGGCACTGGCTAGGTCGGCCTGCGACGCCCGATAGGTAGACAAGCCCGCACGACGCGCGTGAATCCGGAAGTCGGGATTGCCTATCCCACAGAGCACAGCTGTTCTGCGAGCGGATTCAAGGTCAAGTTCACCACGCCACGAGAGGGAGAGGGGAATACATCCACTGCGCTCCAGGCTGTAACGCTGCGGTTGTAGCCGGCCGGTTCCGCTTGGCTGCCTCTAGCCGATCAGCTGTGCGGAGGGAACGCGGCGGCGTGGCGTGCCGTGCCCGCACAGCTGTTCCCACGGCTGGCGCGGGCCGTGCCTGACGTCGGTGCGCGGCAGTACACGGCGTGCCGCGCCGGGTCCTGAGTCTCTTTCTCTTTGTTGCGCTCACAGCAACCACACCGACGCACGCACACAGACATCGACGCTCTCACACACACACACACACACAGCGACGCAAGACATGCCGACACAAGAGACGCGTTAAAACGATTCAACACAGGGAATGCCCTACCGGGGGAATACCCTAGACACACGGTGTAGACGGAAGTAACACCCGCGTTAAAACAAAGGGACGAAGCACGTAGACACACACACACACACACACGGACGGGCACACACCGACAGGGAATCCCCTACCGGCACGTGTAAGCACAGAACAACGTAACTGTCCCACGTGGTTGGCAGCGTTACGACGCAAGACATGTCCACACAAGAGACGCGTTAAAATGATTGAACTCGGCATGGTCAAAGAACAAGTTTCCATGCGAGCCATAGGCACCAGGACATGGCAAGGCAGGGCACGGCACGCCATGGCACGCCAAGCCACACAAAGGACCGACACTGACGCAACAGGATTTTTCACATGGATTTCACACAAATTACTTACCAATGCTGCTTCCACGGCCGCAGCAGCGGCCTCCAGGCTGGTGTCAAAGGACACCTCCCCAAAGAGCTCGATTGTGTCGCCGGTTTCTTCCATAACGTGTTGAAGCGCCCACTTACAAGGAAAGTTGATGCACCACTGACGAGCTGGCTGGCTTCGGTCTCGGTCCGGGGGAAACATCCCCCACCCTGAAGCTCCCTCCCAGTTAAGCGAATCAGGCGAACTCTACCGAAGAGACTTCGGGTACGGGATTCGGCTCGGTTCGGCTCGCGAAGTTATGTGAACAACCCTCGGCGTTGGCGCACTTCGGCCCGGGTTTCGCGCGCATCCTTCGGCTCGGATCCTCGGCGGCGGCACGGCACGTTCGGTTCATATCAGCGTCGGCACAGCGCGGTGTAGTGCGGAACGAGAACGGGGAGCACTCTCAAAAATGAATGCACGATTTAAGCGTAAAATGCTTAAAGTCAAGCATATTTCATGCTAGAAACGCCAATAATCCCACACGCATATTATGCTTGATTGAAGCATATTATGCTTGATAGAGGGATACTATATGCTTGTCCCAAAAATACAATACGTGCCTCAAGCATCATAGGCTAGTGCCAAGCATACAGACGGTTGATGTACGCAGATGATTCTTAAATCAACAAAATCCCATAAGAATACAAGATTCGCATCAAAATCGCTTTGAATCAAGCATTCATTTTTGAGAGTGAGGCGCGCCCTCGAGGCGCGTGGTTTCTCCCTTCCTCTTCCCGGCTCAGCGTAGCGGCGTAGAAAGTGTTGCCTACCCGACAGGCGCTTCGGAGCGAGAATTCAAACGGTGCGCGGCGGGCGCGGGCGGCTTGTCGATACAACGTTACACGCGTGTTTATGGTTTTCGACGATAGGTGGCGCTTGTGTTGTAGAACACCGTGTATAAATTCGGAGGCGAGGACAGCTCGACATCAGGTAATCACAGAGCGTAGCCTTACACGCATCCACCATGACTCACGCTGCTTGTGACATCCAGATGCTGAGGGGTACGGATGGAGAGTACGTCATCAAGGAGTTCTCTCTGTACGATCCAGGGGCACCAAGACGGGGTTCTAGGTGTAGCAGCTGCGACACCTGATTCGGAAAAAGGGAGGGAGGTTGGAAGAAAAAAGGGGAGGTACGAGAGGAGGGAAGGAAGAAAGGAAAAGGAGTGACAGAAGAGGAAGGGAAAGAAAGTTAAGAGGGAAAAAAGGAAGAAATAGAAAAAGGGATATGAACAGCCGGAAGAGGACAACACCCTCGGCAACACCACTAATAGTAAGAATGATGTGTAGGTACTAGGTATTGGCGAGGTAGAGCTGGTCTGGTCAGAATCAGTAGTTAACTAGGGAGGCTAGATTAAAGCAAAATAAAAGGAAAATGAAGGAGAGAGAAGGGAGGAAACAGGGGAAAGAAAGCGGAGAAAAATGAATAAAAACGAAAGAATCCAATATCGTGCGACGAATTTCAGTTTAAATGGGAAGGAAAGGGTTTGTAAGAGCGAGGGCTCAGAGTGGAGCGACACATGGAGGCAGCACAGAGAGCGTTCCTGTCCTCTGGCATAAACGTAAGAGACTAAAAACGGCGGCCAGTTCCCGCGTTTGAGTTCGTCCCGTTTTGCCGCGGTCGTTTGCGTTATAGGTTTCTCTCTCGAAGGGGGGTTGTGAATGGCAAAATGGCAAAATCCTAAAATTTTATCTCACCTGAGCTTTTCGCTTGCTTCGCTCGCTATGCGAATCATTTATCTCATAAGTATTGGGTCCGTAAGTGATGATTAGATTGCAAAATCTTAAAATTTTAGGTTACCAGACCCCCGCCTCTAGCTCTCTCCGCGCGCGATATAGATTGATGCTCGCGTAGGTGGGGCTGTAAACATTGATCAGAATGCGAAATCCGAGAGCTTCTCGCTCGCTTCGCTCGCGATGTTCATCGCTGCCCTCACGATGGCGCTGTCGATGATGCTTGGAAAATAGTAAAATCTTAAGTTGAAGCCGATCGATAGGTTCACTCCCGCGAGGAAATCTGTTCCACCAATGCGCAGTGTGAAATGCTGTTTTCGGGCCATACTCAACAAAATGTCTCGTTTTGATCAATTTCTGCCACTCAAAGGAGGCAACATGGATACTGGACATTTCGATGTCCGTGTTCCGGGGTATGTTTAGGAAAAAGGGAGGTTTGGCCCTGAAAAAGGGAGGGAGGTTGCCTTTTCTGCGCCACCTGATTCAAAACGTCTTGGCGCCCCTGGTACGATCCTCTGTGGGACCTAACGCGGTGTTCAGAAGTGTTCGCACCACCCTATGACGGCACACTGGTGCCACCGTATTACAGACGTCAAAACCAATATGTGACGAATTATGTCCACGGACTCCAGCGGCATCACCGGTGTAATCTTGGCCAGAAAATTTCTTGGCCAGAAACTGTTTTTTTTTATTACTTCGATCGATACAGAGTCGCATGAAACGTCCAGGAATGCCGATAAAATAAATTTACCAGGCCAAATGTGAACGTACGGACCAATCCAAAAGTTGTAATCTTGGCCAGAAAATTTGTTCGAAAATCCTATCTTTAAACTTAGACTTTACAGACTGATTTCGACCCCGCGAACAACATATCAAAAGATGGCGACACCTTTTTCTGACTTCACATCATGGTTTTTCGCCAAGACACATACCGGGGCGAACACTAAAAATTTCAGTCGTCACGACACTAGCACGCTTCTTATCAGTCTGACCAAGTAAAATTGAAGCAAGGCATGATTTAAGACGTCCCCAGCTAGGTCTGCTAAAAACAAGCTCGTTATCTGTACCAAACAACAATGACACGACTCTGGATAGCGATTAAGTAGCCACATACGCAAAGTCGTCGCTCTGACCCCTGTTTTCGGATAAGAGTTTCTCAGGAGTTTGGCCTGGTAAAATTAAAACGCCACCGATTTTAGGATAAACCATAGTCAGACAAACCTATTATCGCTCGATATCAATTTTACCAGGCCGCCATCACATTTCTGGCTAGCATTGAAAATGCCACACTCGTAAAGACGTCGTTTTGCCCGCTGTTTTCGGATAAGAGTTTCTCGAGAGTTTGGCCTTGTAAAATTGAAACGCCACCAGTTTTTAGGCGTACAATAGTCACACAAACATCTTTTAGCTTCATATCAATTTTGCCAGGCCGCCATCACATTTCTGGCTGGCACTGAATATGCCCTACTCGTAAAGACGTCGTTTTGGCCTCTGTCTTGGGATAGGAGTTTCTCGAGAGTTCAGCCTGGTTAAATTAAAACGCCACCAGTTTTAAGATTTTCTATAGTCAGATAAACCTTTTTTGGCTCGATATCAATTTTACCAGGGCTGTATCACATTTCTGGCAGGCATTGAAAATGTCCAACTCGAAAGGACGTCGTGTTGGCCGCTGTTTTCAGAGAAGAGTCTCTCAGGAGTTTAGCCTGGTAAAATTGAAACTCTACCAGTTTGAGGATCTACTATAGTCATACAAACCTATTTTGGCTCGATATCAATTTTACCAGGCCGCCATCACATTTCTGGCTGGCATTGAAAATGCCACATACGCAAAGTCGTCGCTCTGGCCCCTGTTTTGGGATATAAAAGTTTCTCAGGAGTGTGGCCTGGTAAAATTGAAACGCCGCCAGTTGTTGGGCGTACGAGTCACACAAACCTCTTTAAGCTTGATATCAATTTTACCAGGCCACCATCACATTTCTGGCTGGCACTAAATATGACCTACTCGTAAAGCCGTCGTTTTGGCCTCTGTCTTGGGATAAAAGTTTCTCGGAAGTTTGGCCTGGTAAAATTAAAACACCACCAGTTTAAGGATCTACCACAGCCATACAAACCTATTTTGGCTCGATATCAATTTTACCAGGCCGCCATCACATTTCTGGCTAGCATTGAAAATGCCACACTCGGAAAGACGTCGTTTTGCTTGCTGTTTTTGGATAAGAGTTTCTCAAGAGTTTGGCCAGGTTAAATTAAAACGCCACCAGTTTTTAGGCGAACTATAGTCACACAAACCTCTTTTGGCTCGATATCAATTTTACCAGGCCGGCATCACATTTCTGGCTAGCACTGAATATGCCCTACTCGTGATGTCGTCGTTTTGGCCTCTGTCTTAGAATAGGAGTTTCTCGGAAGTTTGGCCTGGTAAAATTGAAACGCCACCAAATTTTGGATCAACTATAGTCATATAAACCGATTTTGGCTCGATATCAATTTTACCAGGGCTCCATCACATTTCTGGCAGGCATTGAAAATGTCCTACTCGAAAAGACGTCGTTTTGGCCGCTGTTTTCAGATCAGAATTTCTAGAGAGTTTGGCCTGGTAAAATTGAAACGCCACCAGTTTGAGGATCTACTACAGTCATACAAACCTATTTTGGCTCGATATCTATTTTACCAGGCCGCCATCACAATTCTGGCTAGCATTGAAAATGCCACACTCGTAAAGACGCCGTTTTTCCCGCTGTTTTCAGATAAGAGTTTTTCGAAAGTTTGGCCTGGTAAAATTGAATCGCCACCAGTTTTTAGGCGTACAATAGTCACACAAACATCTTCTGGCTTCATATCAATTTTACCAGGCCACCATCACATTTCTGGCTGGCACTGAATATGCCCTACTCGTAAAGACGTCGTTTTGGCCTTTGTCTTGGGATAGAAGTTTCTCGAGAGTTTAGCCTGGTAAAATTAAAACGCCACCAGTTCTTAGGTCTTCTATAGTCAGATAAACCTATTTTGGCTCGATATCAATTTTACCAGGGCTCTATCACATTTCTGGCTAGCGTTAATAATGTCCAACTCGAAAAGACGTCGTGTTGGCCGCTGTTTTCAGATAAGAGTCTCTCGGGAGTTTGGCCTGGTAAAATTGAAACGCCACCTGTTTGAGGATCAACTATAGTCATACAAACCTATTTTGGCTCGATTTTAATTTTACCAGGGCTCCATCACATTTCTGGCTGGCATTGAAAATGCCACAAACGCAAAGTCGTCGCTCTGGCCTCTGTTGTCGGATAAGAGTTTCTCGGGAGTTTGGCCTGGTAAAATTAAATCGCTTCTTATTTTAGGACCTTTTAATGTTAGACAAACCTATAATCGCTTAGTATCAATTTTACTAGGCCGCGATCACATTTCTGGCTAGCACTGAATATGCCCCACTCGTCAAAAAGTCGTTTTGGCCTCTGTCTAAGGATAGCAGTTTCTCGGGGGTTTAGCCTGGTAAAATTGAAACTCCACCAGTTTTAAGGTGTTCTATAGTCACACAAACCTCTTTTAGCTTGATATCAATTTAACAAGGCCGCCATCACATTTCTGGCTGGCACTGAATATGCCCTACTCGTAAAGATGTCGTTTTACCATCTGTCTTAGGAGAGGAGTTTCTCGGGAGTTGCGCCTGGAAAAATTAAAACACCACCAGTTTAAGGATCTACTATAGCCATACAAACCTATTTTGGCTCGATATCAATATTTCTGGCTGGCATTGAAAATGCCTCACTCGTTAAGACGTCGTTTTGTCCGCTGTTTTCGGCTAAGAGGTTTTCGAGAGTTTGGCCTGGTAAAATTGAAACGCCACCAGTTATAGGATCAACTATACTCAGACAAACCTATTTTAGCTCGGTATCAATTGCACCAGGCCGCCATTACATTTCTGGCTGGCACTGAATATGCCCCACTCGTAAAGACGTCGTTTTGGCCGCTGTCTTAGCATAGGAGTTTCTCGGAAGTTTGGCCTGAGAACATTAAACGCCACTTATTTTAGGACCTACTATTGTCAGACAAACCTATTATTGCTCGGTATCAATTTTACCAGGCCGAGATCACATTTCTAGGTGGCACGGAATATGCCCCACTCGTAAAGACGTCGTTTAGGCCTCTGTCTTTGGATAGGAGTTTCTCGGGGGTTTAGCCTGGTAAAATAGAAACGCCACCAGTTTAAAGGTAAACTATAGTCACACAAAACTCCTTATGCCCGCTGACAATTTTACGAGGGCTCTATCACATTTCTGGCTGGCATTGAAAATGCCTCACTCGTTAAGACGTCGTTTTAGCCGCTGTTTTCGGACAAGAGTTTCTCGGGAGTTTGGCCTGGTAAACTTAAAACGCCGCCAGATCAAGGATCTACTATAGTCATACAAACCTCTTTTAGCTTGATATCAATTTTACCAGGCCGCCATCACATTTCTGGCTGGCACTGAATATGCCACACTCATAAAGACGTCGTTTTAGCCTCTGTCTTAGTATAGGAGTTTCTCGAGAGTTTGGCCTGGTAAAATTGAAACCAGGGTGAACGCGAGTTGTCCTTGGCTTGAAAGACTGGAATCTACTTCTGTTTATATTTTACCAGGCCATGATTCGTGTCTGGATAGCGATGAAGTGACTACATACGTAAGGTCGTCGTTTTGGCCGCTGTTTTCGGATAAGAGTTTCTCGGGAGATTAGCCTGGTAAAATTAAAACGCTACCTATTTAAGGATCTACAATAGTCCAAAAGACTTATTTTCGCTCCATATTAATTTTACCAGACCTCCGTCACATTTGTGGCTAACAGTGAAAATGCCCCACTTGTAAGGACGTCGTTTTTGTCGCCGTAGCCCGATAGGAGTTTTTGGGAGTTTGGCCTGGTAAAATTGAAACGCCGCCTGTTTTAAGATCTACTGCAGTCACATAAATCTACTGTTGCTCGATAATTATTTTAACAGGCCTCTATCACATTTTTGGCTGGCATTGAAAATGGCCTACTCGTAAATACGTCGTTTTAACCTATGTCGTTGGATACGAGTTTGTCGGGAGTTTCGCCTGGTAAAACACTTCTAACCAAACCGCACAATAGTGTATTCCGGAGAAGAGCCGAACCGGATATAAGAAGTTACGAAGAATCACAAAATCGGACCCAGTACGAGGGGACCGCAGCAAAGAGCGTCTCCGCCATGGCGTCAGCCACGAGCCGACGTCACAAATTCGGAGGCTTCGTTAGCTCTCGCTGACGATATGTCACGACCAATTGGTAGTGTCACACAGCGCAGCATGCTAACCGCGCCGCGTCAGGAACTTCTTCCGAGGGTCCCGCGGAAGGCGTTCTGCGCTGTGTGACCCTACTAAATGGTCGTGACATATCGTCAGCGAGAGCTAGCTAAGCCTCCAAATTTGTGACGTCGGCTCGTGGCTGATGCCATGGCGGAGATACTCTTTGCTGCGGTTCCCCTCATACTGGATCCGCTTTTGTGATTCTGTTTAACTTCTTATTTCCGGTTTGGCTCTTCTCCGGAATACTCTATTGAAAACACTTGCTGAACCGAACAGTTGTTTTATAGATGGGGGGGGGGGGGGGGGGGGGCCTAGGCCCTCTAAAAAATTTGCCTCTAAATAGCTTTAGATGTCAACATTGTAGGACTGTGGACGTCTGATGTACCAACATAAAAAGGGTCTACCCTTTACAAAAATTACATCTACGCGAGAACCGACTTATTGCCCAGAACAAAGTTTACCTCTCTAAAAATGGGATCATTTTGCTTCTGAGTTACACACTGCTAAAGCTTATACCTCTACAGTCTCTGTTCGAGCGTTATGTATAACGCCCGATAAACGTCCAGACAGAACAGCTCAAACAATGATCGCTAGTTCATCCTCATCGTCTGTATTCGTAAGGATACAATCTAGTCCATTTCTTAAGGTGAAAGGTCCGTCAGAAAATTACTCACGGAGGGGGATGTTCTCTTGCTCAGAATCATAGAAAAGACCCTTTCATTTCTCGCTGCTGTACGCTAAACCCCTCACGAAGTGTCGCACAGACAAACTTTAACCTGGGGTACCTGGCTTCTGGCTTTGCATTGCTCAGCCTGAAAAGTGCTCGAACCACTTTATGTTCGACCGAATAGGGAACTCTTAAGTGGAGCTTGACCGGTAAGAAGACGACAGGAATCACAAAAGCGGATGCGGAAGTTTACGGTCCACGAACCTCCTAAAAGTTACGAAGTTTCGCTCTCGCTGACGATATGTCACGCCCATTTGGTAGGAAGTGCACCCTCCGGCCGCGCGGAGCTGTTCCGGCGCTGTGTTCCCTTGTTGTTTCCGGCCAAGTTCTACTCTGAAATATCCTATTCGAAAACGTTCACAATCTGTCTCTATCAATGTGAAAATATTTGAGTTCCGGTTTGGACACGGTTACGCACGAAAAGTTGTTAAGGTCTCCGCAATCAAAGTATACCCTGCATCGACATCGAAGCCCTCAGGAAGGACCAATAGGGTAGTCCAGATTTGGCCGGAAGTAAGATCAAAACGACTTCTACAACACAGTGGTGGGGGTAGGTGCGCATGCACACTCACTACTTGGTTTCTCTTGTCTTTTGGAAGTCGTTTTGTACTTCTTACTTCCAGCCAAATCCTTACCTGGACTACCCTATTACGTAGGGAAAGTTCGTGTACCTCTCGGACCGACCGCCCGTCCGTGCGACATCCCGAGGACGGTTTAATGCACTGTGGGGAGATCTCAAAGGGTCTTTCATTTCGTCATGAGGCCCAGGACTTCAGAAGAATAGTTTCGGGTCCCCCATAAATCTAAACACACGATTATCTCGAGTAGTTATCGACGACTGCACAAGAGATTGAGAGAGATTCTTTTACAACACTATGCCTGAAATCAGGGGCTGGCAACACAGTAGGGATTGCCTGAAGCGATGCTTGCCGCACCCGTTTTTTTGTATTTGTTCATTTTCAAATTCCAGTGCATTTCTACTCCATATCATTGTACAAACTGTAGGCCTGGCCTATTTGGGGTGTATTGTGACACATATCATCCTTTAAAATTGTCAGCGTTCAACGTTCTGCCTTTGTGTTAGCAACCTACTAGATCATCTCCTAAGAATAGTGCAAAATTAACGAAATCGCAAACTTTGCCCCCATTCTTTTAGAACATATGTGTATTTCCGGGCGCCGACAGTTAGCCTGGTACACCGCATCAGTACTATAGTTAAAAATAAAGCAAGAACTGGAACTGTACATAGTCTGGGTTGGACATGCTAGGGAAAGGCGATGGACACATTTCGACCCATATGCAGCCGGCCAGCATCGCTTCGTGGAGGTGATCCCTACTGTGTTGCCAGCGCCTGCTGAAAACCAGTTTTCAGGCCAGCCACAACATATTTCAGTACACAACCCGTAACGTGGTGGCCCCCCAACCATTCAAATAATTTTCTTAGAAGGTTGTTTGCACCAGGTGGTCCCGCAAGTGTATTGACAGCCGCGGGCAGGCCAAGGTAATTGTTCGCCAGGCTTGGAGGCTAGGAACAGTGGATTACATTTAACCCGTGTAACCATAGTTCCCTGGCAAGTATCGTTAGAGGTCGTCGTTGTTGTTACACGATCCTATTTGACCTGAAATAAGCCGGTAACGAATAAGCACTGCTAGGACTTCATGCGAGATAAATTTGTGTAGTTTGAAAAACATAACCATCACTATATATTTAATTCAGAGTACGTCCGTCACGGAAGCATTTGCCAACTTCCTCGCGCCTCTGTGCGAACGGGCTGTGTGAATTGAAATTTTCACGCAATTTTATTACATCAGTCTGGATTCAAAATGTTCATAGTAGTTCGCACTCTTTGTTCTCAACAACGATCGGGTTGTCATCAAGTTCCGCCGGCAACTCATCACACGCAGGCAAGTACTTATCAAGTTTTGTGCATCACTTAAAAGTTAGCACAACTCCCCAGGATAAGCATCAAATTTACCCACGTAGGGTGGATTTATTTAGATTTAGACTCTAAAGGTGGTGGTGACGCTGACGGCGCTCATTATTTGTTTCAGGTGCGTACTTGTCACCTACGCTCTACAGACCTCTCGCGATTTTTACTAAGAAGGATTTAATAAATCTTGAGAACGGAAGTTCAAGCACTGCACGATTTATAGATAGGAAAAGGATAAGGATTCAGTTTTTGACCTTGGGCGTTAACGCTAGAAATGGACGATACGAGGGGGCTAAATCTTGATACGGCTACTGAAAAGGTAAATGAACGACTTCGTATCCGCAGTAGCAGCCGGCAGGCCTAGGTGGTAGTTCACCAGGCACGGAACATTGCGTCGCGATGCGTCCTCAGACTCTTGAGTCACGTAAATAGAGATCTCCCACGAGACCTGACGGAAGCTGCAGAACAAAAACACTTCCACACCGGAAACTCTCGAGGGCAGTTACGAGAAATTTTAATGGCGTTTTGAGTATATTGGGAAGTCATTTCCATTGTTTGGCGCAACATCTGTGTATTTCTCATACCTGCTCCCGAGAGTTTCCGGTCTGTAAGTGTTTGTTCGTCAGCTTCCGCTTCTGAACCTCGTTGGAAACGTGTATTGGTGTACGCCGACCCGAATGAGTGGCATCCATATTGTGAGTGGTTCACACGACTTAGATGCAACTGCGAACTTCACCGCAACTTGAAACTAGGCGACTGGAAGCAAAAGCGAAGGCCCTCTGCGTAATCGCGGACGCGCGTATTGTGAGTCCTACTCGGTCCTACTTGCCCTTTTCATCGCTGCTCTACTGGTTCGAGTACCGTGAGTATAGTCGTGTCGCAATCGTGTATTGACCTGCTAACATTACGGTCTGGGTGTTGCTGTTGCTTCTCAAATTCCGTTCTCATCTTTTCATCACTCAATTGGTTTGAGTGCCGTGAGTATAGTCGTGTCGCAATCTTATGGTGACCTGCCAACATCACGGTCTGGGTGTTGCTGTTGCTTTTCAACTTCCGGATCTTTATAACTTTGTGGGAACCTCTGTTCCGCATAGCAGTTTTCAATAAGGCATCCCAGACCAAACGGATGCAACACGAACGACGCTGTTCAATCCCACTTCCCAGAGTTGTGTCGTGTTATACGTGAGTTTTGTAGATCCCCATTTTGCTATTGATCCGATTTCTCAGAATTCGTAGTTCCGTTAAACGATGTAAGTTATGTAATCAACTCGACACGCGAGCTGCATTCGGACCAGGGCAGACAGGTCATCTCGGCTGTGTTCCAGGCTCCATGGGTGCCCGGAAGGCCCGCACGACGCCGATGCATCCTCAGTCGGACGGCGCGGTGGAACGCCTTATCCGGTCTGTGGTGCAACATGTGTCGATCTGTGCTGCCGATAACCATGGAGTTTGGGCTTTGCAGGCTCCTCTGGTGATGATGAGTCTCCGCGTGGCGCACCACTCCACGACGGGGGTCCATGATAATGTTGGGCCGTGACATCAGCCTGCCCCCTGGCTGTTCGACCGCCTCCATGATCTCCACCACGATGTCCGGGAGAGAGTGGACATTGCGTCTCTCGGGATGAAGGAGCGGTACGACCACGACTTGCGTGCCCGCCGCCTCCACATCCAGCCCGGAGACCAAGTGTGGTCCTTCAACGTCGAAGCTGTGCTCGCGCTGGACGGGGCCTGACTAAGTCTTGTCCGTGATCAACGGCGCCACCGTCCGGATCAGGAATTTAGAGAAGCCGCGGGCACGCCCCCGCGTTGTGATGGGCTGACTCCGGTAGTGCCGCGCGTTATGGTTGAGGCTGACACTAGGGTGGTCCATATCCGAAAGTGGGGTGAATCGTTATGGGCTGACTCGTCAAAAGTTTCATTTTGGCATTAAAAAAATGTGTGCAAAACCGGAAATCTGTCGGACAATATTTAGGGGTCGCGCAGGGGTCACGCAGTGCCCTTATGAACAGTAAAAATCAATGTTTTTTGAAAATTCGACAAAAACTATCCAAGGTCAATCTGGTCTAAGTAGGATCCCAAAGACCTTAGATTTCTAAGAAAACACTGTATCTCTTGCGGTTTTCGAGATATCGGCGTTTAAGGTGAGAAAATCAAGCAAACCCTCGTTTTTCGTATTTTTGTTCATAAGGGCATTGCGTGACCCCTGCGCGACCCCTAAATATTGTCCGACAGATTTCTGGTTTTGCACACATATTTTAAATGCCAAAATGAAACTTTTGACGAGTCAGCCCATAACAATTAACCCCACTTTGCGAATATGGACCACTGTAGGCTGACACTGCACCTAGAAAAACGTAGTCTTAGCCTTGAACTTAACAAGGTTAAAAGACTTCACTCAGGGCAATAGTCTTGCAGGAAGGTTCAAAGCAGCTTGGATTAAACCTTAGTAAGTTCAAGACTAGACTTTTTAAGGTCAGGCTTACCTTGAAAGAAGAAAACATTTTTCTGTGTGTGCTTCCGCCTCACGGTGCCCACTAGAAAAGTGTTTGTTTCAGAAAAAGCGATTCGTCCAAATGTCGCGTTGTAGCAGTGTCTACGATCATGTGCCCTTATGTTTTCTTTGTTCGTATTCATGTCGCGTCTTTCCTTCTCGCAGTTCATTGTTTTTCTATATGTTAATCTAGTTGGAAGTTGCCCTTCAGTTTCAAAATTACAGGGGGGAGAGTGTTAGGGGGCGCTCCTAGCGCTCTTAGTGTTAGGGGACGTTTATAAACTACGTGACCGATTTTAGGCCACTTTTTGACCCCCTTCCCCCTTTTGTGACCTGGCTAACCTAATCTTACCAGGCATTAAGGATAGGCGCGTGACCATAGGCTGCCTCCCCCCAAGTTGGTAACGTAGTTTTTGAACGTCCCGTGATTCGCGCCGTGCGATTGGCACTGCCGTTCCTGATTCCACCAGCGCACTGTTACCCGTAGCAACGCCCCAATAAACCCTAACTTTGTGCCTGACTTCCGACCTGTGCGGTTTATTTCTACGTCCCGTACCGGTCCCTTACAATATCTAGCGAACATTGACAATGGAACACAAAACACCGTAGTTCGTCAGTTAGTTTTAAAAATGGTTGATTGTATGTTAAAACCAAGGAAATGAATGATGACACTTCAACTCTTCCGACTAATAAAATTATGTCGAGTAAAGCATACAGAAGGTTTATGTGAATAAACATGTAAAGCCACAAAAACTTTCTGCGAGGGAAAGGTAGAGAGGGGGGGGGGGATAGGCAGGCCACCGGCGTCCGCCTCAAGGCGGTTTAGCACGGGGGCCGTGGTGGGTGACGAGTGACGACGGTACGTGGGTGCTCCTTGAGCAGGCCCACAGTTCCCTCTCCCTCACAACCCCCCTCGTAGAGCTTTAAACTCGTTCACCAACTACGCTTGATTCGCTGAAATTGAGACGTTAGCGGGTTGCCTCACTTTAGACCGTCGTAGCCACCTCAACAAGAAATTTTTAATTCATTTATTATCTTTTCTTGTCTTTCCTCAAACGCTTGAACGGTGTTTGGCGATATGGGAATGTCGTGCTCCCAAAGTAAGAAGCTAAATCACATAACATTGTTGACGACAGTGATTGCAGAGGCAGCCGGTCGGCCCGCCGTTGTCCTGCTGAGTGACATCCAAAACGCGGAAACCACGATTCCTACAAGCTACCATGTTCTATTCACACCCGCCTCAAACAGTTCCGTTTATCTACACGGTCCGCAGTAACTTCGTACTACCTGCAATGGCCCTCAAAGAAACCGTCTGCTCCTACCGACAGCCAAAGAAAACTCACTCTCACCCTGGTTTCAATTTTACCAGGCCAAACTCTCAAGAAACTCTTATCCAAAAACAGCCGACAAAACGACGTCTTAACGAGTGAGGCATATTCAATGCCAGCCAGAAATGTGATGGCGGCCTAGTAAAATTAAAACCGAGCCAAAATCGGTTTGTATGACTATAGTTGATCCTAAAATAGGTGGCGTTTCGATTTTACCAGGCCAAACTTCCGAGAAACTCCTATACTAAGACAGAGGCAAAAACGACGTCTTCACGAGTGGGGCATATTCGGTGCCAGCCAGAAATGTGATGGCGGCCTGGTAAAATTGATATCGCGCTAAAAGAGGTTTGTGTGACTTTTATGCACCCTAAAACTGGTGGCGTTTAAATTTTACCAGGCCAAACTCCCGAGAAACTCTTATCTGAAAACAGCGGCGAAAACGACGTCTTTACGAAAGTGGCATTTTCAATGCCAGCCAAAATTGTAATAGCGGCCTAGTAAAATTAATATCGAGCTAAAAAAGGTTTGTATAGCCATAGTAGATCCTCAAACTGGTGGCGTTTTAATTTTACCAGGCCAAACTCCCGAGAGACTCATCTAAAAACTGCGACCAACACGACGTTTTTTCGAGTAGGATATTTTTAATGCCATCCAAAAATGTGATACAGCCCTGGTAAAATTGATTTTGAGCCAAAATAGGTTTGTCTGACTGTAGAAGATCTTAAAACTGGTGGCGTTTCAATTTTACCAGGCCAAACTCTCGAGAAATTCTTATCTGAAAACAGCGGCCAAAACGACGTCTTAACGAGTGGGGCATATTAAGTGCCAGCCAGAAATGTGATGGCGGCCTAGTAAAATTAATATCGAGCAAAAATTGGTTTGTATGACTATAGTTAATCCCAAAACTGGTGGCGGTTTAATTTTAACAGGCCAAACTCCCGAGAAATTCTTATCTAAAAACAGCGGCCAAAACGACGTCTTTATGAGTGGGGCATATTCAGTGCCAGCCAAAATTGTAATAGCGGCCTGGTAAAATTGATATCGAGCTAAAAAAGGTTTGTATAGCCATAGCAGATCCTCAAACTGGTGGCGTTTTTATTTTAACAGGCCAAACTCCCGAGAGATTCATTTAAAAACTGCGACCAACACGACGTCTTTTCGAGTGGGACATTTTCAATGCCAGCCAGAAATGTGATGGCGGCCTGGTAAAATTGATATCGAGCGATTAAAGGTTTGAATGACTATCGTAGATCCTAAAACTAGTGGCGTTTCAATTTCACCAGGCCAAACTCCTGAGAAACTCTTATCCGAAAACAGGGGCCAGAGCGACGACTTAACGTATGTGGCATTTTCAGTGGCAGCCAGAAATGTAATGGCGGCCTGGTAAAATTGAGATCGAGCTAAAAAAGGTTTGTATAGCCATAGTAGATCCTCAAACTGGTGGCGTTTTAATTTTACCAGGCCAAACTCCCGAGAGACTCATCTAAAAACTGCGACCAACACGACGTTTTTTCGAGTAGGACATTTTTAATGCCAGCCAGAAATGTGATAGAGCTTTAGTAAAATTGATTTTGAGCCAAAATAGGTTTGTCTGACTGTGGTAGATCCTAAAATCGTTGGCGTTTCAATTTTACCAGGCCAAACTCTCGAGAACTTCTTATCTGAAAACAGCGGCCAACACGACGTCTTTTCGAGTGGGACATTTTCAATGCCAGCCAGAAATGTGATGGCGGCCTGGTAAAATTGATATCGAGCGATAATAGGTTTGTCTGACTGTGGTAGATCCTAAAATCGTTGGCGTTTCAATTTTACCAGGCCAAACTCTCGAGAACTTCTTATCTGAAAACAGCGGCCAACACGACGTTTTTTCGAGTAGTACATTTTTAATGCCAGCCAGAAATGTGATAGAGCCCTGGTAAAATAGATATCGACCCAAAATAGGTTTGTCTGACTATAGAAGATCTTAAAACTGGTGGCGTTTCAATTTAACCAGGCAGAACTCTCGAGAAATTCTTATCTGAAAACAGCGGCCAAGACGACGTCTTTTCGAGTGGGACATTTTCAATGCCAGCCAGAAATGTGATGGAGCCCTAGTAAAATTGATATCGAGTGAAAATATATTTGTCCGACTATAGAAGATCTTAAAACTGGTGGCGTTTCAATTTTACCAGGCCAAACTCTCGAGAAATTCTTATCTGAAAACAGCGGCCAACACGACGTCTTTTCGAGTGGGACATTTTCAATGCCAGCCAGAAATGTGATGGCGGCCTGGTAAAATTGATATCGAGCGATAATAGGTTTGTCTGACTGTGGTAGATCCTAAAATCGTTGGCGTTTTAATTTTACCAGGCCAAACTCTCGAGAGACTTATCTAAAAACTGCGACCAACACGACGTTTTTTCGAGTAGTACATTTTTAATGCCAGCCAGAAATTTGATAGAGCCCTGGTAAAATAGATATCGACCCAAAATAGGTTTGTCTGACTATAGAAGATCTTAAAACTGGTGGCGTTTCAATTTAACCAGGCAGAACTCTCGAGAAATTCTTATCTGAAAACAGCGGCCAAGACGACGTCTTTTCGAGTGGGACATTTTCAATGCCAGCCAGAAATGTGATGGAGCCCTAGTAAAATTGATATCGAGTGAAAATATATTTGTCCGACTATAGAAGATCTTATAACTGGTGGCGTTTCAATTTTACCAGGATAAACTGTCGAGAAACTCCTATCCCAAGACAGAGGCCAAAACGACGTCGTAATACGAGTAGGGCATATTCAGTGCCAGCCAGATATGTGATGGCGGCCTGGTAAAATTGATATCGTGCCAAAATCGGTTTGTTTGACTATAGTAGATCCTCAAACTGGTGGTTCTTTAATTTTACCAGGCCAAACTTTTGAGAAACTCCTATCCTAAGACAGAGGCCAAAACGACGACTTCACGAGTAGGGCATATTCAGTGCCAGCCAGAAATGTGATGGCGGCCTGGTAAAATTGATATCAAGCTGAAAGAGGTTCGTGTGACTATAGTACGCAGAAAAACTGGTGGCGTTTCAATTTTACCAGGCCAAACTTCCGAGAAACTCTTATCTGAAAACAGCGGCCATTACGACGTCTTTTCGAGTGGGACATTTTCAATGCCAGCAAGAAATGTGATGGCGGCCTGGTAAAATTGATATCGAGCCAAAATTGGTTTGTATGACTATAGTTGATCCCAAAACTAGTGGCGTTTTAATTTTAACTGGCCAAACTCCCGAGAAATTCTTATCTGAAAACAGCGGCTTAAACGACGTCTTTACGAGTGGGGCATATTCACTGCCAGCCAGAAATGTGATGAAGGCGTGGTAAAATTGATATCGAGCCAAAATAGGTTTGTATGGCTACAGTAGAGCCTCAAACTGGTGGTTTTTTAATTTTACCAGGCCAAACTTCCGAGAAACTCCTATCCTAAGACGGAGGCCAAAACGACTACTTCACGAGTAGGGCATATTCAGTGCCAGCCAGAAATGAACTGGCGGCCTGGTAAAATTGTTATCGAGCTAAAAGAGGTTTGCGTGACTACAGTTGACCTTAAAACTGGTAGCGTTTTAATTTTACCAGCCCAAACTTTTGAGAAACTCTTATCCGAAAAAAAACGGACAAAACGACGTCTTCACGAGTGTGGCATTTTCAATGCTAGCCAGATATGTGATGGCGGCCTGGTAAAATTGATATCGAGCTAAAAAAGGTTTGCGTGACTACAGTTGACCTTAAAACTGGTAGCGTTTGAATTTTACCAGGCCAAACTCTCGAGAAACTCTTATCCGAAAAAAAACGGACAAAACGACGTCTTCACGAGTGTGGCATTTTCAATGCTAGCCAGATATGTGATGGCGGCCTGGTAAAATTGATATCAAGCTAAAAGAGGTTTGTGTGACTATAGTACGCCTAAAAAATGGTGGAATTTTAATTTTACCAGGCCAAACTCCCGAGAAACTCTTATCCGAAAACAGGGGCCAGAGCGACGACTTTGCGTATGTGGCATTTTCAGTGGCAGCCAGAAATGTGATGGCGGCCTGGTAAAATTGATATCGAGCCAAAATAGGTTTGTCTGACTATAGAAGATCTTAAAACTGGTGGCGTTTCAATTTTACCAGGCCAATCTCTCGAGAAATTCTTATCTGAAAACAGCGGCCAAAACGACGTCTTAACGAGTGGGGCATATTCAGTGCCAGCCAGAAATGAGATGGCGGCCTGGTAAAATTGATATCGAGCCAAAATCGGTTTGTATGACTTTAGTTGATCCTATAGTCAGGCTTTTTTAGGAAGGTCACTGGGTTGCAGCGGACGCAGTTACATTGGGGATAGGAGGTGGGGGAGTGAGGCTCCAGCCGGCTCCGGCCGGGCCCCGCCTGGGCCAACCAACGGTGCTATTCACGCTTTAATAGGGTCTACTCGAGACTTTTAAATTTAAAGTGCGTTCGCATCCGGAGTTAAATTTCGACCAAATATATGCCAGTATTGAATTCTGCTCAAAATTTCATGCTTGCACGTATAAAATTTTCGCTTCCCTCTCTCTCTACTTATTTCTGCGTTTTGCCTAAATAAATTTATGCCTCTGTAGGCGTTTCAATTTTACCATGCCAAACTCCTGAGAAACTCTTATCCGAAAACAGGGGCCAGAGCGACGACTTAACGTATATGGCATTCTCAGTGGCAGCCAGAAATGTAATGGCGGCCTGGTAAAATTGAGATCGAGCTAAAAAAGGTTTGTATAGCCATAGTAGATCCTCAAACTGGTGGCGTTTTAATTTTACCAGGCCAAACTCCCGAGAGACTCATCTAAAAACTGCGACCAACACGACGTTTTTTCGAGTAGGACATTTTTAATGCCAGCCAGAAATGTGATAGAGCTTTAGTAAAATTGATTTTGAGCCAAAATAGGTTTGTCTGACTGTGGTAGATCCTAAAATCGTTGGCGTTTCAATTTTACCAGGCTAAACTCTCGAGAAATTCTTATCTGAAAACAGCGGCCAACACGACGTCTTTTCGAGTGGGACATTTTCAATGCCAGCCAGAAATGTGATGGCGGCCTGGTAAAATTGATTTTGAGCCAAAATAGGTTTGTCTGACTGTGGTAGATCCTAAAATCGTTGGCGTTTCAATTTTACCAGGCCAAACTCTCGAGAGACTCATCTAAAAACTGCGACCAACACGACGTTTTTTCGAGTAGTACATTTTTAATGCCAGCCAGAAATGTGATAGAGCCCTGGTAAAATAGATATCGACCACAAATAGGTTTGTCTGACTATAGAAGATCTTAAAACTGGTGGCGTTTCAATTTAACCAGGCAGAACTCTCGAGAAATTCTTATCTGAAAACAGCGGCCAAGACGACGTCTTTTCGAGTGGGACATTTTCAATGCCAGCCAGAAATGTGATGGAGCCCTAGTAAAATTGATATCGAGTGAAAATATATTTGTCCGACTATAGAAGATCTTATAACTGGTGGCGTTTCAATTTTACCAGGATAAACTGTCGAGAAACTCCTATCCCAAGACAGAGGCCAAAACGACGTCTTAATACGAGTAGGGCATATTCAGTGCCAGCCAGATATGTAATGGCGGCAGGGTAAAATTGAAATTAAGCTTGAAGAGGTTTGTGTGACTATAGTACGCCTAAAAACTTGTGGCGTTTCAATTTTACCAGGCCAAACTCCCGAAAAACTCTTTCCTCTAGACAAAGGCCAAAACGACGTCTTTACGAGTGTGGCATTTTCAATGCCAGCCAGAAATGTGATGGCGGCCTGGTAAAATTGATATCGAGCGATAATAGCTTTGTCTGGCTATAGTAGATCCTTAAATTGGTGGCGTTCCAATTTTACCAGGCCAAACTCCTGAGAAACTCTTATCCGAAAACAGGGGCCAGAGCGACGACTTTGCGTATGTGGCATTTTCAGTGGCAGCCAGAAATGTAATGGCGGCCCGGTAAAATTGATTTCGAGCCAAAAAAGGTTTGTATAGCCATAGTAGATCCTTTAAACTGGTGGCGTTTTATTTTACCAGGCCAAACTCCCGAGAGACTCATCTAAAAACTGCGACCAACACGACGTTTTTTCGAGTAGGACATTTTTAATGCCAGCCAGAAATGTGATAGAGCCCTGGTAAAATTGATATTGAGCCAAAATAGGTTTGTCTCACTTTAGAAGATCTTAAAACTGGTGGCGTTTTAATTTTACCAGGCCAAACTCTCGAGAAATTCTTATCTGAAAACAGCGGCCAAAACGACGTCTTCACGAGTGGGGCATATTTAGTGCCAGCCAGAAATGTGATGGCGGCCTGGTAAAATTAAAATCGAGCCAAAATCGGTTTGTATGACTATAGTTGATCCTAAAACTGGTGGCGTTTCAATTTTACCAGGCCAAACCCCCGAGAAATTCTTATCTGAAAACAGCGGCCAAAACGACGTCTTTACGTGTGTCGTATATTCAGTGCCAGCCAGAAACGTGATGGAGCCCTGGTAAAATTGATATCGAGTGAAAATATATTTGTCCGACTATAGAAGATCTTAAAACTGGTGGCGTTTCAATTTTACCAGGCTAAACTGTCGAGAAACTCCTATCCCAAGACAGAGGCCAAAACGACGTCTTTACGAGTAGGGCATATTCAGTGCCAGCCAGAAATGTGATGGCGGCCTGGTAAAATTGATATCAAGCTTAAAGAGGTTTGTGTGACTATAGTACGCCTAAAAACTTGTGGCGTTTCAATTTTACCAGGCCAAACTCTCGAGAAATTCTTATCTGAAAACAGCGGCCAAAACGACGTCTTTACGAGTGTGGCATTTTCAATGCCAGTAAGAAATGTGATGGTGGCCTGGTAAAATTGATATCGTGCCAAAATCGGTTTGTATGACTATAGTAGATCCTCAAACTGGTGGTTCTTTAATTTTACCAGGCCAAACTTCCGAGAAACTCCTATCCTAAGACAGAGGCCAAAACGACGACTTCACGAGTAGGGCATATTCAGTGCCAGCCAGAAATGTGATGGCGGCCTGGTAAAATTGATATCAAGCTGAAAGAGGTTCGTGTGACTATAGTACGCCTAAAAACTGGTGGCATTTCAATTTTACCAGGCCAAACTCCCGAGAAACTCTTTCCCAAGACAGAGGCCAAAACGACGTCTTTACGAGTGTGGCATTTTCAATGCTAGCCAGAAATGTGATGGCGGCCTGGTAAAATTGATATCGAGCGATAATAGCTTTGTCTGACTATGGTAGATCCTAAAATCGGTGGCGTTTCAATTTTACCAGGCCAAACTCCTGAGAAACTCTTATCCGAAAACAGGGGTCAGAGCGACGACTTTGCGTATGTGGCTACTTAATCGCTATCCAGAGTCGTGTCATTGTGTTTGGTACAGATAACGAGCTTGTTTTTAGCAGACCTAGCTGGGGACGACTTAAATCATGCCTTGCTTCAATTTTACTTCGTCAGACTGATAAGAAGCGTGCTAGTGTCGTGACGACTGAAATTTTTAGTGTTCGCTCCGGTATGTGTCTTGGCGAAAAACCGTGATGTGAAGTCAGAAAAAGGTGTCGCCATCTTTTGATATGTTGTTCGCGGGGTCAAAATCAGTCTGTAAAGTCCAAGTTTAAAGATAGGATTTTTGAACAAATTTTCTGGCCAAGATTACACTTTTTGGATTGGTCCTTACGTGCACATTGGGCCTGGTAAATTTATTTCATCGGCATTTCTGGACGTCTCATGCGACTCTGTATCGATCAAAGTAATAAAAAAAAGTTTCTGGCCAAGAAATTTTCTGGCCAAGATTACACCGGTAGCGGCATCAGGGTGATAAACCATACACTGAATGCTATGAGATTATCGAACACTGGACCTCTCAGTACTCACGTATCTACGTGAAGGGTGTGGAAAAGAGGAGAATGCTTGAGAGTATTGTTCCCTGTGGAGTCAGTGTGATCAATATTGAAATATTCGGATGCCCTAAGCTGCAAAGCTTGCGAAGACTCTTCGTTCCGTGGCACTGCAGACAACACTCTGTGAATCCGATACATACGTGTGCTGTACAGAATGCAAAGCGCATTGGTCTATGGTACGCTATGAATGAGAGTAATCTGTAGCATGGTACGAAGTAAAAAAGTTTTACAAAAAAAGTTTTACGAAAAAATTTAAAACAAAAAAATTTTAAACAAAAAAAAATTTTCACAAAAATTAAACAAAAAAATGTTCACTAAAAATTAGAAAAATCTTTGCGGTTTTGTATAGGCCTCTAGGGGATAGAATTTTCCGCACAAAAAATTCTAACGACTGCATTCAGCGTGCCTCATGGGTGCAGTTGGAAACGCTGAGAGAATTTTGTGATTGTGATGTTGGTAACAGGACGGCATGAAAAAAATGTCGGATTGCGTTCGCTGGCACGAATATAATCCGAATTTCATTCATGCCATCCACATTTAGGTTTCGGCCCCCCACCACAAAGGGAAGGGGAGAGGGGGAAAGAAAGGTATTCACAAAATGTCAGATTGCGTTCGCTGGCACGAACATAATCTGAATTTCATGAAAACCTTCCTTAAGGACCGCCCCCACAAGGGAAAGGGGAAAGGGGGCGCGGGGTTACACCCCCAAAAGAGGGTGACATTAGGGAATAAACTTAGGTTGACGTTACACTCCTGTCCGAATGCCCGATGTAACTTAGGCTGAGGTTGGGTTAGGCCTAGGATGGGTTAGGCTTAGGTCGGGTTAGGCTTAGGTTGGGGTTAGGCTTAGGTTAGGTTAGGCTTAGGTTGGGTTACACCCCCAAAGGAGGGGGACATTGGGGAATAAACTTAGGTTGAGGTTACACCCCCAAAAAAAGGTGACAATAGGGAATAAACTTAAGTTGAGGTTACACCCCTCAAAAGAGGGTGACAATGGGGAATAAACTTCGGTTGAGGTTACACCCCCAAAAGAGGGTGACAATGGGGAATAAACTTAGGTTGAGGTTACACCCCCCCAAAAGAGGGTGACAATGGGGAATAAACTTAGGTTGAGGTTACACCCCCAAAATAGGGGGAGGGGGCAGGGTGACAATGGGGAATCAAGATGGCGGCGGGTGACAATGGATAAGGTATACTACTTACTTCAGCAAACGCTACACGGGCACAGTTAAAATGGTTGCAGGTAAGAGATTTCAAATTATGATGCATGTTTATTGATCGAGGTGGTTACGCGTGACGTAGTTAAATTGAACGTACGCGAGTCACGTTGGACTTTGAGGTTAGGAAACCAATGTGGCCGGTGCCGGTCGCGCTTTTGACTAGTCAACGGCTTGGGCGTGTATCGCCCATTTAATCATAACTGTCATCATTTTCCAAAGACTCCTTTCATGTATTTTCAGACAGTCATGCGCGGCTAACGGTTATACACGCTCCTGCCCTTTGGCCACCTAATACTAAAAGGGGAGCTCAACAGGTGCAGTTGTAGGAAACTTTTCATTTGCTTTCATGATTCTGTTTGTTTCAGACAATGAGAGAGAAGTATTTGCTGCCATCGAGGCAGCAAAAGTTGCTAGGAAGAAGCAGACAACTAAGACATTACCCGTTATGGAAGAGAAAAGGAATCGGGCAGTTAAAAGATCAGCGGAAGTCGTGCCGAAGGCTACTGGATCGGAAACCAAGAGGCAGAAAGTAAGTTTGATCCTGCTGACTCAGTTTTGTCGTGATTTGTGTCATGATAACCTTTTTTATTTCAGCGTGCCAAGGATGCAGCTATTAAAAGAAAGCAGCAGGGTCTAGCAGCAATAGCAATGGAAAAGAAGCTTGCTGATTCCAAAGAGGTTGTGAGCATGCAATTTTGGGAAACATAAAGAGAATCTTTGTCGCACATAACACTTTTTTCACGTCTTTCTCATAGGATGAAGAGAGCAAACTTGATTCACTTGACATGACAAGACAAGGGAAACATGAAGCTGGTTCGGATGAGTCTGACACTGGTTCGAACTCCAGTTCTGGTAGCTCCTCATCTTCGTCTTCAGTTGAATCTGTGCCCTCTCAGATTGTGAAGGTACGTTCTAGAGATAGGAAAATTGTTGCGATTTTTTATGAGATTCTAGAAAGGTTAATGTTTCAGTCCCAGAATCCCCAAGATCTTAAAGTTCTGAATGATCTGGGCAAGTCTTCAAAGCAAGTGGCTCGAAGGGCATCTAAGGGCAAGAGTGAGATAGTGAGTAAATTGTTTCATTTGCTTGTTTGGGTGATACTTCAATTGTTTTTGCCAAGTTGGTAACTTTCCATTTGCTTGTCAGACAGAGGATTCAATGAAAATGGTTCAGGCAAGTGATAAAGCTAACTCAAAAGCTGCCAAGAAAAGTAAGGAAAAGAAGAAATCAAAGGATAAGAAGGTTGGCCCACAAACTTTACTCTTTGTTTTTAATATATTATATTACATATGCATACTTAGTAAAATATTCCATTTTGCAGTCAAGTGGTGAACATCTGAATATCCAGCAAGTTGTGCCAAAACAGAGAGTGTGTGAAAATGAAGATTATATAGAGCGCTCTGCAGATTTTTCTAAGATTGAGGTGACAAGTGACTTCGAACCTGCTGACCAAAAAAGTAAGAAGAAAAAGAAGTCTAAGGTTAGTATCGGTAATTTAAGTTTGCTTGCAGCATTCTTTTATTTTCTCTTTATAGTAACTGAAATTAATCCTTTCGCAGTCAGAGAATTCCAAACATCTGAAACCATTAAATAATCAGCCAAACAAGAATATCCTTGTGTCAAATAAAACAAATTCCACGGAGAGGAACATATCCAAGGACAACAAGGTATGGTGGTTTTCTTAAGATAATTATTAGCTTCTGTGACTTCTCTTTACATTTTTATGTTTCTCAACTCAGTCAGAGGATCCCAAAGTTAGTAATCCTGAAGCCAGGGGCAAGTCTTATCACAATAAATGTGATTCAAATGATTTTGCAACAAAGCTTGATGACGCCCATTCGAAGTGTACCAAAGTTAGCAATTCTGATGCAAGGGGCAAGTCCCAACGAAAGAAAAATGATTCAGTTGACTTGGGAACCAAGGTTTGTGTCTAATAAGTTATTGTGATGTGTTCTGTAATGAGTGTGTAAAGACAACCTTTTCTTTCATTCAGTCTGCTCATATGGATGACAGCGATTCAGATGACACCTCAGGGGGAATTGAGTTGGATATTTTCATTGATATTTTTTTTTCTTTTTGTTTTCAATGGCCTCTATTCGATTTTGCTTCATTTGAATTTTAAGGAATCTTCTGCAGACTCTGATTCGAGTTCTTCATCGGAAGAATCGAGTTCATCTTCTGAGAGCGAGAATGAAACAACAAAGGTTAAGAATGTTAAAAGAAATTTGGATATTTATCCAGGCATTAATTATCTGCATTCTGCTGAGAGTGTAGGGGTAAGCTTTCATTTTTAACTTTTAGGTTTGGCTATGGTATTGTGTACATTGCAAGTTGTAAAAATATGTGTTTTCCACTTTAAGGTTGTGAACCTGCACGAAGATTTTGAAGTGTATATTCTGAATAACGATCTTGAGGCATTGGTGAAATTAAGGAGCCAGTCTCGGTTTGTCCAGCATGCTCTGGAAAAAGTCTACTCACTGGAGGCTATCGTGAATTCGACACCATCAGGAACCCCACCCAAGGGAAAGGGAACGGAGTTTTACAAGGATAGAAAACTTCCCTCAAGGCTTCATCCAGATGGGATTGATGCAATTATAAGTAAGTGTGTAATGCCTCTTTTACCATGGTAGCTTCCTGTCTGGAAAATACCTACTCTAGACGTTGCAATTGAAATGAATATTGTTTTATTTGTTTTGAAACTTTGCACGCTTACCAGCTCCATGTTGCTTTAAGTTTTGTTTCTGATAAAACCTTGACGATTGCATGCTGTGTCAAAGGCAACCTATTCTTTTGTTGCCACCATAACCCTTTTCCAGTGCTTTTATAAATTATTTCAATTTTCTTTCCCTGTGCCTTGCAGGAAAATGTTTGGAACTGGAAGTAGGCAACAAACGTTGGCGACCAAATCTACCAGATTCAGCATTGATGTTGAAGGTGTCAAATAAGTGTTCACAGCTTAAGGCGCATCATAGGAAGCAGGCACAGCAGCCCAAAAAGCCCAAAAAAAACAAAGAAGGGCAAAAAGTCTTCCAAGAAAAGGGAGTGATCTTTATTCTTAGTGTAATGAGAAATTTGATCATTTGTGCTTTTTGTACTGTCGTGTGATTTTTAATTTGTGATAATTAGTAAGGATAATTTAAGTAATCAGTAATGGCCAAAGAAGGGCAAAAAGTCTTGCAAGAAAAGGGAGTGATTTTGTTATTTGTAGTGTAATGAGAAATTTGATCATTTGTGCCTCTTGCACTGTCTTGTGATTTTTAATTTGTGATCATTAGAATCAGGATAATTTAAGTAACAAACAAAGACTGCTTAGCTATCACATTTCCATTGTGGATGTGATGATTTTTAGTTTTCTATTTTATGAGTGTTACTAACCCGCTAAGAGTTGATATTTATTTTTCTGCTCATCATTTTGTGCTGTTACGTAGAGGAGGCGGAATAAGAGTCGGAGTGTAGGGTTGAAGCCAATGTATTGACCGTAAGGAGTCGCTACACGAAGTGGCGCCGCTTGGAAAGTGGCGCCTGCATTTATAGGACGAAGAGAGGAAGTAAAGAAGAATAAGAAGTGGTGGGGGTATTAGTGTGGGAGGTACTCGAGAGATGTCAGCAGCAGATAAATAGATGACTATCGGGTATCAACATTGGAAAGGGTTATGTTGCCCATAGACTGATCAGTTTATGTTTTATCTCTTTAATTATGCTGCTCTATGTAACACCACTCCCTCCTTTTTAAGCTCCCTTCCTCTCTTTAAGTCCTTTACAAATTTTAAAATTGTTACAATTTCATCAATAATTGATCACTTTTACCTATTTCTGACTATAGTAACGCGTTACAGACTTTAAGTGGACATTAGAGACTTCCCCATTTGGACAAGGAGTAAGGGAAAAACCCTGTGGGCGCAAAAACCTTACTCAGAAGCTCACCGCAATAAAACCCTATCACTAGCTAATCTAATTTCTGCTGACCTGTAAGACCACTTCCATCATTTGACACAACTCCACTTGTGCTTGCTTAGAGTGTCCAGTTCCAAGCCCAAATGACTTTCATGGTTTAAAGCAAATAAACAAAAAGGTTTGATCCCTTCCTATTACACTTCAGTCGTGCCGAGTTTAGATATCTTTCACAAAGGTTTGCATTCTGGCCATCAATGCAAAAACCCACTTGCCTTTCTCAATGAAGACAGTAGTTAGGTTGTAAGACTACTCCTATGTGAGACTTAGAAATCCCCTCGAGGAAGTGGATCAGAAAACATTATTAAATCTTCCAGTTGACATGCTGAGTTTCTTGTTGCTTCCTGGCGTTGGTAGCTGGTTCTTGTGGCTGAGGCTACGATGTGGAACAATTTGATGACTGTAGACAGTGTCCGTATACTGAAACATAATTGCATCTGACACAGTATGTTTGTTTACCTTTTCATAACCTTTTTCAGGTTAAGGTGCCTGTACTAAGCCCTTGGTGTCATGCTAATCCCTATCTCTATTCTGACCTATCCACTTACAAACTAGACTTATCCTAATACTTAGACTAAGACACCGTAATCTAAACTAACTGACATTAGCTATTTGTTTTTATGTTGACTCTTCAAGACAACTTAACTTATCCTGATCCTTCCTTCCCCTCGCAAAATGGCTGCGGCTGCTGCTGTTAACCGAAGTCTGCCCGATGTCTGCCCGATGTTGCTCTGGTTGCCGTGATGACTTCTCGTCCATGATTTTACGACGTCCTTGATGAATTCTGGTGTTCCCGGAATTTCTTGAGCTGAAATCTCTAATTCTCCTGTCGGAGTCCTAACTTTCTATTCTTGGTTTCCAAACTTGAGACGTCATTTTAAAACACTTGTTGCCTCAGTTTAGATCTCTAATTTGTTATAAAAGATTTTGCCGAAACACGAATTTCAACGATTCATCATTTATTTTAGTCATTTCTTTCCATTTTATTCATGCAACTACTTGCTAGAATTTCTGTTTTCAAATTTTGAATCGTCTTCGTTCGTTTTCCGTGCGCGATCTTCATTTGTCTATTTTCGGGTACACGAACTGTGAAATGCCGCCAAAAACTACGAGACTTAACTTGACTTGACTCACGTATTTTAAACTCACTCATTTGCTCATGACTATTTTATGGACCAAGATATCTTTACAAAATCACAACTCTGCGTTAGAGTTTTTATCGCTCACTTCAAATCTATTTGCGATCTTATGATTTTATTCGAGGATTGAAACTACATCGGTTGTGGTTGTCATGCGGTTGACTTCTGCGCTCTGATTGGCTAGCGAGCCGCCGGTGTGATTTGCGCATGCGTGGTACGTTCCCCGCGACCGTTACGCCTACCCGTCTCGCCCTCTTCGCGTCAGTTGTGAGTTAGCGTCCTTCGGCGTCAGTTGTGTTGTGTGATACCGGTGTCAGTGTGCGCATCAACTATGGAGGATGAACGCATCGTTCAAGATTTTGAAGGCCACTTGGTGGTTCAAGTTTTAAACAATCCTGTCGACCCGGTGCTCCCTCCTAATTTTGAGCTAGTGGACTTAGTGACTGAGTCAGAGGACTCGGGTACCGAGTCAGACACTGATGCGGCTGTTATGCCCGAGGCTGCTCCGGTTGCTCAGCCCATCCAGGTCCTTAATGTGGAAGTTGAGGACTTTTACGGAGCCCACGGTTTCGTAGGGAATGTGGAAGTCTTCGTGCACCTATATGAGGCCGCTGATCCCACTATTCGTGGTCTTGTTGGTGTGAGTATGATCCCCTGTTGTGTATGTGTTGTGTCTTCTGCTTCCTTTTGACCGTTACTATTATTGTCCTCTTTAGGTGTGTGAACACTGCTACTATTTTCGCCAAGACTACCCCGGGGCTCCGCTCCACTACTTGCCACCCATGTTTAGAGTGTTGGAGCCCCATGTGTACTCCGCTGCTTATGTTTATGGTAGCGGCCGGTTTTTCTGTCATCAGTGTGGCTGCCCCTTGTTTGTGAGTATTGGCTACTAATTTGGTTATTGCTGTTCTTGTGTTTGTTTATTTGTTTATTGTGGTGCTTTTGTTTCAGACTGTGATTCGTGATAACGTCCCTGTTATGAACGAGGATCCTATTGTCTTGTTAGAGTGATTTTGTGATATTTTTTCTAGCCCGTTGGCTTTTTAAAATGACACCCCGTACCTTGCTTATGTACTCTATAATGTTTCACGTTTTTAACTTTCTGCAAAGTGTTTAACCTTTGTTTCAATTTCTTTTATGTATCTCTTATGTATCTGTGCAAATTTAGTTGGGATGAATACTTAGCCCTTGTTGTCATATCTTTTGTTGTTCTACGTCTCTCATTTACTTTTTTTTTTTTTTTTTTTTTTTTTTTTTTTTTTTTGTCCCGTTTATGTTTGTGGAGAAATGGGTTCTACTACAATTTACTTTGCCATAGCACCCAGTTTCAACTGTTCGAAACAGGTTCATTGGCTCAAAGTTTCACGATCGTGAATGAGGTTCATTTCACTTTAACAAACATTTATTGGACTGTATTTGAGCTAGCTTACAAAACTTTATAGCAATTCAATGCTAGCAATGCTTAAAACTAATAGAGTAGCTTTGCTTACACATTTGATTAATAATATAACACATAATGATGTTAAATAACACTTAGATAACTAACACTAGTAACATCAACAGTAACACGGAACCTGCAAACAGAGTGTGACTGGCGAAAAATGTATTAACTTGAAAACGGTAACTTTGAGCAAACTTTGGCAACTTCGAGCACTGATCCTAAAACTTTCTAAGTTTGAACTGCTTCCGCAGTCCCCTATTATTGCACTCTGCGGTTTTGTGTTCCCTTGAGCCACAATGTTTGCACCTTTTTTTATTTTTATCCCCTTGCCTTGACTTAACGAAATCTATCCCCTCACACTCTTCCACATCCACTTTGTTGACTACTGCTTCTGGATTATTTACAGTTTCCTCAAAGCTTTCCTTGTCTCCAACCACACACTCCTTCGACCAGTACTCTGCTATCATTCTGTCCATTCTTTCTATCTCCTCCGCTACCGTCCCTGCCTCTTTCTGCTTCTCCTCTATCTGACTAATCAATACCTCTAAATCCAAACACAGTTCCTCGTTGCTTATTTCTTCTGGCTCTTCTGCTGTTTCTGTCTTCTTTAAATCTTGAATCGTTTCTTGATTAATTTCTCTATTTTCTCCAGCTCCCTTTCCATCTCACTTTTCCCTTTGAATCTCAATTCTCTCTCCAACTCCTCTACTGACCACAGCTCTTCTCCTTCCCATTGTCCTTCCATTTTCTTCCACTTACTGTTTTCTCTTTCCTGCACTGTTTCCGCGTTCCTTCTTCTCTTTGCCTCTTCCTTCCGTAGTCTATCTCTGGCCAGACACTTTAAGGCAGTCGCCTTGACTTCCTCTAGCGACGCACTTTTCCTCGCGTAGACCTTCTTGATGTCACTTTTCTTGATGGTGTTGCTTATGGCTGGGAAATCTTCATTCAATTTCCTTGCGATGGTGGCCGGTCTTCCCCTGGTCGCCGTCGCTACTCCGTGCGTCGAGGTCTCAGTTGCTGCGGTCCCTTCTTCTAGCTTCCTTTCCAGTTGAATGTGGGCCACTCGCTTCCGTGGTGCCATGGCGCTGGTCGATGCTGGACTGATCCGCTTTGATCCACTTCGATCGGCTTTGGTCCCGTTTTATCGAGATTAAACCAGATCTAGCCGGTTAAAGGATTGACAGTCGTCAATACGCCCTGCTCGACCAATCTACACCGTTTGAATCTCGCGGCACTTGTAGCTGGCGGTGTTGCTTATATCCAGGTGGCCGTGACTGCCCATAGAATCAACGTTCTTCACACAAACGTTAACCATGCAGCTCCGAAGAAGTCTTCTTCCGCGTTTTGCGGTGTATACGCCGCCAATTTATCGATGTGGACGATTAATTTCCTGTGCGGTGGATCTTCTTGTTGAATTTGGGCGTTGCAATCGTTGATTATGTCCAGGATTACGTATGGTCCATGCCAAGGTGAGGTTAACTTTCTCATTTGTCCAGTCTTGGTGACCTTTTGATAGAAATACACTCTATCTCCTGCTTTGAATGGTGCGAGCATTGCTGTCCTGTCATAATATTGCTTCATTTTAATTGCAGACTGCTTTTTGAAATTCCTAACCAAATCATGAATTTTGCTCAAAGCTTCTCTCACAAACAATGGATATTTATCCTTCTTGTTTGTCCAGTCTTCTTGGGACGGTGGTGCTTCTCTCTCTAATAGTAACGGAGTCCTCATGGGAGCCCCAAACATTATTTCATACGGAGAGCACTTGGTAACTTCATTTGGAAGATTTCGATAAGCTTGAGCAATGAAAGGTAAATATTCTGGCCATTTCAATTGGTCCATTTCCACAAGCAGTATGAGTTGTTGCTTCAAAGTTCTAATCCATCTTTCAACTTTTCCATTGGACTCTGGATGCTTCACTGATATCTTATATTTCTTTATGTGATACAGGTATGCTATTTCTGCCATGGTATTGGATTCAAATTCTTTTCCCTGATCCATCATTATCGAAATGGGTGCCCCAAAGATAGAAAATACATGGGTAATCAAAGCCCTTGCTACTTCTGAAGATGACTTGCCGTACAAAGGGACTACTACTGGCCATGCAGAAAATGATTCTACTGCTATCATGATGTGAGTATAACCCTCTTTACTTTTATTAAATGGTCCCGCTAAATCTACATGCCATCTTCCATGCAAAACCCCATCTTGAAATATTTTTAAATGTGGCTTAAACCTGTTCTTAACCCCTTTATATTTATGACATTGCTTGCAATTTGCAATAAACCATTGGATATCAGTTTGCATTCCAGGCCACCAAAAGAATCGTTGCATATGAGCTACTGTTTTGTTTACTCCAAAATGATTAATTTCTCCCAGTTGCTCGTGATAATGCTTGATGGTGTTTTTCACATACTTTGACGGCAGTACTAATTCATACTGTATCCTTTCAGGATCCCTGGTGATATGCTCATACTTTCTGAATAACAATCCATTCTGAACTACAAGTGATTTGAATTGATGCCAAAGTGCTCGAGTCTTATTACTATATCCACAAATGTCTTGGAAATCTGGACGTTTTCCATCTTCAACTGCAATTACTATGGGCATGATGTCTTTATCAAGCCTCTGTTCTTTCCTCAACTCATCTGAGCTGACTCCATCTGCTACTATGGAAGTCCAGTTAACCATGACATTTTGCAGTGACACAGGTAAATTTTGCATTTGCTTAACATCTACTAATTTACATGGTATGCAGTCTACTGTTTTTAACATATTTACATTAGCTACTCTATTTACATTTTCTGCTTGAAAATGATACATATGCACTTGCATATTTGTATCTGAGAACACTTCCTTTAAGAATTGCATTAGTCTCTGGTAACTTAATTGGTCTCTACCACAAGAAAACTCAGGCATACACCACTCATAAATTTTGTAAAACTGTAACCAATTCTTTAAATGGAACAATGCCTCTTTGACTTGCTGTGGTGATGGTTTATGAAAATATCTGTACTTTGTTATTACATTAACAATCATTCTTTGTCCTGTCCACACAGGTACCACACCAGGACAAGTTCTATCTCTTGAAAGGAACTGCTCTCTTACATTGAATCTTCTATCAACTTCTTTGGCCAGACCTGCGCCCATTTTACCGTCCCAGCTCACAGCCTGGACCAAAGGTAATCTAGCTTCACTATCAAAGATTGATCCTTCATAGTGGATTACATTGAAACTATTTACATATTCTACTTGTACAACTTGTGCTAGATTTATTGACACTGCTGTTTCAGTAGTGTTTACAGATGCTTCCTCCCTTTCTTCAATTCTAATACATTTCTTACAATTCTCATTACAGGGCCTTTGTGGTCTACGACTAAGAGCATCTGCATGACCAATGCTGGTCCCTTTTACATAAACTACTTGAAACTGATAAGGAGCCAGTTTCTCCAACCACCTGGCCAACATACCAGTGGGATTTTTGAAACTTCTCAGCCACTGCAAAGCAGCATGATCTGATTTTACCACGAATGGTGCTCCTGCTAAATAATGATTAAATGCTTTTACTGACTCAACCAATGCTAACAATTCACGGTGAGTTGCACAATAATTTCTTTGTGCTGGGTTTAAGACTTTTGACCAATAAGCTATAGTAATTTCTTTTCCATCTTGTTCCTGAGTTAGCACAGCCCCTAGCCCAGTTAAACTAGCATCAGATGTTAAAGTAAATGGTCCCTTATTTACATCTGGTGTTCCCAAAATTGGAGGTGAAGTTAAGTCTTTCTTAATAGCCTCAAAAGCTTCTTCACACTTCTGAGTCCATTCCCAAGTTACTTTAGCTTTCATTAACCCATACAAAGGAGCTGCTTTTGTTGCTAAGTGAGGAACATATTTAGTATAATAATTTACTAATCCCAACCAAGATCTCAATTCCTTTTGATCATTTGGTCTAGCCCAGTGAAGAATTTTATTGATTTTATTGTCATCAGTCTTTATACCCAACTCTGATAATATATGACCTAGATATGAAATTTCTTTTTGAAATAATGAACATTTCTTTGCTTTTAACAGAAACCCTGATGCTCTTATTCGGTTGAACAACGCTTCTAAACGTTGCAACATGACTTCAAAGGAATCACCTGCAATGCATACATCATCGAGGTAAACTGAAACTGCATCACCCAGATCATTTTCTGGTGTTGGCTTTTTGGCTGGTGTTATTAACCTATCAGTGACACACTGGAATGCTCCAGGTGCTGCTGATAACCCAAAACTAAGTCTAGTAAATTCAAATTGTCTGCTAGGCAATCCTAGATCTTCTGGCAGTATGATAGCCGTTTTGGGCTGATCATCTGGATGAATTTCTAAATTATGGTAGCCATGAGCCAAATCAAAAGCGTGATACAGTTTCTTCCCTCCCATTCTTTGTAACAAGTCCTGTACCCTTGGTATAGGTGTAGCAGGTACTCGTGTAATTGCATTTAATGCTCTATAATCAATGCAGACTCGTACTTCTCCAGTTTTCTTCATAACACAAAGAATTGGAGAAGCCCAAGCTGACTGACTTGGTCTAATTGCTCCTTGCTGTAGGTACTTCAATATGGTTTCCCTCACAGCCTCTCTATAATGAATCGGTACCGGTCTCGCGTTTTGTTTAATCGGCGGATGATCTCCCGTATCTATTCGAAACTTTAACCACGGACACTTCCCGAATGTAGTATTATCTTTAGCAAATACGTCACAATGCTTTCTTAATAAATTTTCCAGACTTTTCTTTTGATCTGGTGTCAGATTTGGAGTTTTATCTGCTAATTCTTGCAAGTCTGATGGTAAAGATTGGTCCTTAGCAATTGAGTCTTTTGGCTTTGGGTCAAATTCGGCATCTTCAAATTTCACAGTTTCGTGATCCACAGTTGTCGCTAAAATTGGCATATCTGCCGTGTCTATTAGATCTGACTCTTCACTACACTCAGCTATTTTCTCATTATCTTTATCTTGTTCTTTTGTTACAGAATTATGATATTCAAGTGGGTGCAACACATAAACTTCTCCCAGGACGGCATATTTTGGAATAGCTACACATTTATCCCCGAAGTTCGCAAAGTTACATCTAATGGAGCAGTGACACAAGGTACTACCCCTGACTGAGCAAGTACTGAATTAGGTAACCTAGTTACTTTGCTACCCATTCCTGGAGTTGTAGAAAACACTCCCAATTTGACTTTATTCTCTGTTTTGAAACCCCTTTGGACTAAGCTTTCTTTTGTTCTTCCATTTTCTAAGTCGAGTTCAACGAACCCACTTCTGTTTACAGACACTATGGTGTCACTTTCTAAGTCATTTTCCAAGTCATATTCCATTTCTACGTATGTGATCGTGTTTTTTGACACGAGGGGCCCCTTCTGATCACTTTCCATTTCTATGTCATTTTCCACGTTCACTCGACTCCCTGCTTCTATCCCATCTCGGCAGTAAGGTTGTGAATGGGGCTTGGACAGAGCGTCATCCAGTTTCCCACTTGCCTGAATTGGGGTAACAGTAGAGTCTAGTGTCATATCCATATCCATGTTCTTAGCAACACTGTCTATTTCATAGTCAGTGTGTAGAACAGTGGTCAATTTGCTTTCCACGAAAGGTCTCAAAACAGTCTTTTGGCCTGCTCTGACTGGATAGAAAACTTCCCCAGCCCTAAACTTCCCTTTATTAAGAGCTTTGCCAATTCTAAACTGAGTACTAATAATCTGTGACTTATCTGGAGTTGGAAACTCTATGATTCTATTTTTAATTCTAAGTGTAGCATCAAAATAATCTAAGAAATCATATCCCAATAAATTCTCTTCTATATCCGCTTCATAAACATAGAAACGGAAAGCCCATTTAGCAATAATAATTTGCACCTGGACTGGCCCATAAAGCATTGCCTTGTGAGAAGTTGCACTTTTTAATCTTAACTTAGCTGGTTGAAGTGTTTTGCCAGATCTTTTGAAAACTGTTATTACAGCTCCTGTGTCAATAACTACTTCAGCAGGTTTTCCATCAATAGAGCATTCCAACACAGGTGCTTTGCTTCCCAATGAGCAAACATTACATTTTTCTAAGCCTATGGAACTCTCTTCCTCAGCTACCAATGGCTGTTCTGGCTTAACTTCTTCCCGTGCTTCCTGTGCTTGCTCTACTGTGGGGAACCGCTGTTCTGTCTCTGTATGTGGTGGTTGTGTTGTGTGTACCCCTGGTCCCACCATCACACTAGAGGTACTTAACCATTTCCCGAATTTGTTGCAGGATTCTGTGGTACGAATGGTGTGTTGGCAATGGCTAGTTGCCCGTGTCCCTGTCCTGTTCCCTGGTTTTGGTTGGCTGTTCCCCCCGAGCTAGAAGCTTGGCCCTGATTATCTCTGCTTCTGTACCACATCATGGCAGCATGCACCATATCAGGTGGGTACTCCATTTGCGGTAAATACCCTGTCCCTGACCAATGCCCTCTATTATTATTCCTATAATTCCCTGAATTACTATTATTTTGTCTAGGTGCCCTGCAATCTTTTGCTATATGCCCTGACTTGCCACAGTTATAGCAAGTTCCTTCCTCCTTTCTCTTTTCCCAGCAATCCCTTTCTTGATGTCCTTGTTTACCACAAAAGTTGCATTCACTACCATTCCCGCTATTATTGTTATAGTTGTTGAAGTTACCTCGACCTCTTCCCCTATTTCTAGACCCTCTTGGCCTGCCTCTCCCTTGGCCACGGCCTCTACCTCTGAACCCACTATTATTACTTCCTTGGCTATTCCCATTACCATTACTATTAGCATTCTGCTGGTTCCCATTGCTATTCTGATATTTCCATTCCCATTATTATTTTGAACTGCAGTATTGCTTCCAGATGGAAAAACCATGTTAACAGAAGCATCAGAGGTATTGCCATCATCATCCTTTGAGGTCGATGGTTGGCTTTCTACTTTAACTAGCCTGGCCTTTTTGGCACTGGGCTCCCCTATTATAGCCCTAGCCTTGCTGTATGTATTAACAGCTTCATCTATAGTATTGGACATTCCAAACGGTATGCCCTTGGCATAAGTCTGATCTATTAACCCCTTGCAAAATTGCTCAACTAATGCCTCTTGAATATCTCTCTCTGGGATATTTCTGAAGCATGCCCTACCTGCACGTTCTACTAGTCTAGCGAATTCCCTAACTGACTGATCTGGCTTTTGTTTAAGAGAAGTGAACTCTTGTTTCCTTTCCCAAAACATAGGTTCTTTACTATACTGCCTTAACAATATTTCTTCTAAGTTCTCAAAAGTCATAGGTTTGCCCTGGTGATGCAATGTTTTAATTACATCAGTAGCATGCCCTGTTAAAGCTTGGAGCAAAGCAGTTTTTCTTTCCTGCTCATTCCATTTATTGGCCTTTGCCACCTCCTTAAATTGGAGTTGAAAAATAGCATAATCTGATTCCCCATCGTATTTATGAAGTTGGAATTTATTTTTAGAACTACCGACTCTCTCCCTTCTATGTCTATAGGCCCCAAGTTCCTCTATTTCCCCTTCATTTTCTGACTCTCCCCTGACACTTTCTGTTTCTGTCTCTGGCCCAGTTTCTACTTCATTTTCCCCATGGTCTTCATTTTCCTCATCAAAGCCATAACGCCTAACACCCCTTCTAACTCTAACGTGTCTTCCCTGTCCCTGGTGTTGTCCCTCTGCTGCGCGTTGGGCTGCTCCCCGGCCACGGCCCCTGCCGCGGCCTCTGCCCCTGGGGCGCCTGATGGGCTCACCCCTCATAGCTATGACAGCTGCTGCCGGCCCTTGTATGGGCTGGTTAGCCTGTTCCTGTTGGTTGTCCATGATATTAACTGTGTGTTTACAAGTGTAGTGTTTGTGTGTTTAGCCTATGTGTGTTTGTGATTAGCCTGTGTGTCTACCACCACCTATGTGTGTTACTTGGCTTTAAAGTCTTTGCTTTAAATCTAAGTTGGGGATTCGTTCCCTCCTCTCTAGCTTGCTGATAAGTTTTCCAATGCTCTTTAGGAGCGTTTGGATATGGCACGAAATACGTAAGCGGATCCGACGTATCCTCTTCCCTATCCTCTAACGGAACTTGCACTTCGTGCCTCTCGACGGCAAAATGTTTAATCACTAATTGGTTGTCCTGACCAAAGGTCCAGACTTGCCTAGTATCTAGCGTTGTGGGACTGACCTCTATTTCCTGTTCACAGCTGCTGACTGGCTCTACTGCTTCTACTGAGATTGGTGTCCAAGTTTGATCCGAGCTTGAAGATATCCCGGAGTCACTGCTACTGCTTTCAACTTCCCAATCTTCCTCTGATGGAGGTAAAAGTATCCTTTGGTAGGGATACAACGGGTGAGATAGTGGAATGATGGTTTCCAAATCCCAGTTTTCCTCTGAAGGAGGCAAGTGTATTCTTCTGTACGGATACAGTGGGTGAGCAAGTGGAATTATGTCCTCTTGTCTACCCTTAGAATACATTGACTTAAAAGTAAAGCTTTTTGTGTCTTTACTTTTTCCCCTTACTACTTTCTTCCCCCTTTTTTGAAATCCCCCTTAACTTTAGGAACTGAATGTAACTGTGAAACAGTAAAGATCAAATTGTCTCCACACCTAGTCCAGACAAACACTAATTTGTAGAGATTAACTCTAAAAGAAAGCTTTAACAAAAGCTGTTTCTTTAAAGCAGGCTTAATATTTACCATGGAACAATTTCCAGGCAAGTAAAAGCCACAAAAGCAACTACGAACAACAACTGCAACAAAGCAATAGAGATCATTACTTCAAAAGCACAAGAAAATACTGTTTGCAAACTACCCAATAGAGCACGATCAAAAGAAAGGCTACAGTTAGGCATCCACGTATACTGTCTAATAGCGCACAATCAAAAGACAGGCGCATTTAGACACTCAAGCACACCAACTTAATAGAGCACGATCACTAGGAAAGGCTCAGTTAAGCTATTCAAACACACTCAATTTAATAGTGCACAGTACAAGACAGGCACAGTTAAACCGATTCAATCACTCGACTACTACTAGGCTTACGACTAAGACCCAATAGAGCACTCCCAAAACAGGGGCTCAGTTGAACCACTAACTACTTGACTATACTAATATTCAATAGAGCTCTCCTTTCGGGGCTCAGTTGAATAACTAACTACGACTTAGACTAATATTCAATAGAGCACTCCTTTCGGGGCTCAGTTGAATAACTACAACTACTTTTAAAACTACTTAAATTGCTATCTTAACTACTCCGCTAATTACAGAGAACGCAGGCTACAGTTCTAAAAGAATAGAGCTCAACGATCTACTGCAAAAGCCGACTACGCTAAAAGTGAGGTTAGGTGAGGTTATGTGAAGGCTCAGACCACGTAGGGTTAGAGCACGACTCAGCCTCCCGTTCCTCGCTAAAACTAAAGGCACGCTCGTCTCGCGATTACTCTGTGGCTACGGCCTTGGCTCGTCCCTTCCTCCCTTCCAGTTAAACCGCTGCCACCAGTGTTACGTAGAGGAGGCGGAATAAGAGTCGGAGTGTAGGGTTGAGGCCAATGTATTGACCGTAAGGAGTCGCTACACGAAGTGGCGCCGCTTGGAAAGTGGCGCCTGCATTTATAGGACGAAGAGAGGAAGTAAAGAAGAATAAGAAGTGGTGGGGGTATTAGTGTGGGAGGTACTCGAGAGATGTCAGCAGCAGATAAATAGATGACTATCGGGTATCAACATTGGAAAGGGTTATGTTGCCCATAGACTGATCAGTTTATGTTTTATCTCTTTAATTATGCTGCTCTATGTAACAGTGCATATGTTTACTGTTATACAATTTTAGTATAATTAATGAAACCTGCAACTTGATATCAATGTTGTCTCCTGCTTTCTGCACATCATTGTGTGCACATGTTTCCTGCTTTAAATTGTTTTTATTATTCTAATAATAAAACCTGCTATTGATGTCAATGCTGTCTCGTGCTTTCTCCTTAAGGTCCTCCCTGTGGATGTGCACTAATGCACAGCAGAATTTTATAAAACTAAATGAGATCAGATTTTATAACATTTAAATAAAATAATATATAATTTGGGCAGGGCATTTTTCTGCATAGCTCCAGAAATTCATACGAATTATATAAGACTTTATAAAATCTTATGAAGTTTTATTTAAAAATTGGGCTCTACTTGCACTGCATCTATGCAGCTACAGAGACTATCAGTCCATTTTGACCAATTATATTTCAGTTATATAAAATTTTATAGAAGTATATAAAAACGCAATATATTAAAATGATATGAAAACTATATCATCTTCTTATATAGATCTTACTAGAATTTTATTTACTTCAATTACGCGGGCAAGCGAGTGTCTCGGCTCCGAATTGGATTTGTGGTTGGTTCCACCAACTCAAACCGTTCTGGAGGGAACACACTGGGTGCCTTACAAACCACTTACCACACTCGATGCTGCAAACACAGTAGAATTTTCCGTACCTGGTGTGGGTCATTAATACATCGATCCAGCTCACACTATGTTGTATGTAAAAGCAAAATTTGTGAAAGCGGATGGTACGGATCTAGTGGGTAACGATACCAGCGATGCTCCGCCTATTAATTATGCTCTCCATGCCCCGTGGAGTCAAGTCGATATCAGTCAGAATCAAAAGGTGATATCTCATTCTACCATGACGTATCCTCACAGAGCCTATGTCGAGTCTCTTCTTAATTACGACACGGCTGCTAAACATTCTCACATGACACAAAGAATGTGGTATGATGATACGCCTGGTCATTTCGACTCTGTGGACGGTGTGGAAAACACAGGCATCGCCGAACGGCGTGCACTCACAGCAAGAAGTCGGGTGTTTGAGATGATGGGTCCACTACACATCGATTTTTTCAGCCAGGATCACTTCCTTTTGAATAAAGCGGAGCTCCGTATAAAACTGATCAGAAATCGCGATGCGTTCACACTCATGTCCACAGACGAGACAGAAAAGATACGTCTCCTTGACGCTACACTGTACGTCAGGAAAGTCACTGTATCACCGTCCGTTCTGCTCGCACATGCACAAGCACTGGAGAAGGCACCGGCAAAATACCCGGTGAATAGAGTGAACAATAAAACGGGCACGATCACACAGGGTCTGAGATATAAAAATATCGATAATCAGTTCATGAATCAGATGCCTCAGAGAGTCATTGTTGGGTTCGTGGACCCTACACCGCGCTGCTCCACGTTTCCACCGCGCCGCGTGTGTCAGCAGAACGGCCTGGGCCGTGGGTCATCGCCACCGCCAGGCCCTGTTCAGCCCTAGACACGACGTCACGACGGCCACGCACGGAGCTACTCCACGCCAGGGCGATACCCCTCGACTCGTCCAGACTATCAGCTGTCAAATCTGACACCTCAGCGGGCCACTTGTCGCTACTCCACGCTTCTGACCAGCATCGTACCGCTGCTGTGGGCACCATCGTGTCATCGCGATGCGACCTCCAACAGCAGCTGTCAGTTGTCACCTCATGCTATCGGGAGAGCAGGACACGGCCGTCATGACAGATGAGGACACCCGAAGGCCCGCAAACATCGGCCTCGCTTCATGAAGACGAGCACTGTGGCACTCCTGAATTGAGTACGGGGTGCCAAGGTGCGTGAAGCCATCAGAGAGAGCCACCATCGTGGGAGTCCACCTCTGTGGTCCTCTCGCGTGGCTCCATCGAGGGAAAGGATCCCGGACTGGCGTCCATCCACACCATCACCGCAGCACGTCGCCGTTCTACGAGGACTTCAACTTCAAACTATTGGTTTTGTCGTTATTTTTAACGTTTTGGACTTTTCGGTCTTTAGGTTTCCCTTCCAATTTCCAATTCACTCGATCATTTCATTTCAATTTCATCGTCAAAGAAGTTGTACACTTTCCGAAATATAAGTACTCTGATCAACCTAAGCTATCAGAATCGAGTGCAGGACGCATTCAATTTAAAAGTGGTAAATTGTAGTCAAAATTATCTTGTTATTGAAACTTAAAAAAAATCAGCATTTCGCCTTTGCCTACTCACATATAAGGTAGAAAGTAAAACGTAGAGGTAATCAAAATCAGTGAGAAAAAATGAGGACCTTTTTCACGAAGACCCGGGAGAAGGGTCAAGGCAAAGAACATATTTGCAACACTGATATTCGCTAGTTTCTAAGTTAATTTCCTCAGGTTTAAGTTAGGATAAACATGCTTATTGGCATGCAATAAGCGAGGACGCTTATCTCCAAAAGAGGGGGCATGTCAGGGCGCAGCCCGCAGGTAGGGATGGGCGGTATTTCAATATATTGACCTCAATATCAATATTTTAAAATATTGACCTCTCAATATTGCGATTTTGAAATGGTCAATATCAATATTCGATATTGGATATTGAAAATCAATATCCAATATTTGGATATTGAGTATTGAATATCAATATCCAATATTTGGATATTGAGTATTGAATATCAATATCCAATATTTGGATATTGGGTATTGACCATCAATATCCAATATTTGGATATTGAGTATTGAATGTCAATATCCAATATTTGGATTTTGTGGCTTGTAACGAAAGTACATGGGACAATGGTTAAAATCAAAGCGATCAACGGACGGAGCAGAGAGCAAACGAAGTTTTCAACTGCTGTGCCGTGCCGACTCCGACCGCAAGCCGAATCGAGCCCCAAGCCAAGCAGTCCGCGTGTCCGCCCGCCTTCTGTCCGTCGGCCGTTTGTTGCCAGTTCGTGGTCGCCTCGCGTGGTTCGCTCGCTGCTGCTGCTGCTCTGCTCTGCGCTCTGCCCAACGGGGGCGAACTGAGCGGGCTAGCAACGCTGTGAGTGCGAGAGAGACAGAGCGCTGATACGTCAGTACGTTAAACCTAGTCGTGCCAACCTCTGCAACCAAAACATTCAACTGAGTGTCTAATGAATCCAGCCGGCCGTGATCGGCAGGTGAGAGCTCTCCAACTGCCTACCGGACTCGGCTCTCAGCAGCGTGTCACCGTAGCCACAGTGCAGCGAGCGAGGCAGTGGCGCGCGCGCGCGCGCGAGTCCAGGGTTCGATCCCGGTCGGAGCGGATGATATTTTAACGCCTCTTATTCCATTTACGGACGGTCCCTATTTAGGTACCCGCCTTTTAACGTACTGACGTCACACCCAGTGACAAATCCCCTGATCGATAGGCAGACCCGCCACGCACTTCTGCCGAGATAGCTAAGTATGGCAGATCGCCCCCGTTGCTTATAGCGATCACGGTTCGTGACCACCTCCCCCACCACTTTTTGAAAACTGGAGGACGGTGAGGGCCAACCGAAGAGAAACAGTAACGAAAACGTCTCATGAAAGAGGGAGATTTTAAAAATCATCTCTCTATTGTTCCAGATCAAATATAATTCACGAAAATAGCATAAAAGTGAAATTAGAGTATTATTTGACTCATATTACCGGGAAAGAATAATAATAAATTAATGCCAGGAAATGCACTTTCAGATTGGTAGAACTGTTATAAATATTTACAAAACAAACGGCGTCTTCTGCTATGCGTTCTGCTACATGTAAACAATATGTATAACGTGTTTCTTAATTTATTTCGAGATTTGACTAAGTAAATCTTCTTTTACTGGCATAACGTGAACAAGAAGAATGTCCTGTTCATATAATCGAATCCTTTTGATTTGGGACTTGGAGGTTAAGAAATCTTGTTCAGTTCTCACGCCACATTTTAACATGTTTGTATATTATCTCTGGCTTTGAAGAGACTTTATCCTCAACTTTAGAAGTATTAAAATTGTGCAAATCGTGTGTTTGGACCTCGCAATAAATAAGGCTTTCGGTTTGCACTTTAAAGTGTAATTACAGGGTTTAGGCGAGGGACAAAAGAGAATAGATCATTTCACAAAACAAGGTTTTATTCCTTACATCTTTTCAGCAACAAAAAAAAACCATGAGGGAGGAGAGAGAGAGATAGGGAGGAGAGGGAGTTTGGAGGGGCAGTTAAGGCGATCCCAGATAACCAAGTGGAGTGACATCCAGAAGGAAGAGAGGGAGGCTATGCTGCAGACCTGGGAGCAGTTTCTCCAGGAAGCCAAGGATTAGAGGGTGGAAGGCAAAGGAGAAGAGAGAGGAGGAATGGAGATGAAGATGAGGAAGATGAAGAAGACTGTCAAGTTAACCCGCACCAAAAAAAAAAAAAAAAAAAAAAAAAAAAAAAAAAAAATTAAGCTAAATGAACCCCAAATTTAAATTGTTCCCCTTCCTCTTCGTCGTCCTCTTCTTCTTTCTTTTCACCCCACAATTTGTTCCCTAACCACCCCACCCACGTCTTCTTTTTTTGCAGCTCTTCAATTTTCTTCTTCACTTTCCTCATCTTCATCTCCATCTCCTCTTCTCGGATCTTCTTTTGTTTCCTTTCCTCTTCTCTCTTCTCCTTTGCCTTCCACTCCTCCCAGGTCTTCAGCATGGCCTCCCTCTCTTCCTTCTCTCGCTTTTGGATGTCCCACCATTGGCTTATCTGGGATCGCCTTAACTCCCGCTGTCCCCGCCGCTGCTGCACCTCCAGGCGCTCCCTCTCCTCCATCTCTCTCTTCAGCCTCTTATTTTGTCTTGCCAGGTCCTCGACCTCCTCTCTCAGCCTTTTCACTGTATCCTGTAAACACAACGAAGAAGACGATTAAAATTAAGGGCTGAAATTTCCAGCGAAGCAATTGGAGACGAGGAGTACAAATATTTAAAGTTCTACTTACAAACTGACGCTCCCGTCTCCCATTGTTTCTATTCTGCGACATCTGGAACACAAACAGCACACTTAAGAAAACATAGAAGGTACCAAATGATGTGTTCTCTTTACACTGAACTCGCTGTTAATATTAAGGTAATCATAAATGTAAACATTTTTTGTTATTTTAAGAGCTGAAACTGTTACTCATTGATTTGGAGCTCAATAAAAATGTAATATAATAGAATCAATCAGATCAAACAGGGAACCAAGAAATGAATTTTTGATGTGTCCACAAAAATGATTGATGATGCTCTGAGATACCTCTCCTTCTATCCCAATAATGTTTGAAACCATATGAAGATGATTGGAAATGTGCATTTATCCATTAAAAATCAATCCCTCATCTAAATACAAATATAATGATTAGCAATGTCACCTATACTTACCTTGCACAAACCTTGGATTTAAAGTATGTCAAATCTCGCCTTGTTTTGAGCCAAACTATAGGCGTGTCCCTGGAAATTGAAAGATAATGATGAAATGTCAAATAGAGAGCATTCTAATTCAAGCCAAATAATAAGAAGGAATACAGCAAGTAATGAAAAGGGAATATGACCATTTGAATACTTATCAAGAGAGAATGGGCATTAGATTCACATGAAAAACCTGGCCCGTTTGCATGAGTGTGAGATCAGCATATCCAAACTGATGCCGCACAACTCATCCCAGGTCCTACCACGGGGAGGTGGGCCTAGGTATTTACATGACTTCAAGGCAAATGCTTGACCAGTAAATTTCAGGACCCGTCACCATATTTCAGGATTTTAAACAAGACAAGTCAACACCATATTTCAGGATTAACAAGACTGTCTGCACCAATAGACGACAAGTCGACACCATATTTCAGGATTGACAAGACTGTCTGCACCAATGGAGGTTTTTGACATATCGCAGTTGGAAAGAGCAGGGCTGGAACAGAAACAGAATTAGAAGACCACAGGAGGCCATGCAGCCTGATAAGGGCTGCTGAGGGCAAACCCGCACCTGAAACTGTAAGGATTTTTACTCGGACAAGTCTACACCATATTACAGGGTTTACAGGACTGTCAAATCTTCTGTCAGGTCTTCACATTCCACATCCCTTTTTCTGCTCACTGTTCTTTTTCTTGAATTACAAGACAGAAGAGTCCTTCCCAATACATGTTTTACTCTTTCTTCCCTCTTTTTCCTTTCTCTTGAATTCACCATTGAACACTTTACACGCATTCCTTACGAGAAAATGTGAAAATCTGGCATATAGGAGCTTCTGCAGTTCATCCTTGTGTTCAGAATGGCTTATCCAATCATAATTCAAACAATCCAGAACTTGCTTTCTCACCCTTTCATAGATATTATAGAGGGAAAGGTACATCAAACATTTTGCTTCAAAAAGATCAATCCCATTTCTTACAAACTGTACCAGATGCTTACTGGGCACTCCTGCACCAGTTAGGTGAGGCTGGAAACGCTCAACTTCACTGTAGACTGATCCTTCTACTTCACCAGTCATGTCAAAAACACATGTTTGACACTTCATAGATTTGATGCATTCCATCCTCAGTTCACGGGCTATTTTGATGTCATCGTAGTTTTCCAAGCGAAGGCGGAGCTGTTCTATGCGGGAATCAGCATTCGGATTTTCCACAGTTGATGAACCACTTAAAACCTGCGACACAGAGTGCAGCTTTCCATTACGTGACTCAAGCTGAAGGTCGTCACTCAGATCCTGATTCTGTTCCTCCTCCTCATCATCATCATTCTCTTCCTCCTCCTCCTCCTCTGCCTCATCATCATCCTCATCTTCTAAATGGAGGTCAATTGTGGCCGCTGCCAATAAGTCTGCAGGAGGTGCAGCAGGTGCACCACATTTAGCAGGTGTTCTTGAGAGGAAATATTTGACACTTTCCTGAACACTCAGACCCTCTGCCTCTGCATTGCCATGCGAGCTAGGAGGTATACTCGCCTGGTACACAAGTAATCTTTTCAGACCTGCTATAAATTTGACAGCTGTCAACTTCCTATCATGTCCTCCATCACATCTACATTCACCATTTGTAGTTTCCAACTTATCTTGAGTTAGACCAACTCTGGGATTTATGGGAGGAAGTTCTTTGTTGGTTCTTTCTCTTAAGGCATCCATCCCTCTAATTGTAGTCACAAAACCCTTCAGAGTTGGTGTAGTACAATGAATGTACTTGTTGGTGGCTGGATCCTTTTTCAGAAATTGCACTTTAGGTGGTATCTCCAGGTATTTTTTAAAAGACTCTTTGTGCCAAGAGTCACCACTCATAGGTTGACGGGCAGCCTTGATGGTTCCAGTACTTGCTTCTTTAGAAGAGTGTCCATTGATAAGGTCAAACAACCGATCTATTTCCCGCACCACTTTAGCTGCCTCTTTAGCTTGAGGAATAGTGGCTGCATGTAGATCCAGAAGAGTTGCATTTGTGTCACTGATAAGTTGAGCTGGTAATTTGACTTTCATCTTTCTTCTGTATTGCGTATCCAGATGCTCTTTAGTCAATTTCATCAACGTTCCTGGATGACCCATTTTTTCACATTCCAGCTGCAACTGCTCAAAGACTTCCCAGGGGATTATTACAGATTTCAATGTCCCATTCACCTCAAGGAACCACTCCAGATGCCTTTTGAGCCACATGTTCCTCAAACACTTCATGAGATGGGACGGATCAAAAAGTAAAATTATTTCTTTCCCATTGACGAGTATCTGACCTGGCACCTTTACACCATCCTTTTTGACTCCATGGGATACCTGTAAATCGTCTACAGCAGATCGGTTTGATGAACCTTGATCACAGACAGTGGCCAACAAATCAAAATTCAAATCAAGCACAGCAGTTATGACTTCCAGAACAAGTGTCTTAAGCCTATCCTTAGGCACTGTAGATTGGCAGAGTACAAAAGCTACGGGGAATTTCCAATGACTGTATGCCCCCTGCAGTTGAATTATCAATATGGTATCAGCAAATCGATCAGTGCGATCACCATTACCAAAATCCTCAAAGCCAATGACAAGTCCTTGATTCAGAGAAGCTAATAAGAATTTGGAATACTTTGCTTCATCCCATGCCAAGGTACATTTTAGGTCACGGGTCTCCATATTGCGTGCCATGTTTTTAAGGGTGCTGAGAAGTGGGCCATTCGTGTCAACTCCACACTTCAATACAACATTCTGCAGGCATTTGTTGGTAGTTCTTAGTGAAGGAAGTTTTAAGTGGCTTTGACCTGCACGTAGTGCTCGACTGCTACCAGACTTAGCGATGGACACAGCTAATGCTTTGACACTGGCAGGAAACCTATGCCCACGAGGTTTTTTCCCCTGGTTATTTGCTTCACACTCAACGAGCTCTATGGTATTTTTAGAGATTTTGTGTCGTGACAAGAACTCCTGCACACTTTGAGTGCGAAGCTGATAACGTTGCTCTTTCAGAGATTCTATCAACTTATCCTTGGAGATGAGCATTTTGGTCAGGCACCGAACTTTCTCAGCAAGTGCAATTTCTGTCTTTGTGGCATTCTCCACATCATGCACACCAACCGTTCCAAGAATAGATTTCAGTGCCACTTTGTGAACTGTAACTCGTTCTGCAATAGAAAAACCAACAATGTAATAATGAGCACACAATTCGATCAGATTAAATGCACCGACAAAGATTCACTCACTCTTTTGACGCTTCCTTGGTTTGTACTTTCTTTTCCTCCTTTGTTTCTGTGAGAGTTCATTTGGTGGATCATTATGGATGGTTTTCACTTCCTCCACAGTGGTTGGATCTTCAAGGATAGATTCTATTTCCTTTACAGTTAGTGGCTCATGCAGGTGGATAATAGTGAGAGGGAAGACTTGAAATGGTCCCCTCTTTATTTTCCCTTTATCAAAACCTTCAGCATATCTAAAGTTTTGATAATAGGCTTTACATAAGTCCTTCACTGAGTTGTAACTTCCACAGAATGAAGAGCCATCTGGGTCAACCTTGCACATGTTATCTCTCGAATGGGAGTCAAACATCCAATACAGAGAGTGCTCCTTCCAAATTGCCATTGTATAGCTGTGTGATGTAAGCAGCAGTCCCGTCACATCTCTGGAAGTGACACGTTCAATCACATCTTCTAGGCTACTTGAGGTAAAATTTTCAAACCATTTGTATTGCTCATGCTCATCATGGGTGTGAGAACCAGTGATGAAATTTCCAACAATTGCAAAAACATTTTGACCTAGCACTTCAAAAGTACTCTTTACTTCCTCAGGTGATAAATGGGCATAACTTAGTTGAATATTTTGAGCACGCTGGGCTGCCGAGTCGGTCTCTTTACTCTTGTTACTTATGTTTTCTGCCACAGAGGTCTCATAGAGTTCATTGCCTTTCTTATTTACCTCATTCATTACATCAGTGTTCCAATTCATTGGATCAACAATGGAGGGCACAGCAATGGACATGGTGGCAATAGCACAGCATTGTTTCCCTCTTCCCAGTCCAGAAGCTGACACCAAAGAAAACTGTGATGCACTTGCCATACAAACATTAATCGGTGAGGGCATCCAGGCCATCTCCATCCGAAGACCAGCCCATGCCACTGTCATTTAGGTTTGGGCTTGTAGCTAACCAGGACCATTCATCCTTGTCCCATGACCATTCTTCATCATTCAAAACACGGCCATCTGCAAGGGACATTACTTTAAATAGAACTTCATATCAAACTTTATGACAAGTGTCAAGTGACTTACAAGCTTACAAGCTTAATTATTTACTTGCCATCAATCACATCAGAAGAGGTAAAAAACTGAGAGATACTACTTGATGGTAAAGTTGTGACTGCACTTTCAGGGTTATCAAGCGGGGTAGAGTCTGAATCAATGCCTGTCTGCAAAACACTTTCTTCCCCATTGCGGATAGACTCACCTATAAGACATGAAAATAAAAATTAACAAAGAAACCATGACAATTTTGCATTCAAAAGCAGAGGTGTCGAAATCAATAGTTTAGCTTACCTCGATCCACAAGAGATGCACATTGTGATGATATAACACTCGATGAAGAAGAGAGTGGGTTTATGTCAAGCACTGGATTCACTATCTGTGTCTGATGTTTTCGTAGCCATTCGGACAAGGCTGCCTCAGGCAGTGGCTCTTTCTCCAGGCCCAATGTGGGAAAAGTACCTTTCTTCAGCTGCTTACTAGGATGAAAGTCAGATTCTTGAAAATGTTGTGAACAAACCCATCTGTTTGATAGCGTTTTCCATGGAATATGAAGTAAATCACTGTCACCACACTTCTCAAGCCAAAGCTTACATCTGTAAAGAATCCCCATTAAATAAATTATAGAGACACAATGAGAGTGAATTTTGTCAATCATAATCATTAATAGCAATAAGCAATCACCAAAGCATAGCACAATGCAAACACAGGATCAAGAAAGGTAGGAGATTAAAGTAAAAGAAAAAAGGTATGAAAAAAGGCAAGGGAAACATCAGCATCTGTGAATTCATGCTGAGACGCTCATATCACAGCCCTCTCCAGAAACGCGAAACAAAGCACAGAAGGGCAAAATAATAGGAATACAATAGCAATCACAAGAAGCAAACCAAAGCCGTGAGACAGAGTGAAAATCATGAAGCAAAAAGGAAGAAAATAATTATTTTTACCAAAAGCAAACTGCGGAGAAGTGACCACATTATACAAACCTTCATGAAATAACTTGGGTGCGACAGAACCAAAGAGTTTCTCTTTTTTATGCATTCTACATACTTATTTCACTCAAATGTTACAGTAGCTAGTGTGCAAAAACCTGCAGAGACAACACACAATATAAGTGGTATGCATGATGACAAATATGATGTGAAACATTTGACTGGCACACGCAAATTTTTGTATGCAGGAACAGCCACCTTCAGCAGCATCAGCTAGGAACACACTGAAAAAAAACAACTGCAGTTAGATTTAGCTTACTTCATTACCACCCCAAGAACTTCATTAATTGCCCAAGAAAATTTTAAATCGATTCACTAAGTAGAGGAGTAAGTTATATACTCAATCAAACACTTGGAAATAATTTTTGAAAATTCGCTGAAGCAGGAGAGAGCAAAAAGGGCCATCACTGGTCCCCTTACCCTTAATTATTTCCAGTATGTTCAGGGTATGTAATTCTGTATCCAAAGAACTTGTGTAAGCAAAGAGTCAATGATGAAAGCCTACCACATCTTCATTACTTTGATAGCAGTCAATGCTGAATTTAATGCACCTATCAGAATAAAACAGACATGCAGAGAGGGATTCAAGAAATATTAGCTATATTAACTCAGCCAGCCATACAGATTACACAATGTATTCCGTACATCACTTCTCATAGCAAAATGCTACCCATAAAAAGTAATGGGTACATTAACAGAAGCAAGGCTCACATCCACACAGACCCAAAAGAAGCTACAATTAATCCTCACTGATCTTGAGCCATATGCTGTATAAGACTATCAAAGGTCTGTGCATACATTTTAACATGGATAGATGCATTTTCTATGTGCCCTATGATGAAATCTATTTTACGTTCAAACTAACAATACCGCAACAAACTATTTATTCACTTTACACTTATGATGCAAATACTGTGTAGGAATGTAAAATTAAATTTATAATGGTATAGAGTTCACTGCGCGAACGCATACATTCCCTCTGCCCAGAAAACAATTAACATATTCCACAGCAAGCAATGCAACATTACCAATTCCTAGTGGAGCAATGAATTGAATGTACTCAAGCAAAAGTTAAAACCGAAGCAAATATTGCATGATACCATAAACCTACACTTTTCTAAGTAATTCAATCATTCAGTCACTTCAAATGCAACCTGTGTGAGCACTTTTTTCTAATTCAGTGGTACTATCAGGATATGGAAGCGATATACAGCATTGTGTGGTCACAAACTAAAAATAATGAGTTAGGTGAAGACATCCAATGCCTCGGTAATCTGAAACCGCGTCTGAAACAAAGGAGGGTTTACATTTACAGTTAATGAACCACTACAATCAACACAATTTTGTTCACCTCTTCTCAATTCTAGTACTGTTCAAACCACATCAGAATAAAAGGAACTTCCAACATGGTACATACATGAACAATGTGAAATCATATCAAATCTGAAGTGGCTTCCCAACGTTGAGTAGAAAACCAAATATGCAAATCCAGTATACACTTTGTTCTTTCACTAATGCTATTACACCACAACTGGGATGGAATGTTTAATTAATTTGAATGCAAGTTCACAGCGGGAACGCTACGTGAACTGCAAGTGTAGAAGAACATTCATTTTCCACAGTTCCCTAAGCTTTATCCAAAACCTGTTACATCTCAAGTGGAACGGAATGTTTAATTAGTTTGAATGCAAGTTCACAGCGCGAACGCTACGTGAACTGCAAGTGTAGAAAAACATTCATTTTCCACAGTTCCCTAAGCTTTATCCAAAATCTGTTACATCTCAAGTGGAACGGAATGTTTAATTAGTTTGAATGCAAGTTCACAGCGCGAACGCTACGTGAACTGCAAGTGTAGAAAAACATTCATTTTCCACAGTTCCCTAAGCTGCATCCTAAATCTGTTACATCTCAAGTGGAACGGAATGTTTAATTAGTTTGAATGCAAGTTCACAGCGCGAATGCTACGTGAACTGCAAGTGTAGAAAAACATTCATTTTCCACTGTTCCCTAAGCTGCATCCTAAATCTTACTTGATTTAAATTCAAGTGTACTGTAGGAATGCCACTAAAATTTTGACTAGAAGAGTCGTAAACTTTGGCACATTAACTCAGCTTTCCAACTTAGAGCAAGGAATTCAATCTACTCTCTCATGAAATGAAAACTAAGCTCAAATTAACAGGAATATTGGTATACCATATTTCTTTAACCACTTCAGTCTTGATAAAATATTCAAACCTGTGTTAGAAGCTTTTCAAATTCTGTTTTGGCTTACAACATTATCAGAATATGGAAGTGATGGACACAATTTTGTGGCACGGAATCTAAACTGATGAGTTAAGGGTTGACATCCAATGCAGTGCAAATCTGAAAAATAGGAGGGCTTACATTCCTTGAAGATCTGGATTCGGAGATTAAAAGAATTATTTTCACTATCATAGGCAATGGTTTTCAGAAAAAATAAGTTCATTACCATGACATTTATTCATTCCAGGTAAATACTTGTATTTAGACAAAGATAAAATAAAAATGAGAGAGCAGATTTCAAAATGCTTAAATGATTTTAGTTTCCTTGTTCAACAGCTGGCTAAAACTCTACTCTTAAGCAAAAGCAAAGTACTGTGGTGGCAAGAGTCAGTGGCACAGATGTCACTGCGCGAACGCACGTTCTCTCTGACCATAAATGTATTAAAAGTTTCCACAGTAAACAATGCAGTCCCTCTAAACCTATTAAGCAAGTACTGTGGTGGCAAGAAACAGTGGAACAGATGTCACTGCGCGAACGCACGTTCTTTCTGACCATAAATGAATTTGAATACTCCACAGTAACCAATGCTTCCCCACTAATTGTAAGCAGAACAAGGAATTGAATCAACTTTAGAATATTACATGTAGTTCTGTCTCTAGACAAGAGAAGTGAACTGTGGGAGGGTAAACTGAAATAGCAATCACAAGAAGAAAACCAATGCCATTAGCTAGTGAAAACACTGAACAATAGTAAAGTAAACTATTTGTTTTTCACAAGCAAAATGTCGAATAACGGTCACAACATACAAACCTCAAGAAATTACTCTAGTAACACAGTACCGTAGCAAGGAGTGCATCACCTCTTCTTGAACATTCAGCATACCTATTTCACAATGAAGTTTGACACACAAATTTTTGGATCTGCAGCATCAGCTAGGAATGCACTCAAGCACATGAACATTTTGATAAACACCAATGATGTAACCACAAAATAGATGTCTGCCCGCCCTCGTAGTTGATCCTGAAATGGATTCCTGAGAGGGAATACGTTTAGAACACAAATTATTACACACAAAAATATCATGAAAATACAAACCTCTGAAGATCTATGTAGGGAAAACGCTTGAAACTTATTTGGCAATTTGGAGGTTGTCGACTGCTTACAACTGAGCAGATTGTACATTTCACACTGTGACTCCTTTCAGTCCTTTCCATTCTCCGCTTCCTTTTCTCCTGTGATACTGGCAGCTCACTACTTTCACAGGATCTTCCATTATTGTCCTTCCTTCGTTTCAGTCCAGGACCAGGACCCTCACAACCTTGATTCATCGTCATCTTTACCTATCACATAGGCAGAGAAATGATTAGTTCAAACATAGGTCGACCATTACAAAACGATTGAGCATGCAATGAAGAAAGTTATACGCCTAAATAAAGAACACTCAGAAAAATGTTATCTGATCAAGGTTAGAATGAGCATAAAAATTTTAGTCTTGAACTTTCCACAGTTATGAACATAGCCCTAGCTAAATTCAAGCTTCTTGCAAGCCTATTGCATTGAATGTTATCAATTAATCATGGAAAGTTCAAAGATTAGTCTTAGTTTGGTTGAACCATGCTTCTAGACACACACCATACTACATGATATAAAATGGCCAAAAATTGATGAAAATTACACGAACACGCATCTACTAAATGAAATATTGCCGAATACATGCACTTCTTTGCTAACTTACTTTTCAAATTTTCTCGGACAAACCGGTTCACAAATTCTGACCTACCGCAACAAGAACAGAATGTGAACCAACGGGGGCGAACTGAGCGGGCTAGCAACGCTGTGAGTGCGAGAGAGACAGAGCGCTGCTACGTCAGTACGTTAAACCTAGTCGTGCCAACCTCTGCAACCAAAACATTCAACTGAGTGTCTCATGAATCCAGCCGGCCGTGATCGGCAGGTGAGAGCTCTCCAACTGCCTACCGGACTCGGCTCTCAGCAGCGTGTCACCGTAGCCACAGTGCAGCGAGCGAGGCAGTGGCGCGCGCGCGCGCGCGCGAGTCCAGGGTTCGATCCCGGTCGGAGCGGATGATATTTTAACGCCTCTTATTCCATTTACGGACGGTCCCTATTTAGGTACCCGCCTTTTAACGTACTGACGTCACACCCAGTGACAAATCCCCTGATCGATAGGCAGACCCGCCACGCACTTCTGCCGAGATAGCTAAGTATGGCAGATCGCCCCCGTTGATGTGAACTGGGACGAGAACCAAGATGGCGGATGGCAGTTTAGACAACATTAAAAATATTTCAGAACTTATTTAAGGAAATAGAGTGTTTTGTGTGACATTTATGACTCTAAAATTGTCAACATAATTTATTATGGCCTCTTTTATTGTCTATTTGGGTCTTTAAAACAACAAAATAATTCCTGTGACGAAATATGCTGTCTCTAGGTTGGCCCCTGTCGTCCTCCAGTTTTTTGCCCCCATCGCGCCCACCTCCTTTCCCCCACCACCGGGAGTTTCCTAGCACTGGTGTCAGTGTTGGTCGGCGTCGGCAGTCGGTTGCAGAGCAGAACTCAGAACCAACGGGGGCGAACTGAGCGGGCTAGCAACGCTGTGAGTGCGAGAGAGACAGAGCGCTGCTACGTCAGTACGTTAAACCTAGTCGTGCCAACCTCTGCAACCAAAACATTCAACTGAGTGTCTCATGAATCCAGCCGGCCGTGATCGGCAGGTGAGAGCTCTCCAACTGCCTACCGGACTCGGCTCTCAGCAGCGTGTCACCGTAGCCACAGTGCAGCGAGCGAGGCAGTGGCGCGCGCGCGCGCGCCGAGTCCAGGGTTCGATCCCGGTCGGAGCCAATGATATTTTAACGCCTCTTATTCCATTTACGGACGGTTCCTATTTAGTTACCCGCCTTTTAACGTACTGACGCACCCAGTGACAAATCCCCTGATCGATAGGCAGACCCGCCACGCACTTCTGCCGAGATAGCTAAGTATGGCAGATCGCCCCCGTTGCTCAGAACTGTCGGATTGCCGTAGCCGCGGTCCCGTTCGCGCTAGGTCTGTGTTATGGCTCCAAGTGGTTTTGTGGCTGCCCGGAAAGCTGCGGTGTGGCAGTATTTTGAGGACACCTCACCCCCGATCGGGACAAGTGCATATGCAAAGTCGGATCTTGCAAGAAAATCGTGTCATGCAAAAATGGTGGAACAACAAACCCCACTGATCACCTGAGAACGCACCATAGCGTCCAGTGGGCGAAAGTGAAAGCTTCAAAGTTGGCGGCTAAAAATAGCGGTTCGGAAGAAGAAGCTGTAGACGATGACCTGAAAGTGCTGGAAACCAGTCGCCCGGGGTCATCTGCTTCTACCACAAGTATGTCCTCGGTGTTTCGAAGTCCAACTCCGGACAGTGCTGCTGGTGCTGGTGGTAGTCCTAGGCTCGCTTCTTCGGCGCCTTAAACACCTCAGCAACAGGCAGAAACGTCGTCTTCAACAGCGAGGTAAGAGCAAATATTCGCGATGACTTTCTTTGTTGTGGGTGGCATTGCAGGCGCACGAAATGAAAATGAAGTAATTTCCATCTCTGGTTTTGCTTTTCTTCGCTTCTTTTTTCGTTTCATCGGTTTAACCGATTAGGGTATTCTTCTCTATCCAAACCGGCTATAGAGAAGAAGAAATATGGAAGGAATATCACCCAAAACTGCTCTTGGTATGAGAAATCGCGCTGCGTCGCAAACCGTTTGTCCGTCCCCGACAGTGTGATTTTTGAATTTATCATACCGAGCGCAGTTTTGGGTAAGATTTCTTGTTTATTCTTATCTAGATCCAGTCCGGCTAGGGCAGAAGCCGAGTACATTACCATCTTTCCCTCATAGTGTAGCTGACGCTAACGGGGCCGACGTTTAGATGTTTTTCACGTGTATTGGGAAAAATAACCGCGTCGCCTTCCTGGTCAATTATTCGTCGTTCAGCACGGAGCGGAATAGGGTATTCCGGACACAAGCATGGGGCTTGAACGTGTTTTTCTCACTTCCGTTTCCTACTCGTGATGAGGCGTGGGGCATTCTCAAAACGGCATTTCGACGTCCACGAGTTCGAATGCCGATCATAGTCCTTCAGTGTCGCCGTCTCGCTACCGTTCGCGACTGCTTTTGAGCCAGTGTGGCGGTGGCGGTGTGGCAATAGGGTATTCCAGCGAAATCCTGGACCGGATGTGAAGAACCAAAAAGTCCAATGGCGGCCTCTGCACATGCTCCAAGACGAAGTCCTCATACTCGCGCATGCGCAGTACGCAGAAGCCGTCTTTGGACTTACCTTTCTCTTCTCCACTTTCGACCCAGGATTTCGCTGGAATACCCTATGCCTCGATCGAGGCAATGTGGGAGGGAGCTTCTTGTCGTCTTCTTGCTGCCGCTTCGCACATTCGCTGGAATTCCCTTTGTATTCCCATTCTCAAGATTTTAGCGTTTCAATTTCGAAGAGAACACCTGATAGATTTAATTAATACATAAGTATCCCCCTGGCTCCACGCCGGGCGTAGCGCACGCTCACACCAGCGTCAGCAGGGCTGGGGGGGGGGGGGGGGGGACCTCACCTTACCCAGCCTCTCGTTCCCCCTGGCCCTGCTCACTAGACCGTTTCTGATTTTCAAAATATCGGGATTCATTTTAGTTCCGGTTGTGAAAGCAACGCATTCGGGGTCCTGATCTACGGGACGAAGTCTAGTAGCAGTGTTACGTCAAGTGGTGCCGCGGGGGACCTAAATGCCCCTCTACAGGGCGGAATTCGAACACTTTGAAAGCAAGAAGCGGTCTACGCTCACGCTGTTGGAAGTGCGCGCTGCGCTTTGCGTGGAGCCAACGGATGCTTCGAAGTGAATGTAACTAAAGTGGTTCTGGTTGCTTGTTTACAGACTGACCCCAACTGTTACACGCCAGAAGCTTGATTCCTTCCGCCCTTTGAGTGCAAAAGAGGAGAAGTGCAACATGTCCGTTGCTTATTACATCGTTTCCTGCATGCGTCCACTTAATACAGTTGACAAGCCAGGGTTCAGGCTGATGGTGCGAACGCTGAATCCAAAATACACGCCACCCTCCCGCCGGACATTCACAGAGAACTACATCCCTTAGATTTACGAGGGAACTAAGGAGAACATACAAGTTCTCATGAACTTGGCTGACTACAAAGCCTTCACTACTAACATTTGGACGTCTCAGGCACACAGCAGCTACATCTCCCTGACAGCCCACTTTCTTGACCATGATTGGGTGCTAATGGACGTTACTTTATCATGCAAGATTTTGGAAGGTGACCACACAGCCGACGTTATCAAGAAACATCTCATGAAAATGTTAGCCGAGTGGGGCCTGAAACTGGCAGAAACGTCGGCATTTACGACTGATAATGGTGAAAACATTAGACTGGCCATTGAAAAATTGGGTGACGTACTGCATGTGCGCTGTTATGGCCACACCGTAAACAATGGTGTTGCCGACTGCTTGTCAACCATAATCGTACTGCAGGTTGCCATTGACGAATCCTACAGGGTTCGAAATTGCATCTCTGCAGACAAAGTATGGCGCGCCTATGAGAACCATGTCAAGCAAAAGTATGGTGTTACTCCTTCAAGAATACCTACGGCCTGCCAAAGCCGCTGGTGGGTGGACCTCAATATCGGGAAAGCTGTTGTGTCTCAGTACGCTTGGCTGTGGGACTTTGGAGCATCGTACTTAAGAGGCAAGCACATAGAAGAAACTCCCACGCGGGACACAATCTCCGTCCTGAAGGCTTACATCAAAGCAATGAAAGCCAATTGAGAAAGTTTGCACGGTTCTTGGCGGCGAGAAGTACCCCACTGGAAGCTTCATCCTTCCAATGATGTACTTGATAGATCCTGCAAGTCATCTGTATGGAGGGGACGACCTCTGCGATCTTGAGACCGCTACCCAGAACCGGGACGCAGAGGCAGAGGTGAGTCGGACCATCTTCATTCGGATTTCTTTCTTTCCTTCTTTCTTAAAAAAATCAGATCAGTATCGGCTTCTATCGTCATAGGTTGGATAGCTGTACAAAAAGTCTTTCGCTATTGATATTGTAAGTGCTTTAATATTGAGGCATGACTAATGGAAACGCGCGGGTCCAAGCCAATAGTAGCTTCAGGGGGAGAAAGGCGAGAGGGAGCGGGATTTTTGGCGTAATATGGGTTGTAAAATACGATCCGATGTGCTTTTTCTTCATACCTATTGGCAGGTACACTTGCCAATACAGTGCCATTCCCAAACGAATGCTTATCAGCATTTTATGCGTATAACATCAATTTAGGGCAAGTAAACTTGCCAGGTTCGAAATTTTATGGGCAGAGTGCCAACAACTGGCAAGTTAGCTTTCCCTAAATTGGTGTTACACGCCACGTACCAATAAAGGTAAGATAAAACGGACGCATGTAATAGAATTGCATTTTTTTTTTTAATTTCAGAGTCAAGGCAGTGATGACGAGGACGACATCGCGCTGTCCGCAGATCCTGAAATGGTCCCAGCAAGAATACAGGGTGCTATAGCCAGCAAACTGCAGAAGCGGTTCAAGCCACAGTCTGAGCCCCAGGATCAGCGTGGCAAGAGCGACTATGAGAGAGCAATGGTCTGCTACGGGGTACTGGCACGCTGCTCCTACCTGGATCCCCGTTTCAGGGATGAAGTTCTTCCTCAGGACCGGGAACGAGCAAAAGAACTGCTTTTAAAAGACGCCGACTCTCTTTCATCCACGCAAGTTTCTCCCACAGCCGATCCAGGTTAGTAAAGTTTTAGTCTGATGCACGCTGCAAAAGTACATCGCTAGTTGGGCCGGGTTTTAATTCTTACTCTTAAAAGAGTATAATTTTAAATTTGCATACTGAAGAAGTCGTAATTCACCCCATATTTATAAGAAAGCGAAACCTGCCTTCTAGTTTTTTTTTTTTTTTTTTTTTTTTTTTGTTAGAATCTGCCATCCCTTGCCCTTTTCCTCCAAAGTTCCGCTGCTGCAGCTGCAGGCTGGCTTGATAAAATCACGACAAAAGGCGCCTCTGGAGGTGGCATTTGAACCCAAACTCATTACAGATAGTTTCCTTGTGAAAAGTACGGATCAAATGGCAACGTTCGTGGGTTCAAGTACCAGCTCTAGACGTGCTTTTTCTTCGCGCGTGGTGGTAAGCAAAGCGTTTGCTTTCGGTTCTTCGCTCAAAATTTTATCATAATCGGTCTTCTGTCTCACAGGGCCATCTTCTGCGGATGGAGCTGCTACTGCGTCAGCGTCCGCTCTGGTGACGCTTGCACAACTGTTCAAGAAGCGGCGCCTGAACCAGGCGTCACGTGGCGATGTTCAGGCACCTCAATCTTTAAGGGACAAGATGAGAATGGAAATGGTGCGGTACGAGATGCTCCCTGCTGAGGAGATAACTTCAGACCCTTTCCTATGGTGGAAAAGCCATCAGGCGGCAATGCCCATGCTTGCCCAGCTTGTGCGGAAGTTTTTAATTATTCCTGCTACAAGTCTTCCTTCAGAGAGAATTTTCAATATTGGCGGGGATGTTATTACGGACACTAGAGCTTGCCTTACGGGCGACCATGCAGAAAAACTTATTTTTTGTGCTAAAAACATTAAGTTCATGCCTAAACCATCATAACCTGTGTATGATCTGTATCGTAACCTGTGTATGATCTGTTTTAAATTCTTTCTGCAAAACGTGATACCGTTTCTAATAAAAGTCTGTTTCATAAGCGCTGTGTTTCAATGCTCCAATGGTTCAATATTTCAATTTTTCAATATTACAATACTTCAATATTTTAATATTTCAATATTACAATTCTTTAATATTTCAATATTTCAATATTTCAATATTTCAATACAGGATATTTCAATATTTCAATATTTCAATACAGGATATTTCAATATTTCAATATTTCAATACAGGATATTTCAATATTTCAATATTTCAATACAGGATATTGATATTGACACACTTTCAATATTTTAAAATATTGGGTATTGATATTGAGATGAAAATACCGCCCAGCCCTACCCGCAGGCATACGAAAAGAGGAAATGCTGATGCTAGTGCAAAACGCTCGCGCCTTTCGGTTTGGACGCGAGTCGTCAGTCGTAGGCAGGCCCCCTACGCTAGGGTGTTTCAAAAAAGTGAAATTCCACTGACTCGACCGAATTTGGACACCTGCTGGTCAGCAATGACCGTATGCAAAATTTGAGTGCGATCGGACAAAGTTTGCTCGGTGCTCAAGACGATTGAAGAATTTGGTCCCCTGACTGGTGTGCCCAACGGGGCTGCCTTAGCGGCATTCTCGTGCCTTTGGATTTGATCGCAGCAGAGTAAATCTGAACACGAGCGTCCGTCAAGTTGTTCTGCACCTACTGATTTGGAAATGTCGGTGACCCCGCCACCCACCTCCGCTACACTGCCACAAATGTTAGTAATTTTTAATTCTTGTAGTTTTCAGATACTTTGAATTTCGGTCACTCACTATTACTGTGTGGATAGTGGAGGCTATTCGACGAGGACTTGGCCGAGCCACTCCATGCACTTAACACACTCACCTCTCATGGTGAAAATCGGAAAAATGATCTCGAGACTGGTTGTACGCCTGGAGGGTAGGCAGGATCTCGACACACACGACAGACTGTTGTCTACCCTCAAGGCGCTAGACGGCGTTTTTCCCCTTTTCTAAATAAAACTAAGTGCGCTTAATGTTGAAAGGGCTGCAACGGCATCCTAATACGATCTCCCGCAACATCTACATAGCAAGACATTCAAAGCAATATTCCAAATGCTGGAAAATTTAAAATTAGAAATTTCGTACATTTTTGAGCTGTAAACGGTGGATGAGTCGACGGGTTGCCTCCTTTTCCATCTTTAAGGGAACCAGATACCCTTAAGAACTCATTCACCAGGTATCATTGATCTGCGACCAGGTGCGGTCACATAGAAGAACCTTTAAGTGGCGTCTAGATGCTCACATTATACATGGCACAGAAACTTCGAGCGACTTGAGCACCGGCTGAACGTCGTCCGATCACGCTCAAATTTTGCACACGTTCATTCTAGACAAAGACGCGCCTAAATGCGGTCGAGTCAGTATCCATTTTTATTTTGTGAAACACCCTACCCGACGCGGCAACATCTTTCGGCCCTAGCTTGGTGAGTGACGGGTGAACCTACCCTTAGCATGCATGCACTTGTTTCTTCTTACCTGATTGTACCGACCTAATTCTTCTGCTTCAATAAAAGAGAAAATACTCGAAACACGTGCACCTTTTAGTCATAACATCCGCACCCCACACCCCAGACACCCGAACAAACGAGCACAAGAGAGCTGCACGACCGATAACACGGCTCCGCACAACGGGCAAAAACGAGAGAGAGCAGCCTCTTAACCCGTTACTCAGCAGTGACAAAAGGGTGCACTCGATACGTACTTCACAGCACACCGGCATTTTTTCGGGGAAACGGAGAGATCTATGAACCCAATTGAAGGGACAAGTGCAGCGCACCACCACCAGCGCAATAAAGGGTTGACTCTGAATGAATGAGATCGGAATGAATATGACAGAGGAGCGACGAGTCCGCCCGTCCGGGCGAGGTCAGTCACATCTGAATGAACGGGGTAATAAATCCCACGCACCGAGCCCCGCGAGGGCAAAAAAAAAGGGCTGACCCACTCCCTGGATAAATGAAAGAGAGAGGAGGGACGAACCTGCCCGCACGGGCGTGGTCAGTCACCCCCGACAGGGTTGTACAAGTTACATTCTTTATGTAACGCGTTACCGTCACCGATACTTCTGAAAAGTATAACGCGTTACCGTTACCGTTACCCCCCTGGAAAAAATGTATCGTAACGCCGTTACCGTTCCATGACAAAAAAAGGTTACACGAGCACAAGAGGGAGGGGTGGGGGTAGTAAAAATTAGACTGATTTTGAAACAATTTCTCCTTCTTTAATTCAAAAATAACTTAGCGCCAAAATAAGTGATTAAGCGCTAGGAGAAGCTCTTTTTCCAAGTTTTCATCACCTACCCTGTTCCTTAAATGACTGAACCGAGTACTAGCCTTTGAAAAAAGTCTCTTCACTCGAGAAGTGGCGGGTATTGTAGCGTAGGAAGTAGGAACAGTAAACCGAGCCGCGGAAATTTTCTTTTCCCATCCACCCCCTTGCAAAACAGGCTTTCACCCCCTGCTCCACGAGGCGCACTTGGTGAGCTAAGTACCTTTCCACCTACTCGGCAGCGGACTCCTGCTCGGAGGACTCTTCGGCGGCAGAGAAGTTGAACCCGAACCAGGGCTAGCGAGGCCACGGATGGTAACCGCGGGATAAAATTCCAGTGGCAAGTAACGATAACGCCGTTACGCCGTTACACGCCAAAAGTAACGTATTTCGTTATCGTTGCGTCCCTAGTCAAAAAGTAACGCGTTACTGTTACCGTTACACAAAATCGTAACGCGTCACGGTAACGTCGTTAAACCGTTACAGTAACGTGTACAACCCTGTACAAAACCAGGTTTAGATTGTACAGCTGCGTTAAGAGAATCATACCACGGGTCACAAGTAAGGGAGCTTTTATTTTTATCAAATCTACAGCTACGTCCTCATACATACGACTTAATGCGTCTGGAACAACGTTATCGGCGCCTTAACGATGGGGAATAGTAAAGTCGAACTCGAACTCCCTGTTAACGGACAGCACTGACGTGGGTGCACCTTCCACGGGCTGGGACAGGCGTCTCTCACTGTTGCGGAGTTTTCGCGTTTCTACCCTGTGGAAAGCGCAAAGACAACCTTTTAATGGTTCGATATGTTAGTTTGGTCCTTTTACTGCATGAACCATTGCTGACAATGAGATTTGCCAAATTCGATCTGGAACAAGGAAACCCCAGAAATATCCAAAATGCCTGCAATAACGGAAATTTCGGCTTAACACATAACAAATGTTTGTGAACAAGGCTCTAGCTGACATGCTCAGCGAAAAGGGTATTCCGGAGTAGAGCTTGACCGTAGTAGAGCGCCTGCGGGGCCTTGATAGGCAGTCCGGCAGAGCACGCGGGCCCATCGGATTTCGAGTTGCCTACCTACCAGGCGTTGCAGGGTGCCAATATTTCGGAACGTGATACTCCTAAGAACCTACGTGCTCGCCTACGTGTCCACATATTTACACTTATATGTGTACATAAATTGGTCCAGATATGTTCACATGTATTCATCCAAAACCAGCTCTTTGACAGCCAATCCTCACAAGGCATTGAGGAACAGCTGTTCATATGAGGACGTAGCAAATCAGCCAGAAGACCTTACTTTAATTTTCATTCTAATGCACAGCTTGCCTATATGAACATCTAATGGTTTGCTGATGTTTGAAGAATCCCACCGACGTTTTTAACAGCTGGCGCACGTATAGTACAATCATCGGTCACATATATGACAAACATGCGGTAGATTCTCAGATTAGGGGGCACTTTTGACCCAACTATACTTTTGAAAAATTAAAGTTGTCTTTTTGCACGAAACGTCGAGAAAACGTATTTTGAGCTATTTTCGAGCACCCAATTCGTCTGGACACTCAAAAATCCGAATTCCTCACTAATTTGGACAAAAAGGCGGTGGAGTTTACAAATTTGAATCTCTTCAACTTGGTCTGGATCAACCATGCGATGAATTATGGTCATGACCAATACTACTGATGTTAAAGGTCCTCTGAGCCAATTTTTTGACGGTGACGTTTAATTTTGTTTTTGCAAACGCAGGGAGACACGCGTTACGGAGTTTACGTCCTATTTTCGTACTCTCCAGATTGAAATGATTCAACATGCTTTATGTAGCTGTCATGTATCCCAATGTATTCTGTGACTTTATTCAGAGTTCGTCATTGCTTGGCTAACGTAGGTCAGGTATAAAAGATTGGGGTTACGAATTCCCCAATGACCACAGTAGAGGGAAAATGTAAACTCCGTAAAAGTTCGTCAAATTTAGTGAGTTCGACTTTGGCCATGCTTCACTAGCAGAGGAATGTCATTAGGATGACTTTCTGGATTCCATGTGATACTTTGGACTTAAGTCTCCAAAACGATACCGAATGACATTAGGTTGTCCTCACCCATACCCGCGAAATTCAAAAGAAATTAGAGGAACTGAGAAGATTGGTAGGCTATGGAGTTTACATTTTGCCCCTTTCCAGAATCCCGGTCACGCGACAGCGCCAGATATTAAATTCGGCAACGTGTCCAAGCAGAGGAAACACGTGCTCATCATTTTGTGAAAAAATATGTTTGTTTCGATGCAATGAGTGTGAGCTGGGAGCTGGAGAGCCAAAAGTGCCACCTAAACTGAGAATCTACCATGGGCCGAATATTGGGCTTCATCGGTCACATATATGCTCAAACATTTGGCGCAATGTATGTTGCTTTCATATATCATCTAAAGATTTCAATCTTTACGTGATAAAGACATATAGAAAACTTTGGCATTCATAACGGCTAAAACCTGCAAAATTATTTCAATTTGGAGAGTACGAAACCAGGTGATTAACTCCGCATCGCGTGTAGCTCGCAACGTTTGCAAAAATGAAAATAAAAGATAACCGTAAAAAAAATTGGCTTAGAGGACCTAAAACGCCTGCAGCATTGGTCGTGACTACAATTCATGGCATGGCTCGACCGGACCACCCAGATTGAACCCAGACTAAAAATGCCATGGAACTGGCCATGGTCCATCCTTGCCCATGGCCACCATGGCCGCCCATGGTTAGAGCAGTGGCCATGGTAATCCGTCCATGGTATTATCGTCATGGTTATTTCGAGACCATGGTAAATAAAGGCCATGGTAAAACAGTGACCATGGTAAAACAATGACCATGGTAAAACAATGACCATGTTAAAGTGCCTTTTTTGTCTCGCGTGGTGTTCGAACCATCAACCTTTCGCCCCAAAGCTTGCCACCTAAGCCATTCGTCTACCAAGACATTTTTGGTATAGGTCTGCAAAGTGTGGCTCATATTATAACCATGGTCTACTCTCCATGGCCTCCGTTTTACCATGCGAAGGCCTCATGGCCTTCGTTGGACCATGGTTCCCTTGCCATGGCCCTCGGTGTGCCATCGCAAAGGTGACCATGGTTATGTTCAGGCCATGGCAAATGACCCAAGGTTCAATATGGACCATGGCAAATGACCCATGGTCCAGCTATGGTTGAAAGTCTAGTTACCATGGACGACGGCTAAATAACCATGGGAATACAGTTTCCATGGCCAGAATTTTACCATGACATCCATGGTAATTTTAATCAGGGAAGGGGTTCAAAATTGTAAACTCCATCGCCTTTTGTCCAAATTAGTGAGGAAATCGGATTCTCCAGTGTCCAGACGAAAAGGGTGCGCGTAAAGGTTTCAAAATGCGTTTTCTCGACGTTTCGTGCTGGAAGACAAACCGTACATTTCAAAAGTAAAGTTGGCTCAAATGTGCCGCTTTAATCTGAGAATATAGTAATATTCCATAGAGCTGATGCCTTTGTTCGTACCCACTTCCATTTGTGTTGTTCGTGATTTTGAAAGTGTTTCGTATTTTAGATTTTTTTTTATTATTGTCGTAATCATGGTTTAGGATGGGGCCGTCCATAATTTACGTTTACACGAGAGAGGGGATGGGGCGGGGGGAGCAAAAACTAACGATTGTTTACGAGGGGGGTAGGGGGGGGGGGTCAACTGCATATCAACGGTTACACCAGAGGTGTGCAAGGCGCGTGCGCCCGCAGGCCGTGCGGGCGGTGGCTGGCTGAGCTCGGCACGCCACGGCACGCAACGTTGGGGGCTCTGCGGAAGAGCCTCCTCAAAATGACTGTATTTCTGAAATTGATGACCTCGGCCACTGGCTTCTTAGCCCCTAGGAGGCTAATTTTTAAATCTTACTTTGAACCTACAATTGGAACTTTTCATTGAACTTTAAATGTCTTTTAATTGTGCTGACTTCTGTTTTTAACTGCTGAATATTACATTTGATATTCAATCGTTGAATATGCCTAGGTAGATCTACCTATAGATATTTAAAAAAAAGACTACATTTCCTTATAAATTTTGAATTTTCACCACATTTGAACCATTATTTAACTTAAATTTTGAGTTTTGCACCACGTCCCACCGTTTGCCCTCCTTAAGTATCATCACATTTATTTTAAAAAGCGTCACGGCTAGTTCATTGATACTTTTGGTGTAAAATGGAGCTATTATAATATAGCCACTTTTATGGAAAAGTTAACGTTTATAGGGGGGGGGGGGGGGTTGGCGTGAAAACTAACGCTTGTAAACTAGGGGGGGGGGGGGAGGCCAAATTTCGGAAAACATGCAAACGTAAATTATGGACAGGAGAGCCTCAATGCCCGTTTGATTTCTCTCCAGTTCTTTTTTTTAGGCACGGAGTGAAACGGAGTTGCCTTATAGTTTGGTCAGATTGGACTGTTTTTTTGTCTTGGAAGCACTCTCTATATTATCGAAAGGTACTCGCACAAGACACGGTGACGTGTTTTTACACTTCAAAAATATCACACACCGTTTAAAAACGAGTTTTAAAGTCGGCTTTCTCACTCCTTTCAATGGGGAAAGTAAGAGACAGAGCACCTCGTCAACAGGTACCACTAGTCTAAAATCAAAACGATCCAAAAAATCAAAAATCTGACCGCTACCTAGACGCCCTAGCTCTTTAACTACTCCCTCTCCCTCTCGAAGGAGATACAAACCACCCCGAACCACCCAAAACTGAAACAAGGCTCAACCAAAATCCTCATTCTATGAATTGCAAAAAAAGAAAGCAAACAAAACCAGAACAACATATAAACTTAACTTCTATAACCACCCCCAAACCACCCCAAAACTGAAAAAAGGCTCAAGCAAAATCCTCATTCCATGAATTAAAAAATAAAAGAAGGCAAACAAAACCAAAAGGAACAAAATATAAACTTAACGTCTATTTTAACCAAACCCCCGTGAAACTCCGGGCCTACCAGTATCTCACACAGTGGGATAGTATTTTTTTCCTTATTGCGGGCAATGGATGACGATGGCACATCGCGTTTCAACACAGGACGATCTAGCCCCCTCGCTCGTTCTCGCCGCCCCACCACTGCTCGCCCTCCCTCGGGGGGGACTGGAAGCCAGGCCTCCCAGCTCCCATCCGAGAAGGTCCCCCACGACCGGTAGGCTCGGCCGCCGCCGCCTGCAGGAGCCGGCCAGCCGCGGCAGCGCATGGCAACCTTTCTCAGCTCCTGACTTGTGAACGGTTGACTTGAGATGGGGGGTGTAAGTGAGCCGATTTTAGCTCAAAGTCTTAGCTTTGAAATGACATTCGTACCGAGACCGAGCCGATCTGACTATGCTAGAGCGAACTACAACGTCAAATAGGTGTACGAACGGCCACCCGCCGGCCGTCTTCTGCTTCGAGCTCGTGATCGGTTAATCTAAGGTGGGTGGAGTAAGCGAGGCGATTGTAGAGCAAAGTCTGGGCTTTCAAACGATATGTCTACCACACCGATCCGGCAATTCCAGCGCCAACGCGAGCGTAATTAGTGTGCGAATTTGGTGGCTAGTTTGAATATGCGCGCCGTGCGCGCCTTGCTGCGGGGAGTGGAGGGGACGGGCGGGGGAGGCTGCCTTCCGGTCGTAGGGGACCGCCGCGCTGGCGGCAGCGGCCCATGCATCGGGATAGGCGCTGCCGCTCCAGCCAAGGCAGGGAAGCAAGCGCGCGAGGAGGGGTGGGGGCGAGCAAGCGCGCGACCAGACTGGGCTGCTAGATCCTCCTGTGTTTCAACAGCAGTCAGTCTGACGGCGAGGACCGGAACATACCATGAATGCGGCCGTGCACCTCCTGGCTTGTGTTGGCTTTAAGCTTGCCATGTTGGCCATTGTTTCGGGGAAAGCTATTCAGAGTTATGCGGTAGGCATCCTAGCTTTTAAGTTCTGGCACCGTGCGCACGATGAGACATGGTTTCTTTTGCCGCAGAAGTGAACCTTTTCAAGTTGCTTTACTAAGGCTACTTATTTTCAAAACTTTCGAATTCAATGTAGTTCCTGGTCTGAAAACAACCCTTTCGTGGTCCTGATCCACGGCCCGAAGTCTAGTAGCGGTGGAGCTGAATGCTCCTCTACAGGGCAAAAAATTAATCCTCTAAAAAAATGGGAAAAAATTTACAGTGTCAATTCCGTTAAAGGAGCATTCAAAAGAACTAAAATCTCAAGGAAAACGTATCTCTTACGTATCGCGACGCGATTTTTGCTTTTTCAATGGCGATATCTCCGCAACCGTAATAACAAACCTTGTAATAAGTAATGAAACTAAAATGAATTCGAAAGTTTTGAAAATAAGAAGCGGTGTAGCCATTTATGTCTCTCTGTAAATGCCCGCAAGAAGACGTATTTATCACTTGATATTTTGCATATTTGTCAAGAGGTAAGAGGACCTCGGGTCTGAGCGGCCTCTGCGGGCGTGTTTTGAGTCATCATCTAACGATCGCCACGGCCAAACCCAATGGAATTGAAGTTTGGAAACCAAACAGATAAGGGTTTAATCCTGATATCGGTGTGTGTTCTAAAAAAAATATATAAACTGCTGTCACCACTCGTGTAAATCTTATCAGACTTTCAGATCTAAATATTCAGATTTCCAGATTTTTGATCTGAATTTCAGATTTACATGCCTGATTTCTGATTCACTGTTCTGAAATTCAGATTTCCTGTCTGGATTTCTGATTTTGTGATCAGACGACTAGATAAGCTGATCAGACGGCCAGATAAGCTGATCAGACGGCCAGATAAGCAGATCAGACGGTCAGATTAGCTGATCAGACGGCCAGATAAGCTGATCGGACGGTCAGATTAGCTGATCAGACGGCCAGATAAGCTGATCAGACGGTCTGCTCATCTGATTTGGTGGTCTGATCATCTGATTTGGTGATCAGATGAGGTCGTTATCAGGCGGCATGTGAACTGATCAGGCCCTCGAATAAACTTATCGGTCAGCGGCGTTAGCGCTGAACGCCTGCGAATGCGAGGGTAGGCAGACACTTGTGCGTAGAGTAGTTGTGGTTGCCTACCCAACAGGCGCGTCCGAGCCGGCCACCGCCACGCAAAAAAAAAAAAAAAAAAACCGTCATGATAGGCAACCCAACTGCCTCAATGGAGGGGGCAGGGTTCACGTATATTTGCGATTGTTGGAGCGTGTTGTGAGGCGAGAGAGTCGAGAGAAATAGTCCGAACACACGTTTGTAAGTGTTGGTTTCTACACGTTAATCATGAATCCATCGAGTCAAGAGCAACCAATTGGTTGCGTTCAAATGTAACTAAAAGTGTGCGAGCTCGAACTTCTTACCCATTACGCAACATAGTTTTGCGCTGGAACTGTCGAAATGCCCGAAAGGTGACTTGCGGTGATTATGATTTTGAAAGAGCAAAGGAAATAACATCACTGGATCGTGGTATCTTCCTATTCTAGTTCAGGGAGTCAGGAACCTACTGGCCCTATCCTACAAGACCAAGATCAAGGACAACTTGCGAAATTTGCTGGAACTTAGGCGGCCCTGCCGAGGTTTTTGGTTTCAAAACTATTTGGCAAACTAGTTGCAGTGTGGAAATGAATATAAATGTATATGATTGAGTAAATGAATAATTGTAATATTAGATAGTTTGTGGTGGCTACCCTGTGTCCTACCTCAAGAATAGACAAATGGCCAAAGTAACAAATTTATTACAGTACAGCAACAGTGCCAAAGAATTTAACTGACCATACAGCAAAAGTTAATTCTGGAAAACAGAACGAAACGTGATAACAATCGGTTGAATCTGACAGACATGAGAACAAATTTAAACAAAAACCAGAACATTTTAATAGAAATTCCAAATTGATTGCTTAGTTATTGTTTAAATAACTTTACTAAGTAGAAAGTAAGCAGGCAGCAATTATAAAACCATTAAACATTTTTTAAAAGCACATGTCATTTCCCATGGTTAACACGGGAAGGTTTGGAAGAGTCTATGAGCTAAAACTTATAACATATTCTATGGTGGCTACGGTACAGACTACACTTGAACTCAAATAAAATTTATGCAAAAGTGGAGTAAATCTTAATCAACAAATGCACTGGACAGTACAAATAGATCTGATTCAAAACCTAACGTCCACAAATATTACTTGGCAAATAACTTGGTAAACCTAATACATAGCATTTCAATACTCATAGCAAGGGGAGTGGTGTAACTGGTTAAGAATAAACAACATAAATTTGAAGCATGCATGGAAAGATGATTGCTGCAAATAACACCACATAATCCTTATCTCACAAACAATACAATACACTTAGCGTAACGTAGCACTGCGTAGACTTTGAACAGGTGCTGTATGGGTGGTACCCACAAATAGTGCTGCACACACTGAGACATGGCAATATTCATATTTATCAAAATAATAGCACAAACACCATGAAAGGCAAACATTCACATGACATCACAATTGTGCTTAGCTTGGTGTAAGGCCATGGAGCATAGTTTGTATATGAAACAAGAAGCTAGATGAAACAAGATGAAATTTGAAAGACAATCTTGTTAATATTTTTAATACAAACATTACTTCAGTCACTAACTAAGTATCATCAAAATTTTTAAAACATATTTAAAACATTTGGCATTGGACTCAGGAAATGACCATGATTGAGGGACACACTGACACAAATGGTTTCAAGCTGAGCCACATCATAAAGATTGAAATCTTCATCAATTGAATTAACAATGTACTGAAAACATAAGTCTGGCAAGTGTTGGACAATTTCAGGAGGACAGTAGAAGGAGGGGCGGCATCTAAGTTTTGATGCTAGCAACACAATTTCATTTGATGTTTCATGATACAAAACATTTTGAATCTGAATGAAGGAATTGTTACTGAGCTTTGCATGAGAGTTGTCAGTCTTCCGTTGCTGATCTGTAGGCCTTGGTCCATAGAGTGTGCCATCCTTTATCAAAAGTTTAAAGGATAACCACCCATCTAATGGGAATGATTTTTGCTGCAAGAGAAATCTGACCTCTGGTGTTGGACTGTAAATTTTGCTGACACCAATCAACTTTCTTTTCCCAACAGATAAAATTTTCATGTCACTGGCTTTGCGGTCAATAGATTCCTCAAAGATTCTTGTCAGAGGTGTTGAACACTCTCTCTTCAAAATTGATAGTGCTCTGTCCTCCGACATGGCTCTGGCAATTTGGCTTGGAATATAATTTGCTGCGTGAATAACTTTCTTCAGTTTTTGGTTGCCAGCTTCATATGCATAGGCACAGAGAGCAAACATCGGACCCCACCGTCTTGTATTTTCAGCAAAGTGCAAGAGAATATGAAGGTTGAATCGCATCATGAAAGGATTATAGAGTGATTCCACTTTCTCACAAAATGTTGCTAGAAGTCGCTCTGCAAAGTCAATCGCTTCAGAGGAAATTGCACTGGACATCAGAATAAAAGTACCTTGTACATACAGAGCCCAATGCTCTAAATATTTTCGTGGCAACATATTTACAAGAAGAGGAATGCTGATGAAAAATTCGAAGTTCTCCAACTCTCTTGCAGTCCAGAATGCCAAATCTTTGAATTTCCTAAGGCCTCTCCGTAATTCACATGGAGTTTTGATCAATTTATACATGTCATTAATTTTTTTCAAATTTGCAGGAGCGCCTATGTAATATGGTGTGTTTCCATCCTCTATCCAGGCTTTCAAAAAGGCCTTTGTAGAACCTTCATCCTTGGCATGCATTACGTCTACTATGAAGCCATCCACTGGATGGAATAATGGAGCAGGAGCCAACAAACACAGGTACTTTACACCATTCACAAACATTCCAGATCTCAATGCTTCTCTTGAATCAGCAATAAGTTCTTCAATAGTTCGAGGAGGAGATGGAGGAACCATGTACCGGAATATTCTTACACCATTATATTCTTCTCCTTCAATAAGGCACCAGTTGCACGGGAAATCACCTCTATGGGAGTGGAGACCTTGGACATCACATCTACCCACATTATCGGCAACACAGTCAATGAGATAGGCTTTCATATTCCATAATTCTCCATCCACATTAATATTAAAACCCTTGGAAAGTTTTGTGATGTGGTCAACAATTGGAGGCAAATATAAAGACACATCCTCTTTGCTCGTTCCAAACCAAATCCCAACCAGTAGAAGGTGTTCCATGCGGATTACTGGAGGAAGTTCATTCACTGTAATAAAGCAAGGACAGATCTTCTGGCCACTAAAGGAGCAGAGGGAAGCACTATCAATAGATAATGTCAATGATGTAACTTTCCATTGACCATTAATGATGTCGCTCTGCACATGTCTCGCAAAGGCCCTGTATGATGAACCATGGTGAAGATCACGCAGTACACCATCAGCTGGCTCATCAACAAAATCAGTAGGATTGTAAAGCTTGCTTCTAATCTCTGGATCTTCAAATAATAATTCCAACTGACTTCGAAGGTCAAAAACAACAAAGTAAGAAGCCTTACTCAAATCACTAAGAATATTGATTTCTCTGCAGGTCATGTTTGGGCAGACCACCTGATTAGCCCTTCTTGCAGTCGATGAGACAGAGCCAATTTTGTGAGAACACTTGGAGCAAAAAAAGTGATAGGTCATTCCAACTTTAGAAAATAAATACTTGTCCAACAAGAAACGTGATTTAGGTAATAGATTACCAGCTCTTAGAATACAGGAGGCAAATTTCATAATATCTGATTTTTCCGTATGATTCATATGATGTTTTTTTACTAAATTCAAGGCGTTAAGAAGAATCTCTGATGTAGAGATTTGGGCATTAAACTGAATTGGATTTTTATATTCTTCTCTGAGTTTTGTTTTAAGATTACTGAAGGGCTCCCTGCGGTTTTCATCATCTTCAGTATCACTATTTTCTTCACCACCTCCATTCCCATCCCCACCACCATCTCCATCTCCACCTCCACCTCCACCCCCACCTCCACCCCCATCATAATCATCATCATTGCTGTCTTCATCATGATCATCATCATCGCTGTCTTCATCATTATCAACATCATCATCCCTGTCTTCATCACCAGCCTGCAGAAAAATTTAAGATTTGCGTTAAACTTTCTTGAAGAAAATGAGAAAATGTTTAAACAAACAATTTTTTAAAAAACCTACTTCTTCAGTTTCAATTTCTTTTGCACCTCCACCCCCATCATCATCATCACTGTCTTCACCAACATCTTCATCATCCCTGTCTTCATCATCATCATCACTGTCTTTATCTTGCCCACGTTCACTTCCTTCATTGGATTCACTTCTACTGTCTGGCAAAAAACCAGAATGGTCCTGGTACGTTAAAAAAAAATTGCTAAATACTGCAAATTGAATTCCAGCTCTGTTGCAGAAATAACATAGTAAACTGTACTTACTTCCTCACTATCCATTTCATCTGAAACACTTTCACTACAATCAGATTCCAAAAATGCATAATGGCTCTCAGAATTTCTTTCAATAATATCACCTTCACTTTCCTTTGTAGAAAAGATAGGTGAGACATCCTGCAGAAATATTTAGGATTTGTGTAAAAAAATATCTTGAAGAAAATCACAAAATATTTGAAACAAATAATTTTTAAAAAACCTACTTCTTCAGTTTCAATTTCTTTTGCACATCCACCCCCATCATCATCATCACTGTCTTCACCAACATCTTCATCATCCCTGTCTTCACGGACATCATCATCATCCCTGTCTTCATCATCACCCTGCAGAAAAATTTAAGATTTGTGTTAAAATTTCTTGAAGAAAATGACAAAATGTTTTGAACACACGATTTTTTAAAAAAAAACCTACTTCTTCAGTTTCAATTTCTTTTGCACCTCCACCCACATCATCATCATCACTGTCTTCTCCAACATCTTCATCATCCCTGTCTTCATCATCATTATCATCATCATCATCACTGTCTTTATCTTGCCCACGTTCACTTCCTTCATTGGATTCACTCGTACTGTTTCGCAAAAAAACAGTATGGTCCTGGTATCAAAAAATAAATAGTTGCTAAATACTGAAAATTGAATTTCGGCTCTGTTGCAGAAATAACATAGTGAACTGTACTTACTTCCTCACTATCCATTCCATCTGAAACACTTTCGTCACAATCAGATTCCAAAAATGCATGAAGGCTCTCAGAATGTCTTTCAACAATATCACGTTCATGTCCCTTTACAGAAACGATAGGTGAGACATCCTGCAGAAAAATTTAAGATTTGTGTAAAAATTTCTCGAAGAAAATTACAAAATATTTGAAACAAACAATTTTTAAAAAAACCTACCTCTTCAGATTCAGTCTCTTCTGCATTATTTTTGGAACTATCTTCGGCATCGCTGTGTTTTGGATTCTCCTGCAACATACGGCATTTGGTCCAGGAATTATTATGTGAAATGAGACAACAGATAATAATAAAACATATTCATCTTTTCTTTTTTTTTTTTTTTGGGTGGATGGAAAGAATTAGTTAACCTACCACTTCACTTTCATGTAAGTCAATTCTCCTTTTCTGACGACTTCGGACGGTTTTCAGTGGCACTGAAGTGTTGTCTGCCTCCTTCTCATAATATAATTTATACCTAGTTGCTCTTTTTCGTTTACGCCGGTCCATCTCGCATAAAACCTGAAGGATTTCTTGATTTCTTAGTTGGATTACTTCCTTTAACAGTGGAACGCACCGAGCCACAATGTCAGTGCTGAGCGGACATGAGTTGGCGACACTGGCCTTGCCTGCGTCGGCGTTGCCGGTAAAGTTTGGCTGCGGATACGCCATTTCTCATATGAGTTCCTTCTGTCGGCACCATTGGCATTTGGCGCGTACTTTTACCGAAAGCCGTTACGTGAGGCATTTTTTTCCGTTTTAGATTCAATTTTGTATTTCCCAATGAAGTTCAAATTTTGCACGTTTACTTTTAATGACGAGTCTAAAGCGCGAACGGCTCCGATTGAGCTTGTTCAAAACGTCGACGGTTCTCAGTACGAGCCAACGGCTGCCGACGATGTGCCGCCATCAGTGAAGATCAAGTGGCAGCGAAGCCTCTGTTCGGGCGATTTTTACTTTGATGGCTGCTTTCCTGCTACAGCACACTATAATTCAGGTGAGTTGTTTTCTATCGCCAGTTTAATCGTGGTTTTGAGACGCAGTTCGGTTATGTGGCCGCTGTATCACGCCGGGTTATAAACGGCGTCACCTTGGGGAGAAGTGTAGGGAATCAAAGCGTCGGTTTCTAGATTTGTGTTTAGGCTCTGTAGTTTTATATTTTAGTACGATTTGTGGAAAGTTTGGAAAGTAGTAAGGTTGGTTTTCGTTACCGTTGCTTGATTCGTTTGCTTTTAGTACTTGTATTACTAAGCGAAACGAAGTCTCGCTATTATTTATAAGAGGAAAGGTTAGTTTTCGTTACCGTTGCTTGATTCGTGCGCTTTTAGTACTTGTATGACTAAGCGAAAGGAAGTCTCGCTATTATTCATAAGAGGAAACTCTGAGCTAAGCCTTTACCTCCCCTGGCTCAAATGTATTTCTGTTTCTTGCAACTCTGCAGTGTCATTGGAGACAGCCCTGGCCAGGGCAGCAACAGAGAGACTCGGGATGCACCCTTCTCCAGTCATAGCCCTGCCAGCCAGAACCACGCCATTACCAAAGGATATTAGTAGAAGTGGTAAAAGGTTGAGGGTAAGCATTTATACCCGTTTGTTATTATATTCTCAGGTACATGTGAGAATAACCTAGGAACTAGGTTGTAATACCTGTGCATTCGATAACCATTATGTCCCTGCAGCTCTGAGTGAGGTTATTCTCTGAATTCTAATCGTATCTTTTTGTTTGTGACAGGATCATTCACAGACGGCAGCCTCACTTGCTCCTCAGAGAAAGAAGGTGGTGAATCGGGCAGCCAGAGATCCTGTGACGAAGGCCCGACTGAAAACAAGTTTAGAGAAGAGTCTGGAGTCCAACCCTCTGCTTACTTCTGCCAAGGTATGTAATATCAATTCCATTTTCATGACCTAGAGTGTTATGTTATCAGACACCAAGCCCCAAATTGAAATTTATATTTTTGCCCATTACAGTCTGGGATTGAGGATGACCTTTCAACAAGCAAACGTCTTGAAAAGGTAAGGATTTTTTCTTGGCAGGGTATGTATATTCAATTCAGCGCTGCGCTAGCCACTTTCATTTGAAGATTAAAACAAACAGTACAATATGTGGAAGAGTATCTAATGGGAGTGCTATTTTTAAAATTATACTTTGACTTTGCCAATTCAGTTGTGAGGTAATGCATTTCATTTCAATGGTTGGTTAATGAGAATGTTTTTGCCCATGCGCTGTGAAGAACTCAGGAACTGAAGAAAGCCTTTGTACTGATAGGAAGGATGTCATTTTGAAATCGCTTTCCCCGACCAAGGTTTGACAAAATTTGTGTTCCTCTAACCTATCGGTATTAGTGACAGCTGCAGGCTCAAATTAGTAATGATATATTGTATTTCAGGGAAAGAATGATGTTCCAAAGGAAACTGCCCAGATATGGCAAGATCTATCTCCAGATCCCTTAAAGAATCAGCTGAAGTTGGAGGAAACCAATGAACCAGATGATTGTGGATCCAACCATGGATCTGATTTTCATGAGACACCTAAGCAGAATGGAAATGTAAGGAATTTTTCTTCTTATATCTACTTTGTTTGTACTTTAGGTCATTTTTTGATAATTTCTGTCAAAGTTTCTGGCTCATTTTGATACCGATGACCTATGCAATATTCTTCATGACTTGCTCCTCAGTATAAATCAATGTATTTTTAACATGCATTTGTTCGTGTTCAGGATGATGATTTGGACTCATGCACGACATCAACAGCATTTTCAGTAGCAGTCCCAGTAATTCCTCGAGCTCAGTTCAATCCCTGGACGAATCCGAAGATGAGGTCTCAAAAGCTCTGGAAGAAGCAGGATTGCTTAAGAAGGAAAACGCTTCATTAAAAGACAAATTAAGAGAGCAGACTGACCAGGCCACTTTGGCCAACAATCTCAGAATTTCGCATAAAGGATTGCAGAACTTGAAAATAACTTGAAAAAGATAAAGTCTGAATGTTTGATTCTCAAAGAAAGAAATGACCTGCTCCAGGACATGCTAGTAAAACTGAAGGCAAAGTTCGAGAAGGTTTCAGGTGTGAAGACTAGAAAGTAATTTAATACTTCATTGATTGAAACAGGGATTAGGGCCAGCAATCATATTATATTTCTTTCAGGATCTCGTGGTAGTGGGAAGACCTCTCACTCCAAAAGGGGTGCATTGGATTCTCTTTCTTATGACAACCAAAAGACATTGAAACTGGATGATGCCATAAAATCCCCGGAGGACACGTTAAAACAGGAGTTGTCTGATGTTGACCTAACACCAAATAAGTCCAGCTCTACTGCAGTGAGTCCAAAATTGTCTAATGCTGGTGAATCTAAATCTAAGAAAAAGTCAAATTCTAAATCTCCTACTGCCAAAAAGGCAAAAGGTATGAAATCAGATTTTATTCATCACCCTTGTTAGTTAAATGTTAATCTTGAGACTTAATTATGTATTTATTTATTTTTTGCTTGGTTTTTAAAGGAGATATTGATTTACAAGATGAGGAGCTGCTCACAGTCAGCAATAATGTGTTGGGGCATTTAAAGAAAGACAGACCTCTCAAAGTTGATGACAATGGGCAGGTAATTTCTCAACATAGCTTTCCATTTGAATGTATGCATGTGGTGAAAACTATTGCTTATAACACACTTAGAAAGTAGAAATTACTTTGCATTTTGACAAAGGGTTAACCAGTTCTTCAGGGCAGTAATTAAGAATTAATCCAGTTATATGAAGAGCAAGTGGTTCTGAAAAGTAGTGTTTCGAGAAACTTCAGTTTAGATAGCTGAATGAAATTATTTCCATGTGAGGGATTGAGCAACAGCGCAATATTACCAGACTAAACCTTCTTCATTAAATTTACTTAACTCCTGGTGGTCTCATGAAATAAGTTTGTGGTGTCATGAGCTTAATGTTATTGCATGAAAGTGATGTATTGTCAGCGTTTTGTCAGTGATGTTTTTTTATTGCCTTCCTGTATTTTGTTTGACTAAAATAAGTGATTGGCACGTTTCAGGTTGATGTTGGCCATGGCATAAAATGGAAAATCAGTGTGCTGGAGGACATAACAGAAAACTGTTTAGTCGACCCCTGCAAGGCAGCCAAGTCCCTCACAACCCACACATGGACTAGAAAGGAGCGTCAAGAAAGATCGCTTGATGGACTTCAGAGCAACCGATTTCGTGATGCCAAAAAAAAGCATATGGCTACACCAGTAAAAGTAAAAGCCATTCTTGGTAAGTGCAGTGTGAAGTGGAGTCAATCATCTCAACAACTGTTAAATTGAACTGAATGTTTGCTCCTTTTTTTAGGGACTGTCAAAGCTATGATGGAGGCAGGCGGAGAGGTGGCTGGGCCAGCAATGGCTAAAACGCTGAAGGAATCCAGGAAGGCAATTGGCGCCAGGCTTGCCTATAATGCGTATGCATCCAAGTTCAGTGAATGAAGATCAGTGAATTTTTTTAAATATTTTTTAAATTTCTTAAATTTTTCTAATGGAGCTATAGTTCTAATGGTAAAGAGAAGTTTTGTTTTTTTGTAGTTTGTATAAATGTGAATTTTGTCAATTATAGTTTTAACTATGGTTCCAAAGTTTAAGAGAGGTTTTGTTTTTTTGTACTGTTCATATACATGGGCATTTTGTTAATTAATAGTTCTAACTATAGCTCCCAGATTTCAGAGAACAGTTTTTTAGGCACTGTGTGTATACATATGTGAATTTTAAAGCCCAATTTTGTTATTGCTTCTTGTATTGTTTGTTCGTCCTAATCAGTCTTTGTTGTGTTCAGAACAAATTGAATTCCTGTGAATTTTTTATTATCTTGAAATCAAAGGCTTAAGGTCAAGCCCAATTTAGTTTTTGTTTTCTCTTTGTATTTTTCCTGAATACAAGCACTTGATTAACATGCGTTAACTTCATTTGTTTATCTCTTCCTAGTCATGTAATGTAAATATGTGCTACCTGATTCAGACACTTGGATTTATGTTACTTAGTTATTTTGAACTTGACATTCCATCAGGAATCTGAGTTGTCATCTGAATCAGACTGGCATCTGATCAGATTAGACCTCATCATAAATCTGAAATCAGGCTTGCTCCTGCTCTCAAATCTGAGGACACTAATCTGAAATCAGGCCAGATCCTGATCTGGGATCTGGTTGTGGTAATCTGATTCTTCAGATTTACTCATCTGAACCACCAGATCAAAGGTGGCTGAAAAAGGATTAGAAATCTGGCATAGTCAGATCAGAAATCTCAATCTGACCTGTCTAATCTGAGGTCCTCATTTCTGATTTTCTGATCTGATCTGGATCTCAGATAACATTTACACGAGTGACAGCTAAAAACGACCGCGACTTTGCGCCACAACAACTTTTTTCGCTGGCGACGGAAAAAAAAAGTTACGTCGGCATCAACCACACTGTAAATGAAAGTAATGATTATTCAATGCAAAATCATCCTGTGCTAATATACCGACACATCGATACAAGTGATGATCATTATATTAAACGAATATTAAACCTTTATCAGTTTAAATTATGATGATCATCATTGTTTCATTTACAGTGATAGTAGTAATTTCTAGCCCACTCCGTTCAGAAATGGGAAAGCTCTTGCTAACCATACAATACGATACCTCCTATCCATAAACGCTCATTTGTCTCCAACTCCCTTCAAAACCGCTCAGCATGGAACGTGCGTGGTCAAATCCGCTCAACAGGGAAGGCCCCTGGTCAAATCCGCTCATCTGCTACCCGCGTCCATCAAAACCTCTCACCTGTCGGGGCTGCCCTTCTAACTCGCTCAACTGCTGACACCCTGTTTATTCAGAAGACGTAAGGGAAGTTTAACAGTCCAGGACAATTCGAGTGGAAGTTTTTCGGATGGGTACTGTGTCAGTTTGGGTTCTTTGATCTTTTAGCATTCAGAACATTTGAATATGTTTGAGATTGGTTGTTGTTTAATCCAGTTACGAGCGGAAATACTGGAGGCGAGACTGCGGACGCCACTCCGAATACAATCTTGCATCTTTTTTAATGCTTTGCCAGGTACGGAATATATTTCGGTCAAGTACCTGGTATTTTTTTTTTTTAAATATGTAAGCCTCTCAATTTAGGGTTTTGATATGAGAAACATTGCCATGGTTTAGGTTAGAATCTCTTGTAGTATGGGTGTCATTTGTGCAGGTATGCAACACACCTCTTTCCCCCCCGAGTACTGCGCGGAACTGTCGTGTAGTGAGTGTTTTTGTCGAGCGTAGCCAGTGAACAGGAGTTGAAGGTTTTACTTGCAATTTTAGTTGCATTTTTTATAAAAGTCTGTTCCCATTGTTGCTTGAATTGAAGAGAACTCCAAGTATTCCTCTCCCGAAAGAATCTCAGTCCTGGTGAGTACTCTTCCATTAATATTTTCTGGTCACTCCATGTTTATATGTATTGATTGAATCGCTGTTATGTTACAGGGATGGACCGCCAGGTCATTCAATACATCTCCCCTGAATGGCAGTGTACCTGATAGCAATTCTTACTATGGTTTAACACAGTTCTCAATTCTAACAACCCTTTTCGCCATATATAGTCAACTATTATGTATATGAGTTGCAGTGTCATCTCTGGTTGCAATACGTTTCAGTTTGACATTGACAGTCCACCCTTACTTGTTCTGTTCCTCGCTTGACATTGTTATCCATTGACCCATAGCTTTTAAGTCAATATTTTGTCCTGTGGTACCCAATTGTCTAGCTCACCAATTTAATTCCTGTTAGAAAGTAATGTATAGTTGCTATGAAAATAATGTTTGGAATGTTTCATTAGAGACCATTAAAAAAATGTCATTATTGATTGCACAATAAGAGAAGTAAAGATAAAGAGTGAAATAACAGACTTTAATTCCCCTTCTTCTTTGACACACAGGTGTTTGCCAGTAACAATTTTTTTCTTAAACAAACAACAACAAAAAGTAATCTACATTTCTCATGAAATGTATATCCTGTAATATTAAAAAATAAAAAGTACTCTCTGACTACTTAGTCAATACAGGAAAGATAAAACATCTACTACAATATAACTTATAGAATCAATATTAAAATTCAGTATCACATAGTTTTGTGACTTATCAAATACAAAACTCCAGACTAGAGGTAAAACCCTTGCAAGATAGACAGTTTGGATAGAAGATGCACTTTTGCAGACTAAATTCAAAGCTGGGTACACACTAGATTCTAAAAAGTTACATTTAAAAACTACACAAGTAAGGTAAAAGTGAACGAAATAAAAACATCCATAGAGAAGCATCAATTACTCTAAATCGTTATCTTCAACCTCACTATTGTCAACTTCAGGATGGGCACCTTCCTGTTCCAGATCTTCTGGGATAAGTTCATCAGAATCATATTCTACATCAGTGACTTCCTCTTCCATCACAGGATACACTCCAGCCAAGACATTTCTGAGGAAAGCTTGCTTTTCAACAGGTACATGGTTTTTGTCAAGAAGCTCTGTAAGACCCTTGATGGTGTTAGCTGGAAGTGGAATGTGAGACTCATAAGCCAGTGGGGGCTGGAAAGTTTGCAGATTCACAGGGCGACCTGGTTTGTTTGGACTCATGGTAAAAAAATGTTCTGCATCGAAGTCGTACTTAACCCTCACCAAATTCCCTTCTCGACCATCAATTTCAATCCACTTCACCTTCTTCCATGAAATTGCTTCACGTTTTAGGTCCAGTTCCCAATTTTGCATTCCTACTAAGTTTTTAAAATTATAGATGCACATTTAGTTTAGAATTTTAACTCTGTACATGGGCAGCTCCACCTTGGCATTTGTTATGTGCTCAACCCAAGTGTCAAAATCATAAATATCCTCTTTGTCCGTTTTCTTCTCAATGCGGGCATGGATGGAGTCACACTCCATCTGAGTATGCCCCGTTTCCAAGAATCTGTGGGTGATCTTGATGCCATATTTCACTGATGCATACTCATACATAGAAAAGAGATAACGATTTTTGTTCTGACCAGAACAGTTGTCCGACCAGAACCGGATATCTTTGTACCCTTTACTTACAAGATGCTTTATTTGAATTAGAAGTGAACTTGAAATTTCATTGGATCCTTTCTTGCCTATGCCCGCATGCCATAAATAGCAGTCACCTATTCTTTCTGTCATGTTAAATACGGTGAAGTTGAAAACATCAATTTACTTGTGTAATAGAAAGCACTATCTTCTGACTTTGGAACAGTCAACTGCTTTTGCAGGTCAAAGGAACAGACAACTATGCTTTTGTCTTTTAAGCTCTCTGCCACATCTTTATCTTTCAGGGCTCTTGCTTTTTGTTTGTTTTTGATGTGAGCAGCATACACATCCTTTCTCTGCTCTCTAAATTGGCGGGTGTTGTGCTTACTTTTAACCATCAAGCACAAACTGCACTGATCCTTCTTTGGTTTGAAGAAACCGATGTTGAAGTTGGTATTTAAAATATCTCTATACTGCCGGTTACTGGCTATGCTTGTCTTTGGAAGATTCTTTTCATTAGCCCATTTCTGATACAACCGTGCCATTTTTGCAATACTTAGTCCCTTCTCTAGATATTCTCGTTGGGTCCTCTTCCTGCAATAGTGTGAGGGCACACGAGGGAAGAGATTAACATGTTCTTTCACAGAAGCAATTTTAGCTTCTGTCAAATTAGTTGCTGTAAACTTCTTGCCTCCTCTCTTATCTGGCGAAATTGTATTTCCCTTGTCTGGGTTTACATGTTTGTAAGCTGATTCAATCCAGCTATCACAAATTCCTAAAGTGCGCATAAACATTTGTTTACACACCTTCACCTGTTCACCATCAACAGTGAAATGATAGGAACGAGAAACTGAACGCTTCAATACCTGTTCAGCACGTCTTGGCTTTGTTGGAGTGATAGATGAGTTCAATCTTATGAACTCCCACTGCCTTACATGGACACCGATCTGCCAAAAGGTTTTGTGAATTTGAAGTCTCTTCTCTTCCGAAACGCGGTGTCTACAATCCAATGAACAGGCACATGGCCCTCTTATCTTTGCTCCTTCATGTAATTTTCCCTTGGCTGTTGTGTAGGCCTGTCCAGAATTTTTGAGAGTCTTTCTCACATTCTTTGTCCATGTAGTTTCATTCTTAGAGCGTTTCCTTTTAGGACTGCCTGAGGAACCAGATCTTCGGCGTTTTCCACTGGATGGTGGTGTATTCTTTGGTGTGGCAGGTGGTGAGTGGACATCAAGCGAATTGGAACCATCATCAGCTGTTTCAACAGGCTCAGTGTTCAATACAGTTCCTAGAAAATGATACAGGATTTTTAAAAATAATGAACTTAAGTGCATACTAGAAAAGTAATCAAACAGTTGTAAAGTAATGAAATGTTATAAATGAAACAAAAGTAATGAACTACCTTCCAGTAGTAAGTCATGAGGAGGTGATGAGCCCTCATTAACAATGGACAAAACTTCATTTTCTGTAAAGAAAACCAGATATTAAAAAAATAGTAATGAGAATAAAAACCAAGCATAATGCAATAAATGTAATTACCATTTAGAGTTAAAGATGATGCGGGGAAGTTAAAAACATCAGCATCCAATGGAATGATTAGGTCATTTGTGCTGCTACCTGGTCAAATTTTATGAAGAAAAGGGTAAAGAAAGTTGTAGAAATTATGATGTAGGCCACAATACACAGTGACTTTTCATATTTGCTCAATACTCACTTTCACCTTCGAAAAGGACCCGCCTTACTCCAGAGCTGGACTGAGGGGCCACTATCACTTCCTCTCTTCCTCCATGTATATCATTGTTATCTGAAATGTAAAATACAGAAGTCACATGCATGTTTAAATTTACAATCTGTAGAACATTCATGTATTCAAAGCATGCACTACAGAGATAAAAGTTTCATGTTGATGACAGTGATAAGTGGTATGAAAAAAAAATTATCATTAGCTGGAGAAGAGGAGCAGCCTGCAGACTTTACAGGGCGAGAAGAAATACTGGCTGTAATTGTGAAATAAGAATGAGGTTCATTAGTTTTCTGGGTTTTTTTTAAATCTCACATAGTTTGATGAGCAAGACCTTTCAGAAACTGCAAGCACACTGTCACAGTGAGTAAATAGCAGTTACAAAGATGACAAGGTAAACGCTCACTGCCTAAAACTCTCAGCCAACACAAAAAAAGGTGGGCAAGCAACATGCACACACACAGCTAAGCTTTCACTGGCTGAAGAATAGTAACTGAAATATTAGTAAATAAATACAAAGCTGATATGACTTATCACTTGGCTCCTATAAGCACTCCTTCACAGCTAGACAGTACACAAGAAATTTATCTCAAGTACCGTATCAGAATACAAGGTCTGCAATGCTTGTCAAAGCCAGTTTTTTCCTTAGGAGATAGAGAAAGCAATACACCACACCTTACATGCAAGAGAAGCAGTGATGACAGCACTCAATGAAACTCACTTTATCAGCTGCACATGGTGTGTGACAGAGGGGATGATAAAACTTTCTGAATGTGAAAATAATATAAGAAAATTATTGTGTGTTTACTCAAAATACATATAATTTGATTTATAAACCATTGAAAAAATAAACAAGGTTTACATGTTTCATTGGATTTCACTTCAGGAAGTTTATTCATCAACACAACCTAAAGCTGAAATTAAAAGAAAATGGAAATAAATTAGCCACAATTTCTTTTCATTAAACATAAACACTATCAGAAATTTGTAATGCTAGCTGCAACGAGATGTCCCTGCATTAATTTAGTGTGTTTGGCAAATCACCATTCATTCTATACATTGGATACATTTGTAGAAGTAGTTTAGATAAAAAAAACGTAAGGGGTAGAAGAGACAGTTTGCATACCTAAAGTTTCCTTGAACTCTTGAAACGCCTCCACATCAATGGATGAAGGACAAGGGCTTTCTGGAGGCACGTCGTCATCCCTGTGTGCATCTGTTAAAATTAAATATTAACTACAACAACGTACAACACCAAAACACAGTTGAAATGCATAAGACAGCTAGTAGTAGTCTTTCTAACTGCCCAATTAACTTCACATCAGAACAACCTCTTCCATGAGATGCACTACACAGCATAATATGTGTATGCTACATTTTCAATGTCTGGAAATGGCATTACTGAGATGAAACTAGCTAATATGGCACAAAAAAAGGCAAATATACGTAAGAGAGGGGTTTGCTTTCCATGTCATCACTCTTGCCGCACTAACAACTCAAAATAATTTCAAAAACAAAGAGCACATTGGGAAAGCCCTATGTTGCTGCAGTAGATTTTGAATCACCATTGTGGACGAGAAAATGACACTAAGAGTTTGACGAGTTTCTAGAACGCTATTTTCATTGTAGTAGTCTCAGGCAGTCCACAGAGTTAACAAGTTTACTGAAAACTCAAAACCCAACAATGTTAAAGGTTAGGCGTCGGTATGCATCTCGTTCGACGCCAAACTCATATGTAAAGTTGTTACTTGCATTTCTCGACGACAAACGCATGCAAAAGCAATAACATACATACCTTTGTTCTGACGGCTGAGCGCCAGTGCCACAATCCGCCGACTTCGACTCATTTTTTGTTCTCTACGCTCTACACCCCCTAACCGGCTCTAGTCCTCGTCCCGTCGGCCCGCCTGGCTCGCCGTGGTCGCGTCTCGAGCAGCTAAGCGGTGGCGCGCGATTCAAACAGGTGAGCGGTTCTGGACGGGAAGGATGTGACCAGGTTTAAGGTTAGTCCAAAACTAAGAATCAAATTCATCCAATACGGAAATTTTTCAGAGGAAAGTAAGATTACCTTCCGAATCTTTCGGGAGAGCTTCAACAAAATCGCCAATAAAACATTTTCACATAAAATAGCAGTTGAGCGAGTTAGAAGGGCAGCCCCGACAGGTGAGCGGTTTTGATGGACGCGGGTAGCAGATGAGCGGATTTGACCAGGGGCCTTCCCTGTTGAGCGGATTTGACCACGCACGTTCCATGCTGAGCGGTTTTGAAGGGAGTTGGAGACAAATGAGCGTTTATGGATAGGAGGTATCGAATATGCATCAAATTTTGCTCACTAGCGACCGGAATAAGGTATAACCAAACACCCACTTCAGCTCCGTTCGTTTCCAAAAGCTAAGAAAAGTGAACCACTGATCAGATGTGTCAGAAAATCCGTTCAAGAAGTTCGCTTGTGAGTTGCTATCCTTCTTTCCTTTTATTTTCTTGTGCGCTAAGGGACACTAGCCCAGACCCAACCTAGACGGGCCTATTTGCCAAAAGTGTGGAAATGTGTTGGGGCGGGTTTATTCATTTATTCATTAAAAACCCAAAATTTTGATACCTCGGTGAACTTTGTGCGACCACCAGAAGGGGTCGCGCAACGCGCCGGAAGTTTCAAAGTTACGTCCCTTCCGGGATTTAAAAAAAATTCCGGTCACATACAAAGTAAAATCTTCTTCAGTAAAACACCCCACATTTACATACGTAGGACGCAAATTTCGTCCGTTTTGCTCTATCTGGCACCGTTTCTGAGTTCGGGTAAAGAAATAACGAAGTTAAACGTACAAATAATTTATTCATTTTGAGCGTTCCAGAGCTCTTAACTCGGAAACGGTGCCAGATAGAGCAAAACGGATGAAATTTGCGCTCTTCGGATATGAGGTGTTTTACTAATGAACATTGGTGTTTGTGTGTGATCGGAGTTTCTTTAAATTCCGGATAGGATGTAAGATTGAAACTTCCGGCGCGTTGCGCGACCCCTTCCGGTGGTCGCACAAAGTTCACCGAGGTGTCAAAATTTAGGGGTTTTAATGGCGAAACCGAACTCGCGCCAACACATTTCCACACTTTTGGCAAATGGGCCCGTCTAGACCCAACCCGGCCTGTCTGGATGGGGGTCGGAGGCAGGGTACACTGGGGGAGGTGGGGTGGGGAGGGGACACGATGGGCACCCAGGAGCCCTGCCTGGTCCGGTGCTGTGTATCGCGGCGATTGTATAAGCCGTAGGACTTGAACTTACCAAGGTCACTTCACTGACCTTGATCCAAGCTGATTTGAATCTTCCTGCCAGACTATTGCCTTGAGTGAAGTTTATTAGCCTTAGTGGTTCAAGGCTAAGACTACGTTTTTCTGGGTAGACCGAGGTGCCGGTGAAGTGCAACGAACTGGCACCGAGGTTAGATGGAGGAACGGGCCAGCTTGTTGGAGGTAAGTTTGCAACTGCTCCAGACCGAGAAAGCCTTCCTCCCACCAAATGTGAGCAATTTATCACCTTTTTATTTACAGTGTTTGAGGGATATCGTGGCATGAATGAAAAACAAACACGGGAGACAAAATCTGTGCATTTATGACCTCTCGTTCTTTCGACAACAACACATATTGAGGGGTTCGTCCTACCGATACGTGTTCCAAAAAAGTTCTCAAATTTCTCTACTGGTCATTTGCGGGCACCGTTGTCCGGATGGATGGGTCTGAAATGAATACTACAGCGCAAACTGTAGCGCTCAGAGTTAAGTTTCCTCAACTGTAGTTTTACTGCGGTTGAAATGCGAAAAACTATAGTTTGTCCCAAATAATGATGCTTTTCCTCCCGTTCCCTGTACAAAGCTTAAGTTTCTTCCAAGTGGGCTTCACACTGACGAACCTTCCGCCCGGGCGGTACGCAGATTGGACAGTAAAGCGTCTTCTGAAACCGACGAGAATGCACTGCACAAAATTTGGTTCTCATTTGGTTCCGGTATCATTTTATGTTTGCGGGCGCACGTACGATATGTGCCCAGTGGAACACATGACATGTTGACAGGTGTTGTAAGGAACACATGTCTCATCTGTTTCCTTCTGCAATGCATGATATATGTCTCCCAACGCTTGTTCTGTTAGTGAGACCAAACTGCAACGGATCATTCACTGCATTCCTTCAAACACTTGTTTCATCTGTGGACACCCCCAGGGCCCGTACATCGCGTACGGGACAAGGTTCTACATGTGCGACCCAGGAAACCCGACTACCGCCCAGTGGCATATCCGAGCCACGCACTTCAACCCGGCCAAACCCAATGAGCTGCAGCGTGTCACCGGAAACATATCATTTGTTTATGATGTAGTGGACTCCCACTGGGTAAAGTATGTTTTGGAATGGAATACCCAGTGCGATGTCGTGCCATTAATTGTCAAAGTATAAAAGCCTAAAGAATAAGTGGTATGAGCTAAATTGGCGCGGATTTGGGGTTAGGGCTGGAGTGCGCCCCTGCGCCCCTTTCGATATTGTAGAGCCGAAACGGGGAAATTGGTGAAAAGTTAAACGGCAAAGGAACCGAGGACAGCAAAAATGAGGCTAACATGCAAAGCAGAAGTGCCCATGAGTTACTTTTGCTGATTCGTTACTATGATTGCATAATGGAGATAACCCACAAGGGGCCCAAACTTCACTGTTGTTTCTCACAGGTGCACATTGTGGTGGATATTCGTAGCAACAACCAGTGGAAGGAGAACGCTTTCATAGTCAAGTTCCCACAACGTGCCTGCTCAGCAGGTCGTGAAAACGCGCCCGACGTTTTTAGGAAGTTTCTTAGCTGGAACGAGGTCGATTTTAAGAGAATGCCTTGTACGGTCCGAGCGGTGAGTACTTCATTCGTCATGTGACTGTGCCCGGGTCCACGGTTGTTAACGGAACTTTAGAAAGTAGCGCGTCATACTTACCGTTATTTCTTCCCTTGATAACTTGACGTCGTTAACGTTACTGTGGTTTAAAAAAGTAACGCTTCATCGTTACTGCTTACGGATTAACGGCGTTACTGTTCATTTTTTATTATTATTAACGAGCCGTTCCAAAAATTTAGGAATGACAGAAAATACATGAGCGCTCACAATAAGCGTTAGTGACTTACTATTTTACGTTAACTCCCAGTCAGATGGCTTAAAAGGCAAAAAAAATAAAATACTTAGATACATGCCACATATATTTGTGTTCATGTCATTATAAACAACAGTGTGTTGCAGAGACAAACAAACCTACATAGGTAACATTATATTTTTTAAATAAAATTTCCACAGTTAGGCAGTGTCCTGACAAACGATGACGCCGTTTCTTCGTTCCTGGTAAAAGTAACTCGACGCGACGCCGTTACAGCGTCCGAGGATATGTAACGCGTTAACGTTGCCGTTAATTAACGTTAACGTCACTAACGCCAGTAACGTTAACAACCCTGCCGGGGTCTCGTCATGGTTCATTCCTTTAATGGGTCATGATGTTACGTGTACACTCTTTTTGAAATAAAGATGCTGCGTGTGATGCAACATGCAAAATAATCTCATCAGATATTACTCATACATTGTGAACGATGTGAAGTAGGTATGAACCATGGCAGCGGCAAGCGACACACACACACACACACACACACAATATTTTACGCACGTTGTTGACAAGATAACGCTTCTTCAAAAAATATTTAACCATGTCGGATAGCTGCTGCTCAAAATGGCTGTCGTGGCCAACTTTTGACTCGTCGTTGCCCCAAGTTTTTGTCACGCATAAACTGGCATCTCGGGCGGCGTCTTGAGGTTTTGTTACGCTTAAATGGCATCTCAGCAGTTTTTGTTACGCTTGAAACAGCACCTTCACAGTGTCTAGAGTTTTTGTCAGACCGGATGTTGAATAAAAGGGTGGGAAAATCTTGGCCAACTTCATTCACGCATCTAGAGTTTTTGTCCCACGCAAAGGCACCTCTTCTTTTAACATTTGCAAGCGACCGAGCAAGCGACTGCCCGAAGAAGGACCTGTGAAGCAAGAAGAAAACACTGCCCATCATTAGGTATGAGCCAAAATTTTTGCGAAATAAAGAAGCACTATGTGTAACTGGAATATACTTTGAAGTCCAATGAGCGTTTTTATTTATGAGCAGTTGACCAAATAACTGCTCCTTTGTGCAAGCACAAAACTAAAAAAATTAATTAAAAAAAAATAAACAACTAAATTTGCTTATTTCTTAGTACGGCGTCTTTCTCACATCTGGGTGTAGTCAAGCTCGCACTGCAGTAATGAGTAACGGCACGCATGGCGACGGCACAGGGGCGGTCACTGAGCCAGGCGGCCAGTCGGAGTGTGGTAGGCCTCTAAAACCTTCTCGGCCATTTGGCTACGATCAAAGATGGAGCCAGGGTAGGCCTGTGAAGGAAAAGCCCGGGAGTGAGCCAGTGGCGCCCAATGATTTTTGAACTGGGGGTTCAAGACACCCCCAGGGCCCACAACCACCACCACCCCCACCACAATTTCACCGATGTTTTCACCTCTCCCTATTCTCCTTTTTCTCCTTTTTCTCTTCTCCCTTTTCCCTCTCCCTCCTACCACCCCCCATGGGTGGGACCACCCACCCACCCCAAAACTGGGGGTTCATCTGCACCCCCTGAACCCCCTAACTGGGCGCCACTGGAGTGAGCGCTGTGAACTCCCGACGAGTTTTCCTGAGCACTGCTAACCTTGTGGCAACCTGGATTGGCGAACAGCAGACCCCCAACCCCCTCATTCTCCTGGTGGTCCGAGGAAACCGACACCAGTGGGAGGCAGGAAACCCAAGCCGTTTTGGTAGGGTTAAGGAGTGGGATGGGAGCTGTCTTGTTATATTCCGTGGATACGTCCGCCAGCATCTCTGGGAGCCGTTGGGAGGAGAGCATTATACGGTCCAGGTGATGACAGCGGGTTTGCCGCCACCCCGCAGCCGGTAGGGCTGGAGGCTCATGGCTGTTCGTGCTTTGCGTGTGGGCACATTCTCGCCATGTCCCCGCTCTTTTGTCGGTTAGCTCGCGTGCTGGCGCCGATCGGTACTGAGCGTGGCGAGTGTGGTGCGGAAGAACCGCCAGCCGCCAGTGCACCGCCGGGCAGTGTTGGGTCAGATACTCTTTTTGCGTATCTAGATCCAGATACTAGATACTGGCATAAAATTTATCTAGATCCAGATACAAGATACCGTTTCCAAATTGTATCTAGATATAGATAATAGATACTGCAAAAGTATCTCAGATACTTGTATAGATACTTTTTTCTAAATATATGTATAAAGTTTCCGGTAAAGGTCTGCTCGCAGTTACAGGGATGTAGGAAGTGAAATACAATTCTTTTAAAAGAGACTAACTGCAGGTAGAAATATTTTATTTCTTAATGTAAAATATTTGTGTTGACTTACACTTAATTTAGGTCATTACATATATGTATAGTTTATAGCATAGTTGCCGTATATAAAATACAGATAATATACAAATTCAGATACATTAGTAATGTAACACTACATTACATAATTACTAGTAGAATACAACTTATCAAACAAGGTAAGCACTTTGAAAATAGTCTTACTAAAACAAATCTGAATAAATTTGTTGATTTTGAGAAGCCAGCTCGCAGGTAGTGCTGACGCGAGGGAAAAGTGCTGTTGCCACATCGTGCACGTAGCGTACCGTCAGCTCTCAGCTGCGATCGAGATGACCGAGTTTTACAGTACTTCAGGCCACGAATATCTACGAGGGGTATCTGAAACTGCAGATAATAGATACTGAGAAAATTATCTAGATCCAGATACTAGATACCCGACCGAAACTGTATCTAGATCCAGATAATAGGTACCCAAAGAGTATCTAGATACAGTATCTAGATACTTTTATCTAGATACGACCCAACACTGCCGTCGGGGGCTGGTGGAGGTTTGGTATTCGGGCCCTCCAAGCTTGCAGTGCACAGCCCAAACCACTCTTTCTCGGGAGTAGGCAAAGCAAACACACTATGGCATAGGAGACCTCTCAAACTTTACGCCCCATGCGCCACAACTCCGCGGTGTCCGATCATGTTCAGATTTTGCACAGCGTCGTTTTACACCACAAACTTCCCAACGAGACATCCGTTGTCAACATCCTAGAATTTTGGGACACCCGAACCGAAGTGAACTCTTTGGATTTCTCTGGCGAACCTTCAATTGTAATTCTATCTCCAGTCGAATAGGATAGCCATTTCTTCTTTGGCAAGATTTTCAAGCAATATGTTAGAAGCTTGTTATGATTAACCACTCTCCCAAATCAAAATATTGTTCAAGTAATGCCTTTCTTAGATCCCCCACCTTTACATATACACAGTTCTTCTTGGAGATGGTAATATAAATAAATTTCCCGGTGCGCTTTAACGTCACCGCGGTAGGGTGTTTCCTTGAGAAGAAAAGTGGCTGCGCCAAGGAGACGTTGCTTGAAATGCAGGGTGTTTTTCTGGGCCACAGTACGTGGTCAAATGTTCGAGAAGGGCTATATAATTGTGTGCTTTGAACGAAGAAAAGTTCAAATTTCAACGATAACGTATTCACTTTTGGAATAAAAATTTTCTATTCGACGTACAAAATGGAAAACCACACCGTCGGCCGTGTGTCGAGGTGTGAGTCATATCTCAGTTCAACATCTCGCCACCCGGAGCACTGCACGGCACAATTCGGCGCCGCCTCTCAACTCAAACACCGATACGGTTCACTTCGAGCTCAGGCGTCGGCTGGCTTCCACTACTTAGTTTTATTTGAAGTTATCTGTGCATCGTCGAGTCTTTTTTTGGCTGTATATCGTTAATCTTGAAGCTGTGTAGTTTTTGACTGACTAACCAAAGTTAGTCTGCTCTGAGCAGAGTGGTCCAGAAATACAGACGTTCGTAACCTAGTGGATCTTGCAGTTTGTTTGTGTTTTTTTATTTAGGCTCTTAAAGTCGCGTGTCATGTTCCCAGTTGATGTGCAATGCGTAGCTTTTGTATCGCAGGTTATTTAGGACCTACTCCGAATGCCGAAGAAAGCTTGTCGGAAAATATTAAGGCGAGACAAAGTCCGGAGTGCAGAGCGGGACGGGGGCTGGTGGGGGAGCGATGCGGGGGAGTACGGTGGGCGAGCGGGCGTGGCAGAGCGTGGCGGGGGCGCAGAGGTAGCGCTACTGGTGGCCGGACGTGGAACCGAGGTCTGACTCACAGCTCGACCCACGGGCTGGCGGAGCAACGTCTCCTTGGCGCAGCCACTGTTCCCCTCAAGGTGTTTCGGAAAAGAGCCTCACCGGAAATGAAGAAGTAAAGAACAGCAGCGGAATCAAAACGCTGGTATCATGACTGGTGCCGCAGCGGGGAGTTTCCGCCAAGTCGTCGGCCACGAGCCAAGGTCGACAAAATTGGAGGCTGGGCGATGTTACGGCCATTGCGAGGGGCAGTTCACTCCTGTAGTGCCCTGTACAAAGTGTCCTGTAGTACTTTGTAATACTATTGTAATGCCTTCCTGTTATACCACAAATCCAAAGTTTTTGGTCCTAAGACATCAAAAAATGCGTAAATATTTGAAAATATTAGGTCTATTGACCTTGTAGTACCTACTTCAAACTACTACAGCTGTAGTACCCTGTACACAGAGTCTTAGAGTGAATCGCCCCTTGGGCCATTGGGTGTCACAGCATGAGAGAAGGGCGGCCCTGGAGTCGAAAGAGCGGGCCTGCCCCAGCCGGTTAATTACATCTTCTGCCCAGGTTTTAGCGAATTTCAGCCCGCAGCGCTGCATTTCGTACTCAGAAACGTCCCCTCTGTGCGACCATGAGCCAACTTTGTTCAAAAGTGTTCCACGAAATCGCTGAGATCGACTTAAACGGGCTGCCGAACGCTTTCCGGAGGCTCCAACATGGTTTTGCGGCGGGGCTGCGCGCGTCGTCGCCATGACACCACCGTCATTCCGCTGCGCGATTGTTTTCCCCGCCGTTGTCCCTTTTGTCCCACTCAGGCTGCTGTGCTGACAAGGGGTTAGGTTCTCTGTGACGCCGGTCCAAAACATTTGGACATAAAAGTGTTTTTAGCGTAGCGTAGCCACATTTTGAGCAGTTGTAATGAAGCAGAGTCCACCCATGAGCGTCCCGAGAGGGAGAAAAGGGACAACGGCGGGGAAAACAATCGCGCAGCGGAATGACGGTGGTGTCATGGCGGCGACGCGCGCAGCCCCGCCGTTTAAAAACCATGTTGGAGCCTCCGGAAAGCGTTCGGCAGCCCGTTTCAGTCGATCTCAGCGATTTCATGGAACATTTTTGAACAAAGATGGCTCATGGTCGCACAGAGAGGACGTTTTTGAGTACGAAATGCAGCGCTGCGGGCTTTAACTCGCAAAAACCTGGGCAGGAGATGTAATTAACCGTCCCGGGCAGGCCCAGCGACCCCCATCTCTTTCGACTCCAGGGCGGCCCTTCTCTCATGGTCACAGCGCGGAAGAGACTCCTTAGGCCGCGCGTGGTAGTTCTGTGCTTGACTCAACCATATAGTCGGGAAATTTCAGCAGCGCAAGCTAAAGCCCCCAGATCTCGACGTTGGCTCGTGGCTGACGCCGTGGTGAAGGCGGGAGATACTCTGCTACGTTAACCCTCGAGATACCCGCGTTTTCCCACTTTTCTTGACTTTATTTCAGGTTATTTGGACCTCCGAAATACTGTACTGAGCGACGTGCGTCGCTTGTTGGTTAACACTGGCGAGTTATCGATGGACGTTTCTCACCCCGTACTGACACTGGCCCTTGATTGTCTGCAGGGCGTGTACACCTTGGTTGACAAGCCGGTATCGTGGAACTTCCCCAACTTTCCCATCCTACCTTACGGCACGTATCGCTTCAGGCTTCAGATGGGCTTTCCCGGGAAGAACCGATCTGAAGGATGTTGGGTGGCCGAGGCCCGTAATGTGCCGAAGCTGAACTAAAGTGCAGCTCGTTCTGACTGAAAGATTATTCAGACTACAAGTTTTCCTCTCTAAAAAGGTTTCCTGCAAACGCAAGAGTTAGGTCTATTATTCTTACTGAAAGAATAGAGGGGTTGGTCAACAGCACTGAGTGAGATGAGAGTGAGATGCTTACCCACCACAGTTTTGGTAGAGAGTAGTGACTCACCCCGCTTTTCCCATGGTTGTAAGGGATAGTGGGGCACCATGTGTCAGGAGAAGGTAGGTCAAAACGCCATCAAAACTATACTAACAGAACAAACTTCAAAAAATTTGGCTCAATAGCCTCTTTACGTACCCAGCTGTTTGCAAAACGCTAAGCGAGTTCCCACGCAGAGTTTTGGTGCTACACGCGATACAACGGATTGACAGTCGAATTTTAATAACTTTTTGATATTTTACATTCGGTGTTTGTAAATTGATTCTTCAGGAACGAAAGTTTTAACCCCAAAGAGGATTTTCATGTGCACTACGACACCTAACCAAGACCATACAATAACAAAGTGACATATATGGCAAGTGACTAGCCCTCATAGGGACAGTCGATAAATAAACTATACTATTTCGGGGGCACCTCGTGTCAATTTTGGAAGGGGCTGGTATTGTCTCCCCAAAATGCCGAGATATCGGTAAATACCATTGGCACTGCTGATGTTTATTAAATGGAGTCAGGGCATAGCGTGTTTTACGAATTTCCAGGCTTTAATAGAGGTATCCTACTAAAGCGAAGTAGTCGATGCTTCTATTTGTACATTAATAGGCCCATTGTTTGCCGTTATTTCAGCTGGAAATTTATGAAAGAGGCAAATCTTGGTGCAAGGTGGACGATTGTCAGATGTCATTGTAGCAATATGGAGGCCGGTATGATATTTTAGTATCCGCTGACAGCATTTTTTCATGCGTAACACTACGTGCCCCACATGGGGCATCAGGTGTCATTTGCAGAGGTCACATACTTGACCCCATTGCGCAAGAACGAGGTGCAAATGTGTAATTATTGTGACGTAGTCGCAAACCCTCGTATTTCGTATTTTTGCTTGATTTTCTCACTTTAAACGCCGATATCTCGAAAACCGTAAGAGATACAGTGTTTTCTTTGAAATTTAAGTCCTTTAGGTTCCTATTCTGGCCAGATTGACCTTGGATAGTTTCTTTCGAATTTTCAAAAAACATTGATTTTTACTGTTCATAAGGGCACTTCGTGACTCCTGCGCGACCCCTAAATATTGTCCGACAGATTTCCGGTTTCGCGCACATTTTTTTAATGCCAAAATGAAACTTTTGACGAGTCAGCCCATAACAATTTACCCCACTTTGCGGATATGGACCACCCTAGTAGCCAAGTGGCAACCACTGCTTTCGATCGTCGATACAACCTATTACAACAGTGAATTTCGACATTTCAACGCTAGCACATGAACGTCACATGCATTTCCAACAACATTTGTCGTTTTGATGCTTCAACCACAACTTACCTAGCTGCAGTGGCATTTCACAAATTCACTGAAGAGCGTCTTTGCAAAGTTGGGCAATATGGCGGACTTCGCAGTGCCTTCACGGATTGAAAATGGCGCGTGCGTCGTCGAGCTCTCGAATCTCCATAGGGGAGGATCACGACTGAAGGTTGGCATCGAAATTTTGGCGCCAACATCAAAACTGGGTCTACAGGGACGTTCGAAACGAGTTGTAGCCAAGCGTCAACGCGGCCGGGTAAAGGGTTAAAGTTAAAAATTAATGTTTTTAATGACTACAGACAAGCAATGTTGCCGTTTCTTACACGGTGGCTCACCTCTGACTGGTCGACCTGCTGGAAGTCGCTTGCAGCCTCTACGTTCCCCAGCTTCCCTTTCCCTGCGCTACAATGCAGTGGGTTGAACTTAAATGTATCCACCACGAGCAGAACGACCACTTAATACAACATCTATATTAATAGAAGCTTCATTTACTTGACCCTCACTTTCTAAACATTTAAGTTTCTTAAATATTCTAGCACTCTACTTTAAAAATAATGAGGAATCAGTAAACATGTCCACAATCCTTCGAAATTCATTCATAAAATCGCTTTTCAAACCATCTAAATTAGAAGGAAAACTTTCCTTATGAGCTGGCACAGCATCTGAAAGAACAATTGCAGGATCTGCACTGTCATTGATTGGTGGCACAACATCTGCAACAACACTTTCAGGATTTGAATTTTTATAATTTGTTGGCACAGCATCTGCAATAACATTGTCGGGAACAGAATCAATTATAATTTCAGCAACATCAGGCTCAACAGCTTCCTGTAGACCAAGGAAAATAGTTGGTGCAGGGCACTTGTCACCTGAAGCTAAGGATGCCAGACAAGACAATGTTTATCACTGTTGGTGATAGCAGGAGCATTTGGGAAAGAACCACGGAAATTCTCCAAAATGCTTGCAAAACCCAGCAGGCAGTTCCGAATAACAAGAGCACAAACCCAACATTACATTAACATCGTACAAAACAATTTCATCTTCACTTGAGGGCACTTGAATATAGATTCAGAAATTGTTTTAACTTTAGATTTATGAGACTGAGGCAATCTTGAAACTATGCCTTTAAACTTTAGTCTGCTAGTTGACTATCGTACGAATATCTGAGAAGCCTCGCCTTGAAATACTCTTCCCAAACCGTACACACAAAATCAAGCAATGCAGCAGCATTATTAGCTTTCCAACGGCAGAGGGTTACGTCTTTTAAAATTTTGACTGTTGCTACGGAATAATTATTAGTATTGTGACCTCTAGTTATTAAAAAAAATCTATACCAAAGAACCCATCCTTGTTTCGTCAAAAGAAAATCCTTCACTCTTCTCCTGTACTTTTCAGAGCTCCAGCTTTTCATGGCACAAAGCTTCTGCCTATTCTTCTTCTGATGTGGAGTACATTATCTAGAAAAGGAAAAGAACAGATTAAATATGAATTTAGTTTTGCAATATAAATACAGTATAATTTTATGTACCTGCTCCAAACTAGCCATCAATTCTTGCCGTTATTCAACCCCCACACGACTCTCTTTGGAAGTCAGCCACCTCCATTCCTGCTGACCAACGTGAAAATGGCGAGAGTTGCTTTGAATCTCGAAACTCATTGTGCATTGCATTCTTTCCAGCGGCAGAGTTTTCAGTCATGAAAACTTCCGGATGTTACACAAAAGGTGTAAAAAATACTACTACTAATAAATATGATAAGTTGTCTTAGGTCTCACAGATTTGCCACCTAAGCAGTTGGGAAAATTTGTAACTAGATTCTTAAATGCCATATAATAACAGTCTTTTGACTGGTTGCTGTGGATTAATATCGCAATAGGCACAGCTCCCCCTTTGGTGGCAGTCAGCATGACTGACGTTGCTGTTCGATGCGTCACAGTTGGATGTGGAGTTAAGGAAGATGATTTCTGATGCTGATGATTGTTGCTGTGCCCTGGCCATGATTGGTGTGACAATGACAATTGCCCAGGTTTTCTCCTCACTTGAAAATGTAATGTTAACACCTGGAACCCAACAACCCAGAATATTGCTACGAGATACATGAAATGCAAATGAATGATAAATAATGTGTAAGAGGCGTACCTTTCTCAGTGTAATGATCCAGATTTTCTTTGATCATAGTAATTGCATTGCTTTAGCTGCCATAATTAGTTTCACGCCACAAAGCAAACCGATTGCGCACTGTCCGCTCAGTAGGATTCAGCTGAGAGTTGGAAATTTTCTCATCCCCCTCCGTCTTGCATATTCATGTTAGTGCCTGGCCTCTGCAGCTGTCATACGTAATTTGAAATACCGTAGTAGTTCACCATGAACATCCCCATTTGGGCGAAGCTTGCCAAGAGACTGAGCACATTCAAGATTGTGGGTGTGCAGCAGAGAGATTGTTACCACATCACCAAGTGGTTTGCTCTCTACACAAGAATCAGTCCTCTTGGTTTGCCTAACCTAGGTCAATTAATTTAAACATGAAAATTGGCAGACCCACTGGCACCAGAACTCTACACCAAAAACAAAGATAACACATGAAAATTAGAAAGATTTACAGGAAAAACTACAAATGCAAGCGTAGCACAATAAGCATAACAAGAAGCGATTTGTGGCAATGCAATGAAGCAGAAAGAATGGGAGCAGAAGGCAGAAGCAAACATGTTAGAATAACTATGCAGGTTACATATGTAATGAATGACTACTTAGCTTTCACGAACGATGTGAAGAGTGCCAGTATGGCTGAAAGATGAAAACAAAATGACAAGGTAGGCGTACGCCAGACCGCGTCGTGGCGTAACAGGCTGCGCTCATCGCGAACCACTGTTCTGCCCCTTCACGCCTGGCGTACACCTACCTTGGCCTGCCGGCGGCTGTCACCGGGCGTGTGGGACCCTGTGGGGCTGATCAGTCCGCACGGCGCCCTGCAGCGCCGGTCTTCAGGCGCGAGGGTCGCTACACCTCTAACCTGACCGCTGGACGTACCTACTCCCACCGTATTGTGGAGTTCTCTACCGTACTCAGTCGTGCTCAACTGTAACTTAACCTACCTTTCTCTTACGTAACCAACCCTAGCCTTCTCTAACTTAACCTACTCTAACCTACCCTACTCTTACCTAACGAACCCTACCCTAGTCTACTCTAACCTTTCCTAACCTACCCTAGCCTACTCCAACCTGCCCTACTCTAACCTAACGTACCCTAGCCTAGTCTGACCTAGCCTACTCTAACTTACCCTACTCACTGTGGACTTCTCTACCGTATTCAATGCTGCTCTAACCTACAGGCGACCCCCCCCCCCCCCCCCCCTGTATCCGCGCCTGGCCCAAGAAGGCTCTGTTTTGCAAACCGGCACCTGCAGCAGCACCTGAGGTCGGTTTTGGCATGTTGCGGGGGTTTCTTGGACAATTTAAGTAGGGGTCCATTCACATGAAAACGTTCGTATCTCGCACTGTCCTATTGAAATATGAACAGGAATCGATGCGTGCGTCACTATCGCAATTGCGTTGTTAGTTATTTTATAAAATCTAAGACCAGTTGGAAAAATTATCTTAGAAAATATTTTGTCTACGGTGCCCCCTAGGTGAGGGTGAGGTTGACTCCGGTATGATGCAAGAAGATTGTGGTCTAAATTTGAGCCCTCTACTATGAGCCAATAAGTTCACTTCCACTGAGAGTAAAGAGTTCACCTTGCTACTTGTAGACGTTTGACACCCGCGCACACGCTGGGAAAATGTAATGTTAGAGTAAAATGAACAAAAATCTTGCAATGCTCGATACGCCGCCATGTTTACCCCAATACCGGACTGTCATATAGAACAAGTGAACATCGACATCGACTTTTGACTGACCTGTGAGCCTGCGCGTGACGTCGTACTAGGGTCACACGTCGCACAGTTAGGCGATGCAAATGTGTTAAAGATGTAAACTTTATAACCCAGTATGAAAGTGGCATCGCGAACTTCAAAATAGTTCAGTAATACATAGTAGCCAGGCTCAACTGCGAATAACAGGTCGGTCGGAAGTCGATGGTCACTTTTTTGAGATGACAGCTCGGCACCGTCATTTGTTGACAACAGAATCAAGTACAGCGTAGCCAACCGTCCATCTCTGAACTGCCGCATGGCTGACACAGTGAAGCTCTCGTAGCCGTCGTTTGTTTTGCAACGCCACATTCGCGAGAAAAATTCGAAAAAAATCGATTAGGAAACCGCGAATTGGGCTGCTAATCTCCATGCTGCGAGGTTTTTTGGTCTTTGTAGTGCCGCGCGGTTTATGGGCTACACGACCGCCCTCTGGCGGCGTTTTTTTTATTTTTACAGAGCATCTGGTAACTCTACTCGGCATTGGGGTAAACAAGGCGCCGTATCGAGCAGTTACGAAATATTTTTGTTCATTTTACTTTGTGATTACATTTTCCCAGCGTCTGGGCGGGTGTCAAACGTCTTCAAGTAGCAAGGTAAACTCTTTCTTCTCAGTGGGAGTGTGTGTCGGTGCGGAACAATGGATAAACTCGCACTACTGCTCTTGCCATAACCTGTCTTAGCCTAGGGCCGATAGCTTCCTTCCACACCTGGATATTAACTGCCATGGACTGGTCCACTCAATATTGTTGTCAGTTAAAATAACAAAAATCCTTTCATCAATTTATGATTTTCATGAGTTGACCTGGTGCGCCAAATGAAACTTTGTTTTGGCCATGGATGTAAATTAAGATCACGTGATGGCTGGCTGAGTCTCAAAATTTCATGTGGTGCGGTGAATTAAATTAGTGTGATGAGCTTCAACTTACCATACGGAAAAATCTGCTGGTCCACCTTGCTTTTCTGGTGGTGAGTATTGAAAGCTTAGCAGTAGTGAACAGCAGTCAGATCACGCTTTTCTTAAAGTGCAGTGACTGCGCTTTTGAGTTTGCAGAGCAACTTTGATGGGCTTGCTTCAAATTTTGATACTTCCCTGCCTCTGCTGCGCCCTCACAAGCCAGTCGACTCACCTCAATGCTTCGACATGGACGAGCTCCTGCAGACCGTCTCCCTCCTCATCGCCCTCTCGGTAGTCTTGGCCTTGTACCTCGCTTGCCACCAACGACGACCCCGCTTGCTCCCGCACTTGTACCTGGAAACATCGGCGCTGGAAAATCCACCCTGGCCACCGGACTCACACGAACGGGTAAGTAAAGTACACCGTCTTCAAAGAGCCCGTACACTCAGAAAACCGTTTCCTCCATTCACAGACGCCGTCCTTCGTGGGGGGACAATGAAATAGTTTCTTTAATTTTAAGGAATTTTCTTTCATACACTAGATAATTTACCTCACATCAAAAGAGCCTCCCTCGATTCAAGGGAAAAATTACCTTGACCCAAAGTCTCTCTGAATCAAGAAACCGACTTTCTGGGTGTGCGCAACTGGCAAGAAGTAGAAGGCCACAACCTCTTGGCTCTCCTCGGACAAGACTGTGATCCACCTGGAGCTTTCCGTTCCAAGCCCTTGTCCCCCTTTAACCGCTGTGTTGTCATTTCTCACACTCGTTCCCAAACGCACCCCTTGCATACCGACTTAAAGTCATATGACTTTGTACACCTTTCTCATGTTCCAGCTGTCAAGGAGGAGCCGCATGGCCTCGTGGTGCAGAGTGTCTGCTGTCCGCACGGCGCGCCGCATGACTCCGCATGACCAACGCGCCGAGCACAACCAGAATGCTGTGACTGGGAGACAGCCGACGTCGGAGGGAGGCAGCGCCCATCCTGCGTACCCCCTGCGTCCTCGTCGTGGTTCTGGTGTTGCCGGACAGCAGGGAGCGTCCGACGAGTCCGCGAAAGGAAGTTCAGCGAAGTCATCAGACGAAGAGGCCAGTGGCAGCGAGCCTGCTCGCCGCAGGGCCGGCGGTCCTAAAGCAGCCTTTGAGTGTGATGTGTGCCACAAGCGGTTTGCCTACAAGTCCAATTGGGTCCGTCATCAGCGTATTCACACAGGAGCCATATAAGCCATATAAGTGTGATGTTTGTAAGAAGTCATTCAGTCAGTTACCTCATTTAAAAAAGCACATTCAGCGCATTCACAGTGGCGAATAGCCGTACAAGTGTGAAGTGTAAGAAAGCATTCAGTCGTTCAGCTAATTTAAAGACGCACAAGCGCATTCACACTGGAGCCAGGCCGTACAAATGCGAGGTGTGTAAGAAAGCATTCATCCAGTTACCTCATTTAAAAAAGCACATTCAGCGCATTCACAGTGTCGAAAAGCTGTACTACCCCATGGGAACAACCACGTTCCATCCACGGTTCCATCCACGTTGCACATATTCCGCGCCACGATAAATCTACCTCGTTTCCATATCGCCGTGGCAGTCCCTGTTTGAACGCTTTACTTTCGAGGTGGATGTTGCGACTCTTACGTGGACTGGATGGATGCAGTTCATCTACCCTAGATCCACGTCGTGATAACGTAGATTTGAGGTGGATTTCAGTATCCTCTGAAACTCCACGTAGAATTTTCGTCGATCAGTAAAAGTTTTGAATCCACGCTAAACCGACGTGAACACTACATATATACCGTTCTGAATTTAGATCACTGCAAAACCTAAGTGGATACTGTGTGAAGTAGACAACATTGGCCCATCTACGTAACAGCAACCTCGTTCCCGCGTAGCCAACTGGTCAGAGCAATTAGGCACTTAGTCCACGTCATATCAACATAGATTCGACGTATCATTCGCTGTCAATGTGTTCAAAAGAACGGCACCTCGCCCACCCGTAGCAAGGCAGGTGTGGTGGTCCTGGGGTAGCGTGCGCGCTCTCGGGATCACAGGGTGTGGGTTCGAATCCCACCACTGGAAGGGTTCTAAAGATAGTTTCGTCATAGGAACCGTGTCATTTTTTTTTTCACACCAAGCTCACAGGTACGTCGATGCTAAAGGGATTGTTGGTGGTAGGGTTCTTTCTTTTCCGGAAAAATAAAAATGATGGAAAAAAAGCGGAAATTTTTCCGCTTTTTATCCGAAAATTTGGAAAAATTAGTTTTTTGTTGCATTATAGGTACTACGAGCAAAGTATTAATTAAGAACTGATTTCCAGGCGTTTCGTAATTGTTTGCCAGGTCTCTATTTACATATTTCAATCAATAGCGGACTATTACAGGTGATAGAAACAAATTTACAGAATGAAAAAAATGGGTACCATGTCCAAAAATGTCAAAAGAATTGTGGAATCCGGCAAATCTCATTGGATCCGTTGAAGTTTTAGGGGCTTCAACTATTTGACGTTCGAGGATTCGCTAAGATTTGGCCGGATCCCGTGTGTAAGACGCGATCCGGTAACATTACACGGTATTCCCGTTGGCTCTTCCGGGATTCGGTATGCCATACGGTATTTCATAATATTTCAAAGTCATCCTAATGACATTCCTCTGCTAGTGAAGCATGGCCAAAGTCGAACTCACTAAATTTGACGAACTTTTACGGAGTTTACATTTTCCCTCTACTGTGGTCATTGGGGAATTCGTAACCCCAATCTTTTAAACCTGACCTACGTTAGCCAAGCAATGACGAACTTTGAATACAGTCACAGAATACAATGGGATACATGACGGCTAAATGAGGCATGTTGAATCATTTCGATCTGGAGAGTACGAAAATAGGACGTAAACTCCGTAACGCGTGTGTCTCCCTGTGTTTGCAAAAACAAAATAAAACGTCACCGTCAAAAAATTGGCTCAGAGGACCTTTAACATCAGTAGTATTGGTCATGACCATAATTCATCGCATGGTTGATCCAGACCAAGTTGAAGAGATTCAAAATTGTAAACTCCATCGCCTTTTTGTCCAAATTAGTGAGGAATTCGGATTTTTGAGTGTCCAGACGAATTGGGTGCTCGAAAATAGCTCAAAATACGTTTTCTCGACGTTTCGTGCAAAAAGACAACTTTAATTTTTCAAAAGTATAGTTGGGTCAAAAGTGCCCCCTAATCTGAGAATCTACCGCATGTTTGCCATATATGTGACCGATGATTGTACTATACGTGCGCCAGCTGTTAAAAACGTCGGTGGGATTCTTCAAACATCAGCAAACCATTAGATGTTCATATAGGCAAGCTGTGCATTAGAATGAAAATTAAAGTAAGGTCTTCTGGCTGATTTGCTACGTCCTCATATGAACAGCTGTTCCTCAATGCCTTGTGAGGATTGGCTGTCAAAGAGCTGGTTTGGATGAATACATGTGAACATATCTGGACCAATTTATGTACACATATAAGTGTAAATATGTGGACACGTAGGTTCTTAGGAGTATCACGTTCCGAAATATAGGCACCCTGCAACGCCTGGTAGGCAACTCGAAATCCGATGGGCCCGCGTGCTCTGCCGGACTGCCTATCAAGGCCCCGCAGGCGCTCTACTACGGTCAAGCTCTACTCCGGAATACCCTTTTCGCTGAGCATGTCAGAGAGCCTTGTTCACAAACATTTGTTATGTGTTAAGCCGAAATTTCCGTTATTGCAGGCATTTTGGATATTTCTGGGGTTTCCTTGTTCCAGATCGAATTTGGCAAATCTCATTGTCAGCAATGGTTCATGCAGTAAAAGGACCAAACTAACATATCGAACCATTAAAAGGTTGTCTTTGCGCTTTCCACAGGGTAGAAACGCGAAAACTTCGCAACAGTGAGAGACGCCTGTCCCAGCCCGTGGAAGGTGCACCCACGTCAGTGCTGTCCGTTAACAGGGAGTTCGAGTTCGACTTTACTATTCCCCATCGTTAAGGCGCCGATAACGTTGTTCCAGACGCATTAAGTCGTATGTATGAGGACGTAGCTGTAGATTTGATAAAAAAAAAAAAGCTCCCTTACTTGTGACCCGTGGTATGATTCTCTTAACGCAGCTGTACAATCTAAACCTGGTTTTGTACAGGGTTGTACACGTTACTGTAACGGTTTAACGACGTTACCGTGACGCGTTACGATTTTGTGTAACGGTAACAGTAACGCGTTACTTTTTGACTAGGGACGCAACGATAACGAAATACGTTACTTTTGGCGTGTAACGGCGTAACGGCGTTATCGTTACTTGCCACTGGAATTTTATCCCGCGGTTACCATCCGTGGCCTCGCTAGCCCTGGTTCGGGTTCAACTTCTCTGCCGCCGAAGAGTCCTCCGAGCTGGAGTCCGCTGCCGAGTAGGTGTAAAGGTACTTAGCCCACCAAGTGCGCTTCGTGGAGCAGGGGGTGAAAGCCTGTTTTGCCATTAGGGGGCGGATGGGAAAAGAAAATTTCCCCGGCTCGGTTTACTGTTCCTACTTCCTACGCTACAATACCCGCCTCTTCTCGAGTGAAGAGACTTTTTTCAAAGGCTGGTATTCGGTTCAGTCATTTAAGGAACAGGGTAGGTGATGAAAACTTGGAAACAGAGCTTCTCCTAGCGCTTAATCACTTATTTTGGCGCTAAGTGATTTCTGAATTAAAGAATGAGAAATTGTTTCAAAATCAGTCTTATTTTTACTACCCCCACCCCTCCCTCTTGTGCTCGTGTAACCTTTTTTTGTCATGGAACGGTAACGGCGTTACGATACATTTTTTCCAGGGGGGTAACGGTAACGGTAACGCGTTATACTTTTCAGAAGTATCGGTAACGGTAACGCGTTACATAAAGAATGTAACTTGTACAACCCTGTCGGGGGGTGACTGACCACGCCCGTGCGGGCAGGTTCGTCCCTCCTCTCTCGTTCATTCATCCAGGGAGTGGGTCAGCCCTTTTTTGGCCCTCGCGGGGCTCGGTGCGCGGTATTTATTCCCCCGTTCATTCAGATGTGACTGACCTCGCCCGGACGGGCGGACTCGTCGCTCCTCTGTCATATTCATTCCGATCTCATTCATTCACAGTCAACCCTTTATTGCGCTGGTGGTGGTGCGCTGCACTTGTCCCTTCAATTGGGTTCATTGATCTCTCCGTTTCCCCGAAGAAATGCCGGTGTGCTGTGAAGTACGTATCGAGTGCACCCTTTTGTCACTGCTGAGTAACGGGTTAAGAGGCTGCTCTCTCTCGTTTTTGCCCGTTGTGCGGGGCCGTGTTATCGGTCGTGCAGCTCTCTTGTGCTCGTTCGTTCGGGTGTCTGGGGTGTGGGGTGCGGATGTTATGAATAAAAGGTGCACGTGTTTCGAGTATTTTCTCTTTTATTGAAGCAGAAGAATTCGGTCGGTACAATCAGGTAAGAAGAAACAAGTGCATGCATTGGTGGATTGCGCAACTCACCCTATCCGCATAGTATCTACGTGGAAAGAGCGTGAATAAGGCAACTCGCGACATCAACGTCTATCAACGTCCCATCGAGGAGGGTGACAGGAAGAACCGGCGCGGTTCGGCATCCACGTCCCATCCACGTGGTCTCGAGCTTCACTTTTCGCTCGACATCGAGTCGATTATCGACGTGGATTTCACGTGACTATTCACGTTGCACCCACGTGGATGTTCCCATAGGGTAGTGTGAAGTGTGTAAGAAAGCATTCAGTCAGTCAACTTGATAGTGCACAAGCGCCCTACACTGGAGTGTCGAAACCAAAGTGATGTGATGTTGAAACATTGTCCGTAAGTACTTATAAATCAGTGCGAACTGATGAACTAGGCATTTAACGACTCCCTCCAGAGAAGCGATATTATCGGTTGGTACCCGCTTACGGAAGCCGTTGAGTTGCTGTCCATGGATATTTTAGATCTTGCTGTGGTATTACTGCACTCCTGGAGTGTAATTCTGCAACTGATATGCTGCTTCCTGACTGATACTTCTGATATTTGGGTGTGGCAGTATTTGTTTCCTTGCTTAACATTGTGTGACAGCTAATATTAATATTGTACAGTTTAAGCGTCATTTATGAGGAAGTTTGAGTTACGGTCTCTTTTGGTCGTTGTGTTTCTTATTTTTATAAACCCTTCAGTTGAGCTGCTACTGTGTTTATCTGTTTCCTGTAAAGTTTTAACTAAATGGCAATAAAGTTAATGGCGCCAGTCCACTTCCACGTTCCCGTCGTTAGCGCTGGGCAACACTGCTAATTATGTAGAGGCTGAGAGGAGTGATTCCCCGCTTTCCCCTTCGCTTCGCGCACAGGCTTTTACCATATCTCTGCGATTGTGTCTTCGTGGTCAGAAATCGGAGCGTGGAGGAAGCGTGCGCGAACGCTGTCTGGCCATCAATTAGTTCGAGTTCCGGTGGTGCTCAGACAACTGGGCAATGTAAGCCCTTTTCCCCACTTAAAAATCTTTTTACACAGTTAAAAAAATTAATATACACAAAAAAAAATTACATAGGAAAATTTGCAACACGCCCATACTCTTTGTTAAGCGATAAATAAAATCTTGATTTTCGCTGTGGAGGTGCAGATGGCGCTGCGGTCGCTGCCTCTATCGTGTCGTCTCATTCCTGTTCGCACTAATGTTTGGACGAATTCGCATTTGAAGCACTTAACCTCCGTAAGTTTTGATGCATTGTTTATAACCTCCATCAGCTTTGATGGACTGGTTTATCAAAGGTTGGTTTACAGTTGACGCAAGCGTCGCTATTTCTGGCGTTACGGCAGCCCTTTTCCATTGTAATCATGACTTGTTTCAGTTTGAAAGGCTTCCATGTAGTGCAACCTGGCGTTGTTGTAATGAAATTAGAAGCTGTGATTGTCCAGAGGACGCACCCCTCGGGCGCTTCCCACACTGTTTAGTTTTAGGTGTGGGCACATCAGGTCGGTATGCACTGTGCCCAACGTTTTTGTTTTCATTTCAGATCGTTTACATTGTGGTTTCTTCTTGAAGCATATCCTGGGGCACTAATTAACGAATGGCATGAAAGTGGGCTTTGGGGTTGCAGGTAACAGTGTGTATCATTTGTGAATGTGTGATGTGGAACATATGTTATTGATGAGAAGGACTGTCCAGGTAATGACCAGCTCGATATATGATCCCGTTAACGGGACGACGGAGCCACGTTTTGAGGAGTTTCCTACAGCGCTGTGCTTTGCAAGCTCACTGGCACACGAGCAACACTCGCAGAGACGCGCGTCGCTAACTTCACAAACTCCTCGCGGGAAGACTCATTAAAGTTGAAGCTATCGAAGATAGTACAGAACTCGCGCCCTCTCTCATCGCGTCGGCTTTCCCTCTCTGCATCACGGGCCCGGCTGAAACTGAAGTGACGAAACACAGAGCAGTGGCCCTGCCCTGACACGCGCAGTCACTTATCAGTTCTCATGCCATCGCCATGGGGAGGATTGCAGCGTGCTTGTTTCTGGCCGCGGCGCTGCCGCTTCATGTGATCGGTAAGGCTGGTTCGGAATGCTGGCTATTCAGCGCATGTCTACCACTCAGTACAGAACCGACGTAACTCTGCGAGCTGCTCCGAATATACGGACGTTATGCAGAATCGCTATGTTCACATGAGCTCCAAGTCGCTTCGTATTCATCTTATTGGATAGGTTGCTCCAACGAAGGATTTAATTAAAAAAACGACTCACTCGGCGCGAATCCCAGATAGAACATCGAAATCAAAGTTACATCTAAATAAGGTCACCGTAACGTTTCTGGGTCATTGAAGCCCATATTGACATGAACTTGATTGCCATATTGATTTCGCCTTAATTTTCATTTCGTACATTGGAACCCGCTATTCCGCAAATGCCGCGTGATGTTTTTTTTTGTCCCGCAGGTGGGGTTACGGTGTCGGCCCTTCCAGAAAGCGAATATGCGGATTGCACATTCCAGAACAAACCTGGCAAGTGTGTCCCTTTCAGAATCTGCAGGGGGACTCAGCGTTTCCTCACCTACATTCGCGTCCCGGCAACCAGGCAGAGCGCCCTGGACCTTCACCGCTCGTGCGTACCAAACTCCACAGAGGAGATGCGTCCGTCAACCACAGAGGTGAGTCCGTCAATACTCAAGGTGGAAAGTCGATGTGGTTGTCAGGTGAGTTCACCCCAAATCACAAGACGACATCTCAGTAGAAGGACCTAGCTCTCTTCATCCTAATCCTGAAGAAACGACTATCAAGATAGTTGGTTCTCCAGAACTTCGATTAAGGTAGCTAGGAGGTGTCGAAGAGCAGCCCGAAACTGAAGTATAACAAGTAACAATGGAGAAAAACGCAGGGAAACATATGAAAAAAAAACAAGTGTTTATTTTAGGGATTTAGGGTCCACGTAGTTGTCAGCGCCGGCACTGACCGGTGCCTTGTGACCCGCATGTGGCTTCGCTCGTTGTTGCATTGCAAACCCTGCCGTGCTCACTACTCTTGATTTAGACGCCCGGCCGCCAGCCAGTGTGCCTCTTTTACCCATTTCCTGCTCTACGAATTCTCGTTCATTGCCCTTCATTATAAACGATAAGCGTCTATTACCACACCGCTCATCGTATATGATCGGCAGCGTATAGGCTCATACCTTCCATCCACTACTAGGGAAACCTAACCTCTTCTTGTTAGTTTCTACGCCGGCCTGTAGTAGACCAGTTACTTCAGAGCCCCACCTAGTAGTCTTGGTGCGTGCCTCTAACCTCACTAAACCCAGGAGTAAACAGTTTGGTGGCAGGACGCGTTGATGAAATGATCGTCTAAGGTATTTTTGAGGTGTGGGGCGGTTCACGCGATTTCTCATACTTAACCAAGTGCTTTTTGTTTGTTTTTGTGAACTCTTCAGTTTCGGGACTTCCCAGAGTTTTAAATCGTTAGCGGGCTGTGAGTGTGAGCATCTGCGGGAGGGGTAACTGATAGGATCATCGATGAAGTATATGTCTGCGATAGGCTCGGCGCTTGTGGCGCCTCCTGGGCGGGCAACTACGAATTCCGAGTGCACGCGTGCAGTGCGGGCGGACTCGCCTGCCCAATTGTTCGCAGACGCTCGTCTTCGCCGTTTGAGATTGGAGAAATGACGCCTAGGCTAGAGTGAGGGCGGGAGAAAACCGTCCATATTTGGACTTTTTGGACGTCTCTGATTCCACAAATAGGTGGACTATTTTCGACCAGGGAGAACTTTCCCCTTACTAACACTAAGTTACTGCATTCGAAGTGACTTGGCTCCAAGACAGCTCACTTTCGCACCTTTGCTCTGTCGGGACACCCCGTCTGCAGGGCTACAAGGCACTGAAGCACCTCGTCATGTGCTGCCGGCTGGAGATGCTGCCCAAGTCGATGCGGCCATCCATGACCACCACGACAGCAACACCGCCAACGACCACCACCCTCCTGCCGCCCCCCGTCCCCAGGTGGCTGGCGGAGCACCGGGCGCTGCCGCTGCTGCCGACAGCTAAGGAGTGCGAGAGCCTCTCCAAATACGTCTACAACGGGAACGCGTCCCGGCCGCATACCCATCCCTGGATGGCGCGTATCGGCCTGCGCGAGGGCGGCGGTAAGGGACAGCAGCAGAGGGTGTGAGGGCACAATAACGAGAACACAGGGTGGGTAAAGGGGGGGGGGGGGGTATAGTGAGGCGGCTCTAGCAAGTTCCTTTCGCGATCGAAAGGATCAGATATTTTTTAGCACTGAAGCGATGAGGGGTCGTCCATAAAAGATGTCCGGGTATTTTCAGTCAATTTTAACCCCCCTCCTCACATCCACCCATGTCCGGTGTTATAGAACTCGGTCAACGCCCCCTGGACGTCTAGTTTTTCAGAAAGTCCTATTTATGTAAATATTTAGAATCTGGCTTATATCTGGGGCTAATTTTCCGAAAGAGGGCGTGTTCAGCAGCGCATTTTCAAGATACTTGGGCATCCGGGAGACGCACTGCGTTCGATTCCGGAGGAACAGCCTTAATTTGGACAGAACTTTGACGTGGACGTCAATTTTGTACGACCCCCTCCTCTTCCACATGTCTTGTTTGTAGGATCCCCCGCCCCCTATAACCCGGACATCGTTTATGGACCGCTGTAACGGCACTGGCCCCTAGTGTTTTCCGATACCGACACGACGTACCTCCTTTTGTGATCTGACAAAGAGTCCAACGTCCGTTTCGCCAAATTTTTCAGGAGAGGGAAGAGAAAATTTTATTTGCTATTAAAATAGAATCAACGATGAAAAATCTTCAAATTTTAGGAGACATTTTTGCTGATAGCTCATCGTTTTTTATACTCGTTCTCTGCTTCCTCTACTACGACTATGACGTAGAAGAAAGAAAAAAGAAAAAAAAAAGAATGAGTATTGCGCTCGCCCTGTCAGTTAAGACCCCGATTCATCTCGAAAACTGCGTAACGGAGGAATTCTGTTTTGGGGGCGTTTTGGTTGGGCCCAAGATGAACTGCGAACCCGCATCTTAGTTAGCTACAGCGACAAGCCATTTACGGTTGCGGCGGCGGCATTGGCTGATGCGCATAAAAACGTATTGCGGCACCATGACCATAACAGTCCTTCTCTCGTGGCGCCGCCATCGGCTTTAACTGCAGCGACGCATGGCTGAAACGGCTCTCCTCAAAGGTCCGCAGGTCCCTGCTGTGACGAGAAGGGGCCAATGCTAAGAATAAGGTCCAGATGAATACTAATTCTGTCCTCAGGAGCCCCGAGCTTCTTCTGCGGCGGAAGCCTCGTCAACGAGAGATACGTCCTTACGGCAGCGCACTGCGTCCAGCCAGGCAACGAGAGCAGAACCGTGTACGCTTCCTATGCGATTACAGTTTAATGGACTTATCAGCACTCTCTCCAAAAAAATGCAGGATTTAAACATAACACACATCAAGTTAAGCTTATTTTAAGCTTCAAACAACAAAAATCCCTCACGCACATTATGCTTGATTGAGGGATACCATACCATATGCTTGCTCCAAGAATACAATACGTTTCTGAAGCATCATATGCTAGTGTCGTGCATACAGACGGTTGATGTGCGCAGATGATTCTGAAATCGAGAAAATCCCGCAAGAAAACATTACTGCTACTTGAATACATACAGGGTGCGTCTGGTAATTTGGGACAAACTTTGTGGGTAGGTAGGGGGCCCTATGAGAATCAATTTGAGATAGGTCACTTGGGGTCGCAAACGTCTCCTTAAGGATTTACAGTCACTTTTCTGTTGCGCCTGGACGGTAGGCAATCGAGTGTCCCGCATGACACCACCGCATCGTGGGTTACCTACGGCACAGGGGCTTGTGCATTGGGAAACAGACTTGAGCAGCGACAAAGCGAGAACTGGTACGCGGGTTGTCTGTCAGATGCGCCAAAACAGTGTATTGGGGGGGGGGGGGGGGAGCGATCCTGTTGGGTTTCTGTTTACCGAAGTGTCTGGTGCAACCTGGAAAACCGCGGACGGTCCGGCTGAAAACGAACCCGATTGGGAAATGACCGAACGCCACTTGGACGCCAACCGATGTGACAGAAAGCAAAGTTCACAACGAGTTGACAACACGAGACAGCGTTTGACAAAATGCAGAAGCGAGCGCCGCTGGAGCGCCGCTGGAGCGCCACCAGTCGGCACCAGACAGCGGATGCGTTCGCATCTGTGTACGAATCGTTGGCTGCCGTAGAGAACCCCAACGGCACTTCCGCCGATGCACAAGCCCCTGTGGTGTATGCAACGCACGGTGCGGTGGTGTCATGCGGGACCCTCGCTTGCCTACCGTCCAGGCGCAACAGAAAAGTGACTGTAAATCTGTAAGGTGACGTTTGCGACCCCAGGTTACCTATCTCAAATTGATCACTATAGGACCCCCTACCTACCCATAAAGTTTGTCCCGAATTACGAGACGCACCCTGTATATACGCGAGACCCAACATTACTATTGATGAATGCACAGAACATTATTTCAAAATTCAAACGAAATATTACCGCCACATGGTTTGTATTTAACAGTAGCCGAACTACTTCCAGAACTAACATTTTCGGGCCACAGGTGAGATTTATCGCTCAGCCAATACCAATGTGTATGGAACTTATCCTAATGTCAAAAATGAGTTATTTTGATGTTGGTTATAGTTCAGTTACCGACAGCGAATGAGTGCTCACAGCGCTGAAGTTTTTTAACCGGTTTGGATAGTCTTCGGAGGTTTAGAGGAACCACAATATGTTGATAAGGATAAAAAGGTGTAACATTACCTTCATTTATGAAAGCTTCAAGGTTGTTAAACACGTTTTCGGATTTTTGTTACCGAAGTTATTGCGATTTTTTTGACACGTCAAGTGAGAACGTATGTGGAGATTTGCGGAACAGGCAACGGAATTCAATTGCTGCTCTGCACTGCTCTGCAATGTAGACTCCTTCAAGTGTCATCCATATATTACGTATCGTGGTTCGCATTAGCTTTCTAGTTGACCGGAACGCTGAAACGTACAGAATCATGAAGTCACTAGGAGCGACATGCTCTATATTATTTCTGGCGGTGCCCTGCAGGGTGAGGCTGGGCGAACACGATGTGGACCAGGACTGCGACGGCGAGAGTTGCACTCGCGTCCTAGACGTAGCCGTGGAGACCATCATCTGGCATCCCGACTTCCACATCCGCACCAACGACATCGCCCTCATCAGGCTGGCCGTTGCCGTCCATTACAACAGTGGGTGGCGCTTTGGAAGCCCGGAGAGGAAGGAAGTAGCGAAAAATGAAACGTCTCGCGTCAGATACCTGAAGGTTCCGTGGCCCAGGGAGAGCAAGTCACTTCCTCGCCAAGTCCCGGGCGGGACCTAACGTTACGTTCTAGGTCAAAATGGCCCGGAATGTCGCTTTCTGAACTTCATCGATCATGATGATGTCACACTGACGATTTAGAGATTTTTGTGTTCTTCTTGGGTAGCATTTACGACGCCCGAGACGACGCCGGCAGTTGAAAGGCTGTTTTGTGCGTTTCCGGGAACGCTGCTCCAAACACTGATTCACTGATTTTAGTCTTGCTCATTTCAGTGAGAAACCTTGCGTTGCTCTTTCTCTTGAGGTCTTTCGGTCCTTGTGCCTTAGCGACATCGTAACAATTTTGTTTCGCCCTGTGCAGATTCGACCATCAGCCCCATCTGTCTTCCTGCTCAGCACGAAGTGTATGGGGTCCCTCTGCAGGGCAGAGCCTGCCGCGTCGTAGGATGGGGCTTCATAGGTTGAGTAAAGGGACGAGAAGGACGATAGCCTCGTAAGGTTTGGTAGGCTTGTCGTCAAATTTACCCTTTGTTCCAGACGGGCACACAACGGCACGAGTCCTGCAGGAGGCCATTGTGGGCGTTACCGAATTCAAAGCGTGCGCAGACACGTATTTCAGGAGTAGCGTGAGTAAACTCGGAAGCATCTATGAACGCAATAATTTCTTATATATCCTGAGATTTCCTAAGTTTTGTAAGATCACGTTTGTACGCAAGCCTTTTGTACATAATTTATCAACAGTTAATTAGTTAAGAATTTCCACTCTATGCATTTTCGTGCACTAACTACTTTGGACAAAATAAATCGTACATTTGGTATGTACAAATTTAATATACTTGCGTACGAATAATAACATAATGTACAAAAATGTGTACATAAGCTTTGAGTGCACAGATTTACATCAGTATCTATCGGGAAATTTTCAAAAGTACCTCCTCTAGTCCCTCATTCTCATCACCCAAAACTGGTTGATCATTTCTTTTAATTCTGTGTTGCCAACCTCTGGAATGTCACACGGTCTGCAGGGCGTCATCCTTAATAGCACGTCGCACCTGTGCGCCCTGGGCGTGAACGGAGCGGATGCCTGCGGTGGCGACAGCGGCGGCCCCCTGGAGCTGAACGGGCCTTCCTCGGAGTGGACGGTGGTCGGCGTTGTGGCGTTAGGCTTCCCTTGCGGCAACCTGCCCACGCCCCAGCCGGGCGTTTACACCGCTGTTGAACCTTACCTCGGGTGGTTGCTGAATACCATCCAGCCCTAACGAACTCGTGCACGAATTTCGAAAATCAATGTACGGTACGCAGTAGACTGGATCAAGAAAAGGGTGATCAAAAGTAAAAAACGAGCCATATTTGAGGAATTTTCGAGCGAGCAGATTTTTTATCTCTTATTTGCCGTGGTGTACATGCAGGGTGAGTTTCTTCGACTTGACCAGACTTCGGGAGCGTATAGCGAGTACGAGTACTTTAATATGGGACACTTGGGGTCGGAAATCAAAATTACGACCGCTAGAGAGAAATTAATTTTGAGGACCGAGCGCCTACAGGTACGCAACCTATCCGGTAGGCGGCCTAGGAATGGCATTTTTTTGGCATTTCTAGTCAAAGATTATTGTTAGTTTTTGTTTGTTGTTTTGTTTAGAGTTTTTTTTTATTATCGATCTACTGAAACAGCACGTAACTGTGATCGGAGTATGACTAACTTTTTTGACTTTATGACAGTTGAGAAATTAAATTTGATACAGCTTGACTATTTACTTCGAATGAAAACGGGCGGCGAGGCAAGGCTACCATTTTTACCGCAGGAGTACGCGCCTCGCCGGCCGGCCGGCCTCCTCTTCGCCACAGCGCTACGCTGCGCCATGCCAATCCTAGGCCGCCAACCGGTTGGGTTGCCTACCTGTAGGCGTTCGGTCCCCAAAATTAATTTCTCTCTGGCGGTCGTAATTTCGATTTCCGACCCCAAGTCTCCCATATCAAAGTACTTGTCTAGGTGTCCGCTATGCGCTCCCGAAGTCTGGTCAGGTCGAAGAAACTCATCCCGTATTGCTGTGATCCGTAAAACCAGGGGCTAGCAACACAGTAGGGATCGCCTGAAGCGATGCTGGCCGCCTGTATGTGGGTCGGAATGTGTCCATTGCCTTTCCTTAGCATACCCAAACCAGACGATGCACAGTTGCAGACGAGGAGGCAACCACTCATCATGTTGTACACAGGATTTCACTCCACTGTCGAAAATCGAGGGTTTACTTGATTTTCGCACTTTAAACGCCGATATCTCGAAAACCGTAAGGGATACAGCGTTTCCTTCGAAATTTCAGTCCGTTGGGGTCCCACTTAGGTCAGATTGCCCTTGGACAATTTTTATTTGGGTTTTCAAAAAATATTGATTTTTACTGTTCATAAAGGCACTTCGTGACCCCTGCGCGACCCCTAAATATTGTCCGACACATTTGCGGTTTTGCGCATATTTTTTTAATGCCACTATAAAACTTTTGACGAGTCAGCCCATAACAATTCACCCCACTTTTCGGATAAGGACCACCCTTCTAGGCAGCCGCGTATTTAACTGTATTTACTGAACTTTGAGGGCGATTCGGCAGAGTCAAATATTATCGAAAAAATCGGGATCTTTTTTTGGAGCGGTTTTCATCTATTTGAACAAGAAAATCCACGTGCCCCAACCCCCCGTTCAAGTTGGTGCAAAACCATCCCTACCCTCGCCCTATTAGGGCGATGTGTTTTACATCGCCCCAACTGGATCACGAACCGTTTCGCGTTCGACGGCTGTAACGCTGGAAGACCTGGTCTGCATTATTTACAGCCTTATAATAAGTTCGGAAAGAAAGGCGCAATACGCTCAGTTTGTAGCATTCTTCGAACTGCTCACTCTGGCTCGGCTTCGTACGCTAAACCATGGGAGCTCTGAGACTCTACCTCCGCAATCAGAATGCTGCGCCAGAACATAGCCAGGAAAAATTCATGAGGCGCTACAGGACCCCTTCAAACAAGGCCTACTTGATCTTCCTGCGGTCGCCTCATTTGCACGGTTGTCCATCAACATTTTCATTCTGAGAAAGTTTTGGTGACGGTCCTCCACGAGATGTGCGCAGCCTGTGAGGAGCTGGTCTGCAAATCAAGATCATTGAACCAATCCAGACGGACGGAGAGGAATGTTTCAAGACAACTCAGAACAAGGCCTTCAGGTGTAAAAAGACAGAACTGGAGAGTCCCGTCTGCTTAGCACATACCGGCCAGGTAAACGTTTTTCGACAGAGGTGTCGGTAATTCCTCGTTGCTGTCTTCAGAGGATAAGGAACCGATTCGTTGCGTCCTGATAGTGAGTGACATAAGTGTTATGAGCACAAAATATTAATTGAGAATGTTGTTTCAGGCACGATTTTCAGGATGCGGTCGATAATGCATTGCGGATGCTTCCGCCCTCCGCACCTGGCCCACACCTGCCCACCCTGGCATGGGAGTGGCAGTCTTTGGGTTCTGCAGGTCCCTACGGGGGAAAACATATCACCTATCCATGCTTGGTATTGGAATTTATCAGCTCTAAAGAGATGTCTCTGACGGGCCGAAAAGGTCCAGAGCGAAGACTAACTTCCAAACCACTGAAGCTAAAAATCCCTCGTGATCTTAGAAACGACCCTTTTCAATCTCCCCGCTGTGCGTCAAACCGTTCTCGAGATATGATGGGAATAAAAAACAAGCAGGCAGAATCGGGGTATCAGCCCCACCCGACCAGTGAAAATTGTAGATGTTGATTTCCGATTTATTGATTTTTCAAGACGCAAACCGTAATTGGGGATTTTTCTACCCGCTACAGATGAATACTTCAAAAGTCAAATCATTGCATGAAATAAGGCCATAAACTCTACACAACCAGGTTCCGTGCGGCTTGCTTGCTTCTTGGAAGAAATTTCATGTACACGACGCTCACGCTAATTGCATGTGTCCGCCCAGATTCCAATAACTCAACACCTATCATACACTTTCAGAAACATACAATATTTTATTTTCAATGTGTGGAAACTAATCAATGCGAACGTCCAGCACATTTGCACCGGCCTCAAGAGGAAATCATCGGCTCTTAAATTGTATATTTCAAAGCTGCTAGCCTTAGCGAAATCTCAGCATTTTCTAATGAACAAGAATCGCAAAGCAGGGCAGAAAATACGCAAATCAAAGCATACACATGTACTTACAGTGGCTCACAGCCCGACCGCGGCTGCTTAGTTTTCAATTTGAAGTAAACACACGTATTAGGAAAGGTACAAGACTGCACTACAACTATTACTACTACACCCGACTAGAAAGCTAGTACAATATGAAAACAACTCTCGACTCAGCACCAACAGCAATTCTGTGATATCGCCACGACACTACACTGCAGATACAAAACTTAGAAAGTTGCAGTTACTTTTGTAACCCTTTCCAATGCTGTGATTATCTTGCTACATTCTGTTGGACGATGTCATGTATGGATAGAAAAGCGGCTCATACAATGACCCTGGCCCTATCGACGTCGTCTTAACTTAAATGAATTGAGACGTCGCAAAAACGAATGGCCGTTGCAGTCTTAAAACGGGTCGAAAAAGTCATACCATTACATTAGAAACCGTGGAAGCTATCGGAAATAAATAAGCCTTCAGGAGCTCACTGGATGATAATAATAATAATTTAAAAAAAAAACTTCTTTTAGAATACCTTTATCAAGTCCCGCATTTTCATTTGTGTTAAACAGAGTATCTGTATGTTTTCGATTCACTATCTGTTTGATTTCGACTCAATTTCCTCAGTGATTCGTGTCCTCCAGTTATTGTGAGTAGACATGTCAGTGAAAGCGTAGACCTTTCCTTCGTTCAGCGCCACAGACACCAAGCCGACGAGGAACCATCTGCCGCCACGTTTTGCCACAGCACCGCCTCCGCTGTCACCCTTGGCCAGCCCAGTGGAGTTCTGCACAGCGCCTAAAAACAAAAAAAAAAAAGAGGTCAATGTGCGAACAAAAATGTCCATAGCTTAGAAAACCATTCAGAAACAAATTGCGACGTCGACGTTAAATAACTGCGTTCAAATGTGAACACAACTATAGATGAATTTAAGCATCCGTACGTTATGTGTGAATGTATACACAACTATGTATTAATGTACATGACTATAGACGAATTCGGTTTTAACATCACGGAGATGGCTAAACGATAGCAAATCCAGATACGTCATTGACCCAAAAGTTCTTCACCAGTATGTCCACGCAATATCTAGAGAATGACATTGCGTACAGCGGGGAGATTGAGGAGAGTCAGTTGTCAAGGAGGAGCACAACACTGGTGTAAATGCTATCAGGAAAAGCTATCAGAGTTTTGCTATCAGACCTGAGCTATCAGAATATATCTGATTTCTGATAAATTTTCGCGCACCTCTGATAGCGAATTTCTGAAAGCATTGCCCTGATAAAAAAGTTCTGATAGCTGTAGTTGAATCTCAAAGCAATATGCTGCTGATAGCATTGTCTGATAGTTCAAAACATTTCATAGCATTTTATCAGTGACACGATTACTTAAGAGTCGTGCTAAAATTATCATTAGGATGTGAAAACCGAGTCTTATACAAATCTGCAGTCAGATTTAAGCTAGCGCGCACCGTTCTCGAGATGCCAGAAAAAAAGTGGCGAATTTTGATAATATTAAAATGGCCCTAGTAAATTAGCAAACTGATGTCGCATACCAGATTTCGAGCAGAAATTCCGAGAGCTTTCGGTTTTAAGGCCCTTTCAAAATCAAAGTTTTCAGAACATCCTGATAGCGTTGTCTCTGTCTCTGAAGTTTCGCACGAGGTGACCAGTCCTCAGCTTGTGAGTGTTTTGTTGGGGCGCCACCTTGTCGAACCTAACCTAACCTAGACGGCGTGTCGTCTCCCACAAGTGACTAGATCTGCCATCAACATGTTTAGCGACACGAAAAAGTTAGTGCATGAAAGAGCACCTCGTGCGAGGCCATTGTTGCGGGCGAGGGGCGCATCACTCGCGAAATCATGTGTACAAAATTCAAGACATTCTTAAAACAAATTGTAAAAAATTGCGAAATTAAAGTTGGACTTGGGCTTCATGCCGAAAAACAGCACCTTAATAGGCTGAAATAGCCAGAAAAGCAATGAAATCCTAAAATTAACGAAAACCACGGGGCGTAATCCGACGAAATCGTGAAATCTGTGAACATAGTCTAAATGAGTGGTTGCCCCCTCGGTTGCGGGCTGCCTAAATTTGCCCTGTCACGGCTGAGATCCCACACAGCAGATAAACGTCCACAGACAACCGTAGACGGCCTATGCAGGATCTACAGCGTCTATAGATAATTTGTAGACCATCGACCTCTAATTGATATCGTCTACATCTACATGTAGACAATCGTTATTATACATCTATAGACTGTCAGTTTGTCTACCCGGTCTAGGTCTACGTTAAAGAGAACCGTCGACGTCTTGACTGTCTTAAGTTCGTCTACGCAGTCTAGGTCTTTGTTACGGCGGACCACCGGCATCTATAGACTGTCCAAGGTTTATTGACCGGTCTGTCTACGTTGAGGTCTATAGATTATCTACGGTTTGTCTACCTGGTCTAGGCCCACGTTAGCGCGAACCTCCGCAGTCTATAGATTGTCTTGCCCGGTCTACGTCTAAAATAGGGCCATATACACGTCTACATGATTATGCACGCTTAGAAAGCACACATAGAAAATAGACGTCTATAGACATTGGTAGACCGTCTACCTCACATCTATCACATCTACAAACGTCTATAGACACCTATAAATGGTCTACATGGAACGAGGGGGAAACGACGGAGGAAATCCGGCTGACATCGATTTTTCATCCGGGGTAATCCAGGGTAATCCGGGGTAATCCGAGGTAATCCGGGGTAATTCGAGGTAATCCGGGGTAATCCGGGCCAATGTTTACGTTTTTGTGTACCCCTAATTAATTTTATTAAGTGTAATCCGGGAGTAATCCCGTAGTAACCCGGGGTAATCCGGGCCAATGTTTACGTTTTTTGTGTACCCCCAATTAATTTTATTAAGTGTAATCTCGGAGTAATCCTGTAGTAACCCGGGGTAATCCGAGGTAATCCGGGGTAATCCGGGCCAATGTTTACGTTTTTTGTGTACCCCCAATTAATTTTATTGAGTTTAATCCTGGAGTAATCCGGGGTAATCAGGGGTAATCCGAGGTAATCCGAGGTAATTCCCATCTGGCTGACACAGAATTCGTCCGTCGTTTCCCCCTCGACATGGAATCTACTAGATCTACATCTATGAGTAGATACATTGTAGACGTCGATAGATAAATTATTCCATATCTAGTAAATCTATGCCTATACGTAGATACTTTCTAGACTTCACTCGAATCTATCGCGTCTACGGCTAAACGTCTATAGATAGTTTACGTTATATCTGTTGGATCTACTGTACGTAGGTACTTTCTAGACGTCTATACGTGGTGAGTACTCTCATTCGGTCAATAATTTGTGGGTATGTAGGGCTAGGGCACCCCTAGGGGATCATTTTTCAACAAAGAACTAGTGGGCTCAAACGTTTGGGTACGGAGATAATTGGTGTTTTGTAATTGACTTCCGCGCGGGCGAATAAGGCAGCTCACAGCGCGTGTCCGTGCAGCGGGCTGCCTACCCCACCGGCGCCCGGCGCGGTCGCCACTGAAGCGCGCCGTCCGTTCAGCAGACGACACCGTAGCAGAGGCGTCGTCTCCAGCGAAGGCAGCGCCAGCGGACAACACGGTGTCGTCTGCTGAGCGTACGGCGCTCCGGCGGCGATCGCGCCGGTGGGGGCAGGCAGGCCACTGCACGGGCGCACGCTGTGGGCTGCCTAACTCGCCGGCGCGAAAGCCAATTACAAATCACCAAATATCTCCGTGCCAAGACGTTTGAGCCCACAAGTTCTTTGTTGAAAAATGATCCCCTCGGGGTGCCCTACCTATCCACAAATTTTTGACAGAATGAGAGTACTCACCCTGTAGATGGTCGCACACGAGCTGTAAAATCAGTGTTCAAATTTCAGGAAAAATATAAAAAATTAATCTCATTGATCGACGAACACACCGTTTAAATATTTCCGTGCGGATAATATGATCTATATCAATACAGTGATTCTGAACATTTTCCCGCTAGATGGCGCCAGTGTCGGATGTTTCTCTGCTTTTTCGTATTTCCTATGTTTTGGACGTGCCTTTAGGATTGTGAGTCATGTAAGCATCACGTCGGATAGTAGTGGACGACATTACACACATCAAAAGACGTCGCCTACTAGACGTGTACCTGTGCCTGAATACGGGACTTATTTTATAAAAACTAGGGTACACTACATCTAGTGGACGACGTTACACACATCCAAAGACGTCGCCTACTAGACGTGTACCAGACGTTTTCTAAAAGACGTCTTAAGGCGTTCATCTCGACAAGGTAGAAGACGCTCCCTTGCCGTCGAGAAGACGTCTCAAGGCGTACCCTAATTGGTCTGATTACGATATTTTCAACGTGTAGTAGACGTGTACTGGCAGACGTTTATTAGCCGTAATGTGGTAGATGTCTAGAAGACGAAAGCGATAGACGTCTATAGACGTTTTAAATCTCGCATTTAGGCAACTTCTATATAAACTATGAATAGATGAATCAAATCGTCTAGTAGATCGCTTTGCATCTACGAATAGGCGTATATTAGACGTCTTTTTTCTGTGTGGATCCATGATGTAATTTGGCGTCCAGTCTTAAACGTATTATAGATGTCTTATTGTCGAGCACTGACAGACGTTTGTGGATAGACGTCGACGTAACATCGATACGTAGATCGGTACGTTTGGAATTAGCACATTTGACGAAATGTAGACGGTCTATCGATAGATCAAAGTTGGATGTCTAATAGAGTTGTGTGCGTCCGAAGCGACATAGGCGTAGACACGTCGCCACATGAACCCCGTGAGCCTTGTCACAGACTACGACCTTATTTCATTTAAACGTACCGGATTCACGAAGGGAGCAGAACTTGTCCGTTGTGATGTAGCTCTCCTCGTGGGGAAGTTGTTTAATTGCATCCAAGCACGAGGACTTGCTTTGTAACTTGAAGGTAACCGACTCCAGTTTTTCGAGATTACCGCCCCAGCCAACAACCTGCACGTCCACGAGAAAACACCACATACATTATGACAGAGCAGCCAACCAATAGCTGAACATTCGCGCCATGGTATCTGTACTGTTTAGTGAGTGCCTCATCACTGTAAACGAAAATCTTATGATCATCGTTATTTAAAGTATGATAATGGTCCATCATAAATTACGTTCAACATTATGTCGATGATCATAAATCTTTGGTCTACAGTGCAGCCGCAGGCTCGTACAATATATCACATCAGAGAACTTAGACCCTGAAGAGAGCAATAAAGAGAACCAATGACAGAACAAGTGTTGGGAAGCTCATACCATGCGTTTCAGTTGAGAATGCATGTAATACATGTTGATTGTATCGCTTATTATGAGACATTCGGTTCTTCGAACAGTTTCAGAAGTACGGTATATGCGTCTGCAAATGTGCGGTAGGCAAATCAAATGTACCGTGCGTTGGAAAAGGAATGCATGTTCTCATGCGTTGCAATGGAACCCAAACTCCCACTCATTAATTTTTTAATTAAGCAAATGCGTGGGAGAGCCATTAATTAATGCGTTCCTACGACACACTTGTTCTGTCAGTGTCGCCGGCGCCTTCTAAAATCAGTGTTCTTCTTTTATAATTGTTCCCAACACACCAGCACGAGGCACTGCGAGCATAGCGGGGGGCCTACCAGGCTTCGGCTAATAAGTGTACGGTGTACGGTACGTGTCAGCCTACCCGAAAAACTTCGCCAGAGTTAACAATGAGCTCTTCGTTTATGCAGATGGGCTGAATATAGGAGTTGATCTCGGCAGGCTGCGCAAGCTGAACGATAGCTACATCGTCACCGAAGTTTCTTCGCTGACCTCGGTACAAGTGGTGAACGATGACACGCTCCACCTGCAAGAGAAAATGCCAATGAATGACAGAAAGGACATGAACATTAAATTCTGATCAGCGGAAGACAAAAGAACATAAAGAAACGGCGCGATATTTAAACGCGACAATGTCACACGCGTTTTACTGTTATGAGAGTCACTGATGATTACTAATGTATATTTTAACGCTGCGAGTCCAAGTAAGAGCACTGAACAAGCCTTCGTTGCTTATCCTTACAAAAAGAGCGGACTGTCAAAAATACCGGGCAAAACTTATACGTAAAAGTTAAAATATCATGGCATACTGGCCGAAGATCAAAGTTTCAGTGGACTTTCAAAAACTTAAATAAACAGGAAAACAACAGCATGTTCTTCGAAAGTTGCAGAACGAACACCACATTTCCCTCCATCCACACTTACATCAGTTCTGAAGACGTCAATTATTTCCTCGTGTTCCCAGTCTTTGAATATCTTGCCCAAGCCGACTGCAAATTTCTCGGCTGGCATCACCTTTCGGTTTTCCACAAAGCAGTGAGCAACTGTAAAATCACATTTCATTAGTCAGGCACGAAACCAAACGGTAAAGTCGGATTCTCCTCTTCATTTTCATTTTTCGCGCGGTGATTTTTGTGTTTGAGGCGTATGCCAACTCAAAGACTCTGGACCATTCCGCCCGTGCTGCCGTCCAAAGGTTGCTTGAACGCACGCGCAAAGTACGCTCAACGTTCGCGAATGGCATGTCAAAAGTATCAAAGAAGACTCGTTTCCCCTCTACTTAGTGTCTATACGAGTTTTGATACGTGCCTTCACAACGATACCGGAGCGAATTTAAGATTGACTGGGGGCCTAACTGGCGCGGTGGCGCGGGCGGAAACGTCTACTACATTCGAGAAACATAACTTTTCACTACATCAGGAGTCCGTTCAATTATCACTCTCGTTAATGGATGTTACCTCCTGTCAATCGGGGTTACCTGAAATGACAGCTGTCCGCGAGACGAGAGAACCACCGCAGATGTATTTGTGCTCCGTGTTGGTCTTCATGTAGATCCCAGCGTGCCAGGGGAAGAAGCCTGGAGCCGCCTCTTCCCCGTTGACTGTGTAGGCCACTGGAGAGAGAGGCGCGTTGCCGCAATGTGGACCTGATGAAGTTTCCAATTCAATCTTTAAGGGTTGTTTAACTTCAGTGCAGGGTTAAAGCGGCCACATTTTTTACAGCAGGCTCATTGCACAGGAAACTAACCGTCAAAATTCAGCCCAGTACACAAAAAAATACATTTGCTGGATTAGCTAATAGTTAGCTGCGAGGCGGACAGCCAAAAAAATAAGCAAAAGAAGCTAACAATTAGTTGGCACAACTAAATTATTGTCTGAGATAGAAAACGTATCAGCTGCACGCCGAACGTCGATGACTAGTCTAGTTGAGGTGGATCCGGCACTGTAGCTGACGCATTAGCTGTATCAGCTGATGCATCAGCTCACAATTAGCTGTGCCAACGAACCATTAGCTTCTTTTGCATAGCTTCCGTTGGCTGTCCGCCTCGCAGCTAAATTTTAGCTAATCCAGCTCATGTACTTTTTTCCGTGTATGATAAACCTTTTGAAAACGCCACACCCCAATACACCTGTCTCTGTCGAGCTCGCAGCTCAGTAGAGCGGAAGATTGTAACAAGTGTCCAGGACAATACAGCGCAGTAGGGCGGGTTTGCCTATCAGCGCCGCACGGGTTTTATAATATGCGCTAGGGTAGTTCATATCTTTCAATTTTTATCGAAGAGGGCACGTCACCCCCTAGGCTTCTGCAGTTGGTCCTACCCCCCCCCCCCACCCCGCCCAAAAAAAACTCTCCCTACGAGTTACCCTATGAAAAATAAATAGGAGGGGGGGGGGGGGGCAGTAGGCAATTACGCGACAGACCTTTGCGCCGCCCCAAGGGGCTTCCCTTGAATTTTTTTGTCCCGGTGGCGGGATCTTCCCCCTATATTCTCAGAAAGATAGGAGTCAATTGACCAAGAAAATCAAGATGACTAAAATTTGTAGTCGTTTCAATCAAAGTATGAAAAATTTGACAGTTTTCATCAGAAACCTTGAAAATGCTTCAAAGCGAAGTTTTTGCAAGCTTTACGAGCAAATGAACAACGTGATAAAATCTGTTTTGTGCAGCTGGCTCATCGCGTCAGAACGGTGATACCGACACAGCTAATAGCTTGGCACTCAAGAAACAATATCGCTCTGCGCTATACGCAAATAATTAAAAGGGGTTTGTTAGCTGCCGGGTTACGGCGTTGCGGCCACGGATGCTGTTGAGTGTGACTGCCACAGAAACAGCGTAATTGCCTTTTTTAACATTTCCAGAAAAAAAGTAGGTCATACAAGAGGGTAAGCTTACTTCCGCGGTTTCTAGGGCAGTCGCTGTAGTTCCGTACCTTCTGTACTAGGTAAATGAGAGCTGGGCGTTTTATGAAATCGGTCTCAGACAAAAATGACTTATATTTATACGAAAGCGAAGTCGTAAGGGGGGCCGGTTTGGATTTTAACGCATACTAACAAGACCCATGACCGTTAACTGAGAACTTGCACGCCCCAATTTAACATTTTCATTTACAGTGTAGCTAGTCCTGTGAAAGTGTAGGGAGGAACGCAACGCCTGATTCATACGTTGCCAGAGAGAACGCATGACGTGTTGGAACTAACGCGAATCAACGCATATTACAGAAGTCCCATGGTAACGCATCCTGAGGCGGTTCCAGCCACAGCGCCTGACGGGTACGCAACACCATTGACTCTCGTGACGGAATGGTTGCCGACGCTTGCTAGTCTCCCGTCACGCTCTGCACAGCCTCCGCCCTGCGATGGCTACGAGGGCCCGGGCCCCGGCCGCAAGGCCAACGGCCGACTGCCAGCTGAGGACACGCGTTCCTCTCAGCCCCAGCACCTGGTATTCCAATGCACGGGTATCTGCTATCGTGCAGTCAATCTTTTGAATTCGAGCCGTAAAGGCAATGTGTATTTACCATCAAATTCGACACCCATGTCCTTACTCCACGTGTAGGGTCTCACACGCAATCGCTCACTTCCGGGCCACACCAGTACGGATGCCTTCTTGTGCGCGCGCCCCTGAAGCCACACGGCGAGCTCTGCAGGCCGCCTCTGCACCTCAAAGACGACAACACCCGGCGAGAACCTTCTCCAGCCAACCGGATGTGCCTGCGTCAGAAACATAGCAAGGCATTTCAATGAAACCGGGACAGACAATATCAACTATGATCCAAACCTTTTCCTTTGTAGGGGACGTTCATAAACTACGTGACCGATTTTAGGCCCATTTTTGAACCCCTCCCCACTTTCGTGGCTTGCGGTGACTTGGCTAACCTGGCCATGCAGTAAGGATAGGCTCGTGACCATAGCCCAAGTTGGTCACGTAGTTTATGAACGTCCCCTTGCGAAGAAATTCTCCGCAATGCAAAGAGAATAGTCGATACCGTACATCCCCCAAAGTGCCTACCTTGTAGAGGTTGTATCAGAAATTGTCACAAGCGTATAAACGAGCAAGAATTTTTTTTTTTTAATTCTGAAGGCTTTTTTTTTTGAAACGATGTTAAGTGTAACATATGTTATTGATGAGAAGGACTGTGCAGGAGATGTGCAAGCGAAGCAATCGACAAGCTCGATATACAACAGACGATGAAGACCTTGACGGGATGCGCAGATGTAAAGGCGGAAATGCTGATAAATCATTCTGGCATTTGTCCATACGCGTAAAAAATGAATATTGAGCTGGGGACCTCCCCCCCCCCCCCCCCCCCGGGTTCGACGCACCTATGTACGGATCGTGCAAACAAATGTGTAGAAGAGGAAAAAAGGCCACGACCTTCATAACCTTTCACTGGCATGCTTACCGAACGCTCCTTCCTGCACCAGTTCGCACCCTGGCTATTGCAGCCGTTGAAGCCGGCATACGCTAGGGCACCGTCAGGAGCAGAGCCGTCCACGGCTATCTTGCTGCACGTATTTTCGTCGCAGAGGAGGAACGAGACGCCATCAAACTCCTGCAGGAAGTGGACTCGAACAGTAACCACGTCCCCAACCGACATACTTTTCTCTGGCACTGAAATAAGTAAAATCGTCATTGAAATAAAATGGAACGTACGAAAGCACACGTTCAAAAAACTCCACTAAATGTCTTCGTCATAAGAAATGTGTGCAACCATAATGGCATGATTTTCGTTCTTAATACGAATCTTGTTCTCTGCGTCAACAAAAAGTCGCTCCTCTTCTGAATGTTTAAATACCTTAGTACACGGAAAAAGATGTGTTTGCTGCTTTAGCGAAAGTGTGTTTGCTGGAGCCTTTTTCGCCGTTTAAGTGTGAGTATTCGGTGGCATAGCAAACGACATTGCTGTTCATGCAAACTTCCACTTGATGTTGTTGCGAGCCCATGTTGCAGCCCCTTGTTCGCTGATCCGGCGAACACGTTCGCTATGTGAGCGATCGTGTTTGCTAGATCAGCAAGCAGAGCAGAAAACACACAAACCCTGGTCCGCGTCTTGAGTACGGCTTCTGATGATGGGCTAGAGGGTGTGTCCCGTTAGTATAGCGGTTAGCGAGCCTAAGAGTCAACTCAAGGGTCCTGGGTTCAAATCCCAGCTGGGAAAAGGTGTGCGAAGGCACTAAGAGTCAGAATTACTCCCGGATGGTACAGCCCTCAATACCGCCGTAAAAGCAAACATGCAAACAGCAAAATTAAAATCGCTGAAACAGCGACATTAGATCGCAGAATCAGCAAACAATTCCTCAGCAAAAAAAGTTTGCTATTGCAGCAAACATGTTTGCTAGTCCAAAGCGAGCGAAAAAAAATCGCTGCTGTAGCGAAAATTCGGTAAAACAGCGAAAGTATTTTTTTTACCGTGTATTACTTTTAAAGGGCAGGCTCCGTAGAAAATTATTGGATAAGTGATAGCAAAGCCCTTTCTCGAGAACGCTTTGACACACAGATGGGATATTAGAAAAGAATCTTTCCTATGACCACGAGGAAGAAAATATACTGCTCTGGGATTATCAGCTCCACTGGTTTGGTTTGGCCTGGGGCTGCTTTTCGGCCCCCCGAAAAGAAATAGGAAATAGAAGGTTTGGAGGGCGGAGCCCCCGCCCTACGAGACGTTTCTTTAGAGCGGGTTCAGTCCAATACTAAGAAAAACTGCCCTTTAAACGTCGCCCCGGCGCGTATTGTAGGACAATTACTACAAATGGGGATTATGGTCCTTATTCGTAGTAATTACTGCGGATAAGGTCCCAAAATCCTATTCGTAGTAAATCAAAAGTCTGTCACTAGGGTAAATCCACTCTGAATTTTCAGAATTTCCTTAGAGTTGCAGAGTTATCTTACAGAGTTGGAGAGTTTCCTTTAGAGTTGCAGAGTTTCTTTCAGAGTTGCAGAGTTTCTTTTAGAAACTTCCAGAGATCCAGAGTCTGTGCTAGAGTTCCAGAATCCCTCCCAGAGCTGAGCCTGAGTTTCAGAGTGAGGTAAAAAACGACAAGGCTGTAAATCGTCAAGTTTTTCGAATTTTTGTCTGAAATTTGATATGTAGCATTAACGAAGAAATTTACTAGGGCCATTTTATTTTCATGAATTTTGGGAAACTTTTTTCTGCTATCTCAAGAACCGTGGGTGGTAGCAAAAAAATGACGGCGGATTTGGCCCAAACTCAGTTTCAAAACCCCGAGTCATCGTGACGTCGCTACAACAAGTCGAAATGGGCATACTTTAACATTCAACCACACTCTGAAACATTGAGAGTTCCTCCGACGTACTGACAACTCTGAAACTCTCCTGATGACTCTGAAATTTTAACTCTGAGGTGCGCGAATTTCTTGAGTCTCTTGGTCAGAGTTGTAAAAGACTTTCAGAGTGGAAGGACTCTGAAAAATTTCAGAGTGTATTTACCCTAGTGGTTTTAAAAGATTTACTTGATTTACTACGAATACCGTTTAGGGTCCTTATTCGCAGTCATTACTACGGGCAAAGACCCAAAATCCTATTCGTAGTAGTTCCTACCAATAGGTCTCCGCTACCTAATCAGTAGTAATTCCTACGAATAGCCAAATCCGTCCTCCCTCAGTGTGTGTATTTCGAGTCGCTGAGACCCACGAGATTCAATCTAGAAGGCCGTCGTCTGTGCACACTTACTCTCCGAGATTTGCGTATTTTTTCCATAAGATTTTAAACAATGGTTGTGCACAAAAAATTTTCGTAGTATCGTCAATTTGTACAGATTACTTATTTTGGTTGTGGTTGTACGTACATCCAAATATTTAAAGCAAGTATTTCAGATACATTGTACACAAGTCTTTGAGAGTGTGTAGTAAAAAGACAGGGCAACTATATTCATGCAATTTTGGTTCAAATTTTTAGTCCATAAGTGCAGTACCGTCCTACTGATCTGCTACAGTGCACCAGACCTTTCCAAACCTTTAAAAATTCACTGCCACTTATGGCAAATGATACCCTAATACAAAACATTTCGATCTTGAATCGGCACCTCTGCCTAAGGCATAGAGCTATTGAATGCCTAATTTTACTAGTGCAATACTAAAACCTAAATCGTAATAAGTTTGTGCCGTCTCAGTTTATTATGGAAATACTTTACCCCGGTTACAAAGATCTTTGTCCTCGTCTGATCCGTCTTCGCATTCTAATTCTCCAGAGCACTTCAGAGCGAGCCTGATGCACTGACCATTCTTGCAGCGGAATTCGCGGGATTTGCAAATATCTGAAAATATACAAAGGAAGAAATGAGGCACAGAGAAATTAAAGAGACAGAAACTTGACAAAAATTACACTGAACTCTGACCGCTTCTAGTTACAGTGTATCTCACATATTTGTAATGCTCCATTAACCAAATTTTAATCAAATCAACCACACCCGGAAAGATGTGGTCTTCAGTCAAGGTTAGGCTGCCCTTCAAAACTGTAGTTTTGAACGGACTAAGGTCCAAGGTTTTGAACCAAGCTGCTGTGAATCTTTGTGCAAGACTGTTGCCTGAAGTGAAGTCTTATTAACCTTGGTAAATTCAAGGCTAAGCCTACGTATTTCTCGGTATACAGATGACTCACCCCAGGATGTTGCGGAAAGGCTTACCATAGAATCGGACTGCCATATCGTCCTTCCAGTAGGTCGGTCTCACATGCAGAACTGAGCTTTGTTCTGTTCCAGGGATTGTAAAATTCAACTCGGGATGGTCCTTCAGGTACACTGTCGTTTCAGAAGAGGACTTCTCGACGTAAAAATCATAATCCTGATCCCCAAATGCTCTCGACGAAGGTGGCTGTCCCTGCAATTAGATCAACAAATTAAGAATCACCTACGGCTGACTTAGGATTCAGTCCAAGCTCGCCCTCTTCTCGCAAGCCATTATAACCCCATTTAAAATAGTTCTTGTTGAGTCACGGTTATCTGTATGTTAACGAAGTAAGGCTGATATTACTACCGGTATTAAGCGGGTATCGACCTGTGGCGGGTCAAAAAATCCCCAATTTCGGTTAGCAGCTTTTAAAAAGGATATTTTTCCTGTACACAATGAAAACAAACCAATTTCTACCAATCCAATAGCTTCCGGCTTCATCGAGAAGCTTTCCTATAAATTCGAGTTTGAAAGAGCGGGGTCGCAAATTTTCATATGGGCACACGCCTGTGAGTAGCGCGTGTTTTGCCCGTCCCGACACGTTTCTTAAGCCGGGCATATAGTCTGATGCCGCATGTTCGTTCGGGCGGACGTGTGTTCGCCGACTTATCGTTCATAGAAAAACTTCATATTTTGAGCATTAACTACTTTAATAACGTAGAATCACGTACGGTGGCAACAATTTTGATTTCTATCGCATTTTTGATTATTGAAAATTTGTCTGTTTTTGTTTTTTGAGGTTAGGGTTGGCCGCCGCGCGCACACCATTACCATCGCGGTGCGCACAGGGACGGGCTCAGGTTAACAATTTTAATCGTAACAAATACATCTGCTTTTGAGCACTTTAAGGGAGACTTGAGGCGGGGGCCGAAGGCCAGCTTGTTAATCTTCGCACCTAGACCCGAAAAGTGGCCAAACCCATAATTTTCGGCCTGGTAGTTTGAGCCAAACTTCACAAAAACGCGTTTTTCTCGGCTTGTGTTTTCTGTGCACGATCGAGTCTAAACGGGGGCTCGTAGAATAGCCCCGTACGTTCGGTACGTAGGTATAGAGAACATGCTTCCGGTGCGTGAAGCTTAGCGCAGAAATCCAGCGCCAAAATTTGGCTTCAGTTGGAAAATCAAAATTAAGACAAACAATGAAACGACTCTATTTTTCTTCAAAACACAGGACCAGAGAAAATCGCGTTTTAGTGAAATCTGTCTGGACTAGTCCGAAAATTATCTCGGGCATGCGATGAGATACGGCGATGGAGTTTGACGACTTTTAACTTCTAGGAGCAGAGATTAAATGAGCCTTTTCACAATTGTTAGTCGCAACGAACTTTTTAGTAAGAATTTTCGGTAATCCTAAAAGCTAATTGTCCTATCCAGAAAAAAAAAACCTGCTATCTTACAAGCTGCAAATCGAAATGAGGGGTTATAGGAGCCGCTATCTGCCGATTTATTGAACTCGATATGTTTCGAAGCTCCGCGAGAACGGGGCAATAGCTTGTTTGTAATTTCCCGTATTCGTATCCCACAACTGTCGCTCAGCGGCGCGCCGAACTTCACCACGGCTACTTTAAAGATAAGCATTAAAGTCCAGCATTAAAAAAGTACGTGGAAGACACCACAAGTATGTGAGGTCCCGCGCCAGGTGGGGCGCGCATGCTCGAATGTGCCCGAGTCGGTATGCGAAGCTGAATTTCTGATTGAGTACGTCCATTTTGTAGGTGCACGCAAACTGAGTTCCAGCGACGGACTGCGACGTCGAGGGCCCGGTGCGGAAAGGTCTGTGGTCGCAGGGGCCCGGATCGCCTACCTTCCAGGGGCAATGCTGTGGCAATGGCCAGTCTGCCCCTGCTCAGTTACATCCGAACTTTCTGACCTAGTATAAATGTTTGCCAAAAAGCAGGAATATCATACATACCCTTTCCGACTGCGAGCAACCATAATATTTGGAAGCCCCGGGACATTTGTATGTAGCATAGTCTAACGCTCCGTTGGGAGCTGAACCCAAAATGTCTGCCGATTTGCACGACTTTTCTTCACAGAGGACGAAGTAGATGGCGCCATGGGACTTCTTGTGCTCTACGTGTACGCTTCTAGAGTCCCCCACGGAGAGGGCTGACTTAGGCACTTTAAAAAAAAGGGGGGGAAATCAGCAGTTACTAAAATGGCGAGCTATCATACTCCTACAGCGAACCTTCAATATGCAGACCAGCCCTCTGCAAGTCACGTAAATTTTGAGGAAATAATTTTAAAATTAAAACCGATACCGGCGAAAAAAAGGAAAAATCCTTAGAATTATGAACGGATGGCGTTAACATGGAAAGCAAGAAAGAATCTTCATAAATTTCCGAGAATTCATTTCAAACTTATCTGTAAATCACAAAAATTGCTGAAGGAGTAAATTAAAATACTGAAACTCTTTCAGAAATACCTTGGATCCTGACTGATGTGTGAAGCGAATTTCTAGAGACTTTGTGTTGAACTTTTAAACAGAAGCTTCAACACATCAACTTTACACAAAAAGAGTTGATTTACTCACGGCTGTCGCACAACGTCGTGTATTCGTCCGACCTGTCAGCACACTGCGGCACTCCATTGCACTTGTCTGTGACAGGTCGACACTCTCCGTCGGAACACATGAACCCGAAGTCTCCGCATGCGTTTGGGCTCACTGTAAAAGATTTTGTCACCTTAGGCGGCTGTTCTTTCAAATAAATCTCCACAGTTTCACAAAACCGCTATGGAGAGAAAAATCAGTGGCGGGAGTGAGATAAGCATAGTTAGTTCCCCAAAGTCAGTGGGGACAACCCGCGAGAAAATCTGAGCCTTACGATAGCCTAAATCCACTCGAGAACAATAGAAGACCCGATTTGCGACCCGAAACATCTAAGATTTGAGCCTGACCATGGCCTGACTGAGCCCGAGTCTCCCAAAGTGTCAGGCTCGACCAGTCTGTCGGTCCGCGTGTTGCAAGTGTACAGCCTAGCGGTAGCCTGAAAGCCCCCGTACTCAGGCTACTTGAGCCTTGGAGCCTAAGGGGGCATCCATATACCACGTGACCCAAAATAGGCCACTTTTAGACCCCCCCCCCCCCCCGCGTGACCTGGCTAACCTAACCTTCCCATGTATTTAATATAGGAGTGTGACCTGGGGCTGACCCCCCCCCCCCCCTCAACTAGGTCACGTGGTATATGGATGCCCCCTAAGCATAGGGCGGCTGGCGCACTGGACGTGCCCTTTTCTTCGGCCTCGCCGGGTCGGTTGGTCCGGGTCCGGGCCAGCCAGGATAACGGCTACCTGCCACTACCTGCACCGTCGAGCAGAGAAGCTTCATCTGATGCCAAGTGAGGCATTTCTTTGTCCTCCGCTCTCCGAGCATCAAGTTCTGCCTGGGCTGTTTGGCGAGTGCAGTGCAGTGTCGCATGGTGTGGTTGGTCGTCGTATTTCCCCGAGCGGCTCTCCACAATATTTTCAAATTTTAAGTGGTTTAACTTCAGTCAACGCGGCCGAAATTTTTAGGAACTGTCTTGGAACCACATTAGCCATCCGGGCAATTGGTCGCAAGTGGAACCTCCCATCCCTGCTCAATTTATCGGAGTTTTTGCAATTTGCCTCGCGAGGCGCCTATCGGAGAGCCATGGCGGGAACTCTGCGATCTCCAAGGACCTTTTATAGTGCCTACCTACTAGATGTGTTGTGTGCATGTGCAAGGAAGTGTCCCGCACCGTCATGTGATCAAAAATCAAGTGCTATGGTCCAGTGTTTCACTGACGGAGACCCACGTTGGCAAAAGTGAGGTTAGGAACCCCATCCACGGCATGGTATGCCGCCGTGACCAGTGCAGCAGAACGGGCCATTGCACCCTCCTCCGGTCCGCCTCCGTAGCCAACGGAATCATTCTAAGAACCAGCGGAGGTCGCACAGGACAGGCTGCCTTCAGTCCGGAGACTGATTCAGGGTCTGGAGTCAGCAAATGGCCAAGTACACACCCTCTGCCGACCTGTCACTATGCCGAGAAATGGCACACAAAACAATGGGGAGACTCAGGCCATCGTAAGGCTACCGTAAGGCTCAGATTTTCTCGAGGGGACCTATGAGACGAAAAGCTTACATTGCCTGCGGCCTAGTAGGCTGACCACGCTCCGTCGCCCACTCAAAAAAAAAAAAAAAAAACTCAGAACGGTGCTTTTATTGAAAAAAATTACGATACATAACCGTCATGAAAGCCGATGATACTTTGGTGTTATATTTGCACGTGTTTATTCCTACTTTCCTTCATGGTGCGACGTTGTGTCTGCCCATACCCCTCCTGCCCTCCGCCCATTCCCGTCCGGCTATCTCCGTCTCTTTCTCTCCCGAGTCCCTTCCCCCTCCCTGCCGTCCTGCGCTGCGGTGGGGAGCGCGGCCGGGCTGGCAAGGCTGGCAGACAGCAGTGCTAGGAAACTCCCCCGGTTTTAGCGATTCACTAAAAACGAAAACTGGAGGATCAGGTATTACCAACCTGACAACATTAAACAAAAAATTTACATACTTTGCGACGGTTAATTTTTTCAATACTTTCAGGACACATTTATAGAATTCCGATGTATCTATATCACAACTGCCTTTAATTTTCTAATGCTGGCTTTTGAAAGTTGGTTATCGAAGTTGGCAGTAATTCATTTGTTTTTTCCTCCAGTTTTGGCTTCCCCACCTCCTATCCCCCACCACCGAGAGTTTCCTACCACTGCCAGGAGCGGTGCGATGCGCGACGCGGACGGACGCGGCTCCCCCTACAATGAAAGTACAAGCTAGCTGACACCTCTTTCTTCCATATTACTTAGTTTAGCTTAGCTCTATGCTAGTGCTATTTAGAGGTATCATCTGCTAAAAATCGGATGAATTCCCCCCCCCCCCCCAAATCGAATTGCTACGTGCCTCTCTTTGAAGGCGTCCTCCCCGTGGAGATCAAAGAAACGCCTAGACTCCGTTTGTAAACCAGACTTGTTCTGGCCTGCTTGCTCATTATGGATATAAACAGAGTAAAAGTTTTCTAGGACTCATAATTCCATACTTACTTTAAAAACAATAATGCCAGAACTACATATGGAAAAAAAATCCCAAAAAATATCAATGCGGGAATGGAATGATAGTTTCTGTGGAGCTTTCCCTGACAGCCACTTACCACTAAACTGGGCGTGCATGTTGCTGGTCCAGCTCGAAGGCCGAATTCGCAAGAGAGTGCTGTCCTCCGGTACCGGCACTACCACCTTGCTGTCGCTGTGGCCGTGCAGCCAAACTGCCATTTCTGTGAGACGCCGTTCCACTTCGAACTTTACCTCGTCTGATGGCCACTTCATCCAGTTTGGGGGACTCTTCTGTGATGACAAATTAGATGGACTCTTTTAGAAAAACTAATCGCACTGCACATTATCGTTTTGCATGTCCAAATTAGAAATCTGCACACCGATCAAGTTGCTAAGTTCTGGTTGGTTCTGTGCTGCAAGGTTTTGGCGATCTAATCTCTGTTTAACCTACACAACACACTGTAATGAAAAGGTGAGGAACATTACCAAATTTTTGGTGAGGAAAAGTTTTCACTCAAAATTGAGCGCCTTCCCAAATTTCGTTGAGATTGAGATTGTGTCCTCACTCATATTTATGCAAGGATGCCTCTTTTACTCATGTTGTAGTGAGATTAAGGCGTTATCCTCACCCAAATTTAGGCGTGGCCTTCCTCACTACAATTTTGGTTAAGATTTTTCGTACCTTGGTATAGGTGCGAACCTTTTCATTCTCAATTAAACAAGGATGACGGCACAGAGGGACGAATGGACCCAAATTTGGAAATCAAAGAGATTGACACTAGCGCCCTTTTCTTGCGGTCGAGTTTTTGGGGTTTAGTTAGTGCACCCTCTAACTGTAGGACCAGCAACTCATTTGTATGAGCACAGTATTTTCCAGGCACATGACTGCAATACATGAGTTATGCTATCTGGTGTAGTTACCTCACTGTGAGGGGAGCCGTGACTGCCCATCGAATTGGATCCAGTGAAACTCTTGTACGCAAGTTGACCAGTCGAGCCGACGCCCATCACCCTGAGCACGCCACACCTGTTGACGTCACACATGTGGAACTCAATTGCACTGTGCTCCGACTTGTACTGCACCTTCGTGGTCAGCACCGCTCCAAGGTGAATGTCGGTAGAGTCAGCTGCATCAAAGAGAATCGCGGGTGTGAAAAACTTTTATATTTAACCTGGGCATTCAGCATTAACATTTGAATAACATCTTAAGTCCCAGCCGTAATATGTTCAACGGAGTTTACAAAAGCGAACCATTCGATTATTGGGGGTATAGGAAATCTGCCATTTGAGAAGAGAAGCCCGCACTGTAAGAGTTCCTGACGGCATATCCCGAAAAAAGTATGTCACGGAATATTCAGCAAAGAATTCGGGATTTTCAGAAAACTGCAGAATGAAATTTTATTTGCAGGCTGCAAAACATTTTCACTAACAAGTCAATCGAAGATAACGTGAAAATATTCCTCTTTAAAATATTTACGAATAGTTCGGAAACCAAGTACAGTAATTTCTGCACATATGCTCCAATAAACTTGTCCGAATTCTCCGGGGGAAAAAATCTAACAATTCTAGTGGTTCGAATTGCCGTCTTAAACTCTAATCCGAGAAACCTCTTCCATTTCAAACAGATAGGAACACTGAGTAAAGCTTACCTGTACTGCACACAACTGGCTCCTCATCCGAGCCGTCGGAGCAATCCTTCGTTCCGTCACATCTTGTACCGATTGGTTTGCATTCTTTATTCCTACATTCGAATTTCTCACTGCCGCACGCACCGGAAACGCCTGGGTAAACACGAAGCGTCGTTAATGCATACAAACAGAAATGGGAAGCGGCCGTAACCCTGAAGGTTGGTTTAGAGTGTGACGCTTGACGCTGATGCCGTACGCCCCTTAGATTCTTTCATCTCCGCTTCGATTTTGTTTAGAATATGAAAGAATTCTAGGGGCTTGTATGGCGTCAGCGTCAACCGTCACACTAAGAGCAACCTTGACTTATACGCAATCATTCGTACGAGATCAACAACTCCTGCAACTCAGCAACTCTTGACTAGTTCCAATTAAAAGGAAACATGATAGACGCTTCCAAAAATCGTTCAGGCTTTCCAGTTTGTCGTAGCTCGCCGACTCTAAATCTAAAGCGCAGACCCTTTCACGCAACGGCGCAACGGCATTTTAGAGAATGGCCTTGATTTCCGGTCCGGGACTATGCTTCCAAATGACCAAAATGACCCTTAATCTCTAAAATATGGCAAACATGAAAGAGACGGAAAAGTCATTCTAAAAAATCTACTCACTGGTCCACGGGGTTGGGAAAGCATCTTTCTCCATCAGATACAAAACCCCCTACCTTAGGCGATTTTTTAGGAGGATCACTCCCGTTTCCTTTTATTCGAGAAGACTCCCGTGGCAGAGAGGCCCGAAATTCCGGCCCCAAACTTTCGGGCCGGCCCGAAAAATGAGGGGTACTGAAAAAGCCCCTTATTGGGGCCGGCCTCATAACATAAGCGGCTGGCCCCAAGGGCGAAACGCCAAGTCCAAATGTAAAGTTAGCATTAAAGAACCAAAGTCAAGCAAGGCCTTCTCAGACCAAACTTTTCGCGCTGACCACGACGGTGGTGTCGCCGGCTCTCTAAACCCAGCCGTTCTCAAGATCCTCTTAATGGGTGTGTTGCCGGTTTGCCTACCTAATTTATCAACATTTTGCCTACCTTCTAGGATGCATCACGACGTTTGGGGCTGGCCCTCTAAACTTCGGGCCGGCCACATTTTACATGAGGCCGGCTTCTTATATTTTGGGCCGATGATGTTGCATTAAACAAAGCCAGAGATCGTTATACTTCAGGAAACTGCAGATTGCTGTTGTGACGCCTCTTTCAAATTGAAGAATCTTTAGTTCGTAAACGCGTAACGAAAGATTTGCCTAAACTTACGGCACAATCACAGCATAAGTAAAACAATTGTAAAGCCGTTCATTACATTTCACAAATTAACATGACCCAGTTAAATATAAGGAAACAGTATTCTCAAACCTGAATATTTGAATTTCATGAATTTTGAAAGCTGCGTGAACGATTTGCATTTAGCGGTTCACTAAGGCAGGTTCACACCTTTCAAGCCAGCCCACACTCTTTTAAGGCCGGCCGATTGATCGATAGGGCCGGCCCCCAAATTTGTTTAGGGCCGGGCCCTAAATTTTTCAGGCCGGTCCCTCAATTTTCCGGGCCGGCCCCATTTTTAAACGGCCGGGCCCCTTAATTAAGGGGGCCTTTCTGCCATGGGCTAATAATGTTCGAGTAAGTTCCGCCAGATTTGTTATCGTTTAGAGACTTAGGGCCAAATCTAGACAACCTACACCTACAGACTCTCTGTCCTCTAAGGATTAACCTATTTTCACGATGATTGCGCTTGTGGTCGAGGAGTATATTTCAGCGAGATAGGACCTGGCACAGCTGTTAACACAGATTGTCACCAGCCATATCGCACTGTTTCACCCTTGCAAAGAACAGGGTCAATAATGCGAAGAATTTCCCAGCATTGCAGCTTTCTAACCTGTAATGCGCAGAATATTGCTTCACATCAACTACTTTGGAAACTCACAAAGTTGTTCGCAGGCTTGCCCACAAGTTGTGCCCACAAGGCTTGCCCACAACTCTAAGTAGAATTCGTTACAATTATAAGAGGTTATACGCTATAATGCTGCCAACCTATTCGCATTCCGAACATCGTGCATTGCAAGCAGTGCGGGTACTTACTGCTGCTGCATATCTCGGGGTCTTCATCAGATCCGTCTGCGCACTGTTTCACTCCGTCACATTTGTCTGTGATCGGTCGGCATTGACCGTTGGCACACAAGAACCCGTACTCGCCGCATACGTTTTGTTGAACTGAAGAATAAACAAAAAAAAAAAAAACAGTCCTGTTCGGGAGTTGTGTGACGACCAGATACTGCGCTTTACGGCAGGGGGGGGGGGGGGGGGGGGGAAAAAGAGTTCGAAACTAAACCTGACCTTTTCGAGGAAGCAAGTGCACAGCCAAACAGGCAGCGCTTTCGCCCCTTCTTCCACGACAAAAAGGAAATATACATACAAGCCATGAAATAGGCTTTGCATAAAATATCCAAGCCATGCGATTTGTGTTTCAGCGATGACGTACAATTTAGACTTGTGTGTTTGTAAGTCAACAAACGTATGAACTGGGTAACACACTTGTATTAAAGTGTTGTGGGTCCTAATACACTCCTCTAAGAGTGGCCACTACTTTTCTTCAAGAGTGCCTACCACACTCGAAGAAAACCGTGTTACCCATACCCATACCTATCTTATGTAACCAATATTTCGTCACCGGAATAAGTGCTGACCTTACTACGTTTTTCGTCAGGAATTAGCAAATGTATTTTTGCAGTGTACAGTATTTGAAAACATGCATATCTTGATACACATTGTTTCACACTACAAACCAATTCGTTCAGTTTTGTATTAGTTTTCAAAATAATGATACGACAACTTTGGCATTTTGTTATTATATCCCCTCTATTTTCTTCCAAACTTTTCTTCTAGCTGAACTGATTTTCACTGATAATAGCATACCGCTGAGCTCCACCGGCATGTCGCTGTGCCAGGCCAATGGCTTGACCCGCAGCAGACTACTGGTTTGCTTCACTGGCGCAGAAATGCTCTTGTTCTTGTGGCCGGACAGCCACACCACCATCTCATGAAGACGCCGCTCTACTTCGAACACCAGCTCGCCCGTAGGGAAGGCGCGGAAGTTAGACGGCCTCGCCTGCAACATACGACCCATTACTCTTTTACTTAAAAGAAAAAAAAAAGGAAAAGAGAAGAAAAAAAAAGCGAATGTTGTTCGTCCGTTGCGTTCGAATACATTACATGTGCGTAACTCCGATTAAAGCGACATGACGCTAAAACATTACGGCACAATGACACGAGCCACTTTTTCTTGCTTTTCAATTCTGTAAGGAAACTGTGTAACTAAGCTATATTCAGTTAAGGCTCGGCAGAGTCGGCGTAGCGGAGCGTGGTGGGGGCTGTTGGAATAGGTCGCGCAGCGCCATCTAGCGGTGACCGGCGGTGACGGCGTGCGACAACAAAATACAATCGCGGGTGCTGTTCGCGCGGTTTTACCAGTTTAGGAGCTTGTTCAAAGTGGTGCAAATGGGCAGCAAAATCAAGACGTGTATGAGGGCAAAGAATATGGAGGGCAGAGTACTGTAATTGCTATATGACAATAATGGAGATGTCTACGAAGTGCACATACTAAAGAGAGACGCCGCCGTTTTCGATACGAGATCTGGCAGTTTGTAACCTCACGGATCACATTGGTAGCGACCAATCACGCTGATATTTGTTATTAGTTTTAATTTGGAGTTCATTCGCAGATCACGCTAAAGCCTACAGTCTACTTACTTAATCAGGTGAAGTCCAAGGGTCAGGCACCCTGTTCAAAATTGCACAATTCTGTGTCCAATGTATTCAATGTGTCCTCAGAATGGGTTCCAATGACTGCTGTAGCAGCTCGGAAAGGTGAAGGCTCTGTTCATGTATGTCATGGTGCTTTGCTACGTCAGACTCTGTTATTAAGATTGTGGTTCTTTGTTAATTTGAAGGTCCTGCTACTGTCGAAACTACTACCAAAGCTACTGCCACTGCTCCTGCCAAAGCATCCATCGGAGCTGTGATTAAGCGAGCCACGGGTAAAACTGGTGCTTCGTGGCCACGGTTTAATATCACCATTTTCATGGATGCTTGTAAGCACTTCAGGGAGCAGCTTAGGTGCAAGCTGGTCCCCATCGCAGTGTGACAGGATATTTCTGACCTCTTGTATTCAAAGGGCCTCGATTACAGTGCCGAGCAATTGGGAGAAAAAGTGCGCGACATGAAATGCACATGTGTGAGAGCTTGAGAGGGCAAGCTGGGTAGTAGGAACTGGGACTTTTTACCACCTATGGACTTCTTATTCGACACCCTGCTTCAGCTTGTACCTAGACAAGGTTAAGGTAAGAATTTTTATCAATACTTGTGCATAATTCCTAGACTGCAATTTTAATTGTTCCATTTTGCTGCTTCAAATGATTGCGCTGCTTCTCCTGAACATGCAGAGATAGTTCGGCAAGGTATGCATGAGAAATCCCTTTGGATGTGGTTCTGGATTTCTGAAATATAATTTGATTTGTGTCAATTATTGTTTCAGAATAATACTGTTTCCCACTCATTGAATGTAGAGCTTGTTCGACCACGTATGAGTAAGAAATCACTTTAATGTTGGTCCTGAATTTTTGAATACTAGTTCCACTTTAATCCTATGGTTTTCTGCAGATGCCAATATGATCTCCAAAGAGGTTTTGAACGGTTTTGAATGAAACTGAAGTTGTCAGTTCAAGTAAGTCTGGTAACCTGGTAGGCCTACTTGATGACATTTATAATGAATTCGGAGTTGGCCTCCTTTCCCCCATGAGCTAAGCCAAAGCCCCGGGTCACTTTGATGATAGTCATGTAGCATACAGTAGTGACACTGCATGCCCTGTAAGCCTTTCCATAAGTAAAGGAACATATGATTAAAATAATGTCTATTTTATTAAAGTGGTGTACTGGGTCCTCATTTGTTTACATTACTCCCTTCATTGCTGTGCTTTCAGTAGATGACTCCTATGATCAAATTGTCTCCTAATCGTAATGAGAACAACAATACCGCAGGAGGCCTTTCCGTTGATGATAAAGGAACATGCGATTAAATTAATGTCTTACTTTTATAAAGTGGTGTACTGGTAGTTATTGAATTTATTCCATCCATTGCTCTCCTTTCAGTTGATGAGTCTACTAAGGGGCAAATCTCTTTCAACCATCCCATACGAACGGCTTTAACCCCAACTACCCGCTCAACCTGCCCAAAACAAAGGCAGCGCAGGGTGTATGTCCCGCAGTAAGTCATCATATATGAAGATCCTACATGAATATTTGGTCTTTGTTGCTGTGAAAGTAATGTAAGATTGTTTCGTTTGCAGGTCCTACAAACAAAACTCCCAAGCTCACGGTTGCAGCCATCAACCTGATGTGGGATGGAAAGGTAACGGATGATTGTGTTGTGGCGTGTGTGCCCCGTAGGCATGACATTCAAGGGGAAAGCATCCCGTAGAGAGTTTGGACAGAAATCAAATTAGAAATTCAGGAGAAAGGTCACATGTGTCGTGGGAGGTGTACCGTGCCAAATTCAGCACGTTCACTTACCGATTTGACCTCAGCGCCATAGTCGCCCATCGGATTGCCGTCGGCCGTGCTTGAGTAAGCGAGATCACCCCCGGAAGTGGCGCCCTCTATATCAAGTCCTCCGCAGCTGGCGCCGTCGCAGAGAATGAACTGCACAGACTCGTGCTCACCTTTGTACTGCACTCTAGCTGTCAGCACTTCACCGAGCGCTATACGTGCAGTGGTAGCTGTCAATGAAGAAAGAAATATTTACGACACGGTGCCGGTGGAGCGTGGATTCTAAGAGAGAACTCCGGAGAAGACCGAAACGGAAGAGAGAAGTCGTAACAAAGAAGATGAATCCCAGAAAAAATATGAGAAATAGCGGGATTTTCGGAGGGCAATGGGGTTCTGAATACACGATTTCTCATAATTCCCCTACATTCTTCTTCTTCGTTACGACTTCTCACTTACGATCTGAGCTTCTCCGGAGTATTTCAACTATTAGTACATTAAGTGGCGCCAACTTTAAATGTTTTACCACCTCGGAAACAGTGCCGTTTAAGACTTCTCAGAATCGACCCGCGCTGAGAGAAATGATTCGACGTACGGACCGAATGTCAGGCCTGAAATGGGAACAAATCAAACACTTCTGACGTAGGGACGAAAACTTCAGACGGCGTCAGTAACGCTTTAGAGACGACGTCCGAAGTTTCCGTCCCTGCGTTTTAAGTTTTCGTCCATACGTCAGAAGTGTTTGATTTGTTCCCACTTCAGGCCTGATAACCAAACATTTGGTCCGTAAGCCGAATCATTTCTCTCAGTGCGACCACCAATGGTCCCACACACCTTGCACCCTGACATGGTCGCAATTTTTTGTCGGGGGATTGGGGGGGGGGGGGCTCTACGCTTGTCTTTCTACACTCGTCACACAAAACTAACAGCCCCCGGTGATTTCTCGGAGAGCGACTGACGTCTTGCGCCGGTTATATGGGATGTCTCTCCGCATTATATCAAACAGATCTGACAAGATCATTGCTACTAGTAAGGGACAAGCGATGTATACCTGTAAACAGTGGCACAACACGTCAAGAAGCGCGGATGTAAAAAACAGCGTCATAGGTATACTGTCGCCAGGCGTGTCTCATGGCGATGGGCGCCTACGCCACTTCGGGCGGCAGCGGGCGTAAGGCCGAAAATCGGTGGGTGGCAGCGGCATCGCCGTCGAGCACGCCACCGGCTAGGATTTCGGCGGCGGCGTGAAACTGACACAGTTATTTTTTCAGGAGAGGCGTGGGGCGCAGCCACCAGGAGCGGAAACAAAACAAAAAGTTGCGAAACCCTTAGACGCACGACCGCGGCGCGCCGCCGTCAAATCTCTCGGCGGCGGCGCGTCCAGCTCTGACCAGCGGCGGCGTGGCGTAATTATCGGTGCGGCGCCCATCTCTAGTGTCGCAGAACTGCTTTTGGGAGCCTATCATGCGAGACCCGACGTTCTGGCGTACATTCTACCTTGTTTACACACAAACAAGAGTAACTACTGGGATGCTAGCCCTTACCTTTGCCGCACATATCTGGGTCCTCGTCCGATCGATCGCGGCACTGCGCCACACCGTTGCATTTGCGGTAGATGACGAGACACTTGCTTCCATCCTTGCATGCAAAGCTGCGATTGCTGCAAGCCGCACCCACAAGACCTGCAAAAGATGAATGCCACTGAAATTCCAGAAATCGAAATGTCGTGTGTTAACACCGTGTCGGTATGTTAACATCGGCCACTGGCTCATTCGATTGCGAACATACAATTTGCGGCTTTACGCAAGACCAACCTAGATACTACCGAGTTCGACTCTACCTGCCATCTATTTATGCTCCTATGGGGAACTTGACGGTACCATATAACGTGGTTCTCAAATTTAGAACTGCCGATACAAGGTAGGTGTACGCAAGACCACGCCGGGGCTCTAAAAAGCTTCGCTCATTGCAAAGCACCGATGCGCCTCTCCGCGCCGGGCGCACACGCACCCTGCCCTGCCTGCGGCAGTTATTGGCCGAGGAAGGTGGGCTAGTGGAACGGAAAGAGACCCAAGCCAAAGAGGCCAAGGACGAACGTGCAAACCACTAACGACATTAATCGCAAAAGGGAAAAATTTTCTCCGTGCATTCATAAGACACACCCTTTTGAATCTCCACCCTGAATATCAAACCGTTTTCGAGATAACATGCGCATAAACAGATACTACGTCGAATAATAGCTTGTAGTCATCGATTCGCATCTCCTTCTGTCCCGCCTCATTGATGGTAAAATGCAGGAATCGTAAAATTTCGCATGGCTTGGAGCTCATAAGGCTGAGATCTCAGTGGAAAAGAAAAACAACAAAAACACATGAGATATCGACATGGAAGCCATGACGGCCTTCTAAGAGATTAATAAGACTGATTGAATGCATACTAATACAACAAGGCGCAAGGCGTACGCCCTTTTTAAGCATTCCTGCTTGCGTAACGGTTCGCTCTTCTTGAAGTGTAGGCAGGGAACAGTTTGAAGCACATGCACAGTCAAGATTGCCACTCCTGTACTGTAAAAGGTTCAGTAGTTTGTTTAATTATTAGAGAACTACAAACCTTGATATTTAAACGGAACATTTGACGTAAAATACGAGAAATAGGCAGGTGAATTTCTTAGTAAATTGGGCGGGCGGCCTTTCTTGCGGTGCGGTGTATTTCTGTTACGATGCGGTTAATCATTCTCACCCGAAACATAATCTACCATACCGTGCCTCATACATAAGCCTGATAGCAATTTAACGTGCTGTAGAAAATGTTGGTATTTTGGAAAAATTTCAAGAATTTCTCAGTGTTAGCCGAGTAAGGGCGATGCTACTAAGTTTGACAATCTTCCAAAGTGTACTCTTTAAAACGGGCGCAAACTGTCTAAACGTTACAAGCACTATTGAGGGTTTATGTTACAAACCCTTTTCTTTGCAATAGGAAGAAATTTTCTTGACGAAATCTTGGTAACGCGTAAACCATTTCTTTGGAAGCGTTACAAAGAATTTCCGAGGAGGCGGTCCCTCGTGCATTAGTCGAGTCACCCGGATGTTCTTTTCCGTGTAATAGTTATAGAATTTAGCCGACTTTTGTACAAAATCGTCCCCAAAAACTTTCGGACGTACTATCTGTTTAGCGATAGAGTAATAGCGCGCGATAGAGTAATAGCGCGTAAAAGGGAGTAGGCGGATCACATTTACCGTGTAAGTTGAAGGCCTAATTTCATCATATTAGAACATTCGACTGCCTCCTCCAAAACTTTACTTGCCAACGTGCTGAGCAAAACAGCCTAACGCCAGGAACCCAATCAGCAGCGTCCGTCGATTCTTCATGTCTGGAGAGGAAGACACCGACTTGCGAACCGGCTTCAACCTAACTGAGGTGAGAGGAGAGGATCCTCGACGAGGAGCAGGAGTAGGAACAGGTTGGAGCGAAGGGAGCGGCCTGAGGGGGGAACGGCACGGGAGGCAGGCGCAGCGGACGTCACAGACTCCGTGGCAATACTCTTGCCACTGCCTACAAACAACATGCCCACGTGTCGGGTTGATGTTTCCAACATTCAACGGCAGCTAGACTGCCTGGAGAAATCACGTGGATCCACGCGCACGCGTGGCGCCGATGCACCAATACGACATACACAATGGAGGGACGTGCAGTATTGTTTTAAGAAACGATAGTTAAATAAAGTACTACGAATGACTCCATTTCTAGAAATGCAAGTCTGTGATGACTTATGCACTTGAAATAGACAACCACAATTCATTGTCTAAAAACTTGATAAAACGAAATAAAAAAATGTGCGGCGCAGACCAGTCAATCTGCCAAACACGGCGCTCTCATCCTTTACTACTCAATTACTGGGCCCGCGAGAGCGCAGGCACGTGAGGCGAAGCTGTACCCGAACGGTGGGTTCTCTGGAACCGCAATGGCCTTGTCCGCCCCGGTGCACCTACGTCACACGTCACGTGACTTCCTCTACACTTGCGTCAGATACGTCTTGGAGGTTGAAGAATGAAACGCAGCAGCACATTGGCACAAAACATTTACAATGGTGATAGCCGCATGTGGTGCTTCTATCAGATTCAGTTCGAAAAAGGAACACCTCGTTATTTGTTTTGCTAGGTTTTTGAACTTAGAAAAAAAAAGAAGACCGGCGAGATATCACTTGTCCCTAGATTGTGAAATGGCACGCAATGGTAGGGGTTTAATGCTTGAAGACGCACAATCGTTCCCGTACGAGCATGATGGCGCGTTGATGATGATAGTCGTCTTTGGAGTAGCAGTTAAATGAAGAAAGGAATGCATGGACCAAGCGGAACCATTCTGGGAAGTAAGCCTTCTTATTGTAAATCAAGCATTTTTGTTTTAGAGAGGTGAGTCGTTGTCCTCTCGGACCGCGGCGCCGTGGCTGCCGCGTACTGCTGGATACAAAGTAAGTGACGGCAGTCTGCCCAGCCCAGACCCCCTCGCAGGTAGGCGACCCAATCAGCGCCCACGCTGAATAGGTTGCGTATGAGAGTGCTCGGGCAGGGTGGCGCCCGAAATAGCTTTGTTAGAAAAGTGTATGATCAGTTGCGTTTATTGGTAGTCTCTGGTACTCCTCCCGGCTACGATCAGACCTTTCCCGGTTACGATCGGACTCCTCCCGGCACGATCGGACTCCTCCCGGTACGATCGGACTACTGCCGGTTACTATAGGAACTCCCTGAGCGCCTGCTAGGCAACTACGGAACTCAGCATGCACGCATATGGTGCGGGCTGGCTACGCTGGCACTTGCGGGCGCGCACACAGCTCCCGCGTACCTCGCTGCCATGGCTGAGATAGTTGGAGCCGGTGCTTTGTCGCTTCTATCCCTCCAAGTAGGTCCGGGTACGTGTCCTCCCTCTCTTCGCCGCCCTGTACCGGAGAGCCAAGGACCACCAATAGCTGCGGCTCCATTGACGGAGAATAAAGATTAGTAGTCGCAAATAATTTTAAAGTTGATTTTCAGACAAGCGTTAAATTTTTGTTCGGAGACTTAAAATTTTGTTGGGAAGACTTAATTTTAGTTAGACGTTGGCTGCTAAAGCAGAAGTTCGCTGAAGGAGCAAAAAGCAGAAAAAAATTGTTTAGTGCCTGCAACGAACTTCTTTGTTAAAGCAACTAACGTTTCGTTGGTGCAACACAAGTTTATTTCCCCCAACAAAATTATAGCTCTCCGAACAAAAATTTACTGCTTGTCTGAAAATCAACTTAAAAAAATAAGTTGCGACAACTAATCTTTTTTCTCCGTGATCCTTCAGGTTCCTTTCCTAAGGCAGGTCCACTAAGGAGCCTGACGTAGGCCTCGGCTGCCGGCGGGGGCAGCCCCGGTGGTAACAGCCAGCTTAGCGGCGGGCCCCTCCCCTGGTTCTGGTGTCGGCGGTGAGATGCTGCCCTGCTCTAGCGCTCTCCTCGACTGCCGTGCATCGCCCGTGCAGTTCTATATTCTATATTCTTACTCAAATCTAGATCTCGATTGTTAATTAATTACACCTGTCAGTCAACAGAGGTATTTAGGCAGTACTGACTACATGACGACAGGTTGAAATGTAAATGCAATAACTAATAAAATATGAGTGATGAAGGCTACTGCAGGCATTAAGATATGAACATAAAAATTTATCTGTAATTATGTGTAATTAATGCCTGGTAATTATAGCGATATGTGAATAATTGTGATTCGAATGGATGTAAGGAGCGAAATGTTGACATACCTATCTATAGGCTGGAACAGCTAACACAGAGGTGAGACTCTGCATAGGCAGAGTGCTTTGCAGGATACAGGAACAACATGTAAGGCAGTGAATTGGAAGTGGTCGCGATTTTTTAACAGAGACTACACACAATAAATACAAGTACAATACTAAATGGAGGGTTATTAATTATTCCAACAATGTCTTTATTTATCAGTATATCAGTTTTTTTTATAAGTACATGATCACATGAAATCACAATTAAATAAAACATATAGTGATATAACTATTACCGCACATACACACGAACTGTTTCTAAGACTTCACATTTTATTACCGTAATACCTTGTTCAATTAAATTAACTATATAAAGAAATGAAGAAAAATTCTGGCAACCTCTTGGTAATGGTCGTCATTGGTATGGTGTGCATCGTACTTTATAAACAAACAAGAATACATTGCCAGACTGTTCATCAGCAATGATTTTTCTTATTTTTCTACAATTTCACCATTTTTACATGCAAATGAATTGTTTGATGTTGGGTTGCCCTTGTCACAGGAGTCGCAATGATTCTTCTTCATTGTACAAAATTGTCTGGGATAATGTATTCCTGTTGGCAGTACCACAGCTTTTCTCTAATGGTAAGAAGTTTTCAGGCTCGGATTGACCTTAGTTTCACCCAAGATCGGACTTTTTGGGCACGGAGTGACCTTATAGTTTCACCCAAGATCGGACTGCCTCTTACGCCAAAACCGAAAGTCTCTGTGAGAAGTTTTTCAGACCTTCCTGACTTTCGCTCAGTACCCATACAAGAGCGCCGGACGTGATTTAACACTTTAAAAATGCAGCAAACAGTCACAAAACCGAGTTCAAATTCAGCTTTCTCACGCCATCCAAAAGCGAAAGAAAAAGACAGAGCTAGCGTGCTCGGCTCGTCAACTGGCTGTTTCAGTATCATCCGTCCTTCTCCCACCCGAAACCCTGGCCGCATCGGCACCCGCCGAGGCCACAAGGAGAGAAAAAAATTCATTCTCCCACTACTCTAAAAATCGGACCTTTTTCTTTCTTGTTAAACAGCCCACATTGTCAATGTGCGGAGCCGAGTCGAGCCCTGGTTACAAGGGAGGCAACTCTAGAGTCGGGATCGCTTCGGGCCCTAGAGTATGCACAGCACAAGATGCACAACCCTTCACAGCGGAACATTGTCGATGTGCCGACCGGTCGGTGCCAGCGAGAACTAGGGGGCCGCTACCAGCCACAGCCAGCCAACCTTGCGACAAAGAAGTCTCTCTACAACTCCCCTCACATTTCCCGTTTTACATAGTGTATCCAGTCGCGTCTGTTCTCACCTGCATTCTAGAGAGTAAAAAAACCTTAACTTATGATCACCTATATTCACTTCGCAAATTAAAGTTATTTTGGAGTTACACAAAATTTCAGCGTGCACATATTAATAAATCTTAAAATTGCACTATATCCAATTTTGTGACACTTTGGCCCTACTAGTTTTTCACGAAGTGTAATACACCCGTCAACAAAATTAGCGCCGCACTTTTACAGAGCATGTCATTTCGCTCCAAGTGGACCTAGTACGTTCAAATTTTGAGAAGGCATGTCTCAGGAAATGGCCAAGTACACACCCTCTGCCGACCTATCAGCATGCCGAGAAATGGCACACTAAACAATGGGGAGACTCAGGCTATCGTAATGCTACCGTAAGGCTCAGATTTTCTCTCGGGTAATGCGACTTATGATGAGGTCTGTGATGATGTTGCTGGCAATAGTTCTGTGAATGACATGTTACCCAATGAAAACTTTCAATAAGGTGTAGCCTGTTTTAAAATTATGCGTTGAGATGCCTTTTCCAGCCAATAGTGTGCCATTCTGTTACTAATTCATTTTGGGCTATCAAGTACAAATTGGTTAGGCTTGCATAAGGTCTGTCATAGAGGCCATTGCAATATCTCAGTTCTTTAAGTGTGATGAGACGAGCGGTCACTGGTGATGAAGTCCCGTGCACAAACTTCACATTTGCTTCTTGCAACCAATGCCTTCGTACAGATAGCAGCACAGTTGAGTGACGGGCCTTGGCGTTTGAACTTAGCATGGAGTTAATTATTACTATCTGGGGTGTCATCTTATGCTCGACGCAGGATAGGGTCTTACTCTTCTCTATCTTGATTACAGCTGACAGCCTCAGCTATTAATTCCTCCAGCTCATTTAAGTAAGGAGATTTGTCCTGTTCACTTGCTAATGCAACCCAAAGCATGGGGCGATACTTTCAGGAGCTGTCAAACGAGGAAACTGGTCTCGACAAAGGCTGCAGCTCAAGCTTGTCGGGGTTGTCGATGGCCATCCAACCTCCATGAAAGACCACAACAACCACTGGTGGGTCATGTCCAGTCTGCGGTCAGCTTCTAGTAAATGCTAATGTAAATCCTGATTCTGATCGTGCACAGTCCACAGACATCGACTGCGAAACTGGAATGCTTTCAAAATGAAAAAGAACAATCTAGGAAAAGGGTCACTTTCCCTGACAGATACGCATGTCCATTTCTTATTTGTCCAACCTACGTAATGTTAAGAGCCGTGTTAAGGAATAATCCACACAGTTCGGGAATCAGACACAGAGTGGCCAGTTTAATTGGGACCGTAGCCAGGGGCGACAATACAGCTCGGCAGTGCCAACCGTGAGGCACGAATAACCCTAAGAGCGCTCCCTAACATTCTCCCTCACGTTAAACAACGGGACTGAGCGCTAGTTAGTCTATGACATGAGTCGGTGTTCGACGAGCTCAGTAGACGACGCAGGTCGCACCGGTGGCGGGACAGGGCTGTGAGCTTGGGCATGAGGGATGCTGCGGGCCAGCGTCGGGATCACCGCGATGCACGGCGTCACTATGTAGCAGATGAGCGCCTTGGGGACGTCGAGGTGAGGACGACGGGAAGGGCGACAGGGCAGGAAACAGGAGCAGGGCAGGGAGCAGACTGTGAGCAGCACGGCGTCGCAGGGATCGATGACGTCGGGGCATTGTGGCACGTGCAAACCAGAGTGGGTCTGACTTCTGTCGAATACAGCGGACAGCCGTAAAGAGAAACGAACTGACCCGATTTGTCCAGGGAACCGGACGTCTATGCAATTTTATTCGAATGCACCACGCAATGGGGCACCCGTTTCTCAAGAGCAATGTAATGGATTGTTTAAGTTTAGTTCAGCTTTGGAACGAAGGATCACACGGAATCTCTACACCAAACCATTCAAGTCGTCCATGCAGCGGCGTTTAACCCTCCATGGCGGATGTCAACCGCCACGACCACGAAAGTCACAGGTCACTCCAATCCTCCTCCCTCCGGCAAATGCAGGACGGCGCAGAGCATGCCACCGAGCCAGCAACTCCGGCTGCACACTGCACACCACAGCATCGGGCTCTTGTCCACGGTGCTCCAGGCGCGTCCCGCCCCACCGCGAAAGCCGCGGTAGGGTCTGCACCACCACGGTTCTGTACTAGAAACGGGCTCACAAAGGGCAGGGCAATGCAGTGGTGTCCAAGTCAGTCACGGCCCAATCGTTTGCGGTCAAGTCCGAGGCGCCTCGTCAGTTGTCACAGAGCACAACAAGGGTCAAAAACACGCAACATGCAGGGATCGCAGGCCACGGGGTCACATTTCGCAGGCGAATGCAGCAGAGCACAGAGCAGCAGCGGGAGCTGATCAGAAAGTTCCGGGCAGGGCGGCGACTCCAGCAGGGCCTGCGCGACGTTGGTTTGGGACGCGGGGCAGCACAGCACCACCAGGGCAACGCACCGCGCGCTAGGGAGGGTGATCGCCGACTGGGTGTTATTTGGCCACGCGGACACACAGTTCCCGCTGCCCTTTTCGTCCAGCTGCAACAAGCTCGGGGTACGCACTATACCTGGCGCCTGTGGTGCGACACGAAAGTCCGTATGCCGGGCGGCGTCTCGTCTTCCACGATGTCCTCCGCGGTGTCTGCGAAATCTCCTCCGCTACCTGCTAATGTCATCTGCGCTCCCACGGTGCCCAACGGTGTCCAGCTCGAGGGCTCGAGCGGAATGTAGCGTCGCTCGCGCCCCTCCCAATGCGAATGGCTGGCCAGGCCATTCACATTGGGGCGGATGCGATCGAGTCCACGATCCACCTGATTCCCTCGCTGGCAGGATTGGGTCGCAGCCGTTGACAGTCACCACCCGCAGAGGCAGCTCGGCCTCGGACTCGTGGGGCGGCGTCAGGACGCGCGTCAGCCGCACACGGGGGCCGCTGTACAGGACCATTTCGCTGGCCACGTAGTCGAAGCCGCTGGCATAGGCGGGGACCGCGGCGTGCACAAGGGCCATTGTTGACGGACACAGCGTCCGCCGCGCCGTCGTCGGCGTCCTCGGCCATAGGGTTGTCGCCAGGGCAGGGTACACGACACGCTGAGACACGGGCCGCGTCTCGGTGGCGGCAGCATGACGGACCGCAACACGCACGCCGTACGGACGGCGACACAAGTCCAGGACACACTGCGGGCAGGGCAACGGGGCACAGACACGGGAACTTCTTACCGGGGGAGGTTAGACGTTACGGCCAGCGACGGGCGCCGCAGGTCTGTCAGGGCAGGGAAGTCCACTTGCACAGCGGACACGTCAGGGGCAGGACAAGGAAGCAGGGGCTCGCCAGCCAGAGGTGGCCGAGGCGCCGGGACGTGCAGGATGTCGAAGAGGAGCCGATGATGATCAGCCAATCACAAACGTCAAAAACGACGATGATAGGAGCATAACCCCTCACTGTCTTCTCCTCCCCTCCCAAGGGAAAAATTTGGACACGTGGATTCGTATCTCGCTTCTGGCACCAAATGTTAAGAGCCGAGTTAAGGAATAATCCACACAGTTCGGGAATCAGACACAGAGTGGCCAGTTTTATTGGGACCGTAGCCAGGGGCGACAATACAGCTCGGCAGTGCCAACCGTGAGGCACGAATAACCCTAAGAGCGCTCCCTAACAGTAAAATCTGAAGTGAAGCACTTACAGTCGCTGCAGCAGCTTGCATCCTCCTTTGAGGTGGGTGGCTGCAGTAGAGTCGGACCAATTAAATCGTCCCCAGAGCTGTCCTGTAAACATGATTGAGCAAATCTAATTACAATCTGTGGATTCCCAAATTTGCTGTTTATTTGTAAGGTACACAGTTCTTTTGGTGTTGCAATGAATAATTTATACAATCTCAAATAAGGTTTTGCAATCCGTCCTTAAAGAGCATTGTGATCTGGTAGTTTTCTGCATAGAATCAAAAGCTTACCAGACCATCTTCTTCAGTGTCGCTGCATAATGCAGTGCCATCTCCATCTTGGAGAAGAGGACCCTTCGCAAATAAGCTCCTAGCAGCCTGTAATCAAGTCACGTATGCCATAGTAAGTGGATTTCCAAATTTGCAGTTCTTTCAGGGGTTCTTTCCTTGCTTAATATTTGTGTGGAGTTGAGGTTTGTTCAACCAAAGTAAGTGGATATTGAGTGTAGTCTGTGTGAAATCTCAAGTGAAGCACTTACGGTCTTTGGTGCTTCCTGATGCTGATGTCCTTCCCATTGGGGCTGACTTTGCAGCATTTCGTCCTCCCGCCGGCTGTAAAGCAGCGCCTCGTGAAGGACGTCAAGCTGAAAGGAGTGGGACAATTTTTTTTTTAGCTTACAAGGCAATAATCTGCTTGTTTAAAAAAAAATTAATAATGCAGTGAATAATTTCTATGATCTCTAGTAAGTGTTTGGATTTGCAATCCGTCCTAACAGAGCAATGTGAACTGAGAAAGGCTCCTAGCAGCCTGTAGTCAAGTCACATAATTATAGTAGAATTTATTGATGCAAGAAATAGCTTGTGTCAAATTTCTGGAATGAAAATTCTTCTAGGTGCTTGTTTCAAGTACAAGTAAGTTCTTTGAAATTCTTGATAAGTAGTTCGGAAAGAACTATGGGCCTGAATCCTAAATTGTCAGCAGACTCAGCAATTACGTGTCTGGTGTTGTTGTTTACTATGCTTGAAAAATGAAAATTGAAATTTGATTAAGGGTTTTAACTCACAGGTTCATTGACCATTTCAGGCATCTGTTGGATTTCATCCACAATCTGTGGTGACGGCAGAGTGGCCCAATCGTCCTGAAAGAAATTGGGATAAGTTTTAGCTAGGAAAGCACTCTTTTTGCATGTGTGAAGAAATAAAATTGGCTACTGATGGTTTGCTTACTGGTGGTCCATAGCGGCGTTTAAATTCCGCCATTTTGAGATTGTATGACAGTGACACACTTGCCTGTAAGTAATTGAGACATTTATTTAAGCTTACAAGTCACTTATTTGTTTGTTATAAAATTAACTTGGTGGATCTCTTACAGAGAGCTGACTGCCCAACAGGAGGTCTGCGCCAGTGCCACTGGGGTCAGCTTCCTCTCTCATGAAAGCTGGACCCTCTCTGCAGCTACCAGAGGGGACTGATCCACTACTGATCCACTGTAAGAAAGGCGGGAAATTTTTAATTAACAAGTTACTAATCTGTTAAAAAATAAGAATTCTGGTGGTTCTCTTACAAAAGGCGAAATGCTCAACATGGCATCATCACTGGCAGTCTTGCTGCCATGTGCTGGATCCTGGCATGGGATGTTGGCATGGGATGATGCTCCTAAACTGGCACCCTGTAAATAACATAGACAACTGTTGTTAAGCTTACAAGTCACTATTTTTTTTTTGCTATAGAAATTTACTCGGTGGCTTTCGTACTGAAAACTGAGTGTGGAGCAGCCAATCATTGCCAGTGCCGCGCTCGTGTGCTGGACCCTGCCGTATTACCCTAGAGGGGAAGAAGTGTGGCCTGTCAAGAGGCCCACTAGCAGGCTCATGACAACTCCCGGAGGGAAATACTTCCTGTAAGAAATGAGGACAACTTTTAGCTATCAAAGTTCTAAAATAACTAAGTTTCATGTCGTTCTCTTACAGAAGCGGTCAGCAGCTGCGGCGGCTGAATTGCCAGCAATGACAACGGCGGCAGCGGGCTCGGGCAGCGGGCTCGGCTGCTGCGGCGGCAGCGGACTCAGCTGCTGCGGCGGCAGGGGACTCAGCTGCTGCGGCGGCAGGCTCGGCTGCGCGGCGGCAGCGGCGGCAGCGGCGGCGGCATCACCCTCTCCCTACCGCGACCACGACCAGCGGGCGCAGGACCGCGACCGCGACCTGGAGGTGGAGGTGGTGGCGGCGATGTCGGCGGTTGCAGGGCTGCCGTGGTCCTGCGTGGCCGCAGTTGCCTCGCTGCAAATGGTAGCAGTTGGCCTCCAGCCGCGTGCCTCCGTAGGGGGGATCTCCCTGCTCTCTGGGGCTCCTGTAAACGTATGTGTCGGATTTGAGTAGAGTGACCCCTGCGGCCCCTGCTGCGCATGTATAGCAGGTGTGTGGAGGAACGCATCAATTTTTCAAAAACAACTATCTCTTACCAAGGGAAGCGGGTCGTCCGCGTCGCCTTGGTCCTCGCCCTCGCCGTCCTGCCCGGGATAGAGCTGGAGCCGGCGCACCGTCTTCACGGGTATAGGGATTGCCTCTTGGATTAGACGATAGTCTCGATTTTGGCTGCATGACAGAAACAGTGTTTACATATTTGCTCTTGAACTAATTTCTTATGTTACACTCTTCATTTTACTTACTGGAAAAAATCCCGAAGATGGCAAGTCAGTGGATTCGCTTTTGTGAGCAGAGTCATGTAAGTCTCAGTGCTCATTGTGGGAACCCACTGGCCTTCCTCCCGTTGTATTGCATCTAGCTGCCTCTTCATCATGGCTGCAAACCTTCTCTTTTCCAAGCTCGTTAGAGCCTTCTTTGTTTTAACGTAGTCCGCCTGCTCTTTACTTTTCATTGCAGCTGTAGCAGATCAATCAGATACGCTAGTATGGTTCTCGAAATTTTCAGCACATGTCATGGAAATAAAAAAAGGAGTGGTGGTACTCGCGCAGTGCCTTGGCCATCAATGGGGTGGGGGGGGGGGGGGGGGGGGGGGGTTCATTGCCACATCGGCCTGGTGGAGTTTGTCGTGCCCCTCCAAAGGGCTCGTGACGCACCAAAACCTCCCGTGGGTGCTTAGTGCAGCCTCCCCAGGCGCTCAAGGTAGGCCGTGCGGAAGTGCTCGAGCAGCTTGTAGGTCTGCCTGTTGTACAGGTTGTGCCGCTGGAAATACACGGAAAAAAAGCGTTAGCTGCTACAGCTTATGTGTTGGCTGCCAGGCATCCAAACAAAGTCTCAGCTGGGTGAACTGATGTGTGTAAGCGATGTGCAATAGCAACAGTACGGGCAATATCACGGCGCGACTCAGTTGCATGAGCTGGAATGAGAAGAGTTCGATGTTTACCTTCGAACCTCTTCGTAGAGGTGTGTGCCATAGGCCCACTCTCTTCAAATACTGTACCATAATGAACTAAATGATGCATTTTTGGTTTCAAAGAATCACCTGTCACCTGAACATACATAGAGTTGAATTCATCAACAAGAACACGAAAAGAAGCACCTTGCCTACTAGACAAAGATTTACAAAAGAAACATCTAACAGCTCAGAAAGTTTAACATATAAAAGCCAGAATTGGTCATCATGAGAAACTTTTTCTCCCACAAGTATACCAAACAATCTAACAAAGAGAAGAGTTTCTGACCCAGACATTTTCAATTTGTCTTTCTTAGCAAACTCATCTGACAAAACAGGAACACGATTGGAGTCACATAGACCATATTGTAACATTTCAATCCTGTGGTTTAGGAAATCAAGTGAAAAGTTCAGGGGAATACAAGGAAGACAAGGAAACCGTCAGTCCGGCACTCAGATGAAATCAATCGGTCTCAGTTCCCAGTTATGATTTGAACTGATATAAGCAAAATATAAACTGACTCCACTAGAGTGGCCGGAGCAGTCACTGCATGTCAATAATCTTGCCAAGTACACATAAATGCAATTCAATTTGCATAAAATCACTTCGTCTCAGCCACGATCAGGCAGCGCAGCTAGCGATGAATAATAGTCAGTTCCCATTTTATCTAATGGTAAGGTCACGTAGAGATTCGGGTATTCCTGGGTATTCCCCTCCCGTTTCCCGATCGTGACGGGGTGGCATTGCGCGACGGGGAACAAGGATTTTTTTGAGGGGGGAGGAGGAGAATTCAGGACCCCCCTCCGTCAGCGTTCCCGCGATAAGTAACATCTATACAACAATTACGGACGCAACGCTTATTCTGTCCGGGAACTCTTACTGTACCGCTCAAGTCACGCGTTTTGCCTATATGTCAGGGGCTATGAGGCCCCCTGCGGGGCTTGATGGGTACGTGGGGGGGGTCGGGACGGTACTGAGGGATCATATGCACATAAGATTAGGTCACCTGACCCCTCAGACCATGAGTGGAGAAGGCCAATCTTAGCGCATCAATCACAGATTTACTGCTCTTACCAGGTAAGCTTTTGACATCCAAATATTTGGAAAAGTTGTCTTCAATGACAAGAAAGCACTGCCCCTCCAACTCGAAAATATCCATGCTAATTTTTTGATATCTCCGTTCTGGTATCTCATGAGGTGTGAGAGGTTCTTTGAAATTTAATGCACTATGTCTTTCACAGGTTCTGCACTCTCTGACTAGAGTAGCAATGTCATTAGACATACCAGGCCAATACAAACTCTGGCGAGCTTTGGCTTCAGTTTTTTCCACACCCAGGTGGGACACATGCAGTTTCTGAAGAACCTTTGACCTCAGGGATACTGGAACGACAATCCTGTCACCCAGCACAACCATGCCATCCTCTACAAAGAGTTCATGGCGGGTTTGCCAATAAGGCCGAGCCTCAAGCACAGCATGATGTCTATCTTTGGGCCACCCAGACTTGTGATATGTCATCACAGCCACTAGGCCAGCATCACTTGCTGTCTATTTCTGGAATTCAGCCTTAATATCTACAGACATAGGTATGTATTTGACTACCTCATGTACTTCCAGCATTTCTGGATCATCCTGGACAGGATCATTTGGACACTGTCGGGAGAGCAGGTCTGCTATGTGCATGTATTTGCCTGGCAAATATTCAACTTGTGGCTGAAACTTGACCAATTTTAGCATGAGCTTTTTTAACCTGTTATTTGTTATTTTATGAAGTGGCTTTCTGCACACTTTTACCAAAGGCTCATGGTCAGTTTGCCATAGTACATTCTGCATTCCCCAGATATACTTTATGAATTTTTCACCAGCAAAAACCAATGCAAGCATAGCTCTTTCTCAACTTGTGCATAATTTTTTTCAGAGTCTGTCAACAGTCTGGAGTCCAGTGCAACTGGCTGTCCATTCTGCAGCCAGCAACAACTCAAGCCATACTGACTAGCGTCGGCCTGCACCACAATGGGTTTTCGGGCATCAAAAGTCGCAAGAACAGGGGCTTTCGAGACACTATTTTTCAGTGCTTGAAACGCCCTGGCATGAACAGGGTACCAAGAAAATTTGACAGATCCTGATAATAGTTCATAGAGAGGAGCAGCAATTGTTGCCATCTGAGGAATGAATTTCCTTAGAAAGTTAAACGTACCAAGACATTTTTTTGTAAGTCTTTCTTCGTTTTTGGCTCTTTAATTGCATTTATTGCTCTTACTCTTTCTGGGTCTACCTGGATCATATTTTTAGACCACAAGTGTCCCATGAACTTTACTTGTTTTTGTTTGTACTGAATTTTGCTGTCATTAAACCTTACATTTTCAAGTTCAGCATTGTCCATTACTTTCCTCATAATCACATCATGTTCTTCATGATCTTTCCCAGCGACCAGAGCATCATCAAAATAGTAAATGGCACCTTTGCCTTTGAATGCCTGCTCAGTCATGAACTGAAATATTTCAGGAGCACAGCTCAAACCAAATGGCATCCTTTTAAATCTATACAGCCCAAATGGAGTGGAGAAAGTACTCAGTAAACTTGACTCCTCATCCAATGTGGCATGCCAGAAACCATCTTTCAGGTCCAGTACTGTGAAAACATCTTTGTCTTTCACTTGCTGTGCCAACTCTTCTAGAGTTGGGATTGAGTACTTTTTCCTAAAGATAGCTTTGTTGAGCACTTGTGGATCAAGACAAATCCTGAAGTCACCATTAGATTTTTCCCTTCTTACAAGGTTGCTCACAAATTTAGGAATTTCTTTTGTCACTTTAGTGACAATGCCATCTTTTTCCAGGCTTACTAGTCTGGTTCTCAATCTTTCCACAATGGAAAAATGGTACCTCCTAGACGGACACATTTCTGGCTGTATTGTGGGATCAATGAGAATTTCTACCTTCTCCTTGCATTCCCCCAAGCCAGTGATTAACTGTTTATACTTTTGCACAAACTCATCCCTGCTTTCAGGCATGGTGAGTGGCAAAGCAGACACTGAGTAAACACTCCTTTTTGGATGCTCTACTCTTTTGACCAGATTTAGAATGTCACATGCCTGAATACCCAATATTGGTCTGAACTCATTGGTGGTTAGATAAAACGTACAGAACATTTTATCACCATATGGAGTCTCAGTTAGAAGTTTAACTCGACCAACCGGAGTGCTCAACACGTTGCTAAATGCTTTCAACCTTACGTCAGTTGAAAACACCCAATAAGATTTTTTGAACAGTTTAAAGATTTTCACAGGCAGAACATTGACTTCAGAACTAGGGTCTAATTTAAACAGGATATAAAATTGAGCATCAAGCCTCATTTTTTCTGTGTATTCTGCCCGTACCCTTTTGGTGGGCAGATTGTCCATCCCACCATCATCAGGTATGGAGTCCAACATATGTACTGCACTTACCTCAGCACTTCCTGGTGGTGGCGTGTTCCATCCAGTCAGTAGGTCGTCTTCTGTGTCCATGTCCACCACTGTTTCAACTTTTCTCGCCATCTCTTGTCGAGGCCGTGCCTTTTCTGTTTGGTCTGCTTGCTTTTTGCACACACTGCTCCAGTGATTGAGACCTTTACATTTATGGCACTGTTGGCCATGGGCCGGACAGTTTCCAGGCCCATGCCATTTGTTACATTTCTTGCAACGGTATTTTTGGACGTGTTTCAGCGGTCCAGACGCAGGTTTGCCACGGGCCTTTTTTCCCTGTGGTTTTGACACCCGTCCACTTTGCACCTGGCTGGCCATGTGTCCACCTTGTTTTCTTTGGTAGGGCATTCTGCCCACGCTGTCTACCTCTGCGGTGGCTTCTCCACTTGCAGACGGGTAGCGCGCCGTTGCTTCGACCGCTTTACTCACGTCAATTATCTCATTTAGAGACAGATTGGCTTCAGCCCTTAGATTCTCACGTACCTTTCTATCCCTGGTTCCCCAGATGATACGGTCACGCAGCATACTATCTTCTATGGGGCCATATTCACACTGTTTCACTAAGTTCCTTAGATCTGTAAGCCAGTTTGCAAAGCATTCTCCGGATTTCTGGTTTCTTGCATTGAATAATTCTTTACAGCCTGTGACACACTTTTTCTCCGCTGCGTAAGAGTCAAACAATGCGACCACCGCATCATAGTCATGGGTTTTATCTTCGTCAATTACATCATTTCCTGCATCATCCTTCTTGTATTTAACAAGCTTATCCTTGAAACTGTTATACACATCCAAGGCCTCTGCTCCATCCTCACCCATCATGATGGCACACTTAACTTCCGGTGAGGCCCTCTTCTGCCCTATTGCCACAATGTAAAAGTCAAACTTTTGCTTGAAGGTGTTCCAGGATGCCCGGATGTTTCCCGTCTTCATGACAACCGGGCCTGGTCTCTGAACAGGTTGTTGCAGGCTGTTGCACTCACTTCACTAACACAAATTCACTCCACTTTTGTGGTACTATTTCTTCTCTTCACTCGCACTAGGCTGGTTTTCTGAGCACTTTTCTTGAAACTTTGGTTCTTCCTTAAGACTGCGCCATGTTCTGATTTATGTTCGGTTACTCGGTGTCACGGATGGGAGTGGATAAAGAAAGGACTGCACACGTGTGGGTACGGTAATAGAATGACATCTTTGTTTACAAGCGGATGTGACGTTGGGTCATGTGATTCCAGTGAGCCCTCATTGGCTCCCGCCAAGTCACATGACTGGCTCTGCCAGCCAATAGGCCAATGGCGTGACACCTCACAGGTGTACCAACTTACAACAAGTGCAGCTCAGGAGTGTAGTTTTTGACGAGATGACATCTTCTTTAGTCAGTAGAAAAAAACACGTGAAAAATTGAACATGTTTCTTATACGGTTAGGTTCACGGGGAAAACAAAGACAAACCCGGTAAAGAATGAAAAATTTGACGTGTCTGTGCTCGACTTGCGACCTGTTCGATGGTAAATGAAGAATGCGTTCGTGATCGAACAATCATCAGCAGCGAACAATGAACACAACAGATAGTTTAAAAAAATATCATTTATTACAATTTTGTTGATGTGGACGAGAAAATATCGGGGTGATAATATTTGTCACCCTTCTGCTTCGCTGTCGGCTGCTAGGTTACGTTAGGCAGGGAATGGATTCAGACGTAGGCTTTTGTCTGCTTTTGCCACAGTCGAGGTGACCGTTGATCGACTTACCGGCCGGTAGTAAACAAAGATAGCTTCTGTTCAAAGACCCCGCTTTATTCTGGTAGACTTTTAAGCGGCATTTATTTTGAGTTTCTTTTTAGTGCTGTAAAACTGCTGTAAAACGTTACTGCACCTTCGTTTCTGTTTTGTCTTAGTTTGAGGTGTCAAACGTTATTAGCGGTGGTGCAGGTTCTTTCAAGTGAAGGGGACACAAGTGTTGTGATTTTAACTGAACTAGCTGGGTGGAGTGTCAAAGTAAAGTGAAACAGAAGTGTGATTAGTGTCATTTTCAATAGCACCAGTGTCATTGGCAGGAGCCAGACACATGAAGTGATTTATGAATTTCTTCTCTGTGCAATGCTGACTGACTCCTGGCGGTGCTGGTGAGTAAATAAAAAGAAATTACATGAGACAAACTCAATTTTAAACCCATGTCATTTGAAAGCAGTATGGTTCAGTAATCTTTAACGAAGGTCTCCAAAAGAAGGGTGGCAACTTAAAACAATTGGTTCCTTTAGTGGGTTAAGTGATTAGCGAAATAAAAACAAAGCGTTCTGATTAAATCATTGGATTTCAAGAAAGTAGCTTTGTTAGGGTGGGTTGGAGGCTGGAACGTAAAAATTTGGGATGTCGAATACAGCGGACAGCCGTAAAGAGAAACGAACTGACCCGATTTGTCCAGGGAACCGGACGTCTATGCAATTTTATTCGAATGCACCACGCAATGGGGCACCCGTTTCTCAAGAGCAATGTAATGGATTGTTTAAGTTTAGTTCAGCTTTGGAACGAAGGATCACACGGAATCTCTACACCAAACCATTCAAGTCGTCCATGCAGCGGCGTTTAACCCTCCATGGCGGATGTCAACCGCCACGACCACGAAAGTCACAGGTCACTCCAATCCTCCTCCCTCCGGCAAATGCAGGACGGCGCCTCACCTGTGACAACTGACGAGGCGCCTCGGACTTGACCGCAAACGATTGGGCCGTGACTGACTTGGACACCACTGGAACTTTTCCTGGCCGGGCCTTTCATCGAACTCAAGTAAAGAAGAATTCTCCTGTCTCCTGGGCTACCAAGTTGGTTGTTGCATGGGATTTGAATTCCATATCTATGTCCATTCCTTCCTCTTTCGTCTTTGTCATGTCCAACCACTGGGTTGTTCCTGCATCAGCCTCTGCTTTCATCTTTGATAGCTCCTCTGAGATTTTGGAGATGCTCTAGGACAGACTCTACGGTGCGGCTTCCAGACCTGGACTTGCTGGCTTTTGAACTTAAAACTTTAAACAGGTCGCGACTCCACTTTCTTTTCCGTGATCCTGAGAAGACGGGCACACACGACACCTGCTGGTTAGGATTCCCTGCGAAGCAACCCGACATAGATGCTTGTGCCATCTTTGAGAAGTATTGGAGAATCGGCAACTGAAAGACCGTGACATCAGGTGAGGACCCTTGGTTGTGGAACGCCTTCCCAATGGTGCTGCGATTCAAGAATGTAGTTGAGTTGAACATCCATCGCAAAACACCAAGGTCCTCCTTAGCACATCCGAACAGGGCCATGACTGCCATACACCTGGCAACATCATCTGGCAATTCTCCAGGTAAGGTCACCTTAGCCTTGTTGGCAATGTTGTACCCAGTGGCGCAGGGCTCTCCTGAATTGTTGAACGCTTGGATGTTGCTGTTATCGTATTCGATGACGCCACACACTCCTTCAGCTAGCTCTTCTACTGTCACAAGCTCTGGAGCGCTGTTAAAGGCTTTGAAGTCGGGAGGAGTGATCACCATTATTCGGCGCAGCAAGGTTACTGGAAATGATGCTCTATGTGTTTGTCTTGGGGTGGCTGCCAACAACACGTTGAAGAGCTCCTTGACGATTTCCTTCACTTCTGATGCCTTCCTCTCAGCTATGCATGATATAATATCTTCAAAATTTGGAAGGTGTCTCAAATGTTTTGCAGCTGCAGTCTTCCATCTGCCTGCGTATTCCTTGGGTGAGTTCATTAGGTTATACACAACCACACCGGTGCCGACAGATTGAGCCAAGGATGAAGTCACATACGGAGGAAGGCCCATCCCGTCCATGAATAACATGTTGGCCCTGAAAACCATACCTGCTTAGTGGAACTTGCTTTGTGGTCATACCATCCTTGCCCGTGATTTTAACGGTAGAAGTAACTCGATATGACTTGAATCGCTCCTTAAAGATGACAGTCAGGAACAACAGCGGTTGTAGGCAGCCCGTGAAGTCTTTCTTGATGTCAGTATTCATGTTGGGCATGTAAAAGCCAACGATGTAGTCATAGATCTTCTGGGCATCAGCTCGGCAGTGCCAACCGTGAGGCACGAATAACCCTAAGAGCGCTCCCTAACATTCCCCCTAACATTCTCCCTCCCTGGCGCCTGTGGTGCGACACGAAAGTCCGTATGCCGGGCGGCGTCTCGTCTTCCACGATGTCCTCCGCGGTGTCTGCGAAATCTCCTCCGCTACCTGATGTCATCTGCGCTCCCACGGTGCCCAACGATGTCCAGCTCGAGGGCTCGAGCGGAATGTAGCGTCGCTCGCGCCCCTCCCAATGCGAATGGCTGGCCAGGCCATTCACATTGGGGCGGATGCGATCGAGTCCACGATCCACCTGATTCCCTCGCTGGCAGGATTGGGTCGCAGCCGTTGACAGTCACCACCCGCAGAGGCAGCTCGGCCTCGGACTCGTGGGGCGGCGTCAGGACGCGCGTCAGCCGCACACGGGGGCCGCTGTACAGGACCATTTCGCTGGCCACGTAGTCGAAGCCGCTGGCATAGGCGGGGACCGCGGCGTGCACAAGGGCCATTGTTGACGGACACAGCGTCCGCCGCGCCGTCGTCGGCGTCCTCGGCCATAGGGTTGTCGCCAGGGCAGGGTACACGACACGCTGAGACACGGGCCGCGTCTCGGTGGCGGCAGCATGACGGACCGCAACACGCACGCCGTACGGACGGCGACACAAGTCCAGGACACACTGCGGGCAGGGCAACGGGGCACAGACACGGGAACTTCTTACCGGGGGAGGTTAGACGTTACCGCCAGCGACGGGCGCCGCAGGTCTGTCAGGGCAGGGAAGTCCACATGCACAGCGGACACGTCAGGGGCAGGACAAGGAAGCAGGGGCTCGCCAGCCAGAGGTGGCCGAGGCGCCGGGACGTGCAGGATGTCGAAGAGGAGCCGATGATGATCAGCCAACCACAAACGTCAAAAACGACGATGATAGGAGCATAACCCCTCACTGTCTCCTCCTCCCCTCCCAAGAGAAAAATTTGGACACGTGGATTCGTATCTCGCTTCTGGCACCAAATGTTAAGAGCCGAGTTAAGGAATAATCCACACAGTTCGGGAATCAGACACAGAGTGGCCAGTTTTATTGGGACCGTAGCCAGGGGCGACAATACAGCTCGGCAGTGCCAACCGTGAGGCACGAATAACCCTAAGAGCGCTCCCTAACAGTAAAATCTGAAGTGAAGCACTTACAGTCGCTGCAGCAGCTTGCATCCTCCTTTGAGGTGGGTGGCTGCAGTAGAGTCGGACCAATTAAATCGTCCCCAGAGCTGTCCTGTAAACATGATTGAGCAAATCTAATTACAATCTGTGGATTCCCAAATTTGCTGTTTATTTGTAAGGTACACAGTTCTTTTGGTGTTGCAATGAATAATTTATACAATCTCAAATAGGGTTTTGCAATCCGTCCTTAAAGAGCATTGTGATCTGGTAGTTTTCTGCATAGAATCAAAAGCTTACCAGACCATCTTCTTCAGTGTCGCTGCATAATGCAGTGCCATCTCCATCTTGGAGAAGAGGACCCTTCGCAAATAAGCTCCTATCAGCCTGTAATCAAGTCACGTATGCCATAGTAAGTGGATTTCCAAATTTGCAGTTCTTTCAGGGGTTCTTTCCTTGCTAAATATTTGTGTGGAGTTGAGGTTTGTTCAACCAAAGTAAGTGGATATTGAGTGTAGTCTGTGTGAAATCTCAAGTGAAGCACTTACGGTCTTTGGTGCTTCCTGATGCTGATGTCCTTCCCATTGGGGCTGACTTTGCAGCATTTCGTCCTCCCGCCGGCTGTAAAGCAGCGCCTCGTGAAGGACGTCAACCTAAAAGGAGTGGGACAATATTTTTTTTTAGCTTACAAGGCAATAATCTACTTGTTTAAAAAAAAAATTAATAATGCAGTGAATAATTTTTATGATCTCTAGTAAGTGTTTGGATTTGCAATCCGTCCTAACAGAGCAATGTGAACTAAGAAAGGCTCCTAGCAGCCTGTAGTCAAGTCACATAATTATAGTAGAATTTATTGATGCAAGAAATAGCTTGTGTCAAATTTCTGGAATGAAAATTCTTCTAGGTGCTTGTTTCAAGTACAAGTAAGTTCTTTGAAATTCTTGATAAGTAGTTCGGAAAGAACTATGGGCCTGAATCCTAAATTGTCAGCAGACTCAGCAATTACGTGTCTGGTGTTGTTGTTTACTATGCTTGAAAAATGAAAATTGAAATTTGATTAAGGGTTTTAACTCACAGGTTCATTGACCATTTCAGGCATCTGTTGGATTTCATCCACAATCTGTGGTGACGGCAGAGTGGCCCAATCGTCCTGAAAGAAATTGGGATAAGTTTTAGCTAGGAAAGCACTCTTTTTGCTTGTGTGAAGAAATAAAATTGGCTACTGATGGTTTGCTTACTGGTGGTCCATAGCGGCGTTTAAATTCCGCCATTTTGAGATTGTATGACAGTGACACACTTGCCTGTAAGTAATTGAGACATTTATTTAAGCTTACAAGTCACTTATTTGTTTGTTATAAAATTAACTTGGTGGATCTCTTACAGAGAGCTGACTGCCCAACAGGAGGTCTGCGCCAGTGCCACTAGGGTCAGCTTCCTCTCTCATGAAAGCTGGACCCTCTCTGCAGCTACCAGAGGGGACTGATCCACTACTGATCCACTGTAAGAAAGGCGGGAAATTTTTAATTAACAAGTTACTAATCTGTTAAAAAATAAGAATTCTGGTGGTTCTCTTACAAAAGGCGAAATGCTCAACATGGCATCATCACTGGCAGTCTTGCTGCCATGTGCTGGATCCTGGCATGGGATGTTGGCATGGGATGATGCTCCTCAACTGGCACCCTGTAAATAACATAGACAACTGTTGTTAAGCTTACAAGTCACTATTTTTTTTTTTTGCTATAGAAATTTACTCGGTGGCTTTCGTACTGAAAACTGAGTGTGGAGCAGCCAATCATTGCCAGTGCCGCGCTCGTGTGCTGGACCCTGCCGTATTACCCTAGAGGGGAAGAAGTGTGGCCTGTCAAGAGGCCCACTAGCAGGCTCATGACAACTCCCGGAGGGAAATACTTCCTGTAAGAAATGAGGACAACTTTTAGCTATCAAAGTTCTAAAATAACTTAGTTTCATGTCGTTCTCTTACAGAAGCGGTCAGCAGCTGCGGCGGCTGAATTGCCAGCAATGACAACGGCGGCAGCGGGCTCGGGCAGCGGGCTCGGCTGCTGCGGCGGCAGCGGACTCAGCTGCTGCGGCGGCAGGCTCGGCTGCTGCGGCGGCAGCGGCGGCGGCAGCGGCGGCGGCATCACCCTCTCCCTACCGCGACCACGACCAGCGGGCGCAGGACCGCGACCTGGAGGTGGAGGTGGTGGCGGCGATGTCGGCGGTTGCAGGGCTGCCGTGGTCCTGCGTGGCCGCAGTTGCCTCGCTGCAAATGGTAGCAGTTGGCCTCCAGCCGCGTGCCTCCGTAGGGGGGATCTCCCTGCTCTCTGGGGCTCCTGTAAACGTATGTGTCGGATTTGAGTAGAGTGACCCCTGCGGCCCCTGCTGCGCATGTATAGCAGGTGTGTGGAGGAACGCATCAATTTTTCAAAAACAACTATCTCTTACCAAGGGAAGCGGGTCGTCCGCGTCGCCTTGGTCCTCGCCCTCGCCGTCCTGCCTGGGATAGAGCTGGAGCCGGCGCACCGTCTTCACGGGTATAGGGATTGCCTCTTGGATTAGACGATAGTCTCGATTTTGGCTGCATGACAGAAACAGTGTTTACATATTTGCTCTTGAACTAATTTCTTATGTTACACTCTTCATTTTACTTACTGGAAAAAATCCCGAAGATGGCAAGTCAGTGGATTCGCTTTTGTGAGCAGAGTCATGTAAGTCTCAGTGCTCATTGTGGGAACCCACTGGCCTTCCTCCCGTTGTATTGCATCTAGCTGCCTCTTCATCATGGCTGCAAACCTTCTCTTTTCCAAGCTCGTTAGAGCCTTCTTTGTTTTAACGTAGTCCGCCTGCTCTTTACTTTTCATTGCAGCTGTAGCAGATCAATCAGATACGCTAGTATGGTTCTCGAAATTTTCAGCACATGTCATGGAAATAAAAAAAGGAGTGGTGGTACTCGCGCAGTGCCTTGGCCATCAATGGGGTGGGGGGGGGGGGGGTTCATTGCCACATCGGCCTGGTGGAGTTTGTCGTGCCCCTCCAAAGGGCTCGTGACGCACCAAAACCTCCCGTGGGTGCTTAGTGCAGCCTCCCCAGGCGCTCAAGGTAGGCCGTGCGGAAGTGCTCGAGCAGCTTGTAGGTCTGCCTGTTGTACAGGTTGTGCCGCTGGAAATACACGGAAAAAAAAGCGTTAGCTGCTACAGCTTATGTGTTGGCTGCCAGGCATCCAAACAAAGTCTCAGCTGGGTGAACTGATGTGTGTAAGCGATGTGCAATAGCAACAGTACGGGCAATATCACGGCGCGACTCAGTTGCATGAGCTGGAATGAGAAGAGTTCGATGTTTACCTTCGAACCTCTTCGTAGAGGTGTGTGCCATAGGCCCACTCTCTTCAAATACTGTACCATAATGAACTAAATGATGCATTTTTGGTTTCAAAGAATCACCTGTCACCTGAACATACATAGAGTTGAATTCATCAACAAGAACACGAAAAGAAGCACCTTGCCTACTAGACAAAGATTTACAAAAGAAACATCTAACAGCTCAGAAAGTTTAACATATAAAAGCCAGAATTGGTCATCATGAGAAACTTTTTCTCCCACAAGTATACCAAACAATCTAACAAAGAGAAGAGTTTCTGACCCAGACATTTTCAATTTGTCTTTCTTAGCAAACTCATCTGACAAAACAGGAACACGATTGGAGTCACATAGACCATATTGTAACATTTCAATCCTGTGGTTTAGGAAATCAAGTGAAAAGTTCAGGGGAATACAAGGAAGACAAGGAAACCGTCAGTCCGGCACTCAGATGGGTTCATTGCCACATCGGCCTGGTGGAGTTTGTCGTGCCCCTCCAAAGGGCTCGTGACGCACCAAAACCTCCCGTGGGTGCTTAGTGCAGCCTCCCCAGGCGCTCAAGGTAGGCCGTGCGGAAGTGCTCGAGCAGCTTGTAGGTTTGCCTGTTGTACAGGTTGTGCCGCTGGAAATACACGGAAAAAAAAGCGTTAGCTGCTACAGCTTATGTGTTGGCTGCCAGGCATCCAAACAAAGTCTCAGCTGGGTGAACTGATGTGTGTAAGCGATAGGAGACGAAGTGGCAAACCTGTTAGCATTCGCAGCGGTAGGTTATTACATTAACTGTTACAGCTAAGGTGCTAATAGCTGCCAGAGACCGGTCGAGTTACTTATAGCAGCCAAGCATTAGAGGTTTGGCAACTTATGTATTTCAGCCCTAGTGCTTCGAAATCAACGCTGGGGCCGAAAATTTCATGGTTCGAGCAGCTTAAAATCCTAGCTGCCCCATGTTAAAACGATAATATTTGGAACTGTTGTATTGGGCAGGGCAGGGAATGACAAAGGCTCAGTTGGGCAGTGTGGCTTTATTCAGGCAGGTCTGAGTCAGAGTGCACCGCTCCAAGGGCGAGTGGCTGCTTATAAAGGAAATGCAGAGGAACATCAGGAAGAAGTGAATGAAATGGAAGGGGTATTGTAGTGTGTATAAGGAGCAGAGAATGGGCCAGTCGACTGGTTATTGTTGTTAGGTAGGGAATGGATGCATCCAAGATGGCGCCCCGCATGGTAGCTACCAGATCAGGTTAAAGGTTTTGTTTACAATTTAATGCTCGATACAACACTACTCCCTCCTAAAAGAAAAACGGAAACTTCCTTTAAGTTAACAATTCTAGCCTCTGCTTGCAAAAGTTTTCGTTTTTAACATTAAATTGTGAAATTTTCTTCCAGCGCTGACTTGACTTTGACTGATACTTCTGGCTTGTACTGAAAAACATGCGAGGTCCCCCGACAGTGGTTAGCCTCAGGGTTGTCCATCCCTTGACTAGGACCTCACACGTAAACAAAAAGGAAAAATAAAGAATGGGCGTCCCAACGTAGGCCTCGAGTTACTTCCCCCAGGGTACATTCCACGGGTGTGTGGGTGCCGTCCCAGGGTACTCCCTCTCGCCTGAAGGTAGAACCCAGAAATCTCAAGTTAGTCACCACGTCGCTTCGTTGACCTGTAACACACAAACAACACCACAACAAAATCCACTCCTACAGCTTCCACACCCACTCCTTAGGAGGGGCATGCCTCATCCGTCTACTCTGGATTACGGATCGCCTTGGCGCCAGCCTGACTAGCTAAAACCTAACTAATGGCACCGAAACTAAACTGCTTTTCTGAAACCTAGCCAGTGTTCTCCGGCTTTACCCAGTATACTTAACTCATAATCCAAGTTGTTCCAGTGTCCTTAGCACGTCCCTGTAGACGGCCTCCTTGGACTGGTTGGCGTTGACAATGGTCACAGGAAGACTCTCCTCCTGCAGCAACCACTCGTCCATTCTGTGATGTAGTTGGTCGAAGTATTCTTGTTTTAATGAATTCTCCTCCTGGCGACCACGCCCATAGGCCCTTTTAAAAGCCTCCTGTGCTGGGAGCCTTAAGTAAATAAAATGCTCCTGTCCCTTTGAGAAAACCCTTAGTATCCTTGACACTGCCTGAAGCACCCTTAACTGCTGTTGCTGTAAGTGGCCGTTCTTGATTAGGACTTCTGAGAATAGTTTTTCCACACTGTAGACTGACCTTTCCAAGATCAATGTGCCTGAGACTTTACTCATGCTTTGCTCCCATACTGTTACCAGAGCGTAAATTTGAAACATAAAAGCACATTTTTCAGGCTGCTTGCTCACTTGATTCAACAAATTAATTCCATCCAGATTCACCCATTTGTCTACAGGCTCCTCTCGTACTTGATACTTCTTGTGCTCACTTAGTTTTCTCAAAATTGTTGATTTTCCAGCTCCAATATTTCCTTCTATATACACCACTTGTACTCTCTTCTTCCTCAAAAATAGATAGGTTACTACCAAGACAGAAAATGTCAAAACTGCACCTAAAGTCAAACTCTCCATGATAACTCTGGTTCAACTGGCTAGCTTACTGGTCTGTCACCTACTGAGGTCAAACTCCCTGTTACAAGCATTTGTTCCCTTGCACACTCAGTCTTTCTCTCTTGGATCTCATGTGTCTCTATTGTCATTATTGCTCATTGGACTCTACACTGTATGATCATTCCCCATTCACATTTTGTTTTACTCCCGCGTCCGTTCATTTGACTCAAGTGGTACCGGTCTCTGCGCGGCTTTTGATTCACTTAGTCACTCCACTCCAGCTTCACTCTAGCTGACTTTGCTCAACATGGCTGCTTGTAAACACCAGTGAAAATTGTAAGTTTTAAATTTAATTTAATTGGTGCTCCCTAGAGTAATGTGTGGTGTCAACATGGGACACAGCTCAGGACTTGTCCCTGAACAGGTCGATTCCTATGTTGGTTTGTGTAGAGCTCTCAACACAGCCATTTCTGACAGGTTAACGAGACACTCTCTAGCAGCATTAATTTCAATTTATTTTAAAAGATAGGAGTATGGAGAATGATTATGGAACGATAACACAGTGGTTTTTGCACAACAAGAACATTATTATTCAAGAAGAATTTTGAAATCAACAATCAACAATTGGGTAAGTTTCCAAACTTGAGGTTATAGTAACTAGGACTTAATAATCACTTAAATATCAATTTTCTTTTTACAAGATTTTACAAAAATTTACCGGTGATAATAAATAGAATAATTTATAAAGCTTACAATAACCATTCACTCCTCATTCATTCCAGTGCTGCAAGCAGAGGGGGTGGCGGAGCCATTTCCCTAACTATTGACTCCACTGTCATGCTGGATGGAGCAGACTGCTGCCCTCGGGGCTTCTTTGGAGTGCGCACCCGTAAGTCAATGTTCAGTTCTTTTGCCACTCGCTTTTTCTCCATCTTACTGAGGAAACTGCACTCTTTCTTGACATGTCCTCGGCCCCCACATTTACTGCATCTTGTTTTCGCTGCTGGCTGCGCTGGTCTGTCCAGTTGGACTACTGGAACTTCTTGTTGGGCTGTAGGAACTTCTTGTTGAATTGCCATAACAGGTTGGACTAGCTGAAGGTTGCCACTTTCTATTTCCATAGCTTCCTCTCGAGGCATCTCTAGGTCGACATAGTCGTCTAAGTCTCGCTCATGCAACTTAAAAATCTCTAAGTTTTTTGAGTGGAAACTCGGTGACATGTTGTCCACAGCCTTCTGGATCGCCGCCCAGTCCAACCAGGCCGTTTTTTGCTGAGTGACTTCCTCCTTTTTCGGAGATGAAGACTTTGCTAGTTGCTCGCCTTGTTTCCCATCGTCCTCTTCCATCACCATCTCCCACCAAGTTGGTCTGGGGATGTCTTCTTCGACTGCCTGGAGTGTCCCCTCCAGCTCCTGGATTTCAGCCTCCAGACTCAGGTTGACCTGTGGCGCTTGGTTTCTTCGTCGCTCCTGCTCGGCTTGCCTTACTTTGTTGTAAACTTTCTTCTCTGGCGAGAGCTGTGATGCGCCGAACTTCTCTCTCCAAACTTCTGCTACTTCTTTAGCCTTCATTATCTTCTCCTGACGGGCGTGCATTGTTTCCCGTGCCGACTCCATGCCTCGCAGTACGGCGTCCTCCTGCAATGGTGTCCTTGCAGGCGCTGCCACCTCAGCTCTCTGATCGTCGGTCAAATCCTCGCATCTATCTACCAAATCCTGCAAGTCTTCAGGAAGCGGGTCATCCGGGGCGATCGGGGGCAGACGAGGGGTGAGCTCGATGTCGGCCTGCTCAGATATCGGCACCTGCTCGACGGAGGCAGTTTGCACGGCCGCATCGTGCACCTCGCAGTCACAAACCGACGCAATTTCCTCCAGGGAAGTGGGGTGTACATACGCCACGACGGAATTGCGCGGTATGACTACGTGGCTGCCAGACTTGTTCTCAATCGACAGGTCCATCTGAGTTGGCGCGAACGGTACGATTCCAGCCTGAATTGTGCACTGCCGGGCATCTAACAGATGCGAGGGCATCACAAGCCCTATCCCTAACCTGTCAGCTTCGGACTGATCCGTCTCAGAGGAATGAGGGACCCGATCTTGAACGCAAGACGGGGTGGCGTCGAGCCCGTCATTCCTCCCGGACACAGTCGTCGCTGTCCTGCAAGGAATGGATGGACCTACCGTAAGGGTCGCTTCCACAGGTGCGCCCCTCTGGTGCGTCTCCGAGTCACCCTCCGTGGTGGACACCAAGTCCTCGACCGAAGGCGCGGGGTACCATCCGCCCTTGGCCGCCACAGTGAAAAAGCCTCCGCTTTCGAGAACACACCGGGCACGGAACACCCTGGCTAGATCCATGCCATCTTCTATGTCCGGCGGGCCCACAAGCTGCGCAGTGCAGACAGCTGCACCATAAGGCTGCAACTCTAACCTCTGGGCCGCACGAACCACGACAAACAGTGAAGCTGCTTTGAAACGACCAGCATCAAAGGAATGCTCGATCGTGAATCCGGCAGATACCCAATCGTCTGTCAAGCACCGCGGATCTCGCAATCGGAAGGTTAGGTTACCCGTGTCGATCACTCCGGCATGGGGCCTAATGAAATCCATTCCGATTATGCAGGGATCCTTAATGTCGGCTTCAAACACGACTAAACGATACCTGCTCGTACCAATTGTCAGGGTAACCGCGATGGGGCCGTACAAGACGGAAACACCACCGTGGACGTCCTGAAGTCGCAAACGGGAAGGTTGGCCGCGTGGGCCGCCGGCACCTGTTTTGATCACTGAGATCATGGCTCCAGTGTCGAGGGTGCATTTGACAAGTTTCCCATCAATCAGAAAACTACCAATCGGCGAGCCCACCGGCTCCACTTCGGGGCCTACTCTGGCCGGTAAGACACAGTGGACAGGGAGGCTATCGAGCGTTTCCCGAAGGGCCACTGGTCTTTTCCGGCGGGGCCGGGAGAGCCTGCATCTGAACAGCTCCGGCCGCAGTCTGCAAGGGCCATGTCAGGGCCGCATGGTAGTACTGCGGGGCCGTCTGCATCAGCTGCTGGCTCGGCGGCTGCGCGTACACGGCAGGCTGAGCTTGGACGGCGACCACGGCGGGGGCGCTCTGCTGCGCGTGCAGCTTTGGGCAGCGGGCCGCAAAGTGGTCAGGTGACTGACAAACGTAGCACCTGCCGGCTTCGCTCCTGCCACCTTTGCCCTTGCCCTTACCCTTCCAGCGGTCACCTCCTCGCCCACCTTTACCGCCCTGCTGGTTCGCGTTTTTGTTCTGCCCTCCAGCAGGCTGCGCGGAAGCCTGGCGGACAGCAACAGCAGCCTCGATCTTAGCCTCCAAGCTGTCAAAACGCGCTTTCAGTGCGTCGATGGCAGACTCGGCTGCTGGAGAGGACTTAGGCTGGGTGCCGGCTTCGAGGTCGACAACATCAGCGACACGGATCTTCTTCGCTGGTGGACCTCCGAGACAGAGCCGAGACTGAGTGCGGCGGCATGAATCTAGAGCCACACTCATTGAGCGGCACTCCAGACCAGCAACGCTGGACTTGAGCGTCTCCGAGTGGAGGCCTGTCAGGAAATGCTGGACGGCATACTCCTCCACCCTGGCAGTAGCTGTGTCAGGATACGCGCGACGCGCGACGCGACTGACACGCGTGCCCCACTCCTCCAGAGTCTCGCTGGCCTCCTGTCTCATTTCGGTCAGCTTGCGCATCTCGGAAAGCGCGTGGACAGGCCTTCCATAGGCGATGCGCAGCGCATCATCGAGAGCGAGGAAAGTTCGGTTGGTACCGACATCTTCCAGCACTGACCGGGCTGACCCGTCCAGACCAGAGCACAGCAGCTGGTACAGCTGAGACTCGGTCAGGCCTGGGTAGCAGCCGACGAAGTCGTCGAACGAGGGCCGATACACCTCGTACGAAAAGGAGCCGTCAAATCTCGGCACTCCTTTGCGCAGCATCAACATGAGATGCGGCGACACAACCTCGGGCGCGGGGCGAGCCACGGCGGCGTGCTGACCGCCGCCGACGACGGCACAAGGGCCGCCGACGGCGACTGGGGGCACGGGCGCGTGGCTGGCCGGGGCCGGGCCACCAGGCGGCGCGGCCAGGCCGGCTACAATACCGCGTAACTCCTGCAGTTGCTGCATGAGTGCGGCGATCGCATCGGGCGCGGCGGCGGCGGTAGCGGTGGCGGCCAACTCATTGTTGGCGGCGCCCTCACGGCTGGGGCCGGGGCCGGCGTCGGCGTCCGACATGACGCTCTGCTAGTGCGCGGGGCGGACGCGGATCGTGCAAGACGCAACGCGACAAACGCCACACGCGCGACGGACAGGGGCGGACACAGAGGCACAGGGAAACACTCACTCTAGTCCTGGTGGGGAAGGGTCACACCGGGTCACCTCTGTCCGGGGCACCGCAACGAGACGGCTGGGGCGGGGGGCGGGAACGGGAACGGGGATGGGGCCCGCGTACAGCCGGTTCACCAGCTCGCCACGCTAGCTGCTCGTTCACACCGGCGCCGATGACATGCAACAGCAAATGTCGTTAGTCCAGTGACCTAGCAGCAATCCCTTTTCTTCTTTCCAGTCCTACCGACTGCGCCAGTTGTAAAGTTACGGTTCTGGACTGGAAAGGAGACACAAGGACTGCTAGGATCAAAAGGACTTTAATAGCCAAACCAGGGACGGTACAGGAGGATGCTACTCGTAGCGCGGTCCGCTGGTGACTGCCCGGGCAGGCCACTGTTGGCTAGCGCCGGCGCGCTAGACTGTTTGGGGCGATTGTAGGAAGGCGCTGGGTCGCGCATGGTTTAGGTGCGAGGCTAGCTCGCTTGACTCTAGAACACTACAATATAGAAGGAAATATTGGAGCTGGAAAATCAACTTGTGCTGCTTGTTCAGCTGTAAATTCCCCTTTCAGAAAATACTCTTTGCTAGTTGTTTTATTATAGACAACAATCAACCCCTTCCCGGAAAAATCAAAACCCTTCATGTCAGTCTTATCAAAGGCAAAGGACATTTCAAGTGTAGCCGTCTTTATTATCACCCTGACTATGCAATCATCAATTTTCCCAGATGAAACATGGACCGGTACCAAATCATCAGGATGCTCATCTTCGCTACCAGTTGTAGTTTCTACTTCCATTTTCTCTTGAACTGGTCCTGGAGCTGTTGGAGTTTTCACCTCAGACTTTTTGCGTATACTTGTCTCACAGATCTCATTGGAAAAGATGGTCATAGGAATACTAGCTCTGTTGGCGTTCCTAGAGGACACTAAGGCAGTTAGATTACAGGCTGCTGAGATTAGAGTTTTGCATCTGTCAGCCCCAGCTCCTCCAGCTGCTGCAATAGCTTCATCGATGTCAGGGAAATTAAGGTGGTTTCTCTTGACAGCGGCCTCCCACTTCTTTTTGTAGATGGTGTTCTCCGTAAGAGCCAACTGTATCCATGCTCAGCATCTTCTGTGGCTTTTCCACGTGGGATCTCGGAATGTCCAACTCTTAGTTCTTTCAAACGGGGCATGAACATCTGGAAAAATGCCAGTAGGGGGTTGAAAGTGCCGTACCAGCTGTGTGCCTTGTCTTTTGCGCTGACATAGGGAATGGCAAGTCCAATTGCAACTGATTTCATTAGATTACGAATATAGTCGTAAGTGATAGTCTTGGTGTGGCCATCAACTGTTACGATTTTAGCTTGAAAGGAGCTGTATTTTTGAGCAAACACACTAATGCCATTTGCTTCCTGACGATTCATGGTGTGGCATGTTGACACTGCCGACATTATTTGAGAGCCCACATTTATGCATCTAACATCTCTATCTGTTGCCTCTATTTTGATAAGACACATCCTGAACGTTGTGACCAGTAGGGCTAGGCATTTGCTCTTCTCTAGCTTGTCGAGTTCAAGGTTTGCCCTCTTGGGGTCTGGTAACGCAGTTGAGCCAAGCGCCCGGGGTATCGCCGTCTGTTACGTCACCGCCTGTTGCACGCACATCTGCGTTGAGCGGGAACGGAGCGAGGCGGTCGAGATGGACGAGTTGAAGATTTAACGGATTTCTGTCTTCCGGGCATTGCAGTCATTTATTATGTCAATCACGGTAAATGGACCTAGCCATTTCCGCCTGAGTTTTCCCATTTCTCCTGTTTTCCGAGCTCTGTCGTACAGGAAAACCTTGTCTCCAGGCCTAAAAGGCGCCAAGCTCGCAGTGAGATCATATCGCTGTTTCATTTTATTTGCAGCTTCATGAGACATCCTGCGGACTTGTTCATGGACCTCCATGAGATTTCTCCGCAATTGGTACGGGAAATCACTGATGTCCGGCAGTTTCGGCGGCGACTCTCTCGTCAAAGTGAGCGGAGTCCGCATCGGAGCGCCGAACATAACCTCATATGGCGAGAAACCATGGACTGGATTGGGTAAGTTCCGATACGCCTGTGCAATGAAAGGCAAGTAATCTAGCCAATCTTCTTTGGCATTCTTCATAAGAATTCGTAGCTTGTCCTTTAAAGTTCGAATCCAGCGCTCGGCTTTGCCATTGGCAGATGGGTGTTGAGCTGTTGTCCGATATTTGCGGATATGATAGAGTTCCATTACTTCTCTTATCAGCTGGCATTCCACAGGTTTGCCTTTATCTGTAAGGACCGATAATGGAGATCCAAACACGGAAAACACATCTCTGACCAATGTTTTGGCAATTTCTTCTGCCGTTTGTGTCTTCATTGGTGAAACCACTGGCCAGCCAGAAAAAGCCTCGACCGCTACCAGTACCCACTGATAACCCTCTTGTGTTTTGTACAGGGGTCCAGCGACATCAACATGCCAGCGGCCATGAAGTAAGCCTTCTCTGTACAGCTTCAAGGGAACTTTGGTCTTCTGGTTTGGACCATTCCCACGTCGGCATCTCTCACACTGAGAAATGACTTCTGCGACGTCACTCTGCATACCAGGCCACCAGAAAAATCGCTTCAGGTAATTCAGCGTTTTGGTGACTCCAAAATGATTTGCAGATCCCAGCTGACTGTGGTATGACTGCACTGTTGCTTTCACATGTTTGGCTGGCAATATTAACTGAAGTCTCTCCTTTTCAGCTATGCCACTGGGGTGTTCAAAACGCCTCCACAGTAACTGGCCCTCAATTTTGAGTGAGTCAAACTGATGCCAGAGAGTTCGGGTCCATGGCCCATAACCTACCACTTCTTGGAGTGGTGGCCGTTTTCCTTCTTGGACTGCAATGACTATGGGCATAATTCCCTCATCAAGGCGTTGATCCCTGATCATATGGAAAGAAGGAATTCCATCGGGAATTATTGTCGTCCAGTTCAAGGTAACTTCTTCCAAGTTTGGTGTTATACACTGCCTGTCTTCCACAGTGCATAAATTACATCCAGGCGCACAAGTTTTCCAGTGATATACCGCTTCTGATGGTGTGAAATGGTACATGTATGCTTTCATATTAGAGTCTTTAAATACTCTATGAAGCATCTTGACTAGGTCCGATTGATGTAGCCTGTCTAAACCACAAGAAAATAGTGGCAAACACCACTCTGTTATTTTACTAGCCTCTAGCCAGTCCCTTAACAGGAGTAGTGCCACTTCCACTTCCTCTGGTGTTGGCTTTTCATGATACTTGACTTTTGTGATGACGTTCACAATTAGTCTGTGTCCTCTTTCAACCCAAATTAAACCAGGACATCCTCTCTCTGTATGTTTCAGGAATTCTTGTTTGATGCTAAACTCCTGGTCCAGTTGGCGTGCTAAGCCTTTCCCCATTTTGCCGTCATGACTGACTGCATGTATTAAGGGGATATGACTTGGGCTGTTCATGATGGAGTCATTTACATGGACTAGCTGAAAACTTCCAGCTTCTTGGACTTGATTGACTGCTGCTACTTCTGCGGCATCCCTCTCCTCCAAGGTATTGCATTTTCTGCATTTGTCATTGCAAGGTCTTGCAGGCCTTCTGCTTAAAGCATCAGCATGTCCAATATGGGTTCCTTTTTCATAAACCACTTGGAACTTGTATGGCGCCAGTTTCTCTAGCCATCGGGCTAACTTGCCAGTTGGATTCTTGAAATTTCTTAGCCATTGCAAAGCTGCATGGTCGGATTTCACAACAAATGGCGCTCCCGCCAGATAATGATTGAAGGCTTTGATAGACTCAACCAAAGCTAACAGCTCTCTGTGAGTAGTGCAGTAATTTCTCTGCGGAGCTGTGAGTGCTTTTGACCAGTAGGCAATTGTTACCTCTTTACCATCCTGTTCCTGGGTAATGACTGCCCCCAGGCCAGTCAAACTGGCGTCACAGGTGACAGTAAATGGTCCTTTGGTGACATCTGGTGTGCCCAAAATTGGAGCTGTTGTAAGTTGCTTTTTAATACTATCAAAAGCCTCCTTACACTCCTTGGACCAATTGAAATTCACGTCCTTTTTCAAGAGTTTGAATATTGGTGCGGCTTTGGTTGCCAGATGAGGAACGTACTTGCTGTAGTACTGCACCAATCCTAGCCAAGACCGGACTTCTTTGACGTCCTTTGGCTCAGGCCAATGCGTGATTTTCTCTACTTTCTTCTCATCGGTCCTTATTCCTGTTGCAGAGAGACGGTGCCCCAGGAATGAAACTTTGGGCTGGAAAAGCTCACACTTCTTAGCTTTAAGAAGAAAGCCCCCAGCTCGGACTCGGTTGAACAGTGCTTGCAGGCGTTGCAACATCTGATCGAAGTTATCACTGGCGATGCATACGTCGTCGATGTAGGCAGCCACCGTGTTGCCCAAGTCGTCGTCTGCAGTGGGCTCCAGTGCAGGGGTGACGAGTCTGTCTACTACCTGCTGGAACGCTCCTGGAGCTGCTGAGAGCCCAAACCCAAGGCGGGTGTACTCGTACTGCCTACATGGTAAGCCTAGGTCCTCTGGCAAGATCACAGCTGTCTTTTGTTGGTCACCTGGGTGTACCACAAGATTGTGGTACCCATGAGCCAAATCAAAAGAATGGTAGACAGATTTGCCTCCCAAATGCTGTAAAAGTTCCTGGGTACGTGGGATTGGGGCTGCAGGAACTCTTGTGATTGCATTAAGAGCCCTGTAATCCACACACACCCGTACTTCTCCAGTCTTCTTAGGCACGCACAGGATTGGCGAAGCCCATGCCGACTGGCTCGGTCTGATGGCTCCCATCCTGAGGTATTTCAGGAATGTTTCCCGTACATCTTTCCTGTAATGTAGAGGGACTGGTCTTGCATTCAGTTTGATAGGTTTGTGGTCCCCTGTATCAATCCTGAACATAAGCCATGGGCACGTGCCAAACGAGAAGTTGTCTGGAGCAAACACATCATGATTTGCCCTCAGCACTGCTTCCAGCTGCTTCTTCTGATCTGCATCCAAGTGCTTGCTTCTGTCAACAAGACTTTGCAAATCCTCAGGGAGTTTTTCCCCTGCTGGAATGGGTGGCTTGTTAGGCACTGTGTTGATTTCCACCCCATCAAAGGGTTTAACTTCATGCAGCCCTTTGAGTTTGTCTGCTGCTGCTAACTCAGTCCTGAGCACTGAAAAATCTTCATTTTCATTATCCTTATTATTACTTTCCTCTTCCTCCTCATGAGAAAAGCCGTCATACTCCAATGGGTGCAGGAGATAGACTTCTCCCAGAATGGTGTACTTTTTGATTTCGACACACTTATCTCCCAAGCTTTGGATAGCAACTTGGAAGGGTGCAGTGACACACGGCACAATGCCTGACTGTAAAACAACCGAATTTGGTAATTTTGTAATAGGTTTAGCTGTGATTGGGTTTGAAACAAACAACCCAAGTCGTAAAACACTGAGACCATTTTTGTTTATCCTCCTTGGCTGGATTTCCTCGCTGGACGTCTGTGGCCCTGCCTTTGTTGATATCAACGATTTTTCGTTTTGTTTCAGGTTCCCCATGCCGGTGCCAGCCCCGCCGTGTGGATGCAGAAGTGATGACCCAACTTTGGACAATTCGTCGGGCACCAACTTCCTTAAATTCACCCCAGACGTGGCTTCGACCGACACGGCGCTGGTTTCCTCCAGCTCATCAGCCATGACATCAGTTTCAAGAACCGTGTCTACTTGTCTTTCTGCAAATGGCCTCAGTAGCAATTTGGTACGAGACCTGACAAGGTAATACACTTTACCACTGTCAAAATCACCTTTATGTTTCGACATGCCCCGTTGTATGGGTACACTGTGATTTTCCAACTGTAAAATATTTCTGCGAACATGTATCACTGCATCAAAGTGGTCTAGGAAATCATACCCCAGTAGATTTTCCTCAATGTCTGCTTCATAAACAGGGAATTCATATATTTTGCCCCCAAGATCAACTTGAGTAGCAACAGGACCATAGAGATTAGCCCTGTGCGAGGTGGCACTTTTCATTTTTAGTTTTGCCACTGGCAACTCCATTCTGGTTCGTTTGAACACGGTGATACCAGCCCCAGTATCACAGACCGCTGAGTCAGCTCGGCCTTCGATTTTGCATTGCACTATTGGTGCCATCCTTTTTATAGTGCTGCACATGTTGCACGAAGCCTTATCCTCATTTCTTTCTTCAGGCTCTGGTGCTGGTGGTGACTCATCCTTCCCGTTGTTCCTTGCCTCCAGCACTGGAGCGGAACTGGAATCCTCTTCGACAGGTAAGGTTTTCTGTTTTTCCGGAGGAACTTGACTCTGATGTTGTTGTACCTCTTCCTTCTCCGGTCTAGGTGAGGCACTTATCAGTTTCCCTGGTTGTTTGGGACAAATGGCAAAACAGCCAACTGGGCACCGTTGTTGGCGTTGTTGTTGCCATTATTTCCAGCATTATTATTGCCTCCATTTCCATTTCCGTTGTTGCCATTATTGTTATTGGCAAAATGGTACATGGCCATGGCTGCTTGCAGTGCTTCAGGTGGGAATACCGGCAATTGGTAATTGGCAACTTGGCCACCATTCTGACCCTTGTTGCTTCCCTTGTTGCCTCCGCCGTTGTTGCCATTGTTTTGCCGCATCAAGGAGCGACACTCGTTTTTGTAGTGCCCCTTCTTGTGGCAATGATAGCATTCAACATCTTTCTTGCTATTGTTGTTGTTGTTGTTGTTGCCTTGAGGCCTCTTTTTGCACTCCCTGGTGTAGTGCGTTTCCGTCTTGCAGTACGTGCAGTATGGTTTGCTTCTGCACTCATTGGTGTAGTGGGTGTTGGTTTTGCAGAACGAGCAAAACGGGGTTCCAGAGCTGGACTGTCCCCCTCGGCCTCCACGGCCCCCACGGCTTCCACGGCCTCCTCGGCTGCCTCGGCCTCCAGTCTGGGTGCTCGAGGTGTGCGATGGGCCAGCGGCCTCTTCTTCGAGGGCCTGGACTTCAACCTCGCCAGTTGCGTCGTCGTCTTCCTCGTCCTCGTCGTAGTTGACGCGGCGGACCTTGGTGGCAGGCCCCTTGGAGGTGGACGGACCCATGTCCAACGAGCGCCCCCGACTGAGGTGACGCATCGCATCCTGGATGGTGTCGACGGACGCGTAGGCCATCCTGCGCACCAGGGCAGGATCGTGGAGCCCCCGGATGAATCGGCGCACCAATTCCTCCTGGATTTGGCGCTCGTTGTGGTTGGCGAGGTATTTCCGCCCCACTCGTTCCACTTCGTTGGCCCAGTCCCGGAAAGACTGGTTCGGTTTCTGGACCAACTCTTCGAACGCAGCCCTGCGCTCCCACAACGACTGGTCTATCGTGTAGGTGCGTGCCAGGACCGTATCCAAGTTCTAGAATGTGTGCTGCTGGCCTTGGTCGCTGAGGAGTGCGATGACGTGGGTGGCGTCCCCGCGAAGACTGCGTAGGAGCTGCCGCCCTTTCGCCTCCTCGGACCAGTTGTTGCCCTCCGCTGCGGCCTGGAACTGCGCCCGGTAGATGCCGTAGCAGGTCTTGCCATCGTATTCAGGCGCATCCAGTTTCTCATGCCTCGATTCTCTCGGTCTCTGTTGGACTTGCTGTGCTGCTTGTTGTGCAGCTTGGTTGGCGGCGGCGACTGCCAGTGCTGCCATCTGGTTCCATTGGTCTGGTGGCGGCCCCTCCACGACGTGGACCCTCAGTGGATGGTTCAGCGGGTCTGGCTGGTGCTGGTGCTGCTGCTGTGGCTGTGGCGCAAAGCCACGGAAATCATCATCGGCGCCGTCATCGGCGTCCATGGCGTCGTCCTGGACGTGCTCGTCGACGTCCATGGCCTCGTTGTGGTCGGCTCCCTCTCCGTCGTCGTCGTAGCCATAGCGACGAACCGGCCGCAATACTCGTCGCAGTTGTGGCCCTGCTGCTGCCGCCTGTTGTGCGCGGCCTCCGCGGCCCCCTCGGGCCCCTCTGGCTCTCCTGGCGCCGCGGCCACGGCCACGGCCACGGCCTCGGACTACTGCTTCGCCCACGCCGACATCGACGTGCTGGATTTGTTGCTGGTCCTCCATTTCTGTTACGTGCTTTGTGCTTTTTTTTTTTTTTACTCTGTACTCGTTGTCACGCTTCTGTTTTACTCCGTACTCGTTGTTGTCACGCTCCCCTTCCCCCTTTTGAAAACGATGCTTGCTTTACCACCAACGGTGGTTTGGGTTTGGCTTTAAAGTTTTAGCCTTGTAGCGGATCGTCAAAAATGACCGGCCTTGCTCCTCGAACTCACGCTTCCTCTCTCCGAATGTTTTCCAGGTGGACGGTGGCGCCCCTGGGTACGGCACGCAGTATGTAGGGCTGCTGGAGGCCCACTGGTTCAACTGCCCCGCCGACTCTAAGGAACTGCAGGAATCGGCAGAACTCGCTCCAGAGGAATAGGAGCGGACAGGGGTGCGTGTGTGCGTCGTGCTCCCGTCAGCGCCAAAGGTGATAGTGGTGCTGTAATCAGTGATAACGCTGCTGGTGCTGCAGCTGGACACCCCGGACGACGTGCTGGCAGTGTCGTTGACGGTCTCTGGGACGGACCAGTCTTCCCCGGAGTACCAGGAAAGATCGGGAGCAACGTACGGCACGTACAACGGCATCAGGCTGTAGGGAATGACTAATAAACCCCTTTCCCTTTGACCCTTGTCTAATTGCTACGTACGTGAGTACACAACACAGCTAGTGCAGGTCAGCGTCAGTAGACGACACAACACCAACAGGTCAACGTGTCCCCGCACCTGTAACTACTCGTACGAGTCGTACAACACAACTAATGTAGGTCACTGTCCGAAAACGACGCAACACTAGCAGGTCAATGTGCGAACACGCGCTAGTGATCCAAACCGTACGACACAGCTAATACAGGTCAATGCCTCTCTGGCGACACAGTACTAACAGGTCAATGCGTGGTTCCAATCAGCTGGATGTCAGTTGCAACACAGCTGAGGCAGGCTAATGTCCAAAGGACAGCACAACCCCCACAGGTTAACGCAAAGACGTGTACGTAAGCAACAACTTATTACCCCGAACCACCAAGTACGACACAGCCTTACGACAGGTCAATGTAACATGGACGGACTCGACTGTAACGTTTTAACTACTTTCGCTGTCGGGACACAACGCCAAGAACAGGTCAATCCGACGAGCGGGACACAGTTTCTTTTCGCAGGTCAAATCCTTCAACGTCTGACTACGCAGCTTTACTCGCTTGGCGGAGCACAGCGGTCGCTGACCACAGGCTAACCCGACCACGCGGCTACTAGGCTTTTGCTCGGCGGAGGCTAACCCGTCCTCGCGGCGCTCTGAGACCGTATGCCTGTCTAACTCCTATTGCCTTCCTGAACATTGACTTACGGGTGTGCACTCCAAAGAAGCCCCGAGGGCAGCAGTCTGCTCCATCCAGCATGACAGTGGAGTCAATAGTTAGGGAAATGGCTCCGCCACCCCCTCTGCTTGCAGCACTGGAATGAATGAGGAGTGAATGGTTATTGTAAGCTATATAAATTATTCTATTTATTATCACCGGTAAATTTTGTAAAATCTTGTAAAAAGAAAATTGATATTTAAGTGATTTCTAAGTCCTAGTTACTATAACCTCAAGTTTGGAAACTTACCCAATTGTTGATTGTTGATTTCAAAATTCTTCTTGAATAATAATGTTCTTGTTGTGCAAAAACCACTGTGTTATCGTTCCCTAATCATTCTCCATACTCCTATCTTTTAAAATAAATTGAAATTAATGCTGCTAGAGAGTGTCTCGTTAACCTGTCAGAAATGGCTGTGTTGAGAGCTCTACACAAACCAACATAGGAATCGACCTGTTCAGGGACAAGTCCTGAGCTGTGTCCCATGTTGACACCACACATTACTCTAGGGAGCACCAATTAAATTAAATTTAAAACTTACAATTTTCACTGGTGTTTACAAGCAGCCATGTTGAGCAAAGTCAGCTAGAGTGAAGCTGGAGTGGAGTGACTAAGTGAATCAAAAGCCGCGCAGAGACCGGTACCACTTGAGTCAAATGAACGGACGCGGGAGTAAAACAAAATATGAATGGGGAATGATCATACAGTGTAGAGTCCAATGAGCAATAATGACAATAGAGACACATGAGATCCAAGAGAGAAAGACTGAGTGTGCAAGGGAACAAATGCTTGTAACAGGGAGTTTGACCTCAGTAGGTGACAGACCAGTAAGCTAGCCAGTTGAACCAGAGTTATCATGGAGAGTTTGACTTTAGGTGCAGTTTTGACATTTTCTGTCTTGGTAGTAACCTATCTATTTTTGAGGAGGAAGAGAGTACAAGTGGTGTATATTGTAAAGTTACGGTTCTGGACTGGAAAGGAGACACAAGGACTGCTAGGATCAAAAGGACTTTAATAGCCAAACCAGGGACGGTACAGGAGGATGCTACTCGTAGCGCGGTCCGCTGGTGACTGCCCGGGCAGGCCACTGTTGGCTAGCGCCGGCGCGCTAGACTGTTTGGGGCGATTGTAGGAAGGCGCTGGGTCGCGCATGGTTTAGGTGCGAGGCTAGCTCGCTTGACTCTAGAACACTACAACTTTTCTTTGAGAGGCTGAGACCACCCCTAAAGCAAAGCGACCCAAACAGTCTTGAGAAAAAACAAAAAGGGAAAAGAAAAGAAAAGAAACTTTGGATCCCTTGGATGAACACCCCCATTCGGCCCAAGGAGTACGGGAACAATCCACTTTGTGAGTGGTTTAAACCGACCCAGGCATTCATCCCAAAAATCAAAGGCCGTCTTGAGATGACTCGACTGGTGGCGACACTGGGAGGCAGGTACCTCTCCATTCAGGGCCGGGATCTCCTTCTTGAAGTGCCACCCCCAGGACGATAGCGCGGGAGGCGGAAACCTCTCCATTCAGGGCCGGATCTCCTTCTTGATGCGCTACCCGTCACCATGATGGTGTTGGAGCTGGCCAAGCCCATGGCAGGGGACGGGATCAGGACTGGAACGGGACAGGGATGACGCAGGACCAGGACCGGGACAGGGAGGCTGAAACGCGCACATGCAATCGGAAAGTCACTTGTCCCAGAACAAGATGGTAGTCCAGCAAGAAAACTGCGTTAGGTTTGGCGGACACTACGGTCCATACGAAGCCAATCCAGATCTAGAGCACTGCCAGTGGGCCTCCATTGTGCACGAGACGAACTGCAACATTGCTAAAGACAAGGTCAGACAGATTAACTGAAATCTGTCATTCCGAAAATTACTCCCCTGGCAATGTTGATGATCAGCTCCAGAAACTGCAACTGCCGAGCAGATCTCGTTCCGATGTTCTCGTTCGGATGCTCTCAGCGCCAACGAGTGCCTCACGCACCTCGTAGCGGGCTGCTCGTTCTCAACGCACACTTCCTTTCCCTCTCCGTGCGACGCGGAGTTGAGCCCAGGGTAAAGTGTGGGTGAAAAACAACAAACAGCGCATAGAGAACATCACATAAAACTTTAATTAAAAAGTTTAGGAACTTGAGGGGGGTAATCAAAACACCCAAAATACTAAATCATTCAAAAGAATGAAAAGTTCAAAACTAAAATGTTCAACTTGAACGCCACCCGTACGGGTACCCATACCCATACTGCGGGGCCACCGGCTGCACCTGCCAACCAGATGGCGGCAGCATCATCTGCGGGGGTGGCACGGTCGGGGGCGGCACCTGCGGCGCTGGCATCCTCTGGGGCGCCATCGGCACGGGTGCGCCCAGCAGCTGCTGTTGCAGCTGGTCCTGGAGCTGCTGCGTCTCCAGCAGCCGGCTCCATTGCCGCTGCTGCTTCTGCTGCAGCTGGCACAGCATCTCCAGTGGGGACCAGGCAGGCTGCTGCAGCGGTTGCTGCTGCGGCTGTGGCTGCTGCCACGCTTGCCGAGCCTGCTGCTGCCGAGCCTGCTGCTGCTGACGGCGGCGGCGCTTGCGCTGCCGTTGCGCATCAGACCGCACTTTTGCGCGGGCCTTAGGCTGCGCCTTGGGTTTGGCCTTGGGCTGCGCCTGGGGCTGCGCCTGGGGCTGCGCCTGGGGCTGCGCCTGGGGCTGCGCCTGGGGTTGCGCCTGGACATCCTGGCGTCGCCGCTGCTTGTTGCGCTGGCGCCTCCGCTGACGGTACGTCAGCTGCCTCTCAGCCGACAAGGGCCGCTCGCGCACGCCGAGACGGCGATGAACGCTACGGCGCGGTGAGCCGGAAGAGGCAGAGCTGGCCTGCCGTCGGCGTCGGTCACTCGGTGACGCACGCTCCCGCGAACGCGAGGGCCGGGGAAGAGGCATGGGAAACAGAGGACTGGAGGGGACAGGAACATGCAGGATTAGATTTCAAAGCCCATGGAAAGTGCACCATTGGCCATTTTGGTCCACCTGACTAGGACCAATGGCTGCTAACTTGTCCACATGGGTGATGTGGCGCTGCGGCCGTCGCTTTTCTCCAGGGGGAACTACCTGCTCAATCACCGCAACGCAGTCATTGAGCATGTCAACAATGACATAGGGACCTTCCCAGTACGGATAGAGCTTTGGGTTCTTGCCAACTTCTCGACGCTTGTTGGAGAACAACACAAAGTCACCTGGAGTGAAGTACACTATGGTGGAATGCTTGTCATAGTGATGCTTCATGCGAACCGCTGCGGCCTGGGTGTTCTCTCGGACCAGCCGGTGAATTTTGTCCAGCCGCGCTCGCAGAGCAGCTGGGTACCACCGTTCTCCTGTCGCCTCGCGGCGGCCCGTCGGGGGCACACCGTGGACCAGGTCGAGAGGCACACGCATGGGGTAGCCGAACAAGACCTCATACGGAGAGAAACCCGTGACGGAGTTTTCGGACGCTCTGTACGAGTGCAAAATGTGAGGCAACAAGTCGGGCCATCGCTTGGGCTCTCCCTCGGCGATCGATCTGATCTGTCGAGTGAGGCTGCGAATGTAATTCTCGACCTTGCCATTTGCAGAAGGGTGGCCTACAGAAGTGTGTGCCTTGCGCACTTTGTAGATTGCCATCACTTCTTTAAACAGATGCGACTCGAAGGTTGTGTCTTGGTCACTAACAAGTGAAAGCGGGGCTCCCAGCCGGCTAAACACTTGTGTGACGAGAGCACTCGCCACTTCCGAAGCTTCCTTCGTGCGCAACGGAAGTGCTTCCGGCCACGCACTGAATGCCTCGACCACCACTAGGACATAGCGATAGCCGTCGGGCTCTGATCGGTCCAGCGGGCCCAGGAAGTCGATGTGGTAGCGACCAAAGAGCATTCCCTCTCGGTACACGTGCATGGGCGCCTTCGTGCGACGTGTCGGTCCCTTCCCTCTGCCACACACTAGGCATGCGGCAACAACACGACAAACGTCAAGGAACATCCCGGGCCAGTAAAAACGCTTTCTGAGCAAGCTGCAGCACTTGGCGATGCCAAAGTGTGAACCTGAGCTTAGCCCAGCGTGGTACTGAGCCACGAGCTTGTCGACACGAGCCCTTGGCACTACGGTTTGTTTGATAACCAACCGAGGGTCCAGCGTCTTGTGCTCTAACCTTCGTTTGAGAACTCCTTTGTCCAGAATCAGAGACTTGAACTGCATCCAGAGGCTGCGTGTGACGGGCCCAAAACCAACAATCTCCTTGAGCTTAGGCCTCCGTCCAGCCTGGACTGCAGCAAAAATCGGTCCAATATCAGGATCGTCTGCCTGGTCAGAGGACACGGCCCTGTCGGTCCACTCCTCGCACACAATGTGAAACGCACGCACATCAAAATTGATGTTGTCGTCAACGCCAAGATCGCGTTGCTCCATACGTTCACACTTCCTACAGTCCGGTGAGCAGGGGCGAGAGGGACGGCGGGACAGAGCGTCGGCGTTGGTCAGGTCCTTTCCTTTCATGTGCCGAATTTCAAAACGGAACTCCTCCAATCGCATCAGCCAGCGGGCGAGTTTACCCTCCAGGTGCTTGAAACTTCGCAGCCACTGAAGTGCGGAATGGTCCGTATAGAAAATGAAAGGCCTGCCCAACAGATACAACCGGAAAGCCTTGGTTGCTTCCACCAGTGCGTAAAGCTCAGCATGCGTCGCACACAAGGCTGTCTTGTTACGCGGTAACAGGCGGGAATGGTAGTGCAACACCACGGGCTGTCCGTTTTGTTCTTGCGACAAGATGCAGGCCACAGCTTTTTGAGAAGCATCACAATGGACCACAAAGACACCCCCGTCAGCCCGGGCCACTCCCAGGACAGGGGCTGACGTGAGAGCCGTCTTGAGTTGGTCAAATGCTCTCTGGCACTCATCTGTCCAGACAAACGGGGCTTTCCCACACAACAACCCGTAAAGAGGCGCTGCTATGTCTGCCATGTGGTCAATGAAGCGGGAATAGAACGTCACCAGGCCCAGCCAAGAACGCAACTCCGTGAGATTTGCGGGAGGCGGCCAGTGCACGACCTTTTCCACCTTTGCTTCATCCACACTAATTCCGTCAGACGACAGGACATACCCCAAAAAGTGCAACAACCGTTTGAACAGAAAACACTTTTTCGCTTTGAGCAAGAAACCGGAGGCACGGATTCGATTGAACAACGCAAGGATCATCTGGAGCATGCGCCGGAACTCATTTCCAGCTACACAAATGTCATCCAGATACACTCCGTTCGCGTCGCCTAGGTCATCATCCGGTGTTGGATGGCGTGATGGTCTCATCAGCCGATCCGTAACACTCTGGAACACGCCTGGCGCGGCGGACAGACCAAACGGGAGCCGGGTATACTCCACAAAGCGAGTGGGCAACTCTAACGAATCCGGCAGAGCAATGGCAGTCTTTGGTATGTACTCCTCGGCAATTTCCAGGTTATGGTAACCTGAAGCCAAATCGGCGTGCGAATACCATCTGTGACCGCCAAGCTTCTCCAGCAGTTCCTGCGTGCGGGGGATTGGTATGGCCGGAACACGAGTGATCGCGTTTAGCGCCCGATAATCCACCACGGGACGCATTTCCGGGTTACCGTCCTTGTCTAACGTCTTCTTCCGGATGATCAAGATAGGCGAGGCCCAAGGGGACTGGCTAGGCCTGCAAGTACCCTGCTCTAAGTGTCGCCGATAAATTTCAGCTACCTTAGAGCGTTGGTGGATAGGTATGGGCCGGGCCTGCTGCTTGATAGGGGGGTGATCGCCAGTATCAATGCGAAATTTCACCCAAGGGCAACGACCAAAGTCGTCATTGTGTTTGACGAAAATGTCATGATTTTTCCGCATCAGCGCTGCCACCTCAGCTCTCTGATCGTCGGTCAAATCCTCGCATCTATCTACCAAATCCTGCAAGTCTTCAGGAAGCGGGTCATCCGGGGCGATCGGGGGCAGACGAGGGGTGAGCTCGATGTCGGCCTGCTCAGATATCGGCACCTGCTCGACGGAGGCAGTTTGCACGGCCGCATCGTGCACCTCGCAGTCACAAACCGACGCAATTTCCTCCAGGGAAGTGGGGTGTACATACGCCACGACGGAATTGCGCGGTATGACTACGTGGCTGCCAGACTTGTTCTCAATCGACAGGTCCATCTGAGTTGGCGCGAACGGTACGATTCCAGCCTGAATTGTGCACTGCCGGGCATCTAACAGATGCGAGGGCATCACAAGCCCTATCCCTAACCTGTCAGCTTCGGACTGATCCGTCTCAGAGGAATGAGGGACCCGATCTTGAACGCAAGACGGGGTGGCGTCGAGCCCGTCATTCCTCCCGGACACAGTCGTCGCTGTCCTGCAAGGAATGGATGGACCTACCGTAAGGGTCGCTTCCACAGGTGCGCCCCTCTGGTGCGTCTCCGAGTCACCCTCCGTGGTGGACACCAAGTCCTCGACCGAAGGCGCGGGGTACCATCCGCCCTTGGCCGCCACAGTGAAAAAGCCTCCGCTTTCGAGAACACACCGGGCACGGAACACCCTGGCTAGATCCATGCCATCTTCTATGTCCGGCGGGCCCACAAGCTGCGCAGTGCAGACAGCTGCACCATAAGGCTGCAACTCTAACCTCTGGGCCGCACGAACCACGACAAACAGTGAAGCTGCTTTGAAACGACCAGCATCAAAGGAATGCTCGATCGTGAATCCGGCAGATACCCAATCGTCTGTCAAGCACCGCGGATCTCGCAATCGGAAGGTTAGGTTACCCGTGTCGATCACTCCGGCATGGGGCCTAATGAAATCCATTCCGATTATGCAGGGATCCTTAATGTCGGCTTCAAACACGACAAAACGATACCTGCTCGTACCAATTGTCAGGGTAACCGCGATGGGGCCGTACAAGACGGAAACACCACCGTGGACGTCCTGAAGTCGCAAACGGGAAGGTTGGCCGCGTGGGCCGCCGGCACCTGTTTTGATCACTGAGATCATGGCTCCAGTGTCGAGGGTGCATTTGACAAGTTTCCCATCAATCAGAAAACTACCAATCGGCGAGCCCACCGGCTCCACTTCGGGGGCCTCCTCTGGCCGGTAAGACACAGCGGACAGGGAGGCTACCGAGCGTTTCCCGAAGGGCCACTGGTCTTTTCCGGCGGGGCCGGGAGAGCCTGCATCTGAACAGCTCCGGCCGCAGTCTGCAAGGGCCATGTCAGGGCCGCATGGTAGTACTGCGGGGCCGTCTGCATCAGCTGCTGGCTCGGCGGCTGCGCGTACACGGCAGGCTGAGCTTGGACGGCGACCACGGCGGGGGCGCTCTGCTGCGCGTGCAGCTTTGGGCAGCGGGCCGCAAAGTGGTCAGGTGACTGACAAACGTAGCACCTGCCGGCTTCGCTCCTGCCACCTTTGCCCTTGCCCTTACCCTTCCAGCGGTCACCTCCTCGCCCACCTTTACCGCCCTGCTGGTTCGCGTTTTTGTTCTGCCCTCCAGCAGGCTGCGCGGAAGCCTGGCGGACAGCAACAGCAGCCTCGATCTTAGCCTCCAAGCTGTCAAAACGCGCTTTCAGTGCGTCGATGGCAGACTCGGCTGCTGGAGAGGACTTAGGCTGGGTGCCGGCTTCGAGGTCGACAACATCAGCGACACGGATCTTCTTCGCTGGTGGACCTCCGAGACAGAGCCGAGACTGAGTGCGGCGGCATGAATCTAGAGCCACACTCATTGAGCGGCACTCCAGACCAGCAACGCTGGACTTGAGCGTCTCCGAGTGGAGGCCTGTCAGGAAATGCTGGACGGCATACTCCTCCACCCTGGCAGTAGCTGTGTCAGGATACGCGCGACGCGCGACGCGACTGACACGCGTGCCCCACTCCTCCAGAGTCTCGCTGGCCTCCTGTCTCATTTCGGTCAGCTTGCGCATCTCGGAAAGCGCGTGGACAGGCCTTCCATAGGCGATGCGCAGCGCATCATCGAGAGCGAGGAAAGTTCGGTTGGTACCGACATCTTCCAGCACTGACCGGGCTGACCCGTCCAGACCAGAGCACAGCAGCTGGTACAGCTGAGACTCGGTCAGGCCTGGGTAGCAGCCGACGAAGTCGTCGAACGAGGGCCGATACACCTCGTACGAAAAGGAGCCGTCAAATCTCGGCACTCCTTTGCGCAGCATCAACATGAGATGCGGCGACACAACCTCGGGCGCGGGGCGAGCCACGGCGGCGTGCTGACCGCCGCCGACGACGGCACAAGGGCCGCCGACGGCGACTGGGGGCACGGGCGCGTGGCTGGCCGGGGCCGGGCCACCAGGCGGCGCGGCCAGGCCGGCTACAATACCGCGTAACTCCTGCAGTTGCTGCATGAGTGCGGCGATCGCATCGGGCGCGGCGGCGGCGGTAGCGGTGGCGGCCAACTCATTGTTGGCGGCGCCCTCACGGCTGGGGCCGGGGCCGGCGTCGGCGTCCGACATGACGCTCTGCTAGTGCGCGGGGCGGACGCGGATCGTGCAAGACGCAACGCGACAAACGCCACACGCGCGACGGACAGGGGCGGACACAGAGGCACAGGGAAACACTCACTCTGGTCCTGGTGGGGAAGGGTCACACCGGGTCACCTCTGTCCGGGGCACCGCAACGAGACGGCTGGGGCGGGGGGCGGGAACGGGAACGGGGATGGGGCCCGCGTACAGCCGGTTCACCAGCTCGCCACGCTAGCTGCTCGTTCACACCGGCGCCGATGACATGCAACAGCAAATGTCGTTAGTCCAGTGACCTAGCAGCAATCCCTTTTCTTCTTTCCAGTCCTACCGACTGCGCCAGTTGTAAAGTTACGGTTCTGGACTGGAAAGGAGACACAAGGACTGCTAGGATCAAAAGGACTTTAATAGCCAAACCAGGGACGGTACAGGAGGATGCTACTCGTAGCGCGGTCCGCTGGTGACTGCCCGGGCAGGCCACTGTTGGCTAGCGCCGGCGCGCTAGACTGTTTGGGGCGATTGTAGGAAGGCGCTGGGTCGCGCATGGTTTAGGTGCGAGGCTAGCTCGCTTGACTCTAGAACACTACAATATAGAAGGAAATATTGGAGCTGGAAAATCAACTTGTGCTGCTTGTTCAGCTGTAAATTCCCCTTTCAGAAAATACTCTTTGCTAGTTGTTTTATTATAGACAACAATCAACCCCTTCCCGGAAAAATCAAAACCCTTCATGTCAGTCTTATCAAAGGCAAAGGACATTTCAAGTGTAGCCGTCTTTATTATCACCCTGACTATGCAATAATCAATTTTCCCAGATGAAACATGGACCGGTACCAAATCATCAGGATGCTCATCTTCGCTACCAGTTGTAGTTTCTACTTCCATTTTCTCTTGAACTGGTCCTGGAGCTGTTGGAGTTTTCACCTCAGACTTTTTGCGTATACTTGTCTCACAGATCTCATTGGAAAAGATGGTCATAGGAATACTAGCTCTGTTGGCGTTCCTAGAGGACACTAAGGCAGTTAGATTACAGGCTGCTGAGATTAGAGTTTTGCATCTGTCAGCCCCAGCTCCTCCAGCTGCTGCAATAGCTTCATCGATGTCAGGGAAATTAAGGTGGTTTCTCTTGACAGCGGCCTCCCACTTCTTTTTGTAGATGGTGTTCTCCGTAAGAGCCAACTGTATCCATGCTCAGCATCTTCTGTGGCTTTTCCACGTGGGATCTCGGAATGTCCAACTCTTAGTTCTTTCAAACGGGGCATGAACATCTGGAAAAATGCCAGTAGGGGTTGAAAGTGCCGTACCAGCTGTGTGTCTTGTCTTTTGCGCTGACATAGGGAATGGCAAGTCCAATTGCAACTGATTTCATTAGATTACGAATATAGTCGTAAGTGATAGTCTTGGTGTGGCCATCAACTGTTACGATTTTAGCTTGAAAGGAGCTGTATTTTTGAGCAAACACACTAATGCCATTTGCTTCCTGACGATTCATGGTGTGGCATGTTGACACTGCCGACATTATTTGAGAGCCCACATTTATGCATCTAACATCTCTATCTGTTGCCTCTATTTTGATAAGACACATCCTGAACGTTGTGACCAGTAGGGCTAGGCATTTGCTCTTCTCTAGCTTGTCGAGTTCAAGGTTTGCCCTCTTGGGGTCTGGTAACGCAGTTGAGCCAAGCGCCCGGGGTATCGCCGTCTGTTACGTCACCGCCTGTTGCACGCACATCTGCGTTGAGCGGGAACGGAGCGAGGCGGTCGAGATGGACGAGTTGAAGATTTAACGGATTTCTGTCTTCCGGGCATTGCAGTCATTTATTATGTCAATCACGGTAAATGGACCTAGCCATTTCCGCCTGAGTTTTCCCATTTCTCCTGTTTTCCGAGCTCTGTCGTACAGGAAAACCTTGTCTCCAGGCCTAAAAGGCGCCAAGCTCGCAGTGAGATCATATCGCTGTTTCATTTTATTTGCAGCTTCATGAGACATCCTGCGGACTTGTTCATGGACCTCCATGAGATTTCTCCGCAATTGGTACGGGAAATCACTGATGTCCGGCAGTTTCGGCGGCGACTCTCTCGTCAAAGTGAGCGGAGTCCGCATCGGAGCGCCGAACATAACCTCATATGGCGAGAAACCATGGACTGGATTGGGTAAGTTCCGATACGCCTGTGCAATGAAAGGCAAGTAATCTAGCCAATCTTCTTTGGCATTCTTCATAAGAATTCGTAGCTTGTCCTTTAAAGTTCGAATCCAGCGCTCGGCTTTGCCATTGGCAGATGGGTGTTGAGCTGTTGTCCGATATTTGCGGATATGATAGAGTTCCATTACTTCTCTTATCAGCTGGCATTCCACAGGTTTGCCTTTATCTGTAAGGACCGATAATGGAGATCCAAACACGGAAAACACATCTCTGACCAATGTTTTGGCAATTTCTTCTGCCGTTTGTGTCTTCATTGGTGAAACCACTGGCCAGCCAGAAAAAGCCTCGACCGCTACCAGTACCCACTGATAACCCTCTTGTGTTTTGTACAGGGGTCCAGCGACATCAACATGCCAGCGGCCATGAAGTAAGCCTTCTCTGTACAGCTTCAAGGGAACTTTGGTCTTCTGGTTTGGACCATTCCCACGTCGGCATCTCTCACACTGAGAAATGACTTCTGCGACGTCACTCTGCATACCAGGCCACCAGAAAAATCGCTTCAGGTAATTCAGCGTTTTGGTGACTCCAAAATGATTTGCAGATCCCAGCTGACTGTGGTATGACTGCACTGTTGCTTTCACATGTTTGGCTGGCAATATTAACTGAAGTCTCTCCTTTTCAGCTATGCCACTGGAACATCGACGACGTATGCATCGCCGGTGATAACTTCGATCAGATGTTGCAACGCCTGCAAGCACTGTTCAACCGAGTCCGAGCTGGGGGCTTTCTTCTTAAAGCTAAGAAGTGTGAGCTTTTCCAGCCCGAAGTTTCATTCCTGGGGCACCGTCTCTCTGCAACAGGAATAAGGACCGATGAGAAGAAAGTAGAGAAAATCACGCATTGGCCTGAGCCAAAGGACGTCAAAGAAGTCCGGTCTTGGCTAGGATTGGTGCAGTACTACAGCAAGTACGTTCCTCATCTGGCAACCAAAGCCGCACCTAAAGTCAAACTCTCCATGATAACTCTGGTTCAACTGGCTAGCTTACTGGTCTGTCACCTACTAAGGTCAAACTCCCTGTTACAAGCATTTGTTCCCTTGCACACTCAGTCTTTCTCTCTTGGATCTCATGTGTCTCTATTGTCATTATTGCTCATTGGACTCTACTGTTGTATTGGGCAGGGCAGGGAATGACAAAGGCTCAGTTGGGCAGTGTGGCTTTATTCAGGCAGGTCTGAGTCAGAGTGCACCGCTCCAAGGGCGAGCGGCTGCTTATAAAGGAAATGCAGAGGAACATCAGGAAGAAGTGAATGAAATGGAAGGGGTATTGTAGTGTGTATAAGGAGCAGAGAATGGGCCAGTCGACTGGTTATTGTTGTTAGGTAGGGAATGGATGCATCCAAGATGGCGCCCCGCATGGTAGCTACCAGATCAGGTTAAAGGTTTTGTTTACAATTTAATGCTCGATACAAGAGAACTGAGCAAATCGGTTGTATCTTGAATTCATTCATAAATGTGTTGATTCCACATAAATATGATGGGAAATAAATGTAGAGTGGTTTTCAATAATAATAATAATAGTAATAATAATAATAATAATACATTTTATTATACTTGTTTTAACATTATTAAAGGATTCTTTATAGTTGTACACATTTTAAATACACAAATTCACATTTTAAACAGACACACATTTTAGAAATGTGCAAAAGAAAGGCAGTGATGCATTGTCAAAATCAACAATGCACAATATCACAAAAAAAAAAACGTTAATTACAAAGCATATTTGAGAGGAACATATTTTTTTTTACCAAAACATTACAATAAATGCTTAAAGGTAAAGGATCATATAGATCAACTGGAGTAGTGCTTGACCACCTGTTACCACACTCCACCTGATAGGCATGCACATGGTCATCAAAACCAACACATAAAAGGTAAGAATACACAAATACAGGTACATTTTCAGGGCCTCCAGACTTATCAATACTTAATAATAAAACCATTCCTGGTTTATATTTTGTCCCTTTGAATTCAACCCAGCTAGCAGACAGACAAGTTGAAGAAGCACTTAAATTAAAACTAACTGGCAACTGCCGAACAAACTCTGAATTAGGAAAATCTGTCAAACAAACTTCATTCACCAGTCCAAATTCAGTCTTTGGCAATATAGAGTTGTGAGATTTAAACCAAAGGCACATATTCAGTTGATGTGCAATAGCAACAGTACGGGCAATATCACGGCGCGACTCAGTTGCATGAGCTGGAATGAGAAGAGTTCGATGTTTACCTTCGAACCTCTTCGTAGAGGTGTGTGCCATAGGCCCACTCTCTTCAAATACTGTACCATAATGAACTAAATGATGCATTTTTGGTTTCAAAGAATCGCCTGTCACCTGAACATACATAGAGTTGAATTCATCAACAAGAACACGAAAAGAAGCACCTTGCCTACTAGACAAAGATTTACAAAAGAAACATCTAACAGCTCAGAAAGTTTAACATATAAAAGCCAGAATTGGTCATCATGAGAAACTTTTTCTCCCACAAGTATACCAAACAATCTAACAAAGAGAAGAGTTTCTGACCCAGACATTTTCAATTTGTCTTTCTTAGCAAACTCATCTGACAAAACAGGAACACGATTGGAGTCACATAGACCATATTGTAACATTTCAATCCTGTGGTTTAGGAAATCAAGTGAAAAGTTCAGGGGAATACAAGGAAGACAAGGAAACCGTCAGTCCGGCACTCAGATGAAATCAATCGGTCTCAGTTCCCAGTTATGATTTGAACTGGTATAAGCAAAATATAAACTGACTCCACTAGAGTGGCCGGAGCAGTCACTGCATGTCAATAATCTTGCCAAGTACACATAAATGCAATTCAATTTGCATAAAATCACTTCGTCTCAGCCACGATCAGGCAGCGCAGCTAGCGATGAATAATAGTCAGTTCCCATTTTATCTAATGGTAAGGTCACGTAGAGATTCGGGTATTCCTGGGTATTCCCCTCCCGTTTCCCGATCGTGACGGGGTGGCATTGCGCGACGGGGAACAAGGATTTTTTTGAGGGGGGAGGAGGAGAATTCAGGACCCCCCCTCCGTCAGCGTTCCCGCGATAAGTAACATCTATACAACAATTACGGACGCAACGCTTATTCTGTCCGGGAACTCTTACTGTACCGCTCAAGTCACGCGTTTTGCCTATATGTCAGGGGCTATGAGGCCCCCTGCGGGGCTTGATGGGTACGTGGGGGGGTCGGGACGGTACTGAGGGATCATATGCACATAAGATTAGGTCACCTGACCCCTCAGACCATGAGTGGAGAAGGCCAATCTTAGCGCATCAATCACAGATTTACTGCTCTTACCAGGTAAGCTTTTGACATCCAAATATTTGGAAAAGTTGTCTTCAATGACAAGAAAGCACTGCCCCTCCAACTCGAAAATATCCATGCTAATTTTTTGATATCTCCGTTCTGGTATCTCATGAGGTGTGAGAGGTTCTTTGAAATTTAATGCACTATGTCTTTCACAGGTTCTGCACTCTCTGACTAGAGTAGCAATGTCATTAGACATACCAGGCCAATACAAACTCTGGCGAGCTTTGGCTTCAGTTTTTTCCACACCCAGGTGGGACACATGCAGTTTCTGAAGAACCTTTGACCTCAGGGATACTGGAACGACAATCCTGTCACCCAGCACAACCATGCCATCCTCTACAAAGAGTTCATGGCGGGTTTGCCAATAAGGCCGAGCCTCAAGCACAGCATGATGTCTATCTTTGGGCCACCCAGACTTGTGATATGTCATCACAGCCACTAGGCCAGCATCACTTGCTGTCTCTTTCTGGAATTCAGCCTTAATATCTACAGACATAGGTATGTATTTGACTACCTCATGTACTTCCAGCATTTCTGGATCATCCTGGACAGGATCATTTGGACACTGTCGGGAGAGCAGGTCTGCTATGTGCATGTATTTGCCTGGCAAATATTCAACTTGTGGCTGAAACTTGACCAATTTTAGCATGAGCTTTTTTAACCTGTTATTTGTTATTTTATGAAGTGGCTTTCTGCACACTTTTACCAAAGGCTCATGGTCAGTTTGCCATAGTACATTCTGCATTCCCCAGATATACTTTATGAATTTTTCACCAGCAAAAACCAATGCAAGCATAGCTCTTTCTCAACTTGTGCATAATTTTTTTCAGAGTCTGTCAACAGTCTGGAGTCCAGTGCAACTGGCTGTCCATTCTGCAGCCAGCAACAACTCAAGCCATACTGACTAGCGTCGGCCTGCACCACAATGGGTTTTCGGGCATCAAAAGTCGCAAGAACAGGGGCTTTCGAGACACTATTTTTCAGTGCTTGAAACGCCCTGGCATGAACAGGGTACCAAGAAAATTTGACAGATCCTGATAATAGTTCATAGAGAGGAGCAGCAATTGTTGCCATCTGAGGAATGAATTTCCTTAGATAGTTAAACGTACCAAGACATTTTTTTGTAAGTCTTTCTTCGTTTTTGTCTCTTTAATTGCATTTATTGCTCTTACTCTTTCTGGGTCTACCTGGATCATATTTTTAGACCACAAGTGTCCCATGAACTTTACTTGTTTTTGTTTGTACTGAATTTTGCTGTCATTAAACCTTACATTTTCAAGTTCAGCATTGTCCATTACTTTCCTCATAATCACATCATGTTCTTCATGATCTTTCCCAGCGACCAGAGCATCATCAAAATAGTAAATGGCACCTTTGCCTTTGAATGCCTGCTCAGTCATGAACTGAAATATTTCAGGAGCACAGCTCAAACCAAATGGCATCCTTTTAAATCTATACAGCCCAAATGGAGTGGAGAAAGTACTCAGTAAACTTGACTCCTCATCCAATGTGGCATGCCAGAAACCATCTTTCAGGTCCAGTACTGTGAAAACATCTTTGTCTTTCACTTGCTGTGCCAACTCTTCCAGAGTTGGGATTGAGTACTTTTTCCTAAAGATAGCTTTGTTGAGCACTTGTGGATCAAGACAAATCCTGAAGTCACCATTAGATTTTTCCCTTCTTACAAGGTTGCTCACAAATTTAGGAATTTCTTTTGTCACTTTAGTGACAATGCCATCTTTTTCCAGGCTTACTAGTCTGGTTCTCAATCTTTCCACAATGGAAAAATGGTACCTCCTAGACGGACACATTTCTGGCTGTATTGTGGGATCAATGAGAATTTCTACCTTCTCCTTGCATTCCCCCAAGCCAGTGATTAACTGTTTATACTTTTGCACAAACTCATCCCTGCTTTCAGGCATGGTGAGTGGCAAAGCAGACACTGAGTAAACACTCCTTTTTGGATGCTCTACTCATTTGACCAGATTTAGAATGTCACATGCCTGAATACCTAATATTGGTCTGAACTCATTGGTGGTTAGATAAAACGTACAGAACATTTTATCACCATATGGAGTCTCAGTTAGAAGTTTAACTCGACCAACCGGAGTGCTCAACACGTTGCTAAATGCTTTCAACCTTACGTCAGTTGAAAACACCCAATAAGATTTTTTGAACAGTTTAAAGATTTTCACAGGCAGAACATTGACTTCAGAACTAGGGTCTAATTTAAACAGGATATAAAATTGAGCATCAAGCCTCATTTTTTCTGTGTATTCTGCCCGTACCCTTTTGGTGGGCAGATTGTCCATCCCACCATCATCAGGTATGGAGTCCAACATATGTACTGCACTTACCTCAGCACTTCCTGGTGGTGGCGTGTTCCATCCAGTCAGTAGGTCGTCTTCTGTGTCCATGTCCACCACTGTTTCAACTTTTCTCGCCATCTCTTGTCGAGGCCGTGCCTTTTCTGTTTGGTCTGCTTGCTTTTTGCACACACTGCTCCAGTGATTGAGACCTTTACATTTATGGCACTGTTGGCCATGGGCCGGACAGTTTCCAGGCCCATGCCATTTGTTACATTTCTTGCAACGGTATTTTTGGACGTGTTTCAGCGGTCCAGACGCAGGTTTGCCATGGGCCTTTTTTCCCTGTGGTTTTGACACCCGTCCACTTTGCACCTGGCTGGCCATGTGTCCACCTTGTTTTCTTTGGTAGGGCATTCTGCCCACGCTGTCTACCTCTGCGGTGGCTTCTCCACTTGCAGACGGGTAGCGCGCCGTTGCTTCGACCGCTTTACTCACGTCAATTATCTCATTTAGAGACAGATTGGCTTCAGCCCTTAGATTCTCACGTACCTTTCTATCCCTGGTTCCCCAGATGATACGGTCACGCAGCATACTATCTTCTATGGGGCCATATTCACACTGTTTCACTAAGTTCCTTAGATCTGTAAGCCAGTTTGCAAAGCATTCTCCGGATTTCTGGTTTCTTGCATTGAATAATTCTTTACAGCCTGTGACACACTTTTTCTCCGCTGCGTAAGAGTCAAACAATGCGACCACCGCATCATAGTCATGGGTTTTATCTTCGTCAATTACATCATTTCCTGCATCATCCTTCTTGTATTTAACAAGCTTATCCTTGAAACTGTTATACACATCCAAGGCCTCTGCTCCATCCTCACCCATCATGATGGCACACTTAACTTCCGGTGAGGCCCTCTTCTGCCCTATTGCCACAATGTAAAAGTCAAACTTTTGCTTGAAGGTGTTCCAGGATGCCCGGATGTTTCCCGTCTTCATGACAACCGGGCCTGGTCTCTGAACAGGTTGTTGCAGGCTGTTGCACTCACTTCACTAACACAAATTCACTCCACTTTTGTGGTACTATTTCTTCTCTTCACTCGCACTAGGCTGGTTTTCTGAGCACTTTTCTTGAAACTTTGGTTCTTCCTTAAGACTGCGCCATGTTCTGATTTATGTTCGGTTACTCGGTGTCACGGATGGGAGTGGATAAAGAAAGGACTGCACACGTGTGGGTACGGTAATAGAATGACATCTTTGTTTACAAGCGGATGTGACGTTGGGTCATGTGATTCCAGTGAGCCCTCATTGGCTCCCGCCAAGTCACATGACTGGCTCTGCCAGCCAATAGGCCAATGGCGTGACACCTCACAGGTGTACCAACTTACAACAAGTGCAGCTCAGGAGTGTAGTTTTTGACGAGATGACATCTTCTTTAGTCAGTAGAAAAAAACACGTGAAAAATTGAACATGTTTCTTATACGGTTAGGTTCACGGGGAAAACAAAGACAAACCCGGTAAAGAATGAAAAATTTGACGTGTCTGTGCTCGACTTGCGACCTGTTCGATGGTAAATGAAGAATGCGTTCGTGATCGAACAATCATCAGCAGCGAACAATGAACACAACAGATAGTTTAAAAAAATATCATTTATTACAATTTTGTTGATGTGGACGAGAAAATATCGGGGTGATAATATTTGTCACCCTTCTGCTTCGCTGTCGGCTGCTAGGTTACGTTAGGCAGGGAATGGATTCAGACGTAGGCTTTTGTCTGCTTTTGCCACAGTCGAGGTGACCGTTGATCGACTTACCGGCCGGTAGTAAACAAAGATAGCTTCTGTTCAAAGACCCCGCTTTATTCTGGTAGACTTTTAAGCGGCATTTATTTTGAGTTTCTTTTTAGTGCTGTAAAACTGCTGTAAAACGTTACTGCACCTTCGTTTCTGTTTTGTCTTAGTTTGAGGTGTCAAACGTTATTAGCGGTGGTGCAGGTTCTTTCAAGTGAAGGGGACACAAGTGTTGTGATTTTAACTGAACTAGCTGGGTGGAGTGTCAAAGTAAAGTGAAACAGAAGTGTGATTAGTGTCATTTTCAATAGCACCAGTGTCATTGGCAGGAGCCAGACACATGAAGTGATTTATGAATTTCTTCTCTGTGCAATGCTGACTGACTCCTGGCGGTGCTGGTGAGTAAATAAAAAGAAATTACATGAGACAAACTCAATTTTAAACCCATGTCATTTAAAAGCAGTATGGTTCAGTAATCTTTAACGAAGGTCTCCAAAAGAAGGGTGGCAACTTAAAACAATTGGTTCCTTTAGTGGGTTAAGTGATTAGCGAAATAAAAACAAAGCGTTCTGATTAAATCATTGGATTTCAAGAAAGTAGCTTTGTTAGGGTGGGTTGGAGGCTGGAACGTAAAAATTTGGGATGGTGAAATATGGGACGGAGAAAGGTGGGACGGAGAAAATTGGGACGGAGAAAGGTGGGACGGAGAATAGTAGGACGGAGAATAGTAGGACGGAGAAAAGTGGGACGGAGAAAGATGAGACAGAGACATACGGGACGGAGAAAAGTGGGACGGAGAATAGTAGGACGGAGAAAAGTGGGACGGAGACATACGGGACGGAGAAAAATGGGATGGAGAAATGTGGGACAGAGAAAAATGGGGCAGAGAATAGTGGGACGGTCGGATGGTAAATGAAGAATGCGTTCGGGATCGAACAATCATCAGCAACGAATGAACACAACAGGCGAATCATTGTCCAGAACAGCCGTTATGTTGGCACTCTTGTGACATGATTATGACTAAGTGACATGATAGTGACACGAAAGTGACATGAAAGTGACATGCAAGTGACATGGTTGTGACGTCAGTGACAAGAAACTGACATGTCAGTGACATGTGTGTAACGCATGGCATGTGGTACGTTAATACGAATATTTTGGTGGTAAGATGTAGAAAAGTGGGACGGAGAGTGGGTTGGTGGTGGTATGATGTTGGGACGGAGAAAGTGGGACGGAGAAAGACGGGACGGAGAAAGGTGGGACGGAGAATAGTGGGACGGAGAATAGAAGGACGGAGAATAGTGGGACAGAGAATAGTAGGACGGAGAAAAGTGGGACGGAGAAAAGTGGATGAAGGCGCAGACAGGAGAATCTAAGAACTTCTGTGATCCGCATGTTTGTTAGGACGGAGAAAGATGGGACGGAGAAATATGGGACGGAGAAATATGGGACGGAGAAAGATGGGCCGGAGAAATATGGGACGGAGAAAGGTGGGACGGAGAAAAATGGGACGGAGAAAAGTGGGACGGAGAAAAGTGGATGAAGGCGAACAGACAGGAGAATCTAAGAACTTATGTGATCCGCATGTTTGTTGGGACGGAGAAAGATGGGACGGAGAAATATGGGACGGAGAATAGTGGGACGGAGAAAAATGGGACGGCAAATGAGGTGCGAACAGACGCGCATTCTGGTAGGCCTGTGAGTAGCGCTACGCGAGCTCGCGAATAACCCATGTCCTTGGTGCCCAGGCGCTGCCTTGGACCCCGGACCAGCCTGCGCAGCCGCCTCCAGCGGCACTACAATGTGGCGCACTGCATGGGCTTGGCGGAGGCGGAGCCTTCTTGTATGGTGCCCAGGCGACGCCTGTCTCGGCGGAGGCATTCGAGCGCCGGGAGCGAGCGGCTTGCTGGACCATGGCTGGACTAACAATAAGGTGGGAGCAACGGACTAGGACGCTATTGTGGTGCTCTTAGGCCAGCATGCGGAACGCCACGGCCTCGAGGTCATGGGCACAGGGCCGTAGCAAGATTTGGGTTCCGGAGGGGGACATGTCGCGCTAGCTGCCTATTCAGTTGTTTGGTATGCGGGTTGCCTACCGCGGTGGCCGGGGGGGGGGGGGGGGGTCACGTCGCGCTCTTTTGACAGGCCCTGTTAGGAGCTGGCATTACCGTTCCCCTAGTTCGCAGCTTTGCAGCTCTAGCCAGCGACCTCATACGCAGGGGGGCCGTTTTCTTGTGCGCGTGCCTCATAAGTAGTGGCGGCGCATCAAGCTGAGGCTACAGTTCGTGTACCTTGCGCGGCTGCTGTTAGTAGGCCCTTGTCTATGCACTTATGACCCTGCGGCCGGCAGCCGGGCGGCGGCGAATGAGCTTTTGTTTACATCTCAGTTTTACAGCTGTGGCGTAGCGTGCCTTGCTGCGTGTGGCTAGGCGACGCCGACCCCTCCTGTCCCCCCTCCCTCTCACACGCGTGTGCGTAGGGCTACCCGCGCCCAGACGCCCGCTCCTGCCCTGACCTCGCCGGCCCTCGCCCAGTTCTCAGGAAGGGAAAAGAAACAAATGGCGTAGTTTTGTCTCCCGGTTGTAAATACAAAAGTGTTAAGTGATTTAAAAAAACAGGCTTGTGTCGCTGAACTATGCCTACAATCCCAAAATAGTTTTCGTCATTTTCAATTCAAAAAGTTGCAAATTAAAACATGCTTACATTAAAGTCGCAAATATACACAAATATTTATGCAGTATGACTCTGGCTTCTTCAACCTGGCACCAATCCAGTCTAGTTTTGCAGTACACGGGTTCAAATACCGGCCCCAAAGAGTGTGATTTTCTCACCTGCGTCTTGATCTTGCTTGGAGTCACCTCAGCATGCGGTTATTTATTTATTTTTCATCAAGCGGGGTTCGTAGCTGATACAGAATTATTCTCATCTGTGCACTTCTCGATTGTAAATTTGCCTGATGGCGTTGGAGCGCAGACCGACGCTCATCTTCTTAATCTCTTCGATCACCACAAATGCCTCCTGGTCGGCCTTGGTCCAGGCGGTGCACTTGTGGGTGCCGCGGTGGGTGACGTCTCCGAGCTCTCCATCACACACACACAGGACGCTTCACACTTAGCAGAATTGTACAGTCGACATCGCAGGTCTAGTCGGTTCCCGGCGTAACGGTGCCTGAGATTGTAGCCCTTCCCCTGGCGATCCCAGTACACAATTTTCTCCTGGGCACCGCCGAAGAACTGAAATCGTGTCAGACGCTCCATTGGCCCGCAGAGGTGTTGCACTACTGACGCTTGTAACGGCACGCGCGGGCGTGGCAAACAGCTGAGAGTGGCGTTATAAATACCCTTTACATGGGGTGGGGTAGGGTGGCGAATCTAGGCGTGGATGTAGGGACGAAGTGCTGTCTACGAAAATTACTGTTGCAGTGGGTAGGTAACCAAACATTTATTGTTTGCAGTAAAACGCCACGATAATTTTTCCTCTTTTAAAAATTTTCCATTGAATGCCATGTGTATTTTGCACTGGCAGGGGGTTGACGGTGTGTTCTGGGGGGGGGGGGGGGGGGGCACGAAGCCAGCACGAGCCACCAATCAGCGGAGAAGGGGCAAGGGGCGGTCATACAACAGTTGTTCAAACGATGGACATTTTTAAAGCTCAGATATTATAAGTTTGCAATTTTTGTCCTGGCTCCGAATCTCATGGGAGCTTTCGGAGACTCGTGAACAGGTTCACTTCTATAAAATGCCGCCCCGTGAGGGGAGGTAGGCGGGCGGGCGGGCACGTGGCCGGCACAAATTGTCTTCTTATTGGCCAATTGACCTACCTCACTTCAGGCACACTGGTTGTAGTTGAAATTGAAGCCTCTGCTGACGGTATTGGTTGTGTCTCAGGATGGAGGAATTCAACACTGACTTTGGGTGACACACATGAAATGAAAGAGTGCACTACATCCAGAACCCCAATACAACTGAAATAGAATAGAAACATATGTAAAATCCATTGTAGTGACTGACTTAAGTGGTGACTAGCCAGTGACGACAAATTTTTCTCATGAAAGGCCTACCCTTTTGCCTGAACAGGAACTTCAAACAATTTTGCTCTGAAGAAGCTACTTCGACCTCTTCTACTGCATCAGGAACGTCCAGAATCTCCTGGACCGCCTGTAATAAGTAATCTTGTCCTGCATCAAGAATGTCCAGAACCTTCTGTAATAAATTATTGCACACTTAAAAATGAGAGCACTCTAAGATGCTGTGGAGAATTTCAACGAAGCTTATTTACTCACAGTATTATCATTTGCCTTGTCCTGAGCAGATAGTGGGTTAGAAGATGATACCTGAGATACAACAGAGGAATACGTTGACAGTACAAACCACGAAATTTGAAAGATAAAATAAAATGGATCAGTAGTCCTCTTCTGAACACAAAAGCAAAAGGAAGAAAAGGGACATGGTTTAAAATATCTTAACAGAAGAACATGAGTGATATGAAACTCAGAAAGTACAAGAATTATTCCCAGCTCGCCTTTCGAGCTAACTTCAGTGTCTTGGCCTTCTTATTGGCTGAGCGATAGCGAAGCCCTTACCCCACTGGCCCAAAAATGTTTTGTCTGTTTGTCTGTCTGTCTGTCTGTGTGCGTGTCTGTCCGCGCGATTTCTCGAGAACGGTTCATCGTAGAGGGCTCAAATTTGGACCACAATCTCCTAGCAATATACCGGAGTCAACCTCACCTCGCGGGCATCCTACCTCAGGTGCTGCTGCAGGTGCCGGTTGACAAACCAGGGCCTTCTTGTGCAAGAACTGGAACAGGAGGGCTAACTTCTAAATCGTGCCGATTTTCAAACATTAACATGGCGACCGACCCCTTCTAAAATCACGCAAAGACCCAAGTCAAGATGGCGAAATCGACCCCAGGTGCTGCTGCAGGTGCTTGTGGTCAAAACAAGGCCTTCTTGGGCAGGAGCAGGAACAAATAGAAAAACTGCTAAACAAGCTGTATTTTGAGCTTAAAGATCGGAACCGACCCCGCTTAAAATACACTCAGAACTTCAATTACAATGCCGAAAAACACCCCAGGTGCTGCTGCAGGTGCCGGTTCGCAAAACAGGGCCTTCTTGAGCACAAACTGGGAGATGTGGGCAAACTTTTAAGGGGCCGTCCACATATTACGTAATCATGTTTTTGGGGTTTTTGACCCCCCCCCTCCCCCCAGTCAACAGACGTAATCAGCGGCCTGACCCCCCCCCCCCCTCAAGATTACGTAATCAAGCGAATTTGCGGAAAATGTGAAGAATCGTGAACCCAGCGTTTGTAAAGTGTTTGAAGAGGGTAAGTGGAAAATAAAAATTTTCAGGATGATTAATGTACTTTATTTATTCTAAAGTAGTAACAAAATGTCAAACTCCGCGAGCGGGGTAACTGCGACGCGGCACTGCGGCAGTTCCAATCCCCCAAAAAAATGCGATGCGAGGACCAAAGTTGATTACGTAATCAGGACGACGCCCCCCCCCCCCCCCCCCCCTGTAATCAAGCGTAAGCATAGCTCCGACCCCCCCCCCCCCCCCCCCTACGTGATTACGTAATATGTGGACGACCCCTAACACGTTCGCTGCGGAAGGGGTCTAAGCACGATGCTCGGATTGGGCACCGCCAAAAATTATTTGGATGAGGTCCACTCGACCCAAAAGTTCCGAAATCACCGAAAAGTGGTCACGACAACGCGTGTTGTCGTGCCGCACCCCAGGCAATATCTCTCACGACAACACGCGTTGTCGTGCCGCAAACGGCTTCTTGATACCCGTTTGCGGCACGACATCACGCGTGCTCGTGCCTCAGCGTCGGTCTTAGTTGTGCTCTGGTGCTTTGGGGTTCACATCCCATACTTACCGTGACCGTCTCCGCCTGCACCCACCTCAAGTACCTGAACCGATACCTACTTTCACTTTTATCCCGGGAACATTTTTCACGAGCACGCGTGTTGTCGTACCGCACTGATAGCAAATCCTCCCACGACAACACGTGTTGTCGTGCCGCAAGGGTGAAAAACTTCATTCATCCGACGGACAGCCTGGCATATCCGGGGTGTTTCTGGGTTGTCCGGGGTATTTCTGGGTTATCCGGGTTATTTCTGGGTTATCCGAGGTATTTCTGTGTTATCTTGGGTTACCTGGTGTTATCCGACGTATAAGGAGCGTGTCCAGAATCGTACCAAGAGTCATTGCTCATGAAAGGAGGGAAAAGCTGCATTTTAAAAATCATTTTAGTTTAAGAATTTCTTTTTAATAAGGCAGTGGTATACATGTATTTTGATTTGTTCACAAACGTTAACAGGATACAAACAGGATACAAATTGATTACATCTGGTGGAATGAATTAAAGCAAGGGATGCACATGAAAGGGTTCCCTTCACATGTGCCACAATAAGTTAAAACGCTTACACACTGGGCGTCACACACTTAACTTGCCAGTCTACGCTTCCGCATGTTCGCGTAACATTGAGTGGAAGGGGTTTTTCTAGCAGTTCATGCCGGTATCTCTTTTTCTGCATGACAGGATTACCACACATTCCGCGGGCTATGATTTCCCGGAATGCTACAATGGACATCTTGGGCTCACCCAGTTCTTTCTGCCTCATGTTAAACAATATGTGAGAGTTTACTATGCTTACATTTATAAGACTGTCAATGGCCAATTTACGGTACCACTTAATACCCTTTCTGTCCTGGTAACTTCTCATCTGGTCGGACATGTCCACTCCCTTTTTCTTCTCGTTGTAGCATACAACAGCCGGGGGTTTGACTACAGGGGAGCCGTCATACCGCCGGCGGCCCGTGTCGACTGCTTCGGCGGTGTGTTGGGGCACAGTGGACAGCATGGCTACGAGCCGCTTGTCCCGCCAAACCATTATTTTGGTGCCGTGCTGACACTCTCTGCCTTCTGTTTCTTGTTTCTGAAGCACCTGATTTTTTAGGCACGGAGTGACCTTATAGTTTCACTGAAGATTGGACTTTTTTTTTTAATTTCCTATGGAGCCCCTTACGTCAAAACCGAAAGTCTCTGTGAGAAGTTTTACAGACCTTCCTGACTTTTGCATAGTACCCATACAAGAGCGTCGGACGTCATTTTACACTCCAGAAATGCAGCAGACAGTCTCAAAACCGAGTTGAAATTCAGCTTTCTCACTCCATCCAATGGCAAAAGAAAAAGACAGAGCTAGCGTGCTCGGCTCGTCAACTGGCTGCGTCAGTATCATCCATCCTTTTTCTGCTGCGCTAAAAAGCGGACCTCTCCCTTTCTTGTGAAACAGCCCTTATTGTTGATGTGCCGAGCCGAGTCGAGCCCTGGTTAAAAGGGAGGCAACTCAAGAGTCGGGACCGCTTCGGACCCTAGAACATGCACAAGAGGCGCAACCCTCAGAGCGGATCATTGTCGATGTGCCCACCGGTCGGTGCCAGTGAGAACTAGGGGGCTGCGGGCCGCGCCGCGACCAGCCAACCTATCGACAATGAAGTCTCGCAACGATTCCCCTCACATTTCCCGTTGAAACAAAAAAACTTAAAGTCATCCACGTTCACGTTCCCTTTGTAAATAAAAATTAACTACCAGCTAATCATAAAATTCTTAATTACAAAAAATAGTAAATATGAAAATTGCACTGAATCCAGTTTTGTGACACTCCGGGCCTACCAGTATTTCACGAAGTGTAATAGTATTTTCTTTCTTGGAAGCATAGCCCCATATGGCCCTCTGACAGAAGTTTTCCAAACTCTCCATATTATCGAAGGGTACTCGCACAAGACACGGTGACGTGTTTTTACACTTCAAAAATATCACACACCGTTTAAAAACGAGTTTTAAAGTCGGCTTTCTCTCTCCTTTCAATGGGGAAAGTAAGAGACAGAGCACCTCGTCAACAGGTACCACGAGTCCAAAATCAAAACGATCTAAAAAAATCAAAAATCTGTCTAACAGAATTACGGACAATAGTCGTATTAAATAGTGTAGCGTGTTGTTACATTCAAAAAATATCATAGTGATCAGAAAAACCACTTCAAACTTCAGCTTGCTCTCTCCATCCAATGGTGATAGCAAGAGACAGAGCTACTGTTACAACGCCTCTAGACGAGCTATGCTCGACTCGTCAGCAGGCTGCATCAGCAACCTCTGCCTGACCAAGTCGGACGTCCTTCGTATGAGAATGCAAGCGTTACACTGACCGCTACCTAGACGCCCTAGCTCTTCAACTACTCCCTCTCTCCCTCGAAGGGGATACAAACCACCCCGAACCACCCAAAAACTGAAACAAGGCTCATCCAAAATCCTCATTCCATGAATTGTAAAAAAAGAAAGCAAACAAAACCAGAACAAAATATAAACTTAACTTCTATAATCACCCCAAAACCACCCCAAAACTGAAAAAAGGCTCAAGCAAAATCCTCATTCCATGAATTAAAAAATAAAAGAAGGCAAACAAAACCAAAAAGAACAAAATATTAACTTAACGTCTATGTTAACCAAACCCCCGTGAAACTCCGGGCCTACCAGTATCTCACACAGTGGGATAGTATTTTTATAATATCTGGCACCCCAACCCTACGCATATTAAGGTACCACATACAGTGGTTTCACGGCCCAAAAGATATTCAGCCAGACGAATACTAGTATAGAAACTGTCTATCACTAATGTCCGCCCAACGTCCACATAGCCTTCCATTAGACTCAACACCACATCGAACCCATGGCCATTCGGTGAGGTATGTTCATCTCTGCCAGAATACACTTGAACCTTTAGTGTGTACGAATTCTCAGTACATATCTTGTACTCTTTGATCCCGTACCTGTGGCGTTTGTCCTTTATATACTGACGGAACTGAAGGCAGCCGCGCCACAATAATAAAGATTCGTCAATTATGGCATCCACCCGGCAAAAGGGCTCCCCTATAGTTGTCATTTAAAAAATCTAAAAGTCCCTGAACTTTGTACAGACGGCCCTTGGGCTCGACCCCGTCGTTGTCGGAGAAATGGATCTTGGACAGCACCAACAGAAATCGGTCCCTAGGCATTGTCTCCTTAATCATTTGCATCCCAAAAATGTCATTTTGCTTCCGCCAGTAATGCTGGTAGGACGGCTGCTTATTGAGTCCCATCAGCAATAAGATACCCAAAAAACGGCAGATTTCATCCGCGTCTGTGGGCACCCACGCCAACACCCTTGAGTGCGGTCTGAGCACTCTCTCGGCCTCGGTAAAATCTTCCAGACATTGTTCAGCGTATCGGTTGGTCTCTTGAGCGATCAGTTCGATTACATCGTCACTGACCATCAGGCGGAAGAAATCCAATGGGGTAGTGACGTCATCCCGGACGGTAAGCAGGTCACCCGAATGATAGGGGATGAAGCCATCGGGCTTCTCCGTCACCTCTGCCCATTCGCACTGTGAGGGAGCCGCCTCGGCGTCCAAATCTGAGTCGACCTCGGCCTCAGCCTCGCAGTCCTCACTAGCGACACTCAGCTCTGAGCCCGAGTCGACATGTCGAGCTGTAACAACGTAGGCAATCGTGAAAGAATTATTAGGACGTAGAGTACATGGGAGTGCAAGCAAAATCCCCCCCCCCCCGTCCTTCTTTCCCGTCCCACGTGGACCCGTCAGGGTAGGCAGTCCCGTCGAGCACGGGCGCACGGCGGTACAGCCTTCCCCGAAGGCGGCGGGCCCCCGTCAGGGTAGGCAGTCCCGTCGAGCATAAAATCTTTGATTCACCTTGTGAGGTTGTGTAAGACACTCACCTCGCCTACCTTTGGGGGGGCTTGTTTGTGAAGAAGCCGCCAAAGGAATTTTAGTTGGAACTGTGAACTTCCTCACTGCAGGTAAACCTTGCTGTTTCTGACTATGGATAACATCTGGAAAAGGAGCAGAGCCATTGTTTAATGTAGGTGCGCATGGTGGCTCAATGAACGTATAAAATACTCTAGTAAAGTTGTTATGCAGTTATACCTTTAGATGGTCCTGTCAAGGAGAGCTTGGTATAGCGTCGCCCCGTGCAGCCCACTTGCTGCCCACGTACAAATTCCGATTTTTGATCCGGCACGACCAAATTGCTGGCATCGGTATCTGCTGAAAAGTAACAAAAAAGGTTTTAGCTAATTTTCAAGGTAACCGGAAACCGCCGACTACCTGGCCGAAGTCCAGCTCGTCCGTGGCTAAAACCTAGCCAAATCCCGGCCTACTATGGACACGCCCACAGGTGGACTTGCCCGGCCGCCGGCCGGGAATTGGTGAGGGACTCGCGGGTGCTTGGCCGGTTAGCATGTTATCGTGGGGAGCGCAAGGGTTGTGCGGGGTCTCGACGGCATCCTGGGCGCGCCGCGGGTGCACCGGTTGTGCGGGGTCTCGACGGCGCACCGCGGGTGCAGACGGGAGGCTTCATATTAGCGGCCTCCATGTCGTGGATCGGGAGTTTGCGAACGAGGTCGGTTTAGCGTTCGGCACGGGGCAGCACTTTCGCGAATAACAGCCAGTCGGGCCGTGCCCTATCACCGCGAGGGTCTCGCGAACGCTCTCACATAGGTCTTAGAGACTAAAATAAACAAATAAACATACCTGATTTCCGATCCTGAAAGCTAGATGTGGCCTCCGTACTGGCCTTCTTTGTGGGCGGTTTCCACCGTGGTCTCGAGCTTGGGCCTGTGCCGCGCAGCCGATAAATCCCCAAGATTAAATCATGGACACATTTTAAAAGATTCCTTGCATTATAGATACTTACGCTTCTCCCCATTATCATCGCTGGATTCCGGATGCCTCTTCATATTTCAGGAAACACAAGAACACAACAAAACTGAAAAACACAGTCCTTAACGGTTTTCTGTTTAGTTTACGCGCCGGAAAAGCGCGCGTTTGTGAGAGGCGAGCTGATGTTTTGTTCACCCTCCGCGAGATGGCGTCAGTGGGGAGTCGTCTCCGTCCGATCGCCACGTACGAGGCTCCAGGTGCCCCCCACCTCTCAGCAACCGCCGTAGCGCAAGTGGCTACTGCGTCGCCTCTCGCTCCGGCGAATCGGGTGGCGCGGGTTTGAAACTTACTCGTGGTACATTTCTTTTCTCGCTCCCTTTTTTCTGATCTCTGGTGAAATAAGGTTCCTGTGCTGTCTTCTAGTAACTTTATTTGACTCAGCGTACAATCCCCTCAAAATGATTTTTTACTGCTATTAGGAGCCACCAGGATTTGGTACCGGGCCACCACTACGCCTAAGCCATGAGCCATCCCGCCTTCAAGTTCGTGTTTATGAAGACCCTGTTGTCACCCAAAAATACCAGGTAAGCCCGGATATCCGTGGGTAGCCTTGAATACCCCGGATAACCCAGAAATTTCCCGGATAACCGAGAAATACCCCGGAACTTAGAAATAGCTCGGATAACCCAGAAATACCCCGGCCCAGAAATACCCCGGATAACCCAGAAATACCCCGGATAACCCAGAAATACCCCGGACAACCCAGAAACACCCCGGATAGGCCAGGCTGTCCGTCGGATGAATGAAGTTTTTCACCCTTGCGGCACGACAACACGTGTTTGTCGTGGGAGGATTTGCCATCAGTGCGGTACGACAACACGCGTGCTCGTGAAAAATGTTTCCGGGATAAAAGTGAAAGTAGGTATCGGTTCAGGTACTTGAGGTGGGTGCAGGCTGAGACGGTCAGTATGGGATGTGAACACCAAAGCACCAGAGCACAACTGAGACCGACGCAGGGGCACGAGCACGCGTGATGTCGTGCCGCAAACGGGTATCAAGAAGCCAAGCCGTTTGCGCCACGACAACGCGTGGTGTCGTGAGAAATATTGCCTGGGGTGCGGCACGACAACACGCGTTGTCGTGAAAAATATTGTGGGGTGAAAACGAAGGTAGGTTAGTGGTAGAGGTACTTGAGGTGAGTCGAGGCGGGCGAGATATGGGCCGTGATGTGCAATCCCATGTCAGCAGGCCCAGGGAAAGCTAGGCAACCACACGACAACACGTGTTGTCGTGCCGCAGCGAACGTGTTAAATCGTGCAGAATTTTTAACTTCAACATGGCCACCGCCTCCATCTAAAGTCACCCCAAGACTCCATTCAACATGCCGAAATTAACTCCAGGTGATGCTGCAGGTGCTAGGGGTCAAAACAGGGCCTTCTTGGGCAGGAACTGGAACAGGGGCCAAATTCTAAATCGTGCAGAATATCAAACTTAAACATGGTGAATGACCCCCTCTAAAATCACCCCAAGACTCCATTCAACATGCTGAAATCAACCCCAGGTGCTGCTGCAGGTGCTAGGGGCCAAAACAGGGCCTTCTTGGGCAGGAACTGGAACGGGGTGCCAAATTCTAAATCGTGCAGAATATCAAACTTAAACATGGCGAACGACCCCCTCTTAAATCACCCTAACACCCCATTCAAAATGCCAAATTTGACCTTTAGGTACTGCTGCAGGTGCTGGGGGGCAAAACAGGGCATTAGCAGGAGCAGGAACAAAAGGAAAAACTGCAAAAAAAAAGCAGTATTTTGAACTTAAAGATGGGAACTGACAACGCTTTAAATACACTTAGGACCTCCACCCTCGAACCTTGTAAAACAGTGAATGAATCCCCAAAATAGTCAAGCGATAGTCATTTTACGACTGATCTTGCGGGTTTCTAGTCGATTTTGCGGGATTATCGTCGATTTTGCGAGTTTTACACCAAGTTTGCGACTTTTGTTGCGATTGCGCGATCTTGTTGTTAACAAAGCCCGATTTTGCGTTTTCTTGCGAGTCGGATTTCGGATCAGGGGTGTGTGGGGACGTTATAAAAAAAAGTTTGGGAATCGTACGATTAATTCTAAAATATCTTGCGATTTTGCGACTTGCTGAAACTTCCTGCCTCTATATATAAATACTCACAATTCCTTACGTAGCACATTCTATCCATCACAAGTAGTTTCTGTCTAAGTGAACTTCAGGAAGGGGAATTCCCTGCTGTCCAAGTCTTAATTCCACACATTGGAGAGGGAACTTTCTGATAATATGAATGGAAAAGAATATTGGTACATGCTATTTTTTTCTTTGTCTCAGAAAATGAATATTGCTCACTGTGGTGTCGTTGCCCGACTATGATAAACAACACGTAAAGCATTTATCTCAGATCTCTGGTTTGTAGAGAAAGCAGTTTTGGACAAAAAGAAAGTACAAATACTCCGGGAAGTATATTTTGAAGTCCTTGGAGTGCCTTGAATGAAAACATTCGGTCGCGAATATGCACTATACCCTTCAAGTAGTGTAGGTTAGCACTTTGAGGGAAGGTTACCATGACCAGTGTTTCACCGTAGCTTCCGCTATTAAATTTGAAAAACAAGTAATGAATCTAGTGCATGCGCAGTTATCGTGAAATTGTACAAGAAACGCCGCGCTACCCTACCCCTTGGAGTTTCCAGCGCGGAAATGTACGGGTGGCTCTCCAAAACCAATATTTCCAATCTTTCCGAAATTTTGGAAATATTTCTGAAATATTTCTAGTTTTATCTTTCCAGAAAAATAGAAACTAATTCAGAGACCAAGAAGCTGGTAGTGCAGACAATATTTGCACTATATCAGTTTTGGGTGTGGTCCAGTAATTAACAGTTCTCAAGATTTCAAACATTTCCCTTGTCCCTTGGTTAATGATCACCTTCATTCAAATCACTTGTGCAAATCGTGAAGTGTTAAGGTCCTAGAAAATATACAAGCAAATGATAGAAAATAAATGGAAACTGAGGGGAGGAAGAGGAGAAGCTTAACTCAGTTTGTTGGGTCTTTTCTTTGGAGGGTTATTGCTGGCATTTTGTAATTGTACCAGTTTTCATTACCAATCTCTCACACCATTAGTTCACAGTTTTTGCCTGGCCTGGTAGAACTGTTATTTGTGCACCATTCCAAAAGTTATGATCCTCTGTTGATGAGCTGAAGGCTTTGAATGCTTCCCGAAGGGATTGTATCATTTCTATGTTTACATGAAACAAATAAACTATTTCGTGGAAATAGTGGTTGCATACCATTAACATGCAAGTTTGCAGAACGCCTTGTAATTATTTCCGCTGTGTTGTCAACAAAAGTTTGCCTTTAGCGCAGCTCAGGAGTGCAGTTTTTATTCGACAATACACAACGAAGATGACATCTTTAGTCAGAAGAAAAAGACATGCGTGTAAAATTGGGCTATTACTTCGAACAACTTTGTGTCCATTTAATATTAATAGTCTAAAAAGTAATTGAAACAACAATAATCTACAATTCTGGAGTCCTGGTGAAGATCGTCTGTTTGGTAAGGCGAGATTAGGTCAGGTTAGGTTAGTTAGGCTAGGTTAAGTGCTTAACATACAATTACCGCAAAGGATTCAAAATGTGCAGCCGCATATCTATCAGCACATGTCTGTCCCTCTTTTATCTGGCTGCAGCAGCGAGCGCAGCATTAGGCCCGGCGGGCCCTGGCTAGTAATTTTACAGTCAGTCAAGGGCTGTGGAATGGCACTATTGACGGGGCATTAATGCAAATGATTCCTAAGACTCTGCTGCCTCTGAATGGAACGGCGCTGTGCTCTGAGGGATAGATTGGAGACTTGGATAATTTCTCCCTCCTCTTCGCTTTTTAGTCAGGTATGACAGCTATTCAATTTTTTTTTTTTTTTTTTTTTTTTGGTGCGCTGGTTTAAATTTCAAATCAATTTGTAGTAATACGGAAATGTGAATAACTCTGTGAAACAATGTTTTGGAGTGTATTAGATTTGCATTGTACTGCCTGTAGTGTCATGAGGAGTTTCTGAAGCGTCTGCACAGTTTCTTATTGAGTAAATATCATCGGTGCACCTGGAAGAGGTTTGCCGGAACAATGTTGCTCCGCGGGAGGCTGCTTATAGAAAAATTGCGTTGCCATTTTGCACCCTGGGCAATTTCAATGCTGCCCGACAGTCTGTTAGGAAGCACCTGGAGGAGCATAACTTGCATCTTCAGATGCAGGCTCTATGGAATTTTGCGGAAAGCATGTAGTCTTCAAACTACTGCCTTCCCATGAATGAGGGATCATTCATGAACACCCTCACGAGGGAGACGGTATTGGAGAGGGTGTTGGTTCACATCCTGTTGTCAGCCAGGAAGCCAACAGCTTCTGGCTGCTTTACAGTAAGTTCATTTTCTCCCACTCCTGTTTCTATTATTATTGTTTGCTGCATAGTACTGATAATTTTGCTTCTTATGTGCTCAGATTCTCTTAGGCGTTATGATGGGAAGGAGCAAGTAGAGCAAGTTCTTCCAGTGGATGTAACCAATAGATTGGCTCACATTGCCTCGCTGAGAGCAAGTATCATGACCCTGGATACTACTCAGTGGCTTCGCCGAGGGGGCCATCAGTGTGCGATATACTGCAGACGTCAGTTGCAGTTAATCAGTAGAGAGCACCCCCCCCCCCCCCCCCCCCCGATGGGATAATGGTATGAACACCGTTCTTATGATGTGTGTGAAAGTCTTATGTTACTTAAGGTGCAGTTGATCCAACATCACTGTTGATAATACTGCTGTTGATGAGACTGTCACACCCCAGTCGAAAATGCGGAGCGCGCCAACGCTACCGCGGAGCAACAAGAAGGTGTTCGGACAGCGTTTGGATCGCTATACGCAGACGAGATGGCGTTTCCCAACGCTAGCCTTACGCTCCCCTAACTCTACACGCACACGAAGCGTTCTGAATGACTGTCCCATCGCTGCCCTGTTGCTGTCGGGCACCTTTCCCGAACGCTACCGAAAGACTTCTGAGACACCAGCCTACGGCGGACGGTGCGAAGCGTTGCCGAACGCTATGCGAACGCCTCTCACACGCTAGTCGGGAGCGTGGCGGTAGCGATCCAGAATGCCTCCCGAACTCCACCCGCGGCGGCCGGCAGACAGCGTTCCCGAACGCTCCACGGTCGCCTCCCGGCCGCTAGTCGGGGAGCGCGGCGGAAGCGATCCCAAAGCCTCCCGAACACTCCGGAGCGGGGGTATTCACGGACGCTACGCATTCGCCTCCCGCATGCGTGGCGGTAGCATTCCGCATTGCTTCGCGGACACCATCCTGCGCGAGGCGTTGGCAAACGCTACTTGGACACCACGCTGACGCTAGTCGGAAGCTTTCCTACGGCGATCTCAGTCGCTACCGCTGGAAGGACGGGACTTAGAAAAATCGCGCTCGGTTCGGAGATGTCACGTGACTCGGCGGCTCTCCGTGATTGGTCGACTCCTCACACCGCGCAGAGGAGTGGGAGGAGGCTCGCTGAAGGAGGGAGTCCACCGCGCGGCTCACCCTCAAGGCAGTTCGGTAGTTCCGGGGCAGCGTTCGCGCTCTCGGACTATTGAGCGAAGAGGCATGGGTTCAACTCCCGGCAAAGGTGGCGGCCGAAAGACCGTTTCCGTTAAATGATTCCGATGACAATCGGCGTCAGAAAATAAGAAACGCTGAAATAAAAAATTTAATTTTTTTTCCTTATTTTCACTTTCAAAAACTAAATAGCTAACTTAATTAACAGTCTTGCTGTATTCGCTTGTACCTCTTATGCGATAGTGAGACCTGAGGAGGCCGTCCGCCGTCCCGTCGCTACCCCCCGCCCCAGCGCGCGCAAGCGATCCTCCCGCCAGCCGAACGCTTCCCGCGCGCTTCGGCGCGGAGGCGCTGCAGCACCACCCAAACGCTTCCCGAACGCTTCCCGTGCGCTCCGGACAGCGTTCGAGGCGGCAATAACACTCTAGCCGGCCGCTGTCGGAACGCTTCCCGTGGGCTTCTGCAGCCTCCGCTGGACACCAACCAAACGCTACCAGTAAGGCGTTCGCGCACGCTGTCTGTACGCTCCGATTTTCGACTGGGACAGTCCACACTTTGACTAATTTGGTTGTGCTCTCTGTAGGTCTGCATGTAATTGACGTAGCACAACATGTGCCACATGGCCCCAACCAAAATGAGGGACAATCCCCAACCTCTTGCTCCTGGTAAGTAACACTGAATTTAAATGCCTCTAAACTTTATTGCATGAGAGTACTATTTTTGAATCAATGTGTTCTGTTCATTGTGGGCCAGCAAGATGCTTTGGTACCTGAGAATGCCCCTGGTCTGAATGAAGAACAGCAGGAAAATGGACCAGAGCTGGGATTGTTTGATCTACCTGGAAATGAAGGAGTTGAAGGTAATCTCCACCCTCTCGCTCTTGGTGAGAAATATAGAATTTGTATTCTTTTAAACTTTGTTGCACAGTTATAGTATTTTTGGTCAACGTATTCTGTTCATAGTAGGCCGGCATGGTCCCATGGCAGACAGGCCCCTTATTTTTTTGGGGGCCGGCCGTTTAAAAAAAGGGCCGGCCCGCAAAAATTGGGGGCCGGCCTAAAACATTTAGGGCCCGGCCCCAAACAATTCATGGCCGGGCTCGGAGAGCTGAGGGCCGGCCCCCAAATTTGTCGGGACGGCCTCAAAAGTTGAGGGCCGGCCCCCAAATACCAGGTGGCCGGCTTTATCGATCAATGGGCCGGCCTCAAAAGAGTGTCGGCTGGCCTGAAAGGTACAAGGGTGGCCTCAAAGGTGTTAACCTGCGCTAGTGAACCGCCAAATGCAAATCGTTTACGCAGCTTTCAAAATTCATGAAATGCAATCAAAATTATTGAAATATTCAGGTTTGAGAATATTTTTTTCTTATATTTAACTGGGTCAGGTTAATTTGTGAAATGTAATTAACAGCTTTACAATTGTTATATTTATATGAGGTAAGTTTCGACTAATTTTTCGTTACCCATTTACGAATTAAAGATTCTTCAATTTGAAAAAGACGTCACAACAGCAATCTGCAGTTTCCCGAAGTATAACGATTTCTGGCCTTGTTTAATGCAACATCATCGGCCCAAAATATACGAGGCCGGCCTCATGTAAAATGTGGCCGGCCCGAACTTTTAAGGGCCGGCCCCAAACATCGTGACGCATCCTAGAAGGTAGGCAAAATGTGACTAAATTAGGTAGGCAAACCCGCAACACACCCATTAAGAGGATCTTGAGAACGGCTGGGTTTAGAGAGCCGGCGACACCACCATCGTGTTCAGCGTAAAAAGTTTGGTCTGAGCGGCCCTTACTTCACTTGGGCTCTTTAATGCTAACTTTACCTTTGGACTTGGGTTTCGCCGTGGGAGCCGGCCTCTAATGTTATGAGGCCGGCCCCCAAAATAAGGGGCTTAGGGGCTTCTCAGAACCCCTCATTTTTCGGGCCGGCCGAAAAATAAGGGGTACTGAAAAAGCCCCTTATTTTGGGGGCCGGGATTTCGGCCCTCTCTGCCATGGGGTGCTTTGGCACTTGTTAATGAACCTGCTGTAAATGCGGAGCAACAAGATAATGGACCAGAACTAGGAGTGTTAGATCATCCTGGAAATGGAGAAGTTGAAAATGATCTCCACCCTCTCGCTCCTTGTAAGAAATATAGAATTTATATTCCTTTAAACTTTGTGGCACAGGAACAGTATTTTTATTTAATGTATTGTTACCATGTCAGTTCTGCATTACGCTCAGCAAGTTCATAATATTGGTGTTCAGGCTGAGGTTGAGAACATATTGGTGTAGGCGCTGATCCCTGGTGAGAAACTCCCCCCCCCCCCAACCCCCTTATTTTTCACTCGCTCCATTTTAACTCCATTTTTCACTCATCTTTTATTCAGTAAGTTTCTAACTGTCAAATTAATTTAACATGTGTTTTAAATGCAGTATAATTGTCAAGCAGTTTCAAAACATAGAAGATGCTGGTTATTTGACAGCTACCAAACCTTAAGTGATTTTAATTGTGGTGTTTGTTACTAGCTCCTTTGGCCAATCTGCAGCCACTGCAGTACGCTGTACTTGCTATACTTGTTGAAGCGTTCCAAACGGTGCAACCAGTGGCAGGAAGTCGCATTGTTGCAAGGAATCCTAACATAGGCATGAATCCAAACGTAGGGAATTACAACGGCGGTATGTACACGTTTAGTTATTTTAATTGTTTCTGCTGGTACATTATTGTAACTTCATGCTTCTTGGTTTGATGTGTGATTGGTATTCACTGTTATGGTTTGATTTGTTTGTGCAGCCAACATGTGTGTCATTTGCCTTGACAGGCCCAGGACTGTGTTACTTTACCCCTGTGGACACAGGGGGTATTGTGCGACCTGTGCCGACAGACTTAACAACTGTGCCATCTGCAGGGCAGATATAATTTTTAGTGTTACTGTCTTGGACCCTTAAATCAAGTTGTGTGTAATGTGTGCATTCCCTTTTCATTTTATTTATCAGTGACTTTTACTGTCTTGATCATCACTATAATCTTTGCATCCACGGTGCATTTTCTGTTTTTGTATTATGTTTCATCATGTCAGCTGTAAAATTGTCATTCTCACATTTTGTGGGTTGCATAATGTTGTATTAAAAATATCTGAATGTAGTACAGTCTCCCCCATCAATTATTCTTTTTCATCAAATTTTCTTTAAACTAATGGTAGATAAACAAGTCACAGAGCGGGGCGCAAAATTGTAGTATGCGCTATGAAATTTAAATTTACTTTAATTTACCTTATGAATGTCAGTTTGACACTACTGGTCACTACTACTGACACCACTGTAAGCGTACATCACTGGTGTAAATCAGATCAGCTTTTACTGATCTTAGTGTTGATCTACTGATCTAAATGTTGATCTACTGATCTGAGCTCTGATCTACTGATCTAAGCTCTGATCTACTGATCTAAGCTCTGATCTACTGATCTAAGCTCTGATCTACTGATCTTAATGTGTATGTACTGATCTCAATGCTGATCTACACATGGTTTCGTTACTGACGGATGGTACTAGTTGTGTGGTAACTCCTGATCTCTGATCTTAGGTTGATCTCTTGATGGTAATGTAGTTGATCGCATGAGTACGGATAGCACGTATTGTATCGTGATGCATGATCTCTGAACCCGAACTGATCTCCTTATGGTAACTTCGTTGATGGTTTGCCACTGCGAGCACATATCGTATGGTAATCTGTGATCTCTGACTGATCTCACGCCTCTGATGGAAACTTCGATAACAAAGGGACCGTACCCATATAACGTGACCGATTTTGGGCCGCTTCTTGCCCCCCCCCCCCCCCCCCCCCCCGTCCTCGTGACGTGGATAACCTAACCTTTCCATGTATTTAAGATAGGGCGTAGTTTGCCCCCCCCCCCCCCCCATGATCATCACGCTTTAGTGTTGACGTCGTCTTCTCTGATTTAAGTAGACCCGAAAACCACGAGCGTGACGTCGAGCGCCTGCGAATGCTAGGGTACGCCAGCCCGCAAGACACGTGTGCATGCACGTTGTTGCTTGCCTACCCAGCAGGGGCCATGTGCCCTGCCTAGCATGTTATTTCCAATCGGGCTGCTTCGCCATAATTTCCGCACCTAACCGAGTCACTGTTTTGACTTTTTCGCCGGAGGCGGGACTTGAAGTCGTGCCACCAATCTGACGAGCGAGTACTGTGATGCTTGATGTACTCGCCCAAGAAATTATAAAGGTCTGGAGGTCATGTATCATTTGTGTTCAGCAGTGCCAGTGTGCCAGGCTCATATATGGCTTTAGAGTAGTTTAATCAGTCTCCACAAAGTAGGGGAAGCAATGTAGGGAAAAGGATTACAGAGATAAGCAAGTTAACTAAAATTTGTTTCACATTCAGTGACTTTATTTGAAGAGAATATCACTTTAAAATGTGCAAGACGCAGTCAAGCAGACTATAAAATATAAAATCAAGAGCTAAAATAAAATATGTTTTAAAATAAGCAGGGGTTTTAATAATATTCCTATGAAGATGATATGAAGACAATATAAATTGACAGTACTAAGAAACTAAGAAACTTAATGTATCACATTTACCTATACTTTCTCAAAACATATTATATAGGTTTGCCATCGGCGAAATGTAATGTCCATGATCTAACTTAACACTAGCACATACAGTTTTCAGTTCATTTACACTGAAAATACTAATGTCTTCATCGATAGAAGTAACAATGTACTGAAAACACAATCTAGGATCAAATCTGATGACTGATGGAGGGCAGAAACTTGATGGTTCACACCTGACCTTCAATGCAATTATAAAGACCTCATGGGAGGCTTCATGGTACAAAATTTTCTTTATATTCACAATGGTATGGTTTGTAAGACAGGCAAAAGAATTATTTGTCTTTTGATTTTTCATTTCAGCTCCATAATGGCATCCATCCTTTATAACTTCAGTAAAAACAAGAAATTCAGAAACAGTTTTACCCATTCTTGTCAAAAACCACTCCTCCTCTTGAGACGCACGAAACCTCTTTCCTTTGTGCAGTAAGCGAATGTTTCGAGGGGGAAACGACGGCGGTAATCCGGCTGACATCGATTTTTCATCCGGGGTAATCCGGGGTAATCCAGGGTAATCCGGGGTAATCCGGGGTAATCCGGGGTAATCCGAGGTAATCCGGGGTAATCTGAGGTAATCCGAGGTAATCCGGGCAAATGTTTACGCTTTTGTGTACCCCTAATTAATTTTATTAAGTGTAATCCGGGAGTAATCCTGGAGTAATCCAGGGTAATCCGAGGTAATCCGGGGTTATCCGGGGTAATCCAGGGTAATCCGAGGTAATCCGAGGTAATCTGAGGTAATCCGAGGTAATCCGGGGTAATCCGAGGTAATCCGAGGTAATCCGGGGTAATCCGAGGTAATCCGGGGTAATCCGGGCCAATGTTTACGTTTTTTGTGTACCCCTTTTTAATTTTATTGAGTGTAATCCGGGAGTAATCCTGGAGTAATCCGGGGTAATCTGGGGTAATCCGAGGTAATCCGGGGTAATCCCCATCCGGCTGACACAGAATTCGTCCGTCGTTTCCCCCTCGGAATGTTTCCTTCCACTTCAATGACAAACCGTCGTTTCTTCTTGTCAACTTCCTCTTCAAAGACTCTTGTGTTCGTGCTCCCACAGTAATGTTTCAGGAGTATCAATGCATTACCTTCCGAAAGACCTCGGCATATCTGGTTAGGAATATAGTTTGCACTGTGGACTAGATTTTTCAGCTTTTTATTACCAGCCTCAAACCCATACGCTGAGAGAGCAAACATTTGTCCCCATCTTCTGGAATTCGCAGGGAAGTGCCTTAAAATGTGTAAATTGAAACGCATCATATTCAGAGGATACAGAGTTTCAACTTGACGGCAAAATTGTTCCAAAAGTTCTTCTGCAAGGTCTATTGCAGCTACAGGAAGTTCAGTGGTTAGAAGGATGTAGTTAGCTTGAACGTACAAGGCCCAATGTTTCAAATATCGAGGTTGAAGAATACCATCCAGAATAGAGACGCTAAGATACATGGCCCAATTATCCAGCTCTCTACCTGTCCAGTATGCCAGATCATCAAGTTTTCTGATACTCTTTCTAAATTCCTTTGGGGGCCTGGTTGCTTTTAATCTCTTGTTGATGGTCTTAGTTTTGGCTCCAATGCTAAAGGCAGTTCTCTGTCCAAACTCACCGAGCCATGCAGAGAGAAACGATTTCGTTGTTCCTTCATCCTTAGCATGCATGGAATCGACGATAAAGCTATTAACTGAATGAAAGAATGGAGCTGGTGCCAGAGGACACAAGTATTTTACGCCTCGAACAAATTGCTTAGTTCTCAAAGCTTCTCCAGCATCTTCCACTAATTCCTCCAATGTTCTTGATGGAGGGAGTTCTGGTGTGTACCTGAAGATTCTGACACCTTCCCATTCTTCACCTTCTATTAAGCACCATGAGCAAGGGTAATCTCCACGGTGAGAATGGAGGCCCTGCACATCACATCGTGCAACACTGTCAGCAACACATGCAATTAAAAATGCTTTTACAAGCCACATCTCATCTTCAAAATGCAGAGTAAAACCTCTAGTGGAAAGTTTGATTACATGCTTCACTATAGGTGGCAGAAACAAGTCCAATTTTTCTTTGGTGGTACCAAACCAAAGTCCAGCAATAAGTGGATTGCCAATCCTATGTACTTGTGGTAATTCATTTATCATAATGAATGCAGGACAAATTGATTGACCACTAAATGTGTGGCATAGACGAGCACTGTCAATAGATATAGTAAGAGACATAACTCTAACGTTTGGTGGAAAAACTTCACTCTTAATGTAGTTAGCAAATTCTCGGTACATTGTTCCGTGGTGCAAATCTGTCATAATTCCATCTTCAGGAGGCTCAGTATAATCACAGGGGTTGACAAGTTTACTACGTACATCTGGATTACTTAACAAAGCTTCAATTTGTGATGGTAGATCAAAAGTAACAAAATAATTAGCCTTTGACAAATCTTTCAAATTATTAACAGTTTTACATTCTGTGTTTGGACAAACAACCTTCTCAGGGCGAGCATTACAAGCAGGAGCGCTTCCAAGTTGTTTCGTGCACTCACAACAATAAAAATAGTACCACATATCCTTTTGGGAATAAAAGTATTCATCCAAAAGATACCGTGAGTTTGGCAAAATATTATTACCTATGTTCAAAATACTTGTCGCAAATTTCAACAAATGTTCTTTTTCCAAATGGCTCCAGTTGTGTTTACTAACTAAAGTTAAAGCATTTGTTAATATTTCTCCAACAGAGATTTTTACATTCAAGTTCATTATTTCCTGAAACTTTGGAAGCTCATGCCTAAATCTTGAAAATGCATCGTGTTCATGGTCTTCGTCACTCTCTTCAGGTTCGCTGGTGTTGTTCTCTTCCATTTGCATATGTCCAACTTGGATATCAGCATCTCGTGATGGAGAATTTGAAGAGCCAGAATTTGAAGAGTCAGAGTCAGACTCCTCTGACTCATTTTGATTTCCTTCATCTGATTCACTATGTGTTGAACTTAAACTAGAAGAACTGGGATCAGACTGATCGCCATACAAACCTGGGAGAGCATCAACCTAAAACAGAGATAATTGAATTAATTTAGAATTTAAAAATACTGTGAACCAAAAGTTTGCTCAGCAATTTACCTGTTCCAGATGCCTAGCAAAACCACCAGAATAGCTACTTCCATGTACTCTCCTCTCTGAGATGGAACTGGGATGTGAATCTTCATCTTCTCCACCATTTCCAATATAATCAGATACTTGCTGTCCCTGATCTACACACTCTGATTCAGAAGAACTTGAATAAGATTGAAGGTGGTTGGTTGTGACAAGTGTGTCAGTCTAAAACACAAAAGTGTATACAGTTTGACACTTCTCTTAGAAAAATTACCCTCCCAAGCTGGGGACACATAAATCAAAATGAATTTAAAAAAAAAAATGAAGAAAGACCAGGATAGATTGTGTAAAGAAATGAATTACCTGCTGTCGATGTCTGGGAAAATCTTCAAATGAGACACTGCCAGGTCTATCAGAATCAGTATCCATAACATGGTTCTCACGGATCACTTCATGTTCAGAGTCAATACGATGTCGCGAAGAACTGGGGTCAGACTGATTGCCATCCGAACCTGTGAGAACATCCACCTAAAACAGAGATAATTGAATGAATTTATAATAAGGAATTCACTGCAATTTACTAAAGCATTGCTCTGTAGGATACACTTCATCTGAATTTTATTTTATCTTGAGAGATCGACTGACTGGAACTCCAATATGTTCTTAATGTGAAAGCAAATGTATGCTCAACAATTCACCTGTTCCAGATGCCTAGTAACACCATCAGCGTAGCTATTTCCTTGTACTCCTCTCTCTGAGATGGAAGTAGGATTTGAATTTTCATTTTCTCCACCACTTTCAATGTAATCAGATTCATGCTGCCCTTGATTTACAGATTCTGATTCAGAAGAACTTGAATCAGATTGAAGGCGGTTGGTTGTGAAAAGTGCAGCAGTCTAGAACACAAAAGTGTATACAGTTTGACACTTCTCTTAACACCTGGAAAAATTACTCTCCCAAACTGGGGACACAAAATTCAAAATCAATTTGAACTCTTTTATTACCTGACTTTGTTGTCTGTCAACAACTTGAGATGAATTGTTACGAAGTCCTTCACCATCAGAATCAGAGCCAGAAGTCTGACCCTCATTATTCTCCGGTTGATCGGAGTCAATATGTGGTTGTACTTCCTCATTCGGTTCTGAAGTATCTGATGAAATTTCATTTGTATCCTGAAAGCAGAATGATTACAAACGTTTCAAGAAAGGTTGATAGTAATGTGCTTATTTAACAGAATATCTTTGTCTCTAAGTGATGTGATTTCCATGAATGAATTGAAAATGTCAGCATTGATTTAGTCACTTTTGTTCTACCGCTGAGGCAAAATATTCAGAGAAGGACAGTTACATTTTATTCGTGCCTTATGCCAAGATGGATAAGGTGAAGCCTCAGAGACTACTTGCAAAACATGAGCCCTCCTTCTTCATTGAAGAAATTGGTTTTAAAAGTTACCAAAATACCCCATGTCGAAATACGTAGAATACTGATTGATGAAGATTGATGAAAAGTAAAGAGTAAAGCTTACATCATCTGCTGGTTCAAGTCGACGCCGTTTCTTGTATCTCAAAGTTGATTCAGGCACGTCGCAGTCAAGCGGTTTCTCTGCTGCTGCGTAATGCGATATTTCAAAGTACTGTTTGTAGAAAGGATTCCGCGGTTTCTTGCGACGCACCATTATAGAAACAGAAATGTAGGTCCTCTGAAACCACAGCCTCCAGCCATAACCTAAACATAAAACCGTTCTGTTCAAATATTTGAAATGCTTTGCCTGGCAGTTCTACGGAGTTCTCTTTAATAAAGAATTAAGAAAACAAGCATCGCCAAGTTTGACAGTAGTTCATTATTTAACGGAATGAAAATACTTACCTTCGAACCGATCCCGAAGCCGGACGTACAAACAAAACAAACAGGTAGAGGGTATAGTGCGTTGACAAGGTCAGCAGTTCAAAGAATTTATCTTTCTTACCCTAATCAGTTCTTGTCTGGTAATTTTGCAATGCGAAAATTAACATGGTTTCTGGATTTTATACTTCTTTAGCAGATTTATCTTAACAAAATATATCATGTCCCTTTTCCCTCAGTGTGCAAAGGTGATATTGAAGGAAACGGGCTATACCGTGTTTGGTGGCTTTCCCTCCCCAGTGGCGCTCCTAGCGGTCGTTTCGGTAAACACCGGCCAGCCCACAGCAGTGACAAAGTCAAATGGAACCGGCACAGCGTCACTCGTTCGAGGCGTTCGCTTGTAGTGCTTTTGGTGCTTTTGTTAAAGCGTTCCGGGTTTGAAAATGGACGACTGTTATATTGTAGCGCGGTTTGAGGATGGCATTGTCAAGATAGCCCCTGTTGAGTTGGTCAGATATGCGAAAACTAAGTTGCCGTTTCGGCCTGTGAGCTGCGAGGATCTGCCAAAGCCATCGGAAGGTGGCATGCAAGTGAAGTGGCAAAAGAGTCTCGTCGGAGGATCTTTTGATCACGATGGTTATTATCCGGCTGAAGTCCTAATAATTGCAAGTAAGTACATACAGCATTTGACTCTAACATCAATGGTCAAGCTTTGGGGTTATAGGAATTGCAAGTTCTGGCGTAGGCGAGTTTTCACTTATTGCACCCTGCCCATAATCTCTCTCGATTCGTTTTGGAGTAAGAAATCGCTGTAAATTGCGACTTTTGACCGTTTTGTAGGCTTAAGAGTGTTGAGACGCAACGTTTTTTAACGTCGTGTGGCGTCAGTTGTGAATTGTGCCTGTGTTTTGAAAGAATAAACCGTTAATATTGAGCACCCCTATTGGATTCTCATTCTAGTAAATGGTTGCGAATATCCTTATTTAACCTGTCACATTTCCTGCTATCTTTTTACAGAAAGTTTTGAAACGGCCAAGGCGAAGTGCAAGGCACAAGGATATAGGTTGCCACCTTGCCCAATTATAACCTTGCCAGCTAAATCTTCACTGCCCAATATACCAAGTGATCTGAAAGTGAGTAATCTTAAGCCACTCTACCAAATGATTATTGGTCTGTTTAATGAAAGGCTTTGTACACTGAGATGGGAATTTCTTTCAGAGATCCCACCGACGCCAAGGAAAGTCATCGAGTGACGATAAGGAACGCAAGAGGTGTAACGACACTTCCCTGTCTTCATCCAAAATGGTATGGTGTTTAATAATAATAATAATTGAAACTAGGATGTCTGGAATTGCTGTTTTCTGGCCAAATTTACATTGTGATTTGTGTGGTTGCACTGGTGTGTTCTTTCAGAAGTTTGATGGACGAGGCTTGGAGAGCAGTGACAAAGGAACTACTGAAACTAGAAAGACTGGTGAATGTCACATTAAGAAGAAGGGTGGGAAAGAACACCCAAAGCAGCAGCCTACTTCTTCATCCAAAAGTGTATGTTTCAAAGCATTGTGTTGCTAAAACTGCAGCCCATGTTGTTTTCTCTCTTCTGTTTTGATTTGTGTTTTAACTATGGTGTATTATTTCATTATATGCGGTGGACAGGGCTTGGCAAGCTGTGACATAGCTGAAACTGGAAAGACTGGTGAATGTCACTTTAATCAATCAAAGGATGGGAAAGATCACCCCAAACAGGACCATTTGTCCCCATCCACATCTAAAGTGGTATGTGACATTGGAGTTTGTTAGTTGCCAATGTTGTATTATTTAGTTTTGTCATAATTTGATTTGCGTGGTGTCATGATGCTGTATTCTTTCACAGTGGAGAAAGGCCTGAAACCAAGCACTTGAAAAGTTAGGTGCTAATTTATTGACAGTTGTGCTTTAACTTTCAGGTATCAGTACAAAAAAGGAAGAAACCCAACAAGATTGCAAAAAATAAGATGAGTCATGACAGACTCACTAAAGTTATGGACAATTTGGACCATAATCCTCTCCATGATAGGAAGGTATTGTCTTCGTAGTGTGCATGACTACCAACCAGGTACCTGTCACTGTTTTTTTTTTTTTTTTTTTTTTTTACAGGATTCTTTGGATGATTCCGATGGCAGTGTGCCTTATTCTCAGAATCTGTCAAGTGACCTTCCGCAGGATATTCTTACTCCCAATGCACCCTCCATGAGTTTTGACAGCATGAGCCGATCTGCACCTGATGTGTCCAGTTCCAAGCCATTTGAACGCAAGGTGAGGGAGCGAATCTTTTGTTTAGTGTTTGGTTGATAGGCATATGCTGTTGTTATTATTTAATTTTCTTGGGAACTTCATGAAATCCAAGGTTTTATTAAAGATGCAGTCTGCTGCTTCAGAGATTGTCAACTTGAACTTTTTAGGATATCTTAACTCCAGTAGTTTTTTTCTTATCTTCCTATTTCAAAATGAGAATTGCTCACAAGATGGTTCTCTAAAAATAGATTCATGTTAACTAATATGTTTGTTTGTTGTGTTAGGAAAACCATTCTGATTCTGAGAATTCTGAAGAAAATACTACAGCTAGTGAAGTTAGTACAATCTGTGTGTTTCATTCAGAGAGATTTTACTTTTAAGCAGGGTCTACAATTTGTGCTTCTCTGTGCAGGATGATGTCAAGGATATGGAAAGCACACTCCCAGTATACGAAGAGAACTTAGGGACTGGGGAGACGGGAGGTGAATCTTCAACTTCTGGTGATAATGATGACGACGACGACGACGAGGATCCTACTGCTAAAGTTCTTGAAGAAAACAAAATTATGACGAAAAAGTTGAAAGAATTAAATGAAAAAGTGGCATCTCTTCAAAGAGATCTCACCTTGGCAAACAATTGCCGAATCAAGCACAAGGCTGATAAGGAGACTGGAGTAAAAGAGATAGCAGAGTTAAAGCAAGAAGTAGTAAAGCTCAACCGAACACTAAAACTTCTTGAAGAAAGGAACGCCACTCTTCAGGATCTTCTTACAAAGCAGATTCATGGTGAGTTTTGCGTTGTAAACGAATACCATATTATCTACTGCATTACATGATTTCCCTCTCTTTTGCAGTTTCTTCCTCACATAGAAACGACTCAAAAAAACGGAAGGAAACCTCAGATGGTTGGTACAGTGTACACTTCCGCTGTTGAAGTAGCTGCTTATTCAGTCTCAAGTAAATTGATCTTTGTGTGTTTAATTTACAGATCAATCTCCGGGCTCCAAAAAATTCAGAAGCACTGATTGGGAGTCTGACTTGGAAGTCAGTCCTAAAACCCAAGCCAAGCCATCACCTGAACAAGTTAAGAGGAAGATGAATTTTGATAAAAAAAACAGCCCTCCAAAACATTCAAGTGGTATGAGAATCTGTTTGTATTAATGCGAATTTCTCTTTAGAAAGAAACAGTTCTGATATTTTATTTGTTGCAGGGTCAGCTCAAGCTGCTGGGAGTAAGAAGTCCAAAGGTACCTAAAGTTGTACAATATTTCACTTCAGTTATAATTAATAGCCATGATATTAAAACTTTCTGAATGTTTATGGGATTGCAGGTAGAAGTGTTGATGTAAATAATGAAGCTTTGGTAGAGACATACAATAAAGTGCTGGGCCATCTCACTGGAGAGAGAAAAATACCCAAGGACTCCAAAGGAATGGTTTGTACAATGGCCTCTTCGTTTGTATTGTGCTGTGCACTGCTCTCTATTGTAATTGGTTTATCATGTTTTGTTAACCAGCTAAACATTGGTAATGACCTTTTCGTCCCAAAAGAGGCTTTTGAAAGGAATTTCCAAGAGAGTGGAATAAACCTTGAGCAGGGGACACGAAACCTGACAAGCTTAATCTGGACCAAAGAAGAGAGGCTGCGAAGAAGCCTTGAAGGTGGTGTGAACACCAAAAATCCTAATGCACCTCGTAAAATTGCGGCAACGCCATTAAAAGTGAATGCATGTCTTGGTAGGTTTGACACATTTTTAGTATGAAATGCTACTTTTCAGTTTTACGTGGCGTTTTTTTTTTTTTTTTTTAATTGCACACATGTTAGTCATATCTTATTTTGGTTTCTTTACAGGTGCTATGAAAGCTCATATGGTGCACATGGGGGATTCAGACGGGCCTGGAATGCTAGGGTCTCTCCAGCAATGCCGCCGTGCCATAGGCCTGAAATTTACTCAGGATGCTTACAATGAGGTAATTTTATTTTTATTTATTTTTTGCCAGCTTGCCAGGTTATTAGAGGGTAACTGCAAGAAAATTGAACAAAGTGGTAACTCATTGCTTTGGGATTTTTCTTGTAATTATCTGTTGTTTCCATTCCAACAACTGATGTTGTTTGTTTATGAAGCAAGTACCAGATTGTTTTCACATTTCCCTGTTATGACTTGTTACAGCGTCGTCAGGGTGATTGATTGCACCACTTCAGAGAGACAAAGCCAGTTGACCATCTTGTCATATTTAATTAATATGTGTACTATATTTTATTTGTTTTAACACATGGCATATGAATGTATGTATATTCAGATACATATTATATTTTTTTAGTTTCATATCATTATTTGTATACAAGTGCACTATTGTTTATTTTCAAAAGTTATCATTCTTAATTTTTGTTTGTAAATCTGCAAGTGTAATTGCATGGCTTCAAAGCCAGATGACAGAACACTCCTGTATGTATTTATTTTGTTTTTTAACATATGGTATGAATGTGTGCAATATTGTTTTTCATAAATTTTCATTTTGAATTGGTTTTGTAAATCGGACGTACAGCCTTCCCTTCAGTTTAACCATTTGTCCGCGGGCAGAGGGGGTTTTCAAAATGAGTGCTCAGTCGCGGCAGCGGTGGCAGGCGCTGGGGTTCGGCCGGCCAGGCGCCTGGCGTTGGAACTCCTAGGCCACCCGCCAGACGCCACGTTAGCATTCGAGTTCTTACCACACGCAGATCATCGGGATACGGTCAGAGATCAGTAGTCTTTAGATCAGTAAATACGTGCAGAGATCATTGCACGAACCATCAGTACATTCTATTAATACCATCAGGAGATCACACGAATACCATCTAGAGATCAGACAATTACCATCTAGAGATCAGACAATTACCATATAGAGATCAGACAATTACCATCCAGAGATCAGAAAAATACCATACAAGGTGCGCGAATTTGTATCAGTAAATTAAGATCTCATGATCTCTTGTTCAGATGGTAATTTTACTGATCTCACTTAACTGATCTGAATTCTGATCTGATTTACACCAGTGATCTTAGCTTGACTTGCTAAGTTACCAGTTATTTAAAGTTTTGGCTCACCTCGATGGCTTCAAGGCCTGAGTAGTCTTCCATTTTTTACAACCATTACTGTGGATTAGGACGAAGCGATGCGCATTCCTATTGACTTTCGATGGCTAAGAAGAATCCTTATCCTTGAAAAATACGATGGTCGCCAAGGTGAAGGCCATCATTAGTTGATAGATACGGGAAAATAGCGACTGACTTCATTGGCGCAACAACAAACCAAATGTGTGCTGAGTTAATTTATTATAGTTGTAGCTTGAACAATACAGTGGTGATTGATTGCATTGCCTTGACCTTGCCATCTTGTCGCAGAGGTCTAGGTGATCCCTCATCAAATACGTCTTAAAATGAGTTTGTGTGTCTGCATCAAATTATATATATTTCAGCATTAATCACAGATTTGAACATTTGAAACAAATCAACAGCTTTCAACGTGAATGTAGCAACCAATATGTCCATACTGTTTACTGACATTAGCTACTGCTATATCTGACTGAACATAAAATTTTATGCCTTGCAGCCTTTGTTTCCGAAAATATTGGCATTTTCCATGAGTTTGTCTGATATAATTATTTCAAAAAAAGTTGTTGGATTAGCCTCAAACTTTATCAGAATAATTCGAATTGTTTCAGTTATTCTGGTTTTCGAATGAATCAAATTCATGTATCTCATATTCCAACATCAACATGGTTCTTGCGAATAGATCATGTTAAAGAACGACACTGCATAATGCATTTAGCAATTAGTCCCTAACCAAGGGACAGAGTGCAGCCAAAGTTACGCTCATTATCTAGTTCAGGTAGAAACCTGGATTGACTACTGCCCAAGTAGTGCTAGAATGTTTGAAATCATGCCTCTGACAACAGCAAATATGAATAGACCCAGGCAAGTGATAAAATGTAATTGACGTAGAAACTGACTTGCATGTCTTAAAAATGTATGGTTCTTTGTCGCAAGTGGGACTTACGCCGGTTTACCAGATCATCAGTGCAGTCACAGAGGTGAGAGCAACTGCTTTAAGGAAATCAAGGAAAGGTGGAAGTGGGAGCTTCAGTTTTAAATCAAACTCAACAGTGAAATACCTGCAGTGAAGTCATCAGGGGCGTAAAAACGAACCGAAAAAGGGCGGGGTGATGCTTTACATATTGCCTGCCTTCAGGGGCAAAGCTTTACGGGGTGCCTATCTTCAGGGGGCGAAGGTCCCCCTCGGAGACCAAAAGGGAAGGAGCCGGGGGGGGGGGGGCAATCGCCCCTTCACCTCTCCCCTAATTACGCCTCTGGAAGTCATGCATAAAAATAAAACAAGGTGAACCATATTTAACTGCTTGGTCCTAGAGGTGTGGACGACGGGCACTCTGCCTGGACAAGTGAAACTTTGTGCTCCTTCACTGTAAATGAAAGAGTAATGATCATCATTCAATGCAAAATCATCACTTTTTTAGGGTCACTAACATGTGCTAATATACCGACATATCGACACGACAAGTGTTGATCATCATATTAAACGAATGTTAAACCTTTATCATAGTTAAAATTATGATGATCATCATTGTTTCATTCGCAGTGAAGGTAGAGGATGTCTCTGGTAGTAGAAATGTAGACACAATCCTCAAAAATTCAAGACAATCCGACACAATATCCATCACAATTTCAATTAATCCGGCACGATCCACACAATACCACACATTCCACAAAATAACAATCCTGTCTACACATTTATCTTCGACAGTGAGGGACCCCTCGGTTGAAATGTCCTGCGCTTCCCGCAGCTCCACAAGCTCGTCACCCTTCAGTCGTCGTCTCGTTACGGCACTTCCGGGGTGGGCAACTACCGAAAAGGCATCATTATGCTGTGCCGCTGGTCATCTTCTGGGACGGCTGCCGGAGACGGCCGCTTCATGACCCATCGTAACGGGGAGACATGGTTGGCCTAGACAGCAAGCAACAAAGGCGCCACCAAGTCGTTGGCACAGATGGCAGTCGAAGAGGACAAGATCGTCAAGATGAAGCAGTAAGTTGAGTCGTCAATTCTGAAGGCCGTTGCTAAACGCCTGGAAAGTAGGCAGTCCCGCCACGCGCCGGTGCGCATGGGGCTGCCTACGCACTAGGCTTTTGTGTTCGGAAAAATCGCGTTTCTGTGATAACGTAGCGTACATACACACACACACACAACCTCATATACACGTACACACACACACACCAACACATTTACATACACATACACACGTACCCACACCACACACACTGACCGTACACAACATCCAACTGCAACCATCGACAGAGCCAAATTAGACCGTTTTCGCAGCTTTACAAGCCACTTACGTGGTTTTGATCCAGTATTTTGACTTGCTAAGTTATTCCGGTGAGTGGAAGTCACTCCTAGTCACGTAATACGACACCTGAAGACACATCGATACACAGAATCACAGCAGTGTTTTTGGGATTTTTGACCCCCCCCTCCCCCCCAGTCAACAGACGTAATCAGCGGCCTGACCCCCCCCCCCCCCCCCTCAAGATTACGTAATCAAGCGAATTTGCGGAAAATGTGAAGAATCGTGAACCCAGCGTTTGTAAAGTGTTTGAAGAGGGTAAGTGGAAAATAAAAATTTTCAGGATGATTAATGTACTTTATTTAATCTAAAGTAGTAACAAAATGTCAAACTCCGCGAGCGGGGTAACTGCGACGCGGCACTGCGGCAGTTCCAATCCCCCCAAAAAATGCGATGCGAGGACCAAAGTTGATTACGCAATCAGGACGACGCCCCCCCCCCCCCCCCCCCTGTAATCAAGCGTAAGCATAGCTCCGACCCCCCCCCCCCCCCACGTGATTACGTAATATGTGGACGACCCCTTTTTAGATGAAATATGCGCGATTTACGTGGTTTTACCGCAAAAATTGTCGCATGTAGGTGGTTTTTAATGATTTTTATGTTCGCTGTGCCCATACGAACAAAGTTTGGTGTTAAAAACCTGATCTGAGAATGGCAAAACGAAAAGTCAATTTTCAATTATTACCTTAAAAATTACACACACTCTGAAAAGCACATTACAAAAATGCCAATGAGGGTTTTTTGGGGGATTTTTAGTATGTTGTAGAGCAATGTTTTTGAACCAGAAACAAGCTTCAGAAATTCGGAATTAATTTTTTTGAGGTTTGGGGCGATATTTTACTATCTTTCCTTTACATCGGCTGATATTTAGGCATTTAGGCCCTCCGCGGCAGAACTTAATGACGTCATATCGAGACCGGACAAAGTTTTCTCGAAAATGGACACTAAAAGGGATATTTTCTAGGGTGGAACACTTTAGATTTCTCAAATCGGCAAAAAAAAGAGTCTAGTGCGGGGTATCGATCCCCGTACCTGCTCGCATGCTAAGCGAGCGCTCTACCATCTGAGCTACATCCCCGGGTGGTGCCCCCAATTTGTGCAGCCATTGTTATCCAGGCTGCGCTGAAGGTAGCAGGCTCTGTTGTGGTTGGGCTAGGTGAGTTCCAGGTGTGAGCCCACCAATTCATCCCAGCGTTCAGAGTGGCGTGCTTACGGTTGGAACGGCCCTTCTGCTTCCAAATACGATACGTACGTATAGGCACCGGGACATGCACGTCTACGCCCCAGCACTAGTCAGCCCGCACATCCCGGCGGGGGTCATGGTTTTGGTGGCTTCCCATAGTGGGCCAGCCCTCTTTGCTGGGCTGCCATTGCAGCGTGTGCCTCCGGCCCTAACTCAGGCGCCCCTGATTATTCAGCAGCCGTATGACTAGAGGCAGGAAGTTTCTGCAAGTCGCAAAATCGCAAGATATTTTAGAATTAATCGTACGATTCCCAAACTTTTTTTTATAACCTCCCCACACACCCCTGATCCGAAATCCGACTCGCAAGAAAACGCAAAATCGGGCTTTGTTAACAACAAGATCGCGCAATCGCAACAAAAGTCGCAAACTTGGTGTAAAACTCGCAAAATCGACGATAATCCCGCAAAATCAACTAGAAACCCGCAAGATCAGTCGTAAAATGACTATTGCTTGACTATTTAGGGGATTCATTCACCGTTTTACAAGGTTCGAGGGTGGAACGATGTCGATGGCGGTGGCGGCGACAAGTAAGGGGACTCAGCGACCGGATAAATTATCCCACCAGTAGTAAAATTAGTAAAATTTTCTTGCAAAAGTCGTAAAATTGGTACAAATTACTCGAAAGAAGTCGCACAATCGCGTAATTTTGCTCGCAAAATAGAGCGAAATTGCCTGCAAAATTGGCTGCGACAAAATCTCAAAATCGACGCCGAAAAATCGCAGAAACTTCCTTCCTCTACGTATGACCAGCGGGTAGCGAAGGGTAAGGCTGCTGAAAAGGCAGCGGCAGAGAAGAAGGCGGCTGAGGCCGCTAAGGGTAACGGCCCTAAAGCAAACCTGTTCAGTGTTGTCAGACTGACAACGACCCGTATTTAAATTAAAGGTAAATTATTATGTTTTGCTTTGATTTCGCGAGCCGTGCGCGCGGCCGCAGTGTGTGTGCGCGTGAGAGGGACGGGACAGCGCACAGCGCGGCGCTTCCAGCGGCTGTCCGCCGGACGGCGGGCCGAGGGTCCAGCCGAGGGCCGAGCGGCCTTCGGGGGACTTCGGGTCACGGCCGAAGGGCCAGCCGGCCGGGCCGGACAGCGCGCGACAGTGGAAGACGGTGGAAGAAGTCAGCGAGTGGAGTCGAGTCGTGAAGCGGGAGAAGGTCGGAGAAGTGAAGCCGGAGAGAATATGTAAGTGTAATGGCGGCGCTGCCGGCCAAGGCGAGGGACGGTAGCTGCTGGTAATGTAATTGCAATAGATTAATAATAAGAATAATAATAATAATGAAGTAAGAATAACCAACAAGCGTGCTCCCTCACAATTCCTTAAATACCAAATCATTATGAGAAATTAGAAAGTATTACTTGCGGCCACGCAGCAGATCACTGACTGGACAGGAGTAGGGTGCGGTTCGGATAAAGTCAGGAGTGGTACATCATTCCCATTGCTACTAGCCGAGCACCCCCAAACCACTCCACCCCTTTACCCCCGAACCGTAACCCTACACCAGTCAACATAGGGCGTCGCAGCCATGGCAGGAAGCCGGTACTCTGCGAAGACGACTATAACAAGTCACATCGCGGGGAGCCAGAGACCGCGACGGGTCGGTGTAGGGCGGGGCACCGGCTGCCCAGGGTAGACTTGAGTGGTCCAGTCCAGGGTGGAGGCGTCGGCCCGGGGGGAGCATCAACATTGAGGCTTTATTGAGCCCAAATCTGTTAAACAGCTATAGGGTAGTAGTGTGGTGCTAGGGTTAACACTTCGTTATGTAATGAATATGTCTCTTTTCAAGTCCCAATGTACTAAATTGTGGGTGCAGCTAATGTGCCTGTTATGTATGGTCCCCGTATGTATGGTTGAACCCGGTAGAGGGCCGTCCATAATTTTCGTTTACACGAGAGGGGGGGGGGGAGCTAAAACTAACGATTTTTTACGGAGGGGGGGGGGGGTCAACTGCACATCAACGTTTACACCAGAGGTGGGCGAAGACGAGTGCGCCCGCAGTCCGTGCGCGGGATGACTAGCTGGTAGTTTCTTAGATTAGTGTGTGACCTTTGCGAAATGTTTTACGGTGGTTTTTTATTTTATTTTAGAAGATGTTGGGAGTTACACGCGAAACGGAGTTAACATCATATTTTCGAATTGTCCAGATTGAAATTATTTAACAGGCTTTGTTAAGTCGTTATGTATGTCAAAGTCCTCTATGGCCTTTTTTTCAAAGTTCGTCATTGCTTCGCTAATGTAGGTCAGGTAAAAGATCGGGGTTACGAATCCCCAAGTGACCACAGTGGAGGGTAAATGTGAACTCTCTATACGTCCGTGAAAGTTAGTGAGATCGACTTTCACCATGCAGAGGAATGGCATTAGGATGACTTCTTGGATTCCATATGATACTTTTGACTGAAGGCTCCAAATCGATACCGAATGACATTAGGTTGTCACTGCCTATACCTGCGAAATTCGGACGAATTTGGAGGAAGGGAGAAGATTGGTGGGCTATGGAGTTAACATTTTACCCCTTTCCCGATCCCTGGTCACGCGGCATGAAATTTTTTAACGTGTCCAAGTAGGAAACACGTGCTTATCATTTCATGAAAAAACTTTTTTTTTTCGATACAACGTGGGCGCGCTGGGAGCTGGAGAGCCAAAAGTAACGCATAATCTGAGAATAGGCCGGCTGAGCTGGGCTGGTGTTGCTGCGGTCGTAGAGAGCTAAAGCGGTCGCCTCCTTAGATCTTAAATAACTTTAAGTTAATTTGAACTTTTGATAAGAATTGACTACTGTTTCACTGGTGTAAATGAGATCAGAATTTAGATCAGTAATATGAGATCAGTAGCTTTACTGATACAAATTCGCGCACCTTTACTGATGGTATGATTACTGATGGCATGAATACTGATGGTATGATAACTGATGGTATGAATACTGATGGTAGGATTACTGATGGTATGATTACTGATAGCATAATTACTGATAGTATTATTATTGATGGTATGATTACAGACGGTATCATGTATACCTGACACCTCATAAAGACGTGTCAAGCATAAATTCGGGAGGTCAAAATCGAGTTCTATCCAAATCCGAAGTCGGTTTTGCGATATCAACTCCCGTTCTCGAGATGCCAGAAAAAAGTTTTCGGATTTTGATGAAATTAAAATGGCCCTTGTAAATTAATGTGTTGATGTCACATATCAAGTTTCAAGCAAAAACTATGAAAACTTTGTTTTACAGCCCTCCGAAATTTGTCAGATCAGGTGCTGCTAGCAGTAGTGATACGATCAACGAAGTTACCATCAGGAGATCAGCCTACGATCAGAGATCAGGAATTACGACCTAACCATCAATAACCAAGCCATCAGTATAGATCAACAGTAAGATCAGTAGATCACTACTAAGATCTGTAGATCAGTACTGAGATCTGTAGATCAGTACTGAGATCTGTAGATCAGTACTCAGATCAGTAGATCAGCATTCAGATCAGTTAAATCTGATCTGATTGACACCAGTGTTACTACTGTTTTTTTTTTTTTTTATTTCATATTAAATAGGGATATTTACGCAGCAAGATATATAAAAAAAGAAAATACTACATTTTCTACTAAATTTTGAATTTACACCAGATTTTAACCATTATCAACTCTTTTTTTCCGTTTGCACTACATCCCGCCGTTTACCTTCTTTAAGGTACCATCAGATTTATTTTAAAAAGCGTGGCAACTAGTTTATTGATGCTTTTGCTGTGAAATGGAGCTTTAGCCACTTTTATAGAAAAGTTAACGTCTATAGTGGGGGTCGGGGGGGGGGGGGGGCGGAGTGGAAACTAACGCGTGTAAACTAGGCGGGGGGGGGGGGGGGAGTCAAAAATTTCGGAAAATATGCAAACATAAATTATGGACGGCTCCCGAGTAGCGTGCATGTGCTCACGATCCTCGCCTGCTAACGCCCCTCGTCGTCTGGGCCTACTGAGAACCGTTAGGGAAACTCATTACTCCCCCAACACCAGGGTTGTTTGCTGACCAACCGAGCGCCGACAGCGTATCGACCATGATGAAGTCGCATGTGGCTCTGGTTTTATTGAGCCAGCCGCCATGGGAGCACACCGGTTGGGTATACCCACGCGATTTTGGCTTAAGTAAGTAACAATTCCACCAGAGCAGTAAGAAGCGGGGGGATGAGGCGGAGGCGAGGATAGGATACCCGCTCGGGATACTGACGGCAGACCTCGCCGGCTGGTGGGCCGTAGCGTACTTAGTCGGTAAAAAAACGCGGTAAAAAAACATAGTAAAAAAACGCTTTTTTTAAACGGTTTTTAAAACGAATTTTTCATGTTTTTTACCACGCATTTGTAAAGTCTCTTGTGAAGACGGAAAATGTTGGTAAACCCACAGCAAAATGTTAGCATTTTTGTCGAGTCTGTTAATTAATTAAATATCTTGCCAACGTAATTGAAAAGTTTGTCAAATTTGATTCCAGAAAGCTGAGGGGAATAAAGGGTAACAGAATTTGAGACATTTTAACCAAATTTAGTTTGAAACTAGAAAAAGTAAGTAGTAAAACTAACAACAATTTGGCGCCGGCCGCCTCCTTCTTCTCCCGCCTCCACACACCCACCAACAAATACAAAAGACCGGAAAGGAGCCGCGGGCGCGCGCATTTTTAATTTGCCCTACTGGTTGCATTCGAGTAAAAAGGTGTCGTTCATGGTCAAAGCGAACAAAATATCAGGTGAACAGCATCCAATTTAAACGAACGTTGTTTTCCGTCTGTTTTTCACCAAGAAAACATGTCTTTGCCGTTCTAATAGTATAATAATACAAAATTCAATCATTTTCGTTTTTTACCGATTTTTTACCGCCGATTTATAATAACACGTAAATTACGAACACTAGGGCCGATGCGGGCTGAGAGCGTCACCTTAGTCGCGGGATCACGTGCCATGTCTCAGGGCATATACTCGAATACATGCCACACCAGTTACATAGGGTACGTGATGCAGGGCATGTACACAGGCGGTCTCGGGCAGGTCCTTTCGAACACATGTCACAAGGGCATGTACTCGAAAACATCCTACTCCTATTACACAGGGTACGTGATGCTGGACGTTAATTAGACGGCATTTGCCAGGTCCTTCCACTCACATGTCACATAGGTCGTGCCAGATTACATCCCGCTTTGGTTACACATGTCATGTTATGTAAGACCCGTGTGTTACGTGATTTGCCATATCCCTTCAAACACATGTTACAAGACATGTCCATGAGGACTATCTATTCATGACAATGCTCAGAGGCACTCAATAGAACGTCCCTCTCATGTCTTGCTCACCATTTCGGGACCGCGGCGTGGCGCGGCAGCACCGTCCCGATCAGGACCCCACAAGTCTGATACCTGTTTGACGTCATGGTTTAGCGAAAATACGCCTCAAACGCGATTGTTCATAAACGGTGCGAGACATGGCTTTTGGTCAGAAAATCGACCTGTCCTAAAATGGGCCGAGGCCCGAGGCCTTTTAACCATCACTTTACCTACATTTAAGGGGCACCAACCATGGGAAGGCTAGGGTGGTTTAGGTTAGACTAGATGAATTTAACAAAGCGTACATTTTTAATCCACATTTGAAACCACATTTAAATATTTCAAATATTACTAAAATGATGCCATGTGCTTCAGTTTTCTGTATCCACTGACCACCAGTATCACACCACGAACTAGTGACAGTTTGCACAGGATTCTTCACTTCATCACCAACACTGAAGCTAAACAGCTAGGAAAACAAGAGAGAGAGAGTCGCATACTGCTTTTCAGCAGGCAAGTGCGTCAAAGGAAATGACTGATGAATGATGAATGACAGAAAATCGCAACATCACAGGTTTTCCCTATCGAGGGAGATAAGCGTGAATCGATCGTGGAAACGAGCCTAACTTTTGTGTTTTTTCGTAGTTTTTTGCACTTTCAAAGGGGTTGATCCGAGTCGCGGCGGCCATCGGAACCTGAAAGGCAGGCTACCGCTGCCGATCAATTTAAAAGCCGTCCCACCCTCACTCAAAAAAAGTGTGAATGTGTCCATAAACCAGGCGATTTACGTAGCCTGGAAACCCGGCGACATAAGGGGACGTTCATAAACCACGTGACCAATGGGGGGCGGGGGGGGGGGGGAGAGCCTATGGTCACTGTCCTATCCCTAATGCATGGTAGGGTTAGGTTAGCCAAGTCACGGGAGGGGGGAGGGGGTCAAAAAGTGGCCTAAAATCGGTCACGTAGATTATGAACGCCCCCTAAGTCGCCTGGTTTGCTGCCTCAGGCTACCCACGTCACCTAGTTTCTGGACACTTAGGATTTACAGTTATGTGGTGGGTGTACGTGGTGTACCCTCCGTGCCTTTACCCTCCGAACACTACTCGGAAGTGGAGACACATTTGTTTTGCAGGCGCCTGTTGCTGACACTCCTCCTCCGTGGCACCCGCGCTGGATTCTCCCTCCCAGACACGGATGTGCCCTTTGAGGCGCGCTCTGCACTGGCTGCGATCCCTCCATACCTTCGTCAGGCCGTTGATGAGGTCGCCGAAGATGTCCCGCGGCTCTACGTATTGGGCCAAGTTGCATGGCTGGGTGACTTCCTGCGGAGGATGCCGCTAATCGCGCCAGTACGAATCCGTACACCCAGCATCTTGGAGAGTATATAGCGCAGCCGGCAACTGTGGGGTGTCCAATATTAAGCCAAACAACCTTACTCTTGTTGTGTAGCATACCTGACTGAAGCTATACGTAACGTTTTTTTCGAGGCGTAGGATGGGAACTCCCCTGGGTATTTCAAAAGGCCTGTTGCGTTACAAAACGAGTGTGGCTGCGAGTACACGTAACAGCATGCGTAGAACTTTGTATTAGTTTTATCAGGGTACGACTTCGGTGTGTAGTTTTCATTGCCACACATGTTATGCTTGCAATGGCTGCTCGGGTTGGGCAGGGGCACCAACAAGATCTGAGGACGGTGGTGCAAGCAGCCATAACCCCCTCCCCTAATCGAGGGTGCTGTATAGGGCACTCGCTAAGTCTATAGAAAATGATATCTGCACCCCCGGCTGAGTGTAGCTCTATGTGATTGAAGTGAAGGGGATAGTAAAGGGAAACAAAAGGTTCTCACTCTACTGGAACCCTCAATGGCCGACCATATGCACATCCCCGGTAGCATATGTTCAGGTGATATAATGTTATCATCGCCGTTTTTTTCCCACAAGAGCTTATACATTTTCTTTGCATAATGTGCAAGTGTTGGGCCACCTGTGTGATGGTTTGATTGGTAAAAAGTCACCTTAGTAGCAATTATCCGAAGTAAAGCATCAACATGGCTCAATTTCTTCACCTTTTCCTAAAAGCAGTGTTATTAGCCTTATTGACTATGGCAGGTAAAGGGGCATTAATAACAATCACATCTGAGTCAGCATATCCATTGTCATCATAAACTAGGGAAAAGTCCTCTACCGCTTGCTTGAAGACATATAAGCTAAGATACATAAGATCGCCCGGTTTATGATATTGTCCTGGATTTTCTAGTTAATTAGTTATTTTACAATAATGACAAATTTTTACTCCTAGGTTAAACCACCAGCTGTTAGAAGCCCAGCAGCAGGCAGACATTGGTTGCCTCACCAAATAGTATGGGTGTTTGCCGCAGGTTCTCATCTTTGACCTCGATGTAGGGACCCGGCTAGACCATTCACCGCTCCGCGGCATGCCGCCGTTCTCGAGCTTTGTCCTGGTGGTAGGGCAGGACGCGGCCGCCGTGGCAGCCGTGCTCTCCACGTACCTCTCTTCTCGTGTCCGCCTGCTGTTCTGGTTCTCGCTCGTGGCGGGAGAGACTGAGACCGCCTCGCTGGAGCACCTGGACAGGGTCATGAGTAGACAGTGCGTGCTGCAGGCGCGTATCGCCATTACGGCGGCGGACAACAGCACGTGCGTGCATGCGCCACCCAGCAACTGCTATTCGAGACGGCACCAAGCGTAAGAATTCGATTGGAATGAAAGGTGCGGCGACATCCAGATCTGGCCACAAAACAAGACTAAATTAATAACTAGGCCACAGCACACCGCGTGCATTTGACATATGTAACGAGTGTCTAGGGACACTAACAGCACTTAGGTCAGTCCACGCCAGCTAAGGGGCCTTTCAAATACCATGTGCGACGAATAATAACGGACACACTGCCGTTTTTAGGTAGCTCGATGTTCTCCATATGACGAGAAAAGCTCCGACGATTCACTAATCAGCTTGTATGTCATCACGTTACGACGTTTATTCGTCACGTGACGACGTATTCGTGTGGACTGGAAGACGTACTTTAATAGGCGTTTGTGCAAAAATATTTGAGGTGGCGACTTACTCGTCACTCGGTCTGTGACGACCTTTACGATTTTCATATTAAATTTTAGATTGGCCTAGGCTGAAAACTTGGCTGGGACCATTCTGGGCAAAAAAAAACTTCTGTAATAGTCCAACCCATTTCTAAATGTCTTGAATCCGTTCTCAAATCATTAAGAAAACTGCCTTTTTTCAAGTTGGCATTGCCGGCCCTTCTAGTGTTAACGGTCAATGAGCCACTTACGGTTCACTCAACTCTTGCATTTGCAGTGTGTTCTAACAGGCCGCAGGGAACACCTTGTTAAAACGCTCAACATACTGAGCGAAAAAATAAAATAACGAATAACAAATACTTTTCGAACACGGGAAAGAAAAATGGCTCTTTGCCGATACTTCTAAACTTTATATGCGTTAAGTTAATACCATACATAAATAATTTATTTCAGTGTCCCGGAGCTAGACTGCTGGTCGTCCAGTCGAGGATGGAAGCGAGGAGTGAACCTTTTCTCCGCGTCCTGCCACAAGTGGCGGCCTCCCGCAGAGGGCGCACCCCTTGTGGCGCACGTGGTTCTAACTCACGACGGATTCGGCGACTCCTTCAGGGAAACGCTCCTAGCCGAGTTGGCATCAAGATTCAAGTACGTTGAGGGACTCTAAAACAAGCTAGACACATGCTATCTTGTTAAGTTTGTTATAGTTAATCATCGTTCGAAAATTGACTCGATATTTCAGATGAATTTCGAGGCCGATTTGACTTAAATGAAATTTACTTTGAAACACTGAAACATTTTCCTAACCTCCAAATTCCTAGCTTCTTAATTTTACCTAAAACTGCGACATGGAAATGAAATCGATACGAGAAGTTGCTAAATATAAGGCACTTTCGGTTCCTTCGAAATAATATTTCAAACGTCATCAAAATTATTAGTTATTTACTTTTGGTGTCGGTGGACGCAGATGGTGCCCAATTGCACACTCAGCGAATGGTCAAGCTCCCACGATTATAGTACGCGAGTAAGAGTAAGGTACATCGAGTACCGACGCATGTAAAAACTGACCTCATTCTGTCACATTTAAAATCCAGGGTAAGTTTGCCAGTTGTAGGAAGTCCGAGGTATCGTTCCAAAACTTCGCTCAGTGAAAACCGGTAGCAGATAGAAGATCCCATTTTCAAACTTGATAGTGGTAGAGTGTGACGGAAGTTACATGTCACGGAAGTTTCACCATATGCCTTTTACAAGCAGCTCCATTGCAAAATTTTGGCTCGGGAGGACATGAGTTATCTCAATTATGCTTGCGAACAAGAAAGAAATTTCTCGCTCGTCGAACAGCGCTTCTAGGAAAATTGGAAGGTTACACGCATGCTTCGTGACTTTCGATCAACGCACATTTTGGCATAAAATACATTCAACGGGTCGGTAACTTTGGGTGAAATGTGCCTCATGGGGCCCACAATCTCACAGAGGTGCACAACCACGGCCAAATATTAAAAAAATCGAAAGATTTTCGCATTGGGGGGGGGGGGGGGCTACCTTCTATATTAGCAATAAGCATTTCACAAACATGGCCCGCGTTTCAGGACCTGTCTACGGGGAAAGAAAGGGAGCGTTCTTATATTATGTAAGGGGTTGGGGGGGGGGGGGGGGCAACGGCAAACATTACGTATTTTTTATTATGGGCGCAAATGCAGAGTTTAGAACCGTCCAAACGTATCTCCGCGCGCTGGTAAGTGCGTCTATACTCCACGCCTCGCCTCAGGCTCGGCTCGGTTGTTGGCTGTGCGCTGTGTGCGCACTGCACGGGACTGGGCTCGCTCGGCTCGCTCGCGGCGCGTCAGCAGCGGCCGAGTCGAGTCGGGTGGGAGAGAGACGAACGGGTCTGGCCACAGCGAGTTGGCGCAGAGGAGGTGCGGAGGGGAGGGTGTAGAATGAATGTTTTAGTTGACAGTGTTCACCGTGTCAACGTCCACAGTTATTGTAACGAGGGAATGACGGGCATGTTACTGGTTTATGGTAAATGGCGGAAGAACGATAGTTCCCTGCAACCTTCCGACACCCTCCACTCCGCATCGCCAGCCGCTCTCCCCTCTCAGTCAACTCGCCGTGGCCAGACCCGTTTGCCTCTCTCCCACTCGACTTGGCAGGTCGGAGAGCGCCACAGCCTTGTCCACCTCCCTGCAGCCACCAGCCAACGTCTGGCCGAGCACTGAGCAGAGCTGCGCCTGCAGATCTGAGCGTAGGCAGCCCAACCATATTTCTAATTATGAAACGTCTGAACACTGTTCTAGCACATCTAGTATTGCGAGGATTGGCTACTTTTGCTTTGAATAACGTAAAAACACGTAATATTTTAACAAATACGCACTGTAAATCAATCTTCCTCATTTTAACCGAAACTATCAGTAACTTACCAATCTTTCCGTGATTTGCCGTAAGATTAAATCAGACCGGTATTTTTAAATACCTTGCTAAGAAAATGGCTTCTGAACACTTGAATCCGGGTCCCAGAACATGTACGGACTCGTGTACGGAGGTTTCATTCAGACCTCTTTGAGTGTTAATTGAGCACTTTAACATGCACTGTTAGTGGAGGGATAAAGACCAGGACCTGAGCCGACGTCGTAAAAACCACACCGTTTCCTGTTGGGACCAAAATCGGTCAATCTGACACAAGTACAAAAGTGCCAGTATTTTGGAAACTCCTCATATCGAAGCTTTCTTCTCCGACTACAAACCTTGCTTGCAGCGTTGAAAAGGGTTTCTTTGTAAGCTTGCAACGGAATCTTTCGTAACACGCAGCTTTCTAGTTCAAATGCAACGTTTTAACAGTGAGTGTCTTGTCCGATTCAGCGTTCGGTTCGAGACGAAGCACATGCAGGCGGAACGGTTCATAGCCACAATGGCCGACCACTCCCCGTGCCGCGTGGACCTGTTAGCGTTCACCTACGAGCTGACGTGGCGGCTGCACGACGGCTACGCCCTCTTTCCGTGGCGGATGGCCCCCTTGATGGCGGTCGTGCCGCCTGGGATGGGACGCCGCCAGCACTTGCTGCACGGAATCACGGACGAGTTCTCCTACGCCATGTGGGGAGCCACGGCGGTGACCCTGCTTACCGTTCCCCTGGCCGCCTTCTTGCTGCCGGACCCTAGTCGTGTGCACGGGTGATTAATTAGCAACATAAGTTCGGGATACCGTGGAAGTCAGTACCCTGCCGGAAATCGAGAGCGGAGTTCACGCTCTTGGTAACGCTTCGGGAAGGAGTTTTTACGCTCTCCGAAGGCGTTGAAACGCATTAGAAAGGCGTTGTCAAGGCGTGTTTGTTGCATTTTTAGGCGTTTTCTCTAAACGCCTTCGCGCCAAACGCCCAGAACGCCTTCGTTCAGCGTAGACACAACTCCCTCTCAAGGCGTTGTCAAAGGCGTTCTAGGGCGTTGTGGTCCAGAAGGCGTTTCAGTTCTGCCTTCACAACGTCCTCAAACGTCCTCAAACGCCCTCAAACGCCCAAAGCGAACAAACACGCCATTCAATACGCCTTCGGAGAGAGTTTCCGTTTTCGCCAGGGTAGGCGGAAAAGAAAAGTAGTTTAATATGAAAAATATTGAGCATCAAAACAGATACTTTGGGTAGGTCATGTCGCCCATAGGCGATACCCATGATAACATGCTATCCGACAAAATACCTGCCAGTCCCCGGCCAGCCCCTCGCCGGGGGCCGGCCAACTTCCGACCAACTCCCGGCCAACCCACGGCTAAATAAGGCCAAGTCCCGGCCGAACGCTGGCCGACTCCTGGCCAACCGGACACGCCCACTCGACCGGCAGAACCGGCGGTCAGGGGGGCTCCGACGATAGGGCAGATACCCGGCCAACCCCCGGGCTCCCGTCCAGGCCCCGGCCAAAGCCCGGCCGGCCAACGGCCCGAACCTGCTCAGTCTATGACCGGGCATTGAGGCCACCGACGGAGCCTGGAAACCCCCTGATCCCCTTCATTCGGCTCAGAACGAATGGCGCCTGCTGAGTAGGCAACCCCAACTTCTGCATTCACGCGTGTCGTGCGGGCTGGCCTACCTCAGCATGCACAGGCGCTCAGCGTCGCCGTTTGTATTGTTTGCACGTGCTGTAGCGCGCGCCGTTAAGTTAGGTCGCCCACCGTACATGACTGGTCTGGAAGCCGTGAGCGCACGAGAGGCGGGATGTGGAAGTTCTGTGTAGACCAGTCTAGTGCATCTGGTGGCCACAACACGTGCGTGGGACTCCTAGCTTTTGCCTTATGTCGAGCGCCTACGAGTACCAGGGTAGGCCAGCCCGCATGACACGCGTGCATGCAACTGGGGAGGCTTGCCTGCGCACCAGGCGCTCTGTGCCTTTTTTTTTCTACACGTGACTCTCCCGACACTCTTGGTTCGTACTGTGACTACCCTGACGTGTGTCCTCCCCCTCGCCCTTCATGCCCTCTACAATGTATAATATCAGAGAAAATCTCTATTTGGAATTAATCAGTTTGTTGAATATGATTCGGTTCACAATTCCATATCGCAAAAGCATTGTCTGGAGTGCTCCATAATTTATTGCCACAAACCAAGTTCCTAGGAACCATAAAGTGCTACCTTCAGTATTCCTGCAACATGCTGTCCACGATTGTGTAATTTAATATTCGTTTCATGACTTTTGTTTATTGTTTGTCTGCTCTAGCTTGTGGCAGTAGGTCACTTCTGTTCTTACTCCCGGCTCTCAGTTTGGGTTTGGCAGTTTCTTACACTGATGGTGAATGAACACACCTTCATTCATATAGCCAATGGAACTGTATTATCCTCAAGGAGCGTTATAGCTGAGTGGTTAGAGAGCAGGAGAACAGAAGAGAAGATGAGGGGTTCGATATCCGTCATAACTTTATTTTTTCGTCTATACTTGATCTAGACGTAGACGTCTACTAGATTCAGGATAAGTAGACGTCTAATAGCTGTTGCAAAAACGGCCATCGCAGACTCTGCGTAGATGGTCTACTGATAGACCACTTTTAGATATCTACTAGATGGTGGTAGACGTCTAGTAGACGTCTACGTCGGCGCCCCCCTGTAGTGTTCCGGATCGGGCGGGCGAGCCGGGCGAGGCTTGAGGTGACCGTGCCGTGCCGAGCCAGCCGCAATCGGTGCAAGCGAGGCAGACTGTCGTCCTTCTTTGTTTAGCACAGTACCTACGATTCTTGCCGAACGCTTCCGAAGATTCGGGCTACGCTTGCCCGATTCTTCGGGTCCGCGCCCGAGCGGGCCGGGCTGGGACTGCTGCCTGCCCAGCCCGGTCGGGCTGCAGCGCTACAGCTCGCTCCGGCTCGGAGGCTGCCCCCACCTTGCCCCTCGCCTGTAGCTTCCATCCGTGCGCCGGCTGCCAGCGCCAGCCGGTGCTGAGGCAGACTTCCCTCTCTTCCCTTCCCCTCGACTATTGAAATTGAAAAACGCAAAGCAGCGGCAACGCAATTATTTTTGAGTGTACAGAGACACCAGATGATTTTTAGCAGATGATACACTTATCATCACCTACATCCTCAAAAGAAACAATAATATAAAGATAATGTATCAGCGGCTTGTACTCTCATGCGGAGGTAGGCGAGCGCGCAGAAGTATTATACCGCATGGGGGGCCGCGTTCCGCCGCGCCGCGCCGTGCCGTCCGCACATACCCCCACCTCTTCGTTGTGCGTGACATCAGAGCGGAGCGGAGCTGAGCGACATCTAGCGGCCGGGCTCGAAACAACTTCCTGACCGAACTTCCGCATCACACCACCAGAGTGCGCCACGGTGTAGGTCCTTGCGAGACGCACATAACCTGTACTGAGAGTGAAATGAATTAATTTATTAATTGTAACGCATACATCGCGCACAAGTCAGTAGTGGTAAGGGTTCAGAGAGGAGGTTACGGCTCCTTCCCTACCTTTCGGGCTTGGTTGCTTTTCTCGGCCTTATTTCCGGAAACAAACGAAACAACGAATCAACGGATCAGGTACTCTCGTTGCACGGCGACATCACCACCCTCTCGTCCCCTTTCACGCTTTTCCGGATCATTCGACAATTCGACTGCTCGCTGCAGCTCTCGCCGGATCGTCGCTCGGTCTCTCTCTCGCACACACCTTTCCCCTCATTGGCCGCGCCGGGTGGCCGACGGGTTGCCTATCATCCCGGCGCTGACCTTGCTGAAGCGGGGCGCTACAAAAGGGGCATCAAATACTTCATTTTTGTGACAACCCTCTTCATTGAGCAACACTTACTTGCGGCAGCACAATGGTATTTTAACATGCGCAATAACAATTAAAAGTTAAACGTTACCCACGGGAAAGGGAGAAGGGGGCGGGGGCCAGGAAGGGTATGGGCAAACACAACGTCACACCATGAAGGAAAGTAGGAAAACATCACAGTATCATCTGCTTTCATGACGGTTTTTGGATCGTCATTTTTTTTTATTTTTTGAGTTTTCTTTAATTTTTTGAGCCGAGGAAGGTGCGATGAGCGATCCGATCGCGAGGTGGGTTTGGCGGAAAGGGGGGTGTCGGCTGAGCAAACGGGCCTACTTTTCGAACGCATCTGGGTCATTCCCCCCCCCCCCAATCCCCCCCAGGGTCCAAATTCGAGGGTCACAGATTTGGCTGGTATGGCTTTTATTTCACTTAGGGTGACCTCAAGGGCCCCCAAACCAAAGCACAAGTCTGGGAAAAATTTTGTTTAGATTTGGTGAAAAAGCCACTTTTCACCCGTTCCCAAAAACCACCCAAAACCAAGTGAAAAACCAAGTCAGCACCAAATGGTCGCATTAGCCTGTTTCAAATTTTTTTATAATCTACTCTTGATGCTGAATCTAATGCTTTGTGGTAGAACTTATTTTGGTCAAAAAATTTGCATTTTATTTTAAGACTTAAGTTTAGAGTTTCACATTTTATCTCAGAAGGGCGGTCAACGAAATTTGGTCATACTTCACACCAAAGTGCCTTCTTATGGTCCCATCATTGCCACAAAATCTCAAGTCTGGCCCAGCATTTTAACTATGGAACGGATCAACCTTTAGTTTTCAAATGACAAAAAATCCTTAATATATCCATCGCACACCAGTCCCAAGTCACAATATAATTCAATCTGGACAGATATGATATGTCTTACATAAAAGCCAAGTCTCTTCACACAGACAACAATATTTAGAAGCCATTAAGTCATCTGAGATACATTTGGACTATCCCTTTACTGCTGTGGAGCCACCAACTCTATAAAATATCACTTCTGATCATTCCTGATCATTTCCTGAATGGGTAGGCAACCACTGAGGCTAGGCTTGTTGGTATTTTGGAGTTTACTACTTACTGAACTGATGTCATGTCACCCATTAGCTCTTAAATAAAAGATTTCATGAGGTATAAACGTTTCAGCCATGGCAGCAAACGAAAATCGGTCCAATTCACAAGAATTTGCATTACTTTGACACCCTAACTCTTGAATCATTGTTTGTTGTCGTTGGTCGGTCGCTGGTTTCCTGCAGAAACACATTCCTCCCGCCTATCCGCCCGCCCAAACACACCTTTGTTCTACAGGCCAGAGAGGAGAGAAGAACAAAAGTACTACTGGTTTGTTTTTGTTATTGTGTTGAAGCCGAGCAGAAGCCTGTTGAAACTGGTCGATACTGTTTATATTTCCTTGCGAAAATGGAGTCTTCTGATTGTCCGAGGTAAATAATGTAACTAATCAGCGCCTATCTGTTGTAGCTTACAACCTCAGTGTGGTATGTAACGTTATTTGTGTTTGTTCGTGTTATAGAATATGTTCCCTTGGAGGCGGTACCACTGCCTATCTTGGAGCTTTCCTGCCCCAAAATTCATTTTCTAAAGAAGATCTCCAACTTATGAAAATTCGTCGTGGTTTGGACGACGTGTCTGTGATTGAAAATGTTTGTGCGAAACATTCAGAATTGTTTCTGAGGCTCTTCGAGTACAGAGAAACAAAGTGCTGTGATCCTTTTTTACTCGCTCTTTGCTTCCTCTACTACGACTATGACGTACAAGCAAAAAAGAACGAGTATTGCGCTCGCCCTGTCAGTTAAGACCCCGATTCATTTCGAAAACTGCGTAACGAAGGGATCCTGTTTTGGGGGCGTTTTGGTTGGGCGTTGATCTAGTTTCGAAAATGACATATTAGATTTCTGAAAAACAAAAAACAAAAAATACTATTACACTTCGTGAAATACTGGTAGGCCCGGAGTGTCACAAAACTGGATTTAGTGCAATTTTCATATTTCTTAATTTTCGTAATTCGTAATTTTATGATTAGCTGTTAGTTAATTTTTTTTTTTACTAAGGGAACGTGAACGTGGATGACTCTAAGGTTTTTGTTTTAAATTTAAGTGTCTACTCTAGCTTGCAGGTGAGAACTGGATAGGTGGCGCGTTGGCAGACATAGTATGCCGAATAGTCGTTGGGTACAGCGGCTGAAGAAACTATGTAAAACGGGAAATGTGAGGGGAATCGTGGCGAGACTTCATTGTCGATAGGTTGGCTGGTCGCGGCGCGGCCCGCGGCCCCCTAGTTCTCACGGGCACTGACCGGTCGGCACATCGACAATGCTCCGCTCTGAGGGTTGTGCCTCTTGTGCATGCTCTAGGGTCCGAAGCGGTCCCGCCTCTTGAGTTGCCTCCCTTTTAACCAGGGCTCGACTCGGCTCGGCACATCAACAATAAGGGCTGTTTCACAAGAAAGGGAGAGGTCCGATTTTTAGCGGGGCAGGAGAAGGATGGATGATACTGACGCAGCCAGTTGACGAGCCGAGCACGTTAGCTCTGTCTTTTTCTTTTGCCATTGGATGGAGTGAGAAAGCTGAATTTCAACTCCGTTTTGAGACTGTCTGCTGCATTTCTGGAGTGTAAAATCATGTCCGACGCTCTCGTATGGGTACTATGCAAAAGTCCGGAAGGTCTGAAAAACTTCTCACAGAGACTTTCGGTTTTGGCGTAAGGGGCACCATAGGAAATTAAAAAAGTCCAATCTTCAGTGAAACAATAAGGTCACTCCGTGCCTAAAAAACTCGTATTTAGAGACCGCAGATCGGTAGAAGTTTGTCTTGGGACCAGCCGTCGCCCGCAGTCAACAATCACTTTTCGCGTACTCTGCAGCGCTCGGAGTAATAGATAAGTGGCTAAGTCCAGTTAAGACGCGAGAAAAACAGAATAACAAAAAATCACAAATACTGATTGTACAGAAATTGTTCGTAAATATGAGAACCCAAAACATTATATTATGAAAATTTCGAAAACCCTTATTTTCCCTCAAAACTCAAAGAACGAGTCTGTCCTAGGACGCTAAAGCGTTCTCCATGCCTGTCTTGTTAAATCACACCAGTGCAGTGGCTCCAGTGTTTGTGATATCGCTTGAAATCCACTACAAAAGCAAGCAGGCATTTCAGTTTCCAAGCACTCTCATACCTGGTAGGGAGTTGTGCAAGAGGTGTAAAGTTCAGGTCCTCGACATTCTCAAAGACTTATCTGCTGAGTCTCAACAAGAGAGCACATCATCACAGTCCCCACCATCTGAGCCTCCAGCACGACCAGTATAAAGAGAGGAAATACACAATATCATATTTGGGCCTGCAGCTGCTGGTGCAGGTTGGGTGGAAGATGCAATCGAATAACAAGATCCACAAGGAAATGTTTCTATCGACTTGTTTGAGGATGAAGAGAGTGAGAGAAATAATACTGGAAGTCGTCCTTCATCACAAGCTGCTGATTCACAGACATCTTTAGAAGCTGCGCAAGGTTTGTCTGAGGGTTCAGTGTACACTCCCACCAGTCTACGGGAAAAAGCTTTACAAAAGTTAAATACTGCTCTGGCACCCTTAAACATAACTCAAGTTCAGAAAAGAAAGTTGACTGGTGTTGCATCTTATGGCCCAGGTAAATTGAAAAAAAATTAGGAAGTATGTGAGACTTTATTAATACAAGCTGGAGGTGCTCCTCCCCCTAAAGATCCTAAGAAGATATTTTATCATGAAACAATGTCTGCCCTGAAGACCAAGTTTGAGAGTACCTCTTCCATAACTGATAAGCTTGCTGTACTATCAATAGCTTTGGTTTCAATGCCATGGAGAAAAGTTCTTGAAGAATTTAAATCCGTTGGTGCCACATAAGACATGAAAAAGAAGACAAAAACCTTAATGAATGAGCAAGACACGATACTTCCCGTTTCAGCAACCAAGAAAGGCCGCTCGCTCTCAAGTGAAACTGTCCAAATTGTTCAAAGTTTTTATGAATTGGATGATATTAGTAGCCGGCAGATGCCAGGGAAAAAAGATTATGTGAGTGTTAGAGAGGGCGACAAAAAAATTCACAAACAGAAACGGCTTATACTTGGCACACTGAAGGAGCTCCATGTGGCTTTCAAGGAGCAGCACCCTGGAACACATGTCTCATTTTCAAAATTTGCATCCTTGAGACCTAAGCACTGTGTGCCTGCTATGTCCTCTGGCACACATAGTGTGTGTGTCTGTTAATACCACCAGAACTTCAAGTTAAGTCATTGATGCAGTTGATTTTAAAAATTATGGTGATTTCAATTCTTACAAAGACTTTGTGTCAGCTGTCCTGTGTATGCCACCAACTCCTGCATGCTACCTGCGACATTGCACTAAATGTCCAGGAAGTGAAGCCTTGCAAGAAAAACTTGAAATGATGCTGAAAGATAATCTGATCGAGGTAATAGAATTCCAGCAATCGACCTCTACAGACCGATGCAGTCTTGAGACTCTTGTTAAGAATTCTGCTGAGTTTGTAGAAATGCTGCACACATTGCTCCCCCACCATTTTATTGCCAAGGAACAGTCTAAATATTATAAGAATCTGAAAGATCTAGGAGTGGTGCTGTGTGTATGTGACTTTGCTGAAAACTACACTTTTATAGCCCAGGATGCAATTCAAAGCTACTACTGGAGAAATGATCAAGCTACCCTTCATCCCTTCAGATGTTATTTTTAATTAAATGGTGCCACTGAATGTTTGAGCTTTGTTGTCATTTCTAACTACATGAAACATGAACTCAGTGCTGTGTATGCCTTCCAGATAGAGCTGATCAAGTTTTTGAAAAGCAAAGTGCCAAATTTCAGGAAGATTATCTATTTTTCAGATGGAGCGGCTCCACAATATAAAAACAAGTTCAATGTTTTAAATGTCAGCTACCATGAAACTGACTTTGAAGTGCAGGCAGCATGGCATTTCTTTGCCATTTCACACAAGGGGCCTTGTGATGGTTTGGCAGGGACACTCAAAAGAAACGCTTACCTATCCACCCTTCGAGGAGTGCTGATCCGCTCTCCAGAAGAGTTCTACGGGTTGGCTAAGCAGGCCATGACTGGTATTAATGTTTGCTACATGAAGGAAGAAGAGGTGCTTGTTGTGAAAGAGAACCTGAAGCCCAGACTTGATAAAGCTGTTGGTGTTCCTGCTATGAGACAACAGCATGCAATCATACCAGTGGGACAGGGTGAAATCAAATGCAAACGTTTTTCTGCTGCAGCAAATGAAGAGTATGTCCCTGATGAGTCATGCAGGAGAGTGCCTTCTTCACATGAAGTGACTGCGGGCAAATTTGTTACAGTTGTTGACGATTCAAGCTGGATCTTGGGAAAAGTAATGTTCTACGATGTCAATTCAGGAGACATCATGGTCAGCCTACTCACTCAATCTGTTCAATCGAACTGTTTTGAAGAACCAGAAGAGCCCGAGGAGCAACCTTTTCAGCTCAGTGATATTTTATCTCTTGTATCTCCAACTGTTTCGGGTGGAGTTTATAACCTTTCTAAAGATGATATGACCAGAACATCTTGGCAGTTTAAATTAAAGAGGAAGGAATGGCAGTAAAGATTATGTACATGAGTAATAGTATTTTTGTATGAACGTATCTCTTTTCTACCCATTATGTAATTTCTTAACTTTGTGGAATTGTGACTATGTTCCTAATGTTCTTATCATCTAAAACTAAAAAAAAAGTTGTCTTAATATTTCAGAAAAACCTCCAAAGTACTCCTTTAAAAACCCACTTTCACCGTATATTTTAGTTTCAAAGAATGTCAGTGCAAAATACACATTTCTGTGATTTTTATTTATTTGCACTACTGTTTTCAAAGTATGAGAAATTCGAATGAACTTCAAGGCAGACGCTCACACTCACATACAGAGCAAACTGAGTTACAAAATTCAAAATGCAAAGAAGAGAATTACTAAGAGATGGGAGATTGTCAAAGTAAAAAAAATTGTGAATTGGACCGATTTTTGTTTGCTGCCATGGCTGAAACGTTTATACCTCATGAAATCTTTTATTTAAGAGCTAATGGGTGACATGACATCAGTTCAGTAAGTAGTAAACTCCAAAATACCAACAAGCCTAGCCTCAGTGCTGGCCTACCCATTCAGGAAATTATCATGAATGATCAGGAGTGATATTTTATAGAGTTGGTGGCTCTAGAGCTGTAAAGGGATAGTCCAAATGTATCTCAGATGACTTAATGGCTTCTAAATATTGTTGTCTGTGTGTAGGGACTTGGCTTTTATGTAAGACATATCATATCTGTCCAGATTGAATTATATTGTGACTTGGGACTGTTGTGCGATGGTTATATTAAGGATTTTTTGTCATTTGAAAACTCAAGGTTGATCCGTTGCATAGTTAAAATGCTGGGCCAGACTTGAGATTTTGTGGCGATGATGGGACCATAAGAAGGCACTTTGGCCAAATTCCGTTGACCGCCCTTCTGAGATAAAAAATATTTTGTGAAAATCTAAACTTAAGTCTTAAAATGGGAGCGGCCTGTTTCTTCCACATTTTTTTCCTCCACACATTTATTATTATTTAATATTTAATAAATATTAATTAATTAATATTAATTAATTAATATTAATTAATATGGGAGCGGCCCGTATAGTAGAACCAGAAGACACTCCGCCGAAAACGCAAATTCACACGGATGGAAACATGTGAATGCCCATTCACTGACCGCGTTCGTTGCCGATACAATGCTAACTCAAGTTTGATAGTCCACCATAGGTGTCGTCCATTAATTACGCCCGAGTTTCCTTGTAGTGTAAGCCGCGAACGTCAAGGCCGAGTGCCTGCGACTGTTAGGTAGGCCAACCCGCACGACACACGTGCATGCAGAAGCCGTGGTTGCCTACCAAGCAGGCGCCTTTGTACTTACACTGGCCAAATTAGGTGTCGCGCTTGCGACACTATCATCCCAACTTACGTTTAGGTTACACGGGTCATAGCCGAAGTCAACTTTACGCTTCGACCGTTTGTACGTGGCGGCCCCAACGGAAGCGTTTGAAGGCAACTTCGGTGCGTACCATCTGTCTTTGACAAAATCAAGACCGGACCACGAAAATCTGTTCATCTTCTGTACATTGGGGTCGCTTCGTGCAAGCTTTGGATTCGTTGCCTGGGGCGCTTTAAACGAGCTAGTTTTGGGCTACCGGGGAAGGCGAAATGAAGGCCTGCTGAAGGCGAAGATATCACGGACTTGTATTGACCGTATATTTTGCGTGCCCGGAGTTCCGTAGTCAAAATATTTCCGGGGCATGCTTCCAGAACTAAGAACTACTACACAACCACACTTCGGAAAAAGAATACCAGCGCCACCACCGCTGAGTGTTCCTTCGGACTCATTGTTTGGAAGCGGGTCAAACCATCATTGTAATGTTCAATGCAAGTCATTAACATTTTATTTAAAGGTAGAAAAAAAAAATACTATTACACTTCGTGAAATACTGCTAGGCCCGAAGTATCACTTGTGTTTAAATTTTGAATTACCATGACGTTCATTTTGCTCAAGTTTTCTTGCGGTTACACATCTGATAAGTACCATTATACTCCGTGAAATACTGCTAGGAACAAAGTATCAGTTGCTTCGAATTTCTTAATTTTGGTCGTATCGGCACAATTTTGTACCGCTTCACTCGTTATGCGATGCTTGTTTCGATGATGAAGTAAATTTTCCATTTTTATTCAAATTGGCAAATTTGATTTCGCAAGATATTTGAGGAGCAGGTCTGGTGTACTGCGTGCGCGCGCAAGGGCTGCCGCGGTCCCTGCGACAATGCGTTGGGCGCGGCGCGAAAGGCTTGGTGTGATTCCTTTCTCTGTCACGAGATGGCAGGACTAAGAGGAGTTGCGTTTTAAAAAAGGAGTGCTTCCGTTTCTTCGCTTTGGAGGAAAAGGGATAAAATGATATCGAAAATGGTGTATGAATTGTTCACACATTTTCATTGTGTTCTCTGTCGTTTTACACGAGAAAGAAAGATAAGCAAATTGTTGGCGCCGTGTCACGGTGAGAAAGAGCCCTAGACAGAGAGAGAGAGAGAAGCTAGGGCTAAAGCGCAGCGCAAAGAGGAACCCGCGATGTGCTGGAATCAGCACCCCCTGGCTGCCATAGGCCGCGCCTATGGCAGCCCGGAGACACGACGGCAGACGTGTGTGCACCCTCGAAGCGGCAGCACCGGTAAGTACTCGGCGGCAACAAGTGTGAAAATCTACCTCTTGTTCTTCCCTTCCTCTACTTCTGACTACACCCAGCCTCGAAGGGTTAGACGTAACACTACAACTACCCACATCGGGACACGCCGTGTTAGAGCAAAAATCTATCGCGTTCTCTCTCTCCTATTCTTGACCACGGGAAAGAGAGAGAAGACAGGTGGTGACAGCCCCGACACGAGTCGAGTCTCCGTAAATTTAACTTCTTAATATCACAGAATTCTCCATACAGATTTTAATGAGACTTCAGAAATATCATGTAAGGATTACTACGGACTCCTCTGTAAATTTTAAACAAAATTTAACAGAAACAACGCTCGTTTTCTTCTGTAATGTGAGCTCTCGTAAGGGGCCATGCTAACCAAATTCTGGGTCCTACTATAAGGCTACCTCGTGCCTAAAAAGAAAAGCTTTGGTATTGGAACCGGCGACCCGCCATTTGGTGACCTGGTCGATCAAAACCGCGAGGCCACACCAACATTGTTACGATGCTTCGCGTGGCCGACCATCTGAAGCGACTACTGCCGCGGCCGCGGGGTGGATTAAAATCGACGAATGTAATTACTTCCCAATGAGGAAGGAGCTAAAATGACAACCAGATAGTTCAGAATTCCGTCAGGACGAAGTGAAATGAAGTGTAACGTATAGCCTACTTTAGCCGTCGCTTTTGCAAGTTGGGGGTCTTTTCGGGGGGGGGGGGGGGGGGGGGGGCACGCCCAGAGGGGGTGATCTCAAATGAGCGCGGCCAGTCGGTGTGCGAGAGAGAAGGATGTGCTCCCGTGATGCTGTAGTGCCAACCTTTGAGTCCAAAACGCGTCACAACTCGCCCAGCTGCATCAAGAGACAGTCCGGCCCGTCCGGCTACGCGTCAGCGCAGTGCGGGCTGAGGCGTTGGCATGAGGGAAGCCAGTGCTTCGGAGCAGGTCGGGTTCGAGTCTCGGCCGATCCGTTTTGCCTTTCCATTCTTTCGGCGCTTGTTGTAGTTGAATGTTGTTGTTCATTTGCGGGAGCAGCTTAGGCAACCAGCACTACACTCGCCGTCCAGTTTCAATGCACTAAGATACCACCCACTGTGCACGCCTCTGTAGCGGCAACCCAGGATGACTTAATACAGTCGCTCTCAGCCTATACTCCTTTGCCGCATTGCCCTCTCGCCCCAGCACGCCCCCAGCCCGTCATCTCTCCCGGTTCGGTGAATCCGGTGCAGCCGCACTCTAGTTGCTACCGGGTGTCCCATAAATCACGCATCATCGCTTTTGGCTGCCATTCAGCCAGTTTTGGTCGCACAGACCCCAGCGGGGTACCAGTCGATGCACAAATGCCCCTGGATTCAGAATTTCTTTTCCGCATCTCGCTACGACGCCTAGTATGGATTCTAGGCTAGGCAAACGAAGGACGTTTATTTGCCTTATGGGGATCCCTGCAGTATGCGGACAGGGATCGCCAGGGATGAGGTAAATCTCGAGTTCGGACGGAGTTACGAAATTTTCCCCGGGAACTGACCCGGACTAAAATGAGTCGAGAAGTCCAAGCCAATAGTTTGAATGTTCCCAAGGTGTTGCTGCAGGTGTCGGTGGGCAAAAACAGGGCCGTCTTGGGCTGAAAGTGGTTTTTCGCGACAACTCGCCAACACAGCGTCCTGGGATCATGCGGTTTTCGCCAACGGACTGTGAATTAGACTGGCGATATCACCGCAGTGTACATGACAGCCGTTCTGGAGACCCGGTATCCCGTCCTCGAGACCCGATGCACCGTTCTCGAGCGCCAACTTCGAAACGGTTCGTCCTAGAAAGGTGCTGTTTTCGGGGATGGGCCTCATATTGGCTTAGGGCCGGCCGAGATCGAAGCCCAAATGCGTTCATATTGTGCGGGAAATGAGTCCAAAACGTTTAAAAAGTGTCGAAATACTGTCAAATTGAGTCCAAATTGAGTCCGAATTCCGTCGGAACAGTGCGAGATACGAACTTTTTCATGAGAATCGACCGGAGGAGTTGTGCACACCAGTACCTCCGAGAAAGTACATCTAAAGTATCTTCCCCTACTACCTGTGAAAACATTACCTCTAGTGTCACACGATATCACATCAACTGACGTTTAGCAACATGTCCCGTGTCATGTGTAATACACTCGTACGTGTTTTTTCAGTGGTAACTCGGGGAAATCACGACCGGGAAAACATATCACACTTTATCTGTCCGGAGCAAAACATCTCATGTTTTCTTTTCAAAGGAAAACATGACACGTGTTCTTTAAGTGTCTAGAGCCAAAGAATGGCTCTGGCTACCGTGGCGTCGCAGGCTGCCGTAGGCCGTAGCGGACACCGATGCCATTCATTCACTACACACTGAATGTATAAATTTGTACAGAATTATTTACAGAATTGCGCATACATATTTAATGTACACATTTGTGCACCATTACGTACAAAAGTGTACATTTGCTGTACGAATTTGTACATAACTCATTTTACCTCAAAAGTCTAACGAAGACCGATGAGTCATGAGTTAAGAAGGAGTAGGAGGGGTGTAGAAAAGCCGTAGTTAATCTTCCATCAACCGCGAACGGCGGCGCCGAGCGCCTGCGGGTGCTAGGATAGGCCAACCGCCACGACACGCGTGCATGTAGAAATCGTGGTTGCCTACCCAGCAGGCGCCATTTGTACCGGGTGACAGCCGTGTCGTGGGGGAGCGCCTACCCCCTCTCTACCGCGGCGGAGTGCCGTTGCTGCGTTCCAAACAGCATTCCAGTTACCATGAGCTGAATCTTTCACCGGTACATCATATCGATGTTTTTAGGGACCAAACCGTTAGGCAAAACAAGACAGTGACAACAGGTATTAATACATTGTTTCCTCTCGCCGATCCACGATCGTAACTCACGCATCTGCGTGCATCCTCCGCTCCGCGTGATATGTGTAATTTGACGTGGTCAATATTCGTTACCGTTCGCTCAAACAATGGTTCGGATGTCATGTGCGACCTGCTCTGCTACCGTACACTGGCAGTGCTGCTCATAATGAAATACATGAATGTCGGTGAGTTCGTTGGGTGAGTATGTAGGCTACCTATGGTTGCCTTGACGCTTATCTTCGCTGTCCCCGCACACCTCTTTCAATTCCTCGTTTACGCGTGCATGCGGAAGACAGTATCGTGGAGGTACTTGTGGGGCGATCCCTTGTAAACCAGTTTCATTTGAAGGAGGTTCTGCGTATTTAAACCCGAGATTTCAAGCCAGGCGCGCGTCGGGGAGGGGGGTCATTAGGGTCATGCCCGAAATAATCGTCAGTTTTGACCAAGAAAATCGTCAGAAACTCGTTTTCGTGAGTTGCATTCGTCAAAGTGTCAAACGTTTATACACAAGCCACTAGCCCCTTTCGCGAAACCGCGCGGAAAAATTCGAAGAGTACTCTGATATACGGTACAATCATGTCATGCGGAGAGTAGCGTCAAGCGCCGTGCTGGGTAGGCAGCCCCGGCACCTCCTCTGTGCGCAATTGCCTATCCTACAGCTCCCAGGTGTTTCATAGAACTCAAGTACAGAGGCAACGAATGGCACCTGCCCATGATAACATGCTATCCGACCAAACACCTGCCAGTCCCCGGCCGAGGGGGTAACCACCCCGAAAATAGGCGTACAGGGCAATCCCTAATACGATTATTACGCGTTAATACGCGAAAATACGAGATAATACGCCTACGCGTTATTACGCAGGTAATACGCGGTAACACGGTTATTTCGCAGTAATACGCTCAATTGAATTGACTACGCGGCTTGAAAAAATGTTAAGAGAATGCCGCACAATGTCACTTTTTATTTTGAGCTTCGATTGGATATCGATAGGATGGGGAAAGCCGGAGGTACCGAACATTTTGGCACACTTTGCCGACTACCACTTCAGAGGAGGGGCGAGTGACGGTGGAGGGGAAGCTTCAGCAGGTCACCAGACACTGTGCGTTCGTCGTGCAGTGGGAACGGGAACTGTCCGGTAAAGGTGTTGTTGCGTGGCACGCACGTTAGACGAATTTTCTCGCGCCTTAAACTGCGAACGGCGACGGCGAGCGCCTGCGAATGCTGGGGTAGGCCAGCCCGCACGACAGGCGTGCATGCAGAAGTCGTGGTTGCCTACCCAGTAGGCGCCATACGCGCTCAAACTGGATAAATTAAGGTTTGCGCTTGCGGCAATATCGTGGACGTTGGCGGGCGCACGTATGATAGATGATCACAAATCATCCTACGAGTTTTGTCCAGTAATTCCCTTGCCGTGAATACGCGTATTGCGCGTTAATACGCGTTTTATCACGCGTTAATACGCGGTAATACGCGATAATACGCGGTAATACGCAGTAATACGCGATAATAAGGTTATTACGCACTATTACGACCAGAGTGTACAGGGCAATACGCGAGTGGTTACCCCCTCGTCCCCGGCCAGCCTCCGGCCAGCCCCCGGCCAACCCCCGGCCAAGCCCGGCCAACTCCCGGCCAAACCCCGGCCAACCCCCGGCCAAATACGGCCAAGTCCCGGCCGAACGCTTGGCCGGGAGTTGGCCGGGCTTGGCCGGGGACTGGCAGGTGTTTGGTCGATAGCATGTTATCATGGGTGCTGGGTAAGCAACGACGACTTGCAACGCGTGTCGAGCTACCCTAGGCGCTTGGAGTCGCAGGTCGTATAATTCGGACACGCTTATGGACAACGTCATGCTGCTGGTCTGGTATTTAATATTTTCTGGTCGGTCCGCATTTGAATTTTAGCGCCTCGATGACGGTGGTGGACGCAGTGGAATAATCGAGATCGAGTTCGAGACACTCCGTTCGATGGGAGACATGTATTGAAGTTGGTGTTGCTGTTGTTGTTGACGTTCTAGCAGAGTTGAGCTTGTGTACAAGAAATCGTTCACATAACTATTAGTATCATTTGTATGCCGTGAAAATCTTTGCACTTAAGACGTTTCGTGAATAAATACGTGATTTCTTCCTCATCAAGGTTAGTTTTGCTCGTACTAGAAATCTGTTCGTGTTTATTTAGCCTTTGTGAGGTTAGGTTTTCCTATTTTCCATTTTCTTTTGGTCGACCATGCAGTTTACTTAAAAATTTCCGTTGGTCCTCTGCTATGTAAGTATTGGCCTAAAGCCTGGGTTTAAAAGGTGTGCTTGTGGTGACAAATTGACTTGTTCAATACTTTTTCACGATCTATTTTGCTATGTGTATCCTGACAATGACACCTTCACTTTAATTCACTTTATGTTCGCTTTTTTACTTGGAATATGTGCTTGAAGGATTTCACTCAACTTATTTCTTATCACTTATTACTACATTGATAGCTCCCTAGCTCCAAATTTGGCGTCTGAGATCACACATCGACTGTAAATCCATTCCATACATAGATCTGAGTCTGTTTCAACCCTTGAACACTCCCTGAACACTACAAATAAATATTGAGACCCGGAAAACTATATTAACAGCTGCTAATGGTGCAATGGGGCGCAGTGGTCTTGCTATTTTAACTATTCCAGCAACAATGTTACAGATGCCATTGGCTCCATGGTTCAAAGGTATTGTTCAGTCAGCCGTGGATGCAAAGCATTCATTTCAACTTGTGAAATACTTCTTGTATAATGTATTTGGGTCTCGTAGTTTTGCTCATGTGAGAGCGTACATTAACATCTCACCTTTCCTTGAGCAACTCAAACCAAGTCAGCATCCGTGATATCTTTACAAATCTCTTTTGGTGATAAAAGAGACGCCGTCTCACTTTCAATACCACCTAGATGTAAGTTGCCCTTGGTTCAAACAACTATATAAACCAAATTATATTTCTTGTGATTAATACTTTGTTTTTGTCTCTTTCTATCTTAAGTCTTTTCCTGGTGTGACGGTCAAGTGGAGCCAGTCAACAGCAGCAGTTAAGTTTGAAAATGAGCTTCAATACGTCAGTTGAAGGAGTTTGTGAACTGGGACAGTCAACGCAGAAGGAGTTGAATTTGATCATGAGCTAAATTACATCAGTCTGGAGGTACTGTATATCTGAGGTGCTGAGTTGACATAGTGCATTTTTAAGAGGTTTGAAATACATGTTTTAAAATGAAATACTTACTGTAATACTACTTGTTAAATACTTCCGCAGACATTATCTTGAATAGCCGTATATTCAATGTATATGTCAACATTAACTACTTTTTCAGGTGGGTAAGAATGTTGTGCCAATTTAGGGAAGGAAGTGAGTTTTTTTCTGAACAATGGAAAGTGGAAGTGTCTGTGATGTTGTACATTTCAGGACCCCGCAGTCATCATTATTTTGTCTGCAAACATGCACTACGTTACAGCTGTTACATTATAACAGAGCAATGCATATTCATGCAGCGTTTAAATTATTCCTCATTTCTACCTCTCTCAACTTGGGGACAGGTATTTTGCTGCAGCTGCAAAGTGGATCCTCTCACAATCGGTTAGATATGTGAATTTCTGGTGCGCTATACAATTGTTCAAGATGTGTCTCTTCCATGTTGTTCTAAGTAACTCCTTGTTTGCTATTTTTATTACAGAGGAACCCTTCCTTCAAAGCACAGAAGGGAATCATTTCTGGATGTACAACATTTACAGTTTATTGCCTTATGAATCGCATTCCCTTCATGAAGGCCAAACCATCAGAAGTAATGCATCAAATGTTCTTTACCTTTGCGTGTGATTCTATTTTGTTTCCAAAAGATTGCTTACATGTAAGTATGTCCCTGTTTTAATAGCTTTTACTGTAATAACATTTTAATTAAAACTGTCTTTTCCTTTTATCAGAACACACTTAAGGCATGCCTGGTTAAAAACAAAAAAAATTATTAATGCAGTTACTGACATATTGTAACTGGATATTTTTACTGGTGTAAGAGTCAAATGCACACATAACTGAAATCAAATGTACATGTCTGGAGCTTCTGTGTTGCCTTAGGGGAAAGCTTTGCATTTGGTAAAGTTCCCAATTTCAATATCAATGATTAAGAAGTTGCAGAGCAAGTGTTGATTCATTACGTAACTTCTCCTTTCAATAAGACTCAGTTCCTAACATGCAAGCAGCTGTATCCTGACAGTTTGTGCAATCTTATTTCCTCATTTGACTGGATCATTTCTCTCCCAGGTGCCTTACGGCGAAAATACACTAAGGACACTTGGGAGGAAATTTGTTTCTTATGTCATCAATTTCTGCTTGAAAGCATGGCAACTTGCAGAAAATAAGAGGTGAGATCTAGATTTACTGCGAGTCAAGCCCTTATAATGGCATGGTATGTTGTACTGATGTAAGTGTTTTTTTTTCCCCTTCTCTCTTTTGTTAAATTGTTTTTCTTCATTTTTAGACCATCATTCAAGAATCTGATTTTGTGTTTTGGCTTGAAGGTAGTAACACAAGTACAGAGAAAAATATCTGCCTTATTCTCATCACATTTGTAGCAGTTTGAGTTGATTGTTACCTGCAAGATGTTGAGACACACTCAGTTATTTTATCAAGCTTGATTTAAAACTCTCTGTACAGATGCATTTAAGGTGAGACTTATTTTAAAGTAATATGTCATCAGTGACTCTGCACTAACTGTGCTCCTCTTCTCTGTTCAAAATGTCCCTCATATTTGTTCTCTTTTCAGTGGGAAACTGTTTTAGACGTTCCTGTTTGTTACATTTAACAGGGAGAAATACAGGCTTTGTGTAGAGAACAGATTCAAGAAACAATGAGAAAACTTTTCAAGTCTCTATGTGGCAGTAAACTCTGCAGATCATTACAATATTATTCAAATGAGTGACTGTTCTTTGGCAACTAGGAAATTCACATATGCTTAAGGTATAGTTCATGTCTGGCATGTTCTGCCCTGGCCATTTCCTTTTCATTTTACTATTAAAAAAAATTAATTATGGAATGGTTTACAGGTTTGTTAGCAGTGTAGTTTGGTTTCCTCCTTACAAGCACATGTTTCTTCCCGGTTCTTCATGGTGTGCTCCTTGCAAGCACATGTTTCTACCTGGTTCTTGAAGAGTCATGTTAGCCAAGACATAGTTTGCATTCAAGTTCTGCATTGCATTCTGGTCACAAATATGGTACTAACTCAACAGATTTATCATTCATAAAGTTGATTGGACTGGTCATTTCTCATCAGGAGAGAGAAATTTGCTGCCACCAAATGCTGGGAGGTAAAATATTACCATTAAATTTTCATTTCATCCGTGATGGTATATCTGAATTACTTACAGAAGAATTGATTTCCTTGTTTCCAGAGTCCAGTACTGGAATGACTTCTGCCCATCCCCCATGCTAATGCTATGCATATGAATAAGTCCTTGAGCTACTTTCATCCATAAGTAGTTTGTTTTTGACACTTTGTTTAATTTTTTTCTGAAAGTAACTATTTTAGTTACAAATTGTAGTAACAAATCATTCTTTTCACAGGTGCTTGTGGTGCGTCTGTATCATCTGTGCTGTGCTGCCCTCTACGTAGGCCTCGTCAGTTAAGTTTGTCCAGATGTCTCCTAACTGAAACCTCCATTGTGTTTATTATGTGGCCTTTCTCTTCTTTGAGTATATGGCATGATTTTCCATGAATTGAAGCATAGTAAACAGCGTTGATTCTATATTTTTACCTTTCATGAAACCAGTATTATGTTCCTAGTTCCTGAATGAACTGCATCCTATGTTTTTAACTAAAAGTTTTGTCACATGACAATTTTTTTGCAACTTGAAGGATTTGTGATGAGATACTCATCATGAATTATTTGGCACAACTTACGTAATGAAGACTGTCGAAGGCTTGATGAAAATGTCGTCATTTGACAAAGACTTGACAAAATCTCTTTTGACCACTTTGACGAGAATCTCTTGTGAAAACTTTGCCATAGTTTTCTCGGCAACAAGACAAATAAAAGTTTAGTGATGGTTTAGTTATCCAATGCTTTGATTCATATTGATTTATATTTTCAATGTTTAAATATGTGCTAATTAATATTGTGGAGTGATCCGGGGTGGAACCAACTTCATTTCTGATTCGCCATGGTGTCCTTAAAAGCTCAATTATTTTCATTTCTTGGGGCTCAGTGGAATGTGCACCTTGCTTTAGGCATAACTTCAAGAAATGTCAAGCTACTCTCATATTTGTGGCTCAAATTGTGTTTGTGCTGTTACTATGACAGTATTTAAAAGTAAACTACTTTTAATAAATTTGCGATAAAGTGTGTAGGTATTGATGTGCCTTCAGATGTGAAAAATCACCATCGTGGTTTTAGCTTATGTCTTCTACTATACTTAATGAAGAATTAAAAGAATCTGTTCTTATTTACTCTTGATGGTGTACAGTGTTTTTTCTTGCTCCTTAACTCCTGCACTAAATGTAATGTCATGTTCCTAAAATTGACTCATTTTTTTCCCCCAATTCAGTTGGGTAAACAAAGCATACTTAAATAGAGGCAGTTTCTATGGATAATTTAGGGTACTGCCATAACTTCCCAACTTATCTACCTGCTTCTATGCAGTTTTAATTATGATGTCTAGAGAGCTTGTTTGCTCAAAATTGGACCTGTCACATTTTATATTGACTCACACCATGCATAGAAGTAAGATGTAGGAACGAGGAAAAACTTAAACACAGAGACTACTAAAAAATATTTTGAATTGTAACAACTGCTAATGGTGAACCTCTGCGCCTAATTTAGCTGTTTTAGCATTACTTTAAAACATGACATCGGACTAACTGTATTTTCCTGGCACCCTTAAATGGTGCACAAGAATCATACCAAAATTTTATGTGATTAACCAGCTGAGTGACGATTTCTGCAGTATTTTCATTGTGTAGGGCAAGGCAAGGCTGAAGTATGGTACAGTGTTGGAAAACGGCAATATTTTGTGGTGCAATGTATGCTATTTTAATTAAACACTAACATATTGAAAGTATGTTGAAAAGTGACCCTATAAGCAACTGATATTATGAAGTGCCACAGAAAAGGTTTTCTTAAAAATAATTTTCAATAGAGTTTACGCTAAGTTAGATATCATCACCCAGGTAGCTAAGCAAGCGTTCTCCTGCCTCTGAGTAGAAGGGAGGTAATGGTTCAAATCCATTAGGAAGAAGTACCCCCGCCGCTTCCAGTTCCCTGGCCTCCTTCCATCCATCATTGCTTCGTGCCTCCTTATATGCCCTGGCGAGAGTTCTACTAACGGAAAGTGAAACGATCTGAAGGAAACCAAAGCAAAGAATTATGGTAAACAATTTTTGTGCAAACAACAATAATAATTAGCTGAGATCAATTACCTCGTCATTTAAGGGCACAGGCTGCAGGCTCCTGAAGCAAAATGAGAAAAGGAATTAAGTCCATGTACAAGGTGAAATAAAAACATAACTTCATCCTGCACTGTTTGAAAATGATGAATGAGAAATCCTGCCTAATCCTACACCAGTAGTGCTCTCCAATGCTCAGGGTACACTGATTTGTGGGCAGAAAAATGGGCTCAAAAGTTGTCGGATCAAGTAGCAACTTGAACAAAAAGTGTGCAAACACTGTTTTCTAAGTGACTCTGAAGCCATTGCGTCAAAGAAAAGTTTCTCATTCAGGTATAATCATATGCCCCCCCCCCCCAAAGTAATGATAGTGATTTTTGAAGCTGGGGTACATAATTAATTGGTGAAGATTGAAACAATATAGATGAATCTAGTCCTAGGGTACTTCCACAACATGACCTCGACTTCACTTCACTCCACTTTTGGTGACAGTTTCCTAGCTGCGAATTTGACCTCTCAGAATACATATGAGCTCTAAATTTGTGCCATGCATAGAACGGAACGTACTTTAACTAATCCGCACCCCTCTTACAGAAAGGAACTAAAGGGTTCATATAATGAGGCATCTATCTTTCTAATTTAAGCATTTTAAGCAAAAATTAATTTTGAAAATGAATTTAAATCATCTCTATTCAGTTGTCTTATTCAGTATGCATGCAAATAAATTGTTTTGGCATGTGGAATACTCCAAGTAGAATAAATCAGTGTCCAGAAGTGAAGAGACCTTTTTCCCCTGAGAATTGAGGTTAAAAATTTCCAGACAGTCTGAACAGAAATTTAGGACCGCATTTTGTCACCTAAGTTCAGAATTTTTTTTAGCAGTGCATGAAGTTCACACTATTCCCTACATGTATGACATAGTAAAGTATTTTCCAATATTGGGGCCCTGATATGGAGATACAGTGCAACAGCAAGGATAGCAGTAAAGTGACTTGGGTAGAAAAATGGACTGAGCAGTGCCCACATATCACTGGTAGTTCTTCTGTAATGCGAAACTCTTTGGAAGCTTCTCATTCACAAATCTTTATTGATTAGATACACATATGAAATTAATAAGTATTACCCAGAAGTGGTCGAGTCTGCGGATGACTCACTGCTGCTGCTGCTGTCATCGGAAGAGACCTTTGCTGAAATAGACAACAAAAGAAAAGCATAAATTATTAGAATTTAGAAAAGAGTATAATTCTTTCCAGTGTAACTCAGTAGCAAGACTTAAAAATTTTCAAATAAATTGGTAACATTATATTTTGATAAGGTATGCATGGAGACTTCCCTCACCCAGTCTGGAGTCCACATGTGCCACAGGAGAAAAAAAAAGAATTTCCATAACTTACATATTTGTAATGAAATACCAAAATGCTCAATTTCAATCGAACTGCTGTGATTGAAAGTTGCCTGATAGAGCATTAAAAACCGAATCTGCTATGAAACCCTCTAAAAGCTTAACTTTTCAAAACGTTGGCAACAAAAAAAATTGACACTGACAAATTGTAAAAAAATTGAGAGCACATAGTCGCCCACACAGTCACCCTAAATTCACTGCAGCAGGTCTGAGCAGCCAGCACTGTTCGCTACAAAAAATTTGTATGAAGTGATGCGATTCAGTTGCACCCTGTCTATAAGTCTGGGAGCCCATGTAGAAATGAAATGATTACTTTCATTCCCAAACACGTTGGCAAGTGCACTTACGCAATCTTCAACATAACTCTGGTGCCAGCCACACAAGGGCTTTTTATTTCAGGAATATACACTTCAGATTTCCTAGTTGCTCTTATGTTCACTATTTTAGCTTCAGTGTGGTTTAAGTCTATTGAATCATTAAATTAAGTCCGCACACTACCCTACATGTATAAGTATGATAGATAGATAGATAGATAGCCTGTCGGCTAAGGCCCACCCCACGAGGGGGATACTGCCTCTGGGCAGAGCCATATGCTGACTCGAGTCGGTATAAACCGCCGACACGGACCCAGGCCAACCACCTGAAATTAGAAGGGTTAACAAGGCCACCCCAGCCAACCCTCGACAGGGAGAAGCCGAGGCCCCCGAAAGGCGACGGGCCACACTAGGAAGGAGGGAAAAGATTAGTAGTGGAAGCAGAAGCAAAAGCATGCCCATGCAAGGCAAGCAGTCCAGCAAGCACGGAGCAACGGCCCAGCCAGGCCCCACACCCTAGATGTCTGCCCCGGTGTCGGTGCCCTCCTCGCAGCCGACGGATAGCCCTGGGGGCCCCGGGGAACAGGCAGAGTGCCTCACTGGTTGCAGCCGTTGGAGAGCCACATGAGGCCCAGTGCAGGCCGAGTGCCTCCACCTATGGCAGCCGACGGATAGCCCTGGGGGCCCCGGGGAACAGGCAGAGTGCCTCACTGGTTGCAGCCGATGGAGAGCCACATGAGGCCCAGTGCAGGCCGAGTGCCTCCACCTATGGCAGCCGACGGATAGCCCTGGGGGCCCCGGGGAACAGGCAGAGTGCCTCACTGGTTGCAGCCGATGGAGAGCCACATGAGGCCCAGTGCAGGCCGAGTGCCTCCACCTATGGCAGCCGACGGATAGCCCTGGGGGCCCCGGGGAACAGGCAGAGTGCCTCACTGGTTGCAGCCGTTGGAGAGCCACATGAGGCCCAGTGCAGGCCGAGTGCCTCCACCTATGGCAGCCGACGGATAGCCCTGGGGGCCCCGGGGAACAGGCAGAGTGCCTCACTGGTTGCAGCCGTTGGAGAGCCACATGAGGCCCAGTGCAGGCCGAGTGCCTCCACCTATGGCAGCCGACGGATAGCCCTGGGGGCCCCGGGGAACAGGCAGAGTGCCTCACTGGTTGCAGCCGATGGAGAGCCACATGAGGCCCAGTGCAGGCCGAGTGCCTCCACCTATGGCAGCCGACGGATAGCCCTGGGGGCCCCGGGGAACAGGCAGAGTGCCTCACTGGTTGCAGCCGTTGGAGAGCTACATGAGGCCGAGCACCTCCACCTATCGCAGCCGACGGATAGCCCTGGGGGCCCCGGGGAACAGGCAGAGTGCCTCACTGGTTGCAGCCGATGGAGAGCCACATGAGGCCCAGTGCAGGCCGAGTGCCTCCACCTATGGCAGCCGACGGATAGCCCTGGGGGCCCCGGGGAACAGGCAGAGTGCCTCACTGGTTGCAGCCGTTGGAGAGCTACATGAGGCCGAGCACCTCCACCTATCGCAGCCGACGGATAGCCCTGGGGGCCCCGGGGAACAGGCAGAGTGCCTCACTGGTTGCAGCCGATGGAGAGCCACATGAGGCCCAGTGCTGGCCGAGTGCCTCCACCTATGGCAGCCGACGGATAGCCCTGGGGGCCCCGGGGAACAGGCAGAGTGCCTCACTGGTTGCAGCCGATGGAGAGCCACATGAGGCCGAGCACCTCCACCTATCGCAGCCGACGGATAGCCCTGGGGGCCCCGGGGAACAGGCAGAGTGCCTCACTGGTTGCAGCCGATGGAGAGCCACATGAGGCCCAGTGCTGGCCGAGTGCCTCCACCTATGGCAGCCGACGGATAGCCCTGGGGGCCCCGGGGAACAGGCAGAGTGCCTCACTGGTTGCAGCCGTTGGAGAGCTACATGAGGCCGAGCACCTCCACCTATCGCAGCCGACGGATAGCCCTGGGGGCCCCGGGGAACAGGCAGAGTGCCTCACTGGTTGCAGCCGATGGAGAGCCACATGAGGCCCAGTGCAGGCCGAGTGCCTCCACCTATGGCAGCCGACGGATAGCCCTGGGGGCCCCGGGGAACAGGCAGAGTGCCTCACTGGTTGCAGCCGTTGGAGAGCTACATGAGGCCGAGCACCTCCACCTATCGCAGCCGACGGATAGCCCTGGGGGCCCCGGGGAACAGGCAGAGTGCCTCACTGGTTGCAGCCGTTGGAGAGCCACATGAGGCCCCCGCAGTGCAGGCCGAGTGCCTCCACTGGTTGGAGTTGAGAGAAGCCCCCCCTGGGGGCCTCGTTGCTCTCCGGCCGGGTGCTGGTCGCGGTTAAGTTGTATAGTTGTTGAAGGGCCTGGGCCAGCCACATTCGCAGCAGAGGCGGTTGCACGAAGCTGTTTGGAAGCCTGGTTGGTAGGTGCTCATACCATGCAAGCAGAAAGAGAGGAAGCATGCATTAGCAAGGGAAAGCGGAAGAGCGTAAGGCCAACCTAATTAACACCCCTTGAGAGGTGTGTCAGGCGTCTAGTAACTGGCTCCATCCCTCCTGGACAGTCAGCAGGGTGTGGTACCAGCTTCCAGGGTGCGCGTCGTGGACGCAGCCTGCCTGGAGGAAGGCATAAGCATAGGAGCAGGCCTATGGGCAAGCATGCAGACTAGGACGACAGGAAGGTTAGGCGTAGCAGGCAGAAATAGGACAGGAAAAGAAGAGATTAAGCCCCAGTGACCGCCCTATTGGCGACCTATAGGTCTAACCTGTGCCCTCCCCCGCACCCCTACCCTACATGTATAAGTATGGCACCAAAAAGTATTTACAACTATTGAGACCCCATGGAAGAACAGAGTACAGAGGAAAAATATAGGTAAAGTGACTCGAGCAGAAATCTGGACAGAGATGCTAGTGATCATTGGCAGTGCCTTAGTGCTGCAAAATACTATGGAATGAGAGCATCTAGCAATAGGTTTGTTCAAGGTAACGTATGATTAGATCAGCATAGTTTAGAAATTCGTTATTTTCCTATGGTACTTATGGACTTCAGACTGGGTGAGGGAAGTCTCTATGCATACCTTAATGAAATTTAATGTTGCAATTTTTTTTTAATTTGTTTTTTAATTACTAAGTCTTACCACTGGTTTAGTTGGGAAAGAATTAGTCGAAAGAGTGCAGGAAGTGAAGTGTTACATCTCATGTTATACCTTTCAATTTTTGGGGAAACATCTTGCGTTTCTTGGCCTCCTTCTTTTCTTTCTTTTCTTTTTCAATCATCTGCTCAGCCAGCTTGCGAATTTCCTCCATCTTCTTTTTCCCGAAGGTCCCCTTCGGCCTCCCCTTGGTCTGGCCTTCCCCTGAAAAATGGAAGAGTAGACGAAAGACATATAGTATTAACACTATTCTGAAGATGATAAAAAGAACATGATAGGGGAAAATTTACACATAAAACCTCAATAGGGTAAGTGCATGTGATTAAATCATGCGGAGAAAACAATAAAATGCAGGTGAAAGACAATTACACCCTTCTCAAAATGACTTGCTTGTTTCAACTTAATTTTTTTTCACCTGCTCTCACCCTATAACAAGAATACAAGAAGAAAACACTCACCTCAGCAACTTTCTTATGGCTTTTATTTCTTTTAGCATCTTCATCCTAAGGACAGCATGACAAAGCAAGTTGATAATAACCAATGTACAATTAAAAATGTGAAGCTGAAAATTTTATAAAGTAGCAAAAGCAAATGAAGACATACCGAGCTGCTGCTTGAGTCAGAGTCTGAGTCCTGTTTCTTTTTCTTTTTTGATTTCTTATGAGCCTGAAATCAAAGATCAATGCATCAATGTGTTTTCAGCAAGACCCAGGGATTAAATAAGTAATGTGACAGCACACCTCACGACGGGGCAAGTTGAAAATAACTTCTGCATTCTTCCCACCCGTTTCCTTGTCATTGTCTTCCTAAAAAAATTATTACAAAATAATTACTGATAGTACCATAAAAACAAAGTATTTGATAAGAGTGTCATAAAAAATTGCACAACATACTTTGCTGGTACCCAAATCTTTAACTTTCTTCTTTTTAAGTACTGGTTTGTCTCCATCCTACAAAGAAAGAGAACTCAAAGTGCAAAAATACCATACACAATAAATAAAACCTAAGACCACAAAACACCCAAATCAAGACATACCGAGCTGCTGCTTGAGTCAACGTCTGAGTCTGAGTCCGAGTCCTGTTTCTTTTTCTTTTTTGATTTCTTATGAGTCTGAAATTAAAGATCAATGCATCAATGTTTTTTGAGCAAGTCCCAGGGATTAAATAAGTAATGTGGCAGCACACCTCACGACGGGGCAAGTGGAAAATAACTTCTTCATCCTTCCCACCCGTTTCCTTGTGATTGTCTTCCTAAAAAAAAACATTAAAAAATAATTATGATAGTACCACAAGAACCAAATATTTGATAAGAGTGCCATAAAAAATTGCAGAACATACTTTGCTGGTACCCAAATCTTTAACTTTCTTCTTTTCATGTACTGGTTTGTCTTCATCCTACACAGAAAGACAACTCAAAGTGCAAAAATACCATACACAAATAAATCAAGAGCTGTAACCTAAGACTGCGAAACATACCGAAAAGTCCGCCTTTGAGATTTTTTCTCTCTTTTGTTTGCTTTTAGAGTTTTTCTCACCATTTCTCTTGTGCTCTAGTTTTACATCCTAAACACATAGTCATGAGCATTCATTACTAAAAGGGCCATAACAGTTAACAACTCTTTAGCTGTAATAAAAAACTTGTGAACTTACTGCACAACTCACTGACTGATAGGTTGACACTTCTTGTACATTTCCCCCACTTATTTCAGTCACATCCATAATTGCATTCCATTCCATTCCATTAGTATCAGTGTCTTCTATTATTTCAGCTATGTCTGTTGTTTCATCCTAGGAGGGACAATCACATCAATTACTGAAAGGGTCTTACCAAGAATTCGTTTAACAGTCATTACAAAAATGGCCAACATACTTTGCTGCTGCTCCGTTCTTCTACTTTCTCCAAATCACATGTTTCTTGCCTTGCAACACATACTGATTCCTCAGCATTCTCTTCATCCTAAAAATTACAAACCCTATCAATACAATGTTACAACCAAGTATAACAAATGGTAAGGTGTTCTTCCTGTGATGGCCACTGTCACATTTCCCCACTTGAACGAAGTTTAAATCATATAAAAGTTTAAAGTTAAGTACGGAAACAGTTAAATCAGACAGTTGTGCACCTCCAAGAAAGTGAGAGCTAGAAATGGCCAAATCAAGGAGGTTCTTGAGAGTGGCTATCATAGGGCACCTTACTCTGATAACTGAAAATTACCAAGGATTCCAAGAAGTCCGGTGTCGACACCTTCCTTTGAGGATGCTGGGGAAGAGGAGGATGCTGGGGAAGAGAAGGATGCTCATGCACAGGAGGATGCTCATGCACAGGAGGATGCTCAGAATGCTGAGGAAGAGGAGGATGCTGAGGAAGAGGAGGATAATCAGGGGGAAGATACTGAGGAGGGGGAGGAGGAGGGGGAGGAGGAGGGGGAGGAGCAGGGTAGTGAGCAGGGTACTGAGGAGGGTACTGAGGGGGGTACTGAGGAGGGTAGTGAGGAGGGTACTGAGGAGGGTACTGAGGGGGGTACTGAGGAGGGTACTGAGGCGGTGGAATGCCATATCGATGTTGATAGAGGTGTGGGTGAGGGTTGCTGGTGCTTGGACGGGGTAAAGGATGATACTCATGGGATGAATATGGTTTAACTTTTCTCTTTCGAGGCATCTTACCAAATCTGTAAACAATAAATCAAAATGTGACACTGCTTCAGAAGAGTTGCAGAATGATATGCACACATTTCTAGGAACCAAAAGGACACTTGAGAAAAACCAACCAACAAAATGTAATGCAAAACTTCTGAACATACTGGGGAGGGACAACATTCATTTCTGTTCCAGTTGCAAAGTTGAGGAATTAAAATAATGCAAGCATTTTGGTGGCAGGTATGAACTATATCGCATGTTAAGGGTTAGCAAAGGTGACTTTGTTTGAAGAGGTGGCACTTACTCCTTTGGTTTGAGCTCCTATGAAAACTTGACAGAAGGGGACAAAGAAGCAAACTGAATCAACCAAATTGGTTGTTAATCAAGCCACAGAAGACTGAAATTGAAGTTCAGAGAAACAAAAACACTTACTGGGCGGCGTGCAACCAAATGTGGAAGTGCAGGGAAGGGGCAGGAGGAGACATGGTACTACCTGCATCATTTTATTGGAATCAATTTTTTCTAACTGCATAGAGACAGAATTTAAGGATTCTGTAAGTGTCCAAAAAAAGGGGGTTATTAAATACATGCACTCAGCTGCATCAAGTCACATATTACCGTGTTGTCAGAGTAGGTTGCTTGCAGTTAGTAGTAGTTAGTTATGCCGTCGCCGTTTGGCGGGAAGAAGTCCTGCGCTGAGCCCTCGACGTGGTCGTCTCGCTATTGACTGTTCAAAATGGGAATTGCAGTGAATTTCCAACTCCTGGCCTTCCTGGTGCTGTTGTAAGTTTCAATTTTGTCAATATTGTTAAGGAAACACCCATAATTTTTTTAAAAAAATGTTGGTAAGGGTTCACTTTACTGTACACTATCACTGCTAATTGTCACCAACTGACCTCTGTTCCAGTGTCCTTGCCTTTCTGACCGCTGTTGCTGATTGCATACCTCTCATAAGAGAAGATGGATACCGTTCAGGGTTCTACTTTTATCACAATGGTGACAATGGATTCGCCTACCATTTTAGTTCTAACAGAAGGCTGTCTATCTATTTCAAATGTGTACTTTACGATGAGGGTTGTCGAGGAAGAGGGATCCTACGCTTAGGACAAGGATTCAGGCATGCCAGCCCTCACAACCATGCCCCAAATCCTGATCTTGTACAGGAAAGAGAGTTCAGACGAAATGTGCTAGATAGATGCAGGACCCAGCGCTGGGTGTCCTACAAGGACATTCTGGATGACGAGCGTGGTGATGCCAGGTAAAGTTTTGACGTAATTTTACTTTTATGAAATTTCTGTAACAAATTTGTAAAATGGCAAGAACAATGCTACAGTTACCTTTTTCTTTCAGGTATTCTGCTCGTGTAAGATGCAGAATGACAATGAACAAGTTACGGACATCAATGCGAGAATCCAGAATGAAAACGTACCCTGACATTCCTAAGACGCTACCTGAACTGACAAGGACCCTGCAAAAGAAGAAATACAGACATATCAGCGACTGTGGACATGAAGGACAATATGTACGCTGGCTCGGTTACAGCATCTGATGGCACTCACCATGTGGTTTTCATCTCCAAAAGGATTAGGAAAGTGATGGCTGATGTCCAAATTATACATGCCGATGGGACTTTCAGAGCGCGCCCAGCTGTTCCCCCTAGCTCACAGCTGTTTGTTCTTGTTACAACCTGGCATCACTCGGTTCGTACCATATTATCATGTGGATTAATGAAATGACTTACAAATAATTCTATTATAGGAGGGTAAATGTGGTGCTGAAGTATTCATGCAGTCTAAGCTCCCTCTAATCTTGGCCCTGCATTACAGACTTTGTGAACCATAAAGCTTGCATTATTTTTCAATGACACTTTTCATTGCAGGTCATTCCACTTTGTTGGGTACTCATGGAGAGAAGAACGAAACCAGGTTACCAGGCTGTCATGAAATTCCTGAAACATCTTGTCCCTGACTTTGTTCCAATGAGGATCACCACTGACTTTGAGTGGGCTCAGCAGGCAGTGTGGGAGGAGGAGTTTCCACGTAAGTATGCAATAAATATTTAAAGAGGTGATGCTTCACATGTAAGAAATATTGCAGAAGGAAATATTTCCCATTTTTCAGATGCAAAAGTACAGGGTTGTCTGTGGCACCTGTGCAAAGCTTTCGTTGAGAAGTGCAAGAAAATGAATCTGAAGCGTTATTTTAGACATCTACCAGAGATGGTGCCCAGTATCAGACGTTTGTGTGCCATCTCATTGTTGCCTCCACAGTTTTTTCACATGGGTCTGGAAGTAGAAAAAAAGAACATCCGCAAGAAGGACATTGTCTCCTGGTATCTACTGCAGCCATTCTTCAATTATGTGCAAACGAAATGGCTGAATAACCGCTTCAGGAACAAGTGGATGACCTTCTACAAATCACAGCACCGCACAAATAATGCCTGTGAAAGCCACCATCGAATCCTACGCCATGCTGTTGGAGCACACCGCCCTAACGCTTATGCATTTATAGAGGCCTTAGCGAGACTGGAAAATAATGCACACCTGGACGTCTTGTGCAGCCACCGGTTCGGGACACCTTCCAGGTCTAGGAGGTGGACTGCTGTGGCGGCTGACAAGGCTCTAAAAAGGCTCGGCAAGAACCTTAATATGAGATACCAACTGAGCCGTCAAAGAGCAGTGAGACACTACCTGAATAAGGCTGCCAACATCATGCATAGGGCCGTAGGTAAATTCACATCTTAGGTACACTAATTTGGCATTCACTCTGATGATAGAAGGAAATTATGCTCTTGACTTTTATTACTTTATTAATGACTTTATTCATGACCTTAGCGTAATACACCTTTTTGGGGGGGAAAAGTAAAAAATGAACTTTACTGGTTATGAATAACACTCACATACCCTACAGCGCATTTAACTTCTTAAAGTGAGATGGTTATACAACACTTTCACCACTTAACCACAACAACATGCAAGCAGAAACCACATAAAGGAATATAAATTAGGACTGACCAAAATGCAAGAGCAATTCATTAATAACTGTTTTCTAACAGATCTCTACACCACACCACATGCAATGCATACAACAGAGGCCTTCATGTCCCAACACTCCACCACACAACAGAATATGTGACAAAACAATTGTTTCCTAGGCAAATATTTACTTGACTTAGTAGCACTAGTTCCACATGTACAGAAATTATTCACGTTCTCAAGTCATTCCAGGGCCACCACAGGGATTAAATATTGACACATACACATTTCTTTCAGCTCCCTTACATAAATATTGTTGGTATTTGAAGTTTTCAACTGAATGAACACACAATAGCACGCAAACAACTTGGTGGGTGACACAATTTAACAGAGACCACACCAAACTGAACTACATTTTACTGCAAAATGATCTTTCAGAACTAGGAGATGTAATCTTAGAAGCTTTATCACCACACCTGACACGCTTAGCCAAATATTTGTCATTAGAAAACGAATGAAGAGTCTCCAACTTCTCCCGGCTTAGAACCTTCAGCAAAGTTTATAAATGTCAGTTCGTTCACAGGAGCAGTCTGAAAGGAAAGAAAAAGACACCTCTATGTAGCAAAACTTGTGAAGGTCACAAAATGAAGTCCAAAATTTTGAAGTTGTTATAATTATATGGCTTTTTACTTCTGGAGTATTTAAACTGTTGTTACTTTATCATTACTTGGTTGTGGTGCTTGGTAATTGTTAAAATTGTGGAGGATAATGCCATGGTAGTTTTGAATTTTGCTGACTGGATTTCAACAGTTATGACAAGAAGCTGAATATACTCATTACTGTGGTTTGATGTTTTTTGGTTTATTTTATTGCAAAGCAACACCAGAATCAAGTTAAGTTTTAGCTTGACATATGCACTTACCAGTGGATACGATGTGGATCATGCACAAATATTTTGTTACGCATAATTGTGCTCAGATCCATGTGCTCCAAAATCATCCTGTAAAGTTAAGCAAAAATATAAGTCCTGATCAAAACCACACACAAGAGTCTGCATAATCATTTTGTTAGATATGAAATGAAAATATTGAAATTAAGTAGTATTCATTTAGTTTGATTTTAAAGCAACATTTAAATGATAATATGATAATAATGAAAATATTGTGGCTACTCACAATTTAAATCGGTGTGCACTCAACAGTGAACGGATTAGTCACAAAATATAAGTCCTACAACGGCAATCAGCACTCAATAAACACGAGTCCTGAAACAGAAATATTGAAACAAGTCTGTGAGTGGGGTTGTGGCAGACATATTTAGGTCTTGACCAGTACTCGTTTACAAGAAACAGAAGTGTGACTCCCACCAGCTAATTTTATGTTGTATACTCTTAAAGCTCAAATAAACATGTACCTGATCAGTTTGTAGCATGACTACTCATTTACAACTTGTCATTAAGTGTCACCTGAAACAAGAATGAAATAATAATTATAACAACCAAGATCTAAAATCAGAATACAGATAGAATCTTTCATTGAGAGCTTACCTTGTGGATGTTGAGAAGGTTGAGTAGTCTTATACAACCCAGCCAAAGATGCAGCAAAACAGATTTACTACGGTAGTTGTTTCCACAGATATGCGTGCACATGACACTGCAACACATCAGACTGTCATCAGTAACAAATTTCTTATCAATGACACTGGTTTTCACAATATTTTAAGTGACATAGTATCCAATCCAAGTTGAACTGTACGTGATGTTTTAAACCTAATGTTCACTTTGGCAAAAGTACATGACAGCTCCCAATATTTATGTCCACACAGTCAATTTGTTTCCAATTGCTGGTCAGCGGAAGCCTCAGATCGGAGACACCATCCTAAAGAAAGCAAAGAAACAAGAAAACATATTACTAACATTTATAGTTTCAACACTACCCATTCAGAAGTAGCTGAAACATATCACACCTCGAATCTCATTGGTGGCCAACAATGTTCGTTGGTTTAGTCCACCAATAGAAAACATTCATAATTAGTTTTAAGATCAGAGGTTACATTTGTCTGGGGACTTCATGATAATACCTTGCTTTGCAATACAAAGAGAAGGGAGGACACAGCAAGGGTTCGCAACTGAGAGGCAACAACTTACTCAGGCCTGGCAGAAGCATGCAAAACATGGTTGAACATAGAAAAGAATGTTACAGAGGAAAGACCTGCCAATGACTGACATTCTTTCCAGATACAACTTTCAAAATGTAAAAATAAATGTAAGAAATTATGGTATGGAAAGGCACACTGATCACAAAATTTGATTTACTCTAGCAGCACTGAGGCTGAAGGAAGTCTTGCCAATCTGCAGCAGAATGAGAAGAGATTGCAGGCCATTGGAAGAGTCGCTTTGGAAACCAGATCACAACCCAATGCGAAACGGCATTGCAATGTTAAGAAATGCTTTTGAAACTTTTAAAACAACCACTGAACCAATCTGGGCAGCCGCAGCAATTACTGAAGCAAAGTACATACGCCAAATCACGGTTTCGTTACATAAATTACATAGAGAAGAGGACTCGGGACTCAAAAAACTACAAAAAACGTCCCAAAACAATTTACGTTTGTAGGTTAGAGGCCAAGCTCTGGCAGCAATAGTGTGAAGCAAGTTTTAAATGTTGAACGTACCATTGAACCAAAACCAAGCTGACACTCATGACCTTCAATTCGCCATCTGAAAACAACTTTCTACGATTACGATTCATAAAACTTAATGCGATTATAAGACGCAAATGTCAGTGTACATCGACAGTCTATGTTGCCGATTACTACTTATACGCAGCGCGTAATTTTTCATACCACGCGGAGCTGAGCTGTGACTTCAAATAGTCTCCGCCAGGGCGCCGGTGGCTTCGGTTGGCGGTTGGCGGTTGCAACACGCCGGTAGGAAAAGGCGGTGGCGGGCGGCAGGCAGAGGCAGGCAAGGCTTGTGTCGGTGTCGGTTTGAAATAACGGTCAGTGTTTCCCCTGTTTTGTTATGTATGACCCATTTTGAAAGCAATATCCTTGCTCGTACGTATCTGAAGTTTTATTTCCTTCAGTGGAAATATTTCGGAATAAGTCTTGAGGTGTTGTTATTTGTGGCCTAGGCGGAGGTACCATTTCGTCGTTGGCGTCTTCAACGGCAAGTTTGAACTGTATCCGAGTGACTTGTCATTTTCAACCGATTTCCAGTGACTGCGTAAGTACTGTGACTAACGAGACAAATGGACCGGGAATATTCTTCATTAAAGTGCGAATTTTAGATTTTGGTTATCAACGAACTTGTCTTATCGAGTTAACGGTTTCTGAAATCTGTTTCAGTGTTGTGGGACGTGCCAACGACCGATCTTTGGCGTGATTAGTGTCGGAAGGCACGCTGTGACCATTTTCATTGCATTTCAAACGAAATCGACGCAATAATCAACGTCCCAAGCCTGGCCTGACCTGTCTTCTTACGTGTAATGGATGTTTTGTTCCAGAATCGCTCATATATTAGCATACTACTGTACACCTGCTATCGCGTCCATTTGTAGTGCATATCGTGGGGGCTTTGTTTGGCAGTTGAAACTATAACCCTTCCTCCAAGCAATGTGGTGAGTTTTATGTTTTGGCATGATATTCGAATATATTTTTTCAGTGCAAGTGCAATCATAATTTGCATCAAGGAGGACTTTTAAAGGTTATGTTGCTGTCTCCATGTACCGGTAATCGTAGCCTAGTGAGGTATTTGAATTTTTAATTGTTTTCTTATTTTGTCTGTTTCAGTGTAATGGATTGCACACAGTGAAATACCGTTGTGCAACCTAGGAACGCTTTCGCCAGTGCTTTGGAAACGATTTAAAGGTTGACTGTTAAATATTCCATGCAATGGCTGCATAGATTTTAGGTGAGTGTTCAAGCATCGAAACATCATCTTGTCTTTTTCTTTCACTTCTTAAGTACTTTCTCTTACCTCTGATGTCATCATTTTTGCCAGGCAGGGGTAACGTGATTATGATTAACCATGTTTTCATGTCAAGGTCCACATCTGCGCTCTTGCTTTGTGAGAATCACCCATTTCACTCTGCATTGACAATGCATTGTTTCTTGCAAATATTATCCGCACTTCAATATCTGGTGAGTGTTCTCATGCACCTTGGGTCATAAGTTCTTAATTTATACGAAGTCGAGGTACCCACTTAGCTCTGGCTGTGGCTAGCCTGCTCCACTCTGGAAGTAGTGACTTCATTATCATCATCATGGCCATAATGAAATTATGTTATTCAGATTTTACTTCGGTCTTAAACATTGCCTTCCACATTATTTTTATGGAAAGTCAGGGCAACTTGAATGAATTGTTAGTGTTTTTGTGACAACATCTAATGTTATGATTCTCATTTCACAGATGGCTCTAAACCTGAAGAGTACATCATGCAATATTTACCTCAACAGAAGCCGTTGCTGCAATAAGCCTGCCACATTCTAGTTCCGTGTTTCGAAGACAACAGTTGGACATCGCAGCCAATCTGGCAAGGGTGCTGCTTCGCAATTGCATCATGCTGGTTCCAACTTCACACAAATTAAGGGTGAGTTTCCCAACTCAAATATTTTCAGCTGCTGCATTGGGGACCGATTCCCAAATTTTTAGTGCTGCTCTGCTGGGGTGCTCCTGATTAGAGTTCAGTTTGAAAGTGTGTATGAGACTAAGCTTCAGTTGTTATTAGGGAGGACATTGCTATTGTTCCACATGCTATTATTTATAAAGTCACTAAGATATCTTTCCGTAATGTAAGATAGTGTGTCATGAAATCTTCTGTGGGCTCCAAACATGTATGAACTATTGTGATTTAAGTCATACCTTGTAGAAGATAGTTACAGATTTGTAACTTTTATACCGTACTCTGAAGGATTGCTATCATTTCAATAAGAAAAAGTTGCCATCAGACCATAATTTGTTTTTTTCAAGAGGCTCAATGAAATAAGTGTCTTAATTGTGTTGACAATGATAAAAAGTAGGCAGGTAATTGGATGTCCCCAACCGAGCTGCAAGCCAGTGGAGTTGATGAGCAGCCCTGGGCCAGCAAGCAGGAAAAGTGAATTATATTTTATTTCTAGTATGTATGTTAGTAAATTAGGGAACTTGAGTGTTGTTGTAGTGTAAGCATTTCTCAGCTGAACTGCTCCGCCAGTGCACTTGTTTTTTACAGCAGAAGATGTATGGTATGGAATTATGTAGATTTTTCCCAACCGAGCTGGTAGCCAGCAGAGTTGGTGATAAGCAGTCCTGGACCAGAAGCATTAAAAGTGCTTGATTCTTAAATTCTAGTATGTATGTTAATATGTTGACGGGTTTGCATCGTCAATTTTCTGGTGTTGTAATGTCACAGCCGAACTGCACTGTGTGTGAATTTGTTGATAGGTCAGCAGACTGTGATATATATGATATGGATTTTTGTTCATTTTCCTTACCAAGCTGACTTCTCAGCAGAGTTGGTGGACAACGATAGTGCCTCAGCTGGATGAAATGTTTTGTGATATTATCTCTATTTTTGTGCTTGTGATTTAGGGAATTTTCATCATCAACGCTATGTAATAAGATAGTTTAAGGATTTCCTAACTGATCTGATCTGTCAATGAAGTTTTTGTTCTATTCACAATCACAATGAATAGGCAGGTAATCAGTTATATACATATATATGTATATATATATATATACTCGCTTTGCTCGCTGGGGGCTCCGCTCCCAGACCCCCGTGCAGGGCTCCGCCCTGCTGTTTCTCCCTTCGGTCCTACATTTGGTAGTGTTCATAATTTCAAGCAGTCCAGTGGTAGGACAAGGAACGAAAAAAAAAAAAACTGTTGTGACCACTGTCACCTGCAACAGCACCAGAGGTCGACCAGGTTCCTCGGATTGTTTAAGACGTGTCGGTTTTCACGCTCGAGTTTGAAATTTTGCACCTTTTCGCAGTTTGCCCTCCCGTTCCACTTCCTACTTAAAACCCTGATTGACCCACCGGCACCTGCAGCAGCACCTGGGTTCGTTTCCAGCATTTTTACTGGGTTCCTAGGGTCATCTTAGTTGGAGTTGGTTCCTATGTCCAAGTTTAAAATAGTGTACCCTCTAGCCAGTTGGCCCACCCGTTCCAGTTCCTGTTCAAGAAGACCCTGTTTTGTCCACTGGCACCTGCAGCAGTACCTGGGATCGTTTCCAGCAATTTTACTAGGTTCGTAGGGTCATTTTAGTTGGGGTTGGTTCCTATATCCAAGTTTGCATTAATGCAACCGCTAGCAGTTGGCCCTTCCGATCCAGTTCTTGTCCAAGAAGGCCCTGTTTTGCACACCGGCACCTGCAGCAGCACCTGGGGTCGTTCCCAGCATTTTTACTAGGTTTCTAGGGTCATTTTAGGTGGGTTTGGTTCCGATGTTCAAGTTTGAAATACCGCACCCTCACGCAGTTTTCCTTCTTGTTCCAGTTTCTGTCCAAGAAGGCCCTGTTTTGCTGACCGGAATCTGCAGCAGCACCTGAGGTCGTTTTTGGCAGTTTTCCTAGGGCTTTGAATTCATTTGATAGAGGGTCCATTCTCGGGAAAAAGTTCGTATATCGCATTGTCTAGGAGTTTGGCCTCCTGTTCCAGTTCCTGATCAAGAAGGCCCTCTTTTGTTCACCGGCACCTGCAGCAACACCTGAGGTCGTTTTTGGGAGTTTTCCTAAAGCTTTGAAGTCATTTGAGAGGGTGTCCATTGTCGGGAAACAGTTCGTATCTCGAACCGTCTAGGAGTTTGGCCTGTTCCAGTTCCAGTCCAAGAAGGCCCTGATTTGCTCACCAGCACCTGCAGCAGCACCTGGAGTCGTTTCCAGCATTTGTACTAGGTTGCTGGAGTTATTTTAGGTGGGGTCGGTTGCTATGTCCAAGTTCGAAATACTGCAACCTCTAGCAATTGGCCCTCCAACTCCAGTTCCTGTCCAAGAAGGCCCTGTTTTGCCCACCGGCACCTGCAGCAGCACCTGCGGCAGCACCTGGAGGCGATTTCAGCATTTATACTTGGTTGCTGGGGTCATTTTAGGTGGGGTCGGTTCCTATATCTAAATTCGAAATACTGCAACCTCAACCTCTAGCAGTTGGCCCTCCCGTTCCAGTTCCTGTCCAAGGAGGCCCTGTTTTGCCCACCGGCACCTGCAGCAGCACCTGGGGTGATTTTTGCCAGTTTTCCTAAGGCTTTGAGGTTATTTAAAAGGGGGTCAGTTCTCATGAAAAACATCGTATCTGGCACCGTTCTACCCAAACATTTACATGAGTCAGTTATTATCATCGGGATGGCGTTATAGAGGGGTTTGATATATATATATATATATATATATATATATATATATATATATATATATATATATATATATATATATATATATATATATAAATAAAACAGGCTTCATTGTCTGCTTAGTATGTGTGCGTTTCACCCTTCTCTCGTATCCCTCCCTTTTCTCTTCTTCTCACTATTGCCTTTGTCTCTCCATGGTGGACGGGTCCATCCTGGACCTGGGAATCGGGCACAAACCCCCGCTGTCAGGTCCACCACTGTGCCATTTGTGTGATGCTCATTGAACGGCAGACATACTAATAAGCCTTATTTTAATGATTGCTGTCAGGGTATTTTTAGGTAATTTTCAGCGTGGACGTTTTAAAATACGATAGTTTATTGATTTCCCAACCAGACTGACTTGTCAGTGGAGTTGTTGAACACAGGCCAGAGAATTATGATATAAATATTAGAGGGATTTTTGTACATTTTCCCTACCGAGCTGACTTTTCAGTAGAGCTGGTAGATAACAAGGCATCAGCTGGATAAAATTTTGTGAAATATTGGCTCTGTGTTATAATTAAATTCCAATTTGTGAATGGTGTTAAAAGATGGTGATGCCAGCGGCCAGAATATGAATGTATGTAATCTAGGGACTTTTCAGGTCATCAGTGGGAAAGCACAAGTCGTATTCTATGAGATTTATGTGCATGTTCTGCACAATTCAAGAATTGATATTGCATAAGTTTAATTACATTCTAAGAATATTGTTGATGTACAGAGCTAGTCTGTGTTGCCCTGGGTGGCCAAAAGGCTTCCAGCGCATTCTTGAGCACAGAAAGATGGTGATGTATGAATGTTTGTTATCTAGGGACTTTGCAGGTCAACAGTGGGAAAGCACAAAGCGTATTCTATGAGATTTATGTGCATGTTCTGCACAATTCAAGAATTGATATTGCATAAGTTTAATTACATTCTAAGAATATTGTTGATGTACAGAGCTAGTCTGTGTTGCCCTGGGTGGCCAAAAGGCTTCCAGCGCATTCTTGAGCACAGAAAGATGGTGATGTATGAATGTATGTAATCTAGGGTCTTTGCAGGTCAACAGTGGGAAAGCACAAAGCGTATTTTATGAGATTTATGTGCTGCATTATTCTAGATTTGATATTGCATAGTTTTGATTGTATTTTAATAATTTTGTTGATGTGCAGAGTTACTGTTTGTGTTGCCCTGGCTCGCCAAAAGGCTTCCAGCGCATTCTTGAGCACGGAAAGATGGTGAAGGATATTAATGTATGTAAATTAGGGACTTTGTAAGTTAGACTTAAATTGTTACTGAGTAGTCATTGTGTTCCACACACACATATGACAATTGTTGTGTGTAAAATGAGAGAGATTTTGTTTAGTGCGATAGTGTGTTTTAAAATTTTATGTAAGGACTGAAAAAATATCATAAGCTAATGTGATTCATTATTTCCGTTGTATTTCATTGTATATCCTGTAAGATAGTTATAGACTTGCAAATTTTGTATCTTTTTGTATAGGATTAATACTATCAGTTTAGTGAGCACAAGTTGCCATCAGGCCATGAGATGCATCTTCATAGGCTTTAAGAAATTTGTGTGGAAAGTGACTTGAAACATTTTGACAGCTACCTCAAATAGGAAGGCAATCAGATAAAGTTCTAACAGGTTTCAATGTCTGCTTAGTATGTGTGGGTTGCACCCTTACCACCATTACCCTCCCTTTCACTTCGTCTCTCTCTTGCCTTTTTCTTTCCATGGTGGGCGGGTCCATTTCTTGGCCTGGGCATTTGGCACAAACCCCACTGCAAGGCCCACTTCTGTGCCAAATGTGCGATACACACTGAACAGCAGACATGCAAATGTGCAAAGCCTGAGTCTACATATTGGCCGCTGCCAGCCAGAAGTCTCCCAGTCACTTCTTTAGTAGAAAACGCAAATCAAATATGGGAAGTTAGTGTAAGTTAGGGCATTTGCAGGTATTTGATTGTCTTATGATTCCGTTGGCTGTTAGAAGGTACCCAGTCGGTTCTTGAGTGAGAAATATGGGAAGAATGTGGCAAACTATGGATTGAAAGGAATTGACTCATGTTTTGGACCCCAGTGTAAGGCCCCACCACTGTGCCCATACCAATGTAAGTGCACTATTCTCTGAAGAGCACACATGCAGATAGCCTTTCATGTGGATGGACAGTTCATGTAATCACTGCATAGTACAATGAACCAGTGGGTCATTGGCATGGAGAAATGATAGAATTTCAGTGTTTGTAATTTAGGGACTTTGCAGGTCATCAGCAGGAGAGCACAAGGCTTATTCTATGAGATTTATGTGCCTGCTCTGCGCGTTTCAAGATTTGATGTTTGTCGCTCTGGCTGGCCAAAGGGCTACCAGCGCATACTTCAGCACGGAAAGATGGTGACAGAATATGAATGTATGTAATCTAGGGACTTTGCAGGTCAACAGTGGGAAAGCACAAGGTGTATTCTATGAGATGTATGTGCCTGCTCTGCACTATTCAATTTGATATTGCGTAATTTTAATTTCGTTATAAGAATTTTGTGGATGTACAGAGTTACTGTGTGTGTCGCCCTGGCTGACCAGAAGGCTTCCAGCGCATTGTTGATCACGAAAAGATGGTGATAGAATATGTATGTATGTTTGTATTCTAGGGACTTTGCAGGTCAACAGTGAGAATAAGCACAAGGCATATTATGAGATTCGTATTCAAGATTTGATGTTTGTCGCTCTGGCTGGCCAAAAGGCTACCAGCGCATACTTCAGCACGGAAAGATGGTGACAGAATATGAATGTATGTAATCTAGGGACTTTGCAGGTCAACAGTGGGAAAGCACAAGGTGTATTCTATGAGATTTATGTGCATGTTCTGCACTATTCAAGACTTGATATTGCATATTTTTAATTACATTTTAAGAATTTTGTTGATGAACAGAGTCACTGTGTGTATTTCCCTGGCTGCCAGAAGGCTTACAGGGCCTTTCGATCATGAAAACTAGGCAACAAAAAGTTTGTTTAGTTAGGAATTTATAGGGTTTTCTAAAATGGCATTTTGGGTAATGAGAGATTTGTATTCATGCACTCTATCGTTGATGGTCACATATGGTTTGGATTTAGTTTATCACTGTGTCAGAAATGGGTCGAGCTGATTCTTTGGCTGAACCTTGGAGAACTCGTTGGCCTGTTTGCCTGTAATGTTTTCGGGTGGGAATCACGACAAACATGAAAGGTGTTTTTCAAGTCGGTGAATTTTTTGCTGCTCTCTCATATTGTGTATGTACTGCCTGCTCTCTGCGTGCAGTGATACAATTTTTTGTCTGCCCCTCTTTCAAAATTTATTATGATTGAGTTTGTGAATCATAACCAGCCATCTGGTGGTGGGGGGTTTCTCAAAGTAGGTTTTCACAGTGTATCTTTCCTTTCGAAATACAAACGTGTTCGTAGCGGGACAGCCGCCTGTGTCGTGAGCTGGGCTCCCTAAGAGCATGGCCGGCGAGGTGTTAGGAGGCCGTGAGCTCGCTGAGGGCCGGCCGCCTGGGTCGTGAGCTGTGCTCTCTCGGCCAGGTGTTAGGAGGCCGTGAGCTCCCTGAGGGCCGGCCGCCTGGGTCGTGAGCTGTGCTCTCTCGGCCAGGTGTTAGGAGGCCGTGAGCTCCCTGAGGGCCGGCCGCCTGTGTCGTGAGCTGGGCTCCCTAAGAGCATGGCCGGCCAGGTGTTAGGAGGCCGTGAGCTCCCTGAGGGCCGGCCGCCTGGGTCGTGAGCTGTGCTCTCTCGGCCAGGTGTTAGGAGGCCGTGAGCTCCCTGAGGGCCGGCCGCCTGTGTCGTGAGCTGGGCTCCCTAAGAGCATGGCCGGCCAGGTGTCAGGAGGCCGTGAGCTCCCTGAGGGCCGGCCGCCTGTGTCGTGAGCTGTGCTCTCTCGGCCAGGTGTTAGGAGGCCGTGAGCTCCCTGAGGGCCGGCCGCCTGGGTCGTGAGCTGTGCTCTCTCGGCCAGGTGTTAGGAGGCCGTGAGCTCCCTGAGGGCCGGCCGCCTGTGTCGTGAGCTGGGCTCCCTAAGAGCATGGCCGGCCAGGTATTAGGAGGCCGTGAGCTCCCTGAGGGCCGGCTACCTGGGTCGTGAGCTGGGCTCTCTAAGAGCACGGCCGGCCAGGTGTTAGGAGGCCGTGAGCTCCCTGAGGGCCGGCCGCCTGTGTCGTGAGCTGGGCTCCCTAAGAGCATGGCCGGCCAGGTGTCAGGAGGCCGTGAGCTCCCTGAGGGCCGGCCGCCTGTGTCGTGAGCTGGGCTCCCTAAGAGCATGGCCGGCCAGGTGTCAGGAGGCCGTGAGCTTCCTGAGGGCCGGCCGCTTGTGTCGTGAGCTGGGCTCTCTCGGCCAGGTGTTAGGAGGCCGTGAGCTCCCTGAGGGCCGGCCGCCTGGGTCGTGAGCTGTGCTCTCTCGGCCAGGTGTTAGGAGGCCGTGAGCTCCCTGAGGGCCGGCCGCCTGGGTCGTGAGCTGTGCTCTCTCGGCCAGGTGTTAGGAGGCCGTGAGCTCCCAGCGGGGCCGGCCTGCCTGTGCTGTGTGCTGGGCTTTCTGGCTGTGTAAATAAATACAATTTCAGTAGAACATGACGCATTCCGAGGCGGGCTTCAACGTTTTGTTTTTTGGGACTTGCCTGTGTAGGAGTGAGGTATTAGGAAATAGTCTATCCCTGGGTCCAGCTTTCTCAGTTTCAGTAGTGATGGCTTATATGGGTGGAAGTATACTTTTCTTGTGGTATGTTACGGCTCCACGCTTCATGGAACGTTAATTTTTATTTTCTATGCTTTTTTCTCCTTAAAAATGACTTACTACTCTGTGTTCAAATAGGGTAGGGAGGTTGTGCGGAATTCGTAGTGTTGAGGCTAGGTGCGTGCTTTAGGGACCGTTTTGTACCAACGCGTGAACGCTCTTAGTACTGTATTTGTTGATGGTGGCTGTGTTTGGAGCTGAAAGAGCATAGTAACGGCCTATTGTGTATCTATCAGACAGAAAACTGGGCGTTACAGCTAGCGACGGATGGAAGAGAGACGTTTATACATTTATTCACCTGTTTTGGTTTGTGGATACTGTTCGTTTTGTTTTGTTGCAGGAAACATTATGATGGTCATCCAGCAAGCCAAAACAGTGCAGTGCATCACACTGCCTCGCGCCCAGCCTGCCCCTGCCACCCAGTGGACAGCAAAATCTGTGTTGAAAGGTGTGTTCTTTCTCAAAGTTTCAATACTATATTGATTTCTTGCTGTTTCTCAGGGAGGTGTAAGCACCATGCATTGCCTTCATCAGTAGCTTTCTTTCTTTTGCAGCACACCTCGACTAGATGAGCTGCAAGCGTCGACCCACTTCACCTATGAGTCACCACAATACCTCAAGAGGACTGGTCGGTGGCTGCCTCTGTGGGAAGTGAAACTGCAGTCATTGATTGCCTTTTGATTTTGTGTCGTGTGACATTCCTTCCCATCCTATGTACTTGTGTCGTGCTTTTTCCTGCAAACATCTTCCAGAGAAAAATGTTCAATGTATTTGGAAGCTCCTGTTTGCTTTTTAAGTGATAACTTATCATTTATTGCTGACCAGTCATAGGCATTCCTTATTCAGCTTTTGAAGCAGCTGTTTATATTATTTCTACATCAACAGTTTTGTCTGATATTGTTTGGTCTCCAAAGAAAGCTCCAGCCACATTCATGTATGAACTTCCTCTTATATTTACTTACGATGCAATGCCAGTTAATAAAGAGCTATCTTCGATCATTCTTTTTTAGTGTTCAAGTATTATTTCCAACTCCTGATTGTATGTCACACTTACGATTTCAAATATGTTCTCTAACAACGCTCATCTGCGTTACACAATTTCAACCATTCCATAAACTCAAACACTAGACCTTGACTAAAATACAGAGTTCTTAATTGGTGATACAAGGTATTCATTATAAACATGGTTGCACTTCTTTTTCTACTCAGCGAAGACAGGTTCTGTGCACATTCACTTCTGAAGGTAACAAGTGCAGAAAGCATGAACAATCGCTAAGACAAGCCTGAGGCTGATCTCGAAGTCTTCCAACAATTGCTGTGACAAATCTGCACAAATGTAGAAGCGCATGATTTGGGAGTAGGCTGAATGACAAATTATCAAAAACTCGTGCACATAGAAGGGTGGAAAATGGGCGCAAATCTTAAAGACATACCCCTCAGTGGAAGTAAAATTACCTACCCACTCTAAAAACTTGCGTATCACAACTGTCTTCTACACGCTACAGGTGGAGCAACAATTCAGAGCCTTTAAGAGGACACACAATTTAATTTTCGCATTTAATATTTTTCTTTAAATAATAATTTTTTAAATTAAATATATTTAATTTAAAAAAATATTATTTTGATTTTAAAAATGATAATTCTGTGGAAGAAAAAAATGTGGAAGAAACAGAGCCTACTCCTTAAAATAAAATGCAAATTTTTTGACCAAAATAAGTTCTACCACAAAGCATTAGATTCAGCATTAAGAGTAAGTAGATTATAAAAAAATTTGAAACAGGCTAATGCGACCATTTGGTGCTGACTTGGTTTTTCACTTGGTTTTGAGTGCTTTTTGGGAACGGGTGAAAAGTGGCTTTTTCACCAAATCTAAACAAAATTTTTCCCAGACTTGTGCTTTGGTTTGGGGGCCCTTGAGGTCACCCTAAGTGAAATAAAAGCCATACCAGCCAAATCTGTGACCCTCGAATTTGGACCCTGGGGTGATTTGGGGGGAATGACCCATCTGAATGTAGTGCGCTGTTCGTTGCTACGCGACAGCTGTTGAAAATTATTCCGCATCGGTTCCCTTCGCTTCGCTATAGAACTGACCACTCACTCAGTCTTCGTACCGAGCGAAACCGTCTCATTTGAAATCGGCTTCGACGTGGTGATTTTTTTTTTTTTTTTTTTTGCGTTGTGGGCGTTGAGTGAGTGCGATGGTAGGCAAGAGGAAAAGTGCAGCGAGTGCGAGTGTGTCTGATGGAAGTACATGCAGTGCAAGTGCATCGACATCTGGTGATGGAACGCCCTCGTCAGCGACGTCCACGCCACCGCTCCCACGTTCATCAACACCGGACCAGGTACAGGAAGCGCCGGTGCCGGCGGTGTCCAAGCGGAAGCAAGTGGCTGCTCGCCTCGTCCATGTGCGTCAGTGTTTGTCTGAGGGGTCGTACAAGATTGCACCGAGTGCAAAGAAAGGAAAAGGTGGCAGGGAGGCAGGCGGGGTGAACATCTGGGACACGCTTGATATTGTAGTGGACTGCACTGGACTGGGAGTAGGGGCGGTGCAATGCACGAAGTGCCGTGCAGTGCTTTCGTACGACGTGACCGGAACCGGAAGTTCGTCGCTAACTAATCACGTGCAGAAAACCTGCCCCTATCTCAAACCCAACAGCCTCCCTTTTGCCAAGGTGACGGCAGAGGCCAAATCTCAGCTTGTGCACAAGCTGGCCGATTTTTGTGCGGCCACGCTCAGCTCCCCCAACCATATTGTGAGTCAGGCAGCTGGGGATCTGATCCAAGCGGGGATCGACATAGGGGCTATAGGTGCGGGCGTGTCAATGCTAGGAAGGTGGTGCCCGAAGACTCGACGGCGGTGACCGACCGCAGCGCAACGAGGGCGGATCAGGCCATAGCGGAGGCGGAGGTGATGCCTCGTGTAAGAAGAGCCATGAGAGAAAAAAGGTGCCGGTGTGGGACTGACATGTGGATGGATAATAAAAATTTGTTCAATTATTTAAATATCACCGCCCACTTCACGAAAGAGGACAATTCAGGTCAAGAAAACGTGTATCTCTGCATGGTCAAGTTTCCCACTCAAACACCCAAGACAGGCCCGCACATTCGCAATTAACTTTTCCGCGAAACGACTACAGAGTTGGGGGTGACTGCGGATGAATTCGCGAATGTCGAGTGGGCGACCGACCGCGGCGCCAACATGATCAAGGCGCTTGAAGGGCTTGACCGGAAGGTCTTGACCGGAAGGACTGCAACGCCCACCTCCTCAATACGATTGTGAAGACCACCCTCACAGTGAGTCATCTGGAGTTGCGTCGTTCCGCCCTCAAGGACAACCCGGCAGTCGGTAGCATCTTGACGCGCGTGGAGCGGATGGCGAGGGCCGTCAAGGGCATCAAAAAAACCGACAAGGCGTTGTCCAACGCGAGCTTTGAGCACCAGGCAATAGAGCTGCCGCGTCCACACCTGCACACCTATGTCCCGATACTCTTAAGTGTTGTCTCGCACAAGCGAACGGTGAGTGTTTCGGTGATGCCTGCACACGTACGCGCATTAAGTACATTCAAATTCGTGTTGCTTTGAATTTTTATCTTGCGATGCCTCACGCGCCGGAGAGATAGGCAACACACAACACTCGAATGCAATGCGTGTCCGCTCTGTTGCCTACCTCCCCGGCGCTCGGCAGATTATCGAATATCAGCAACAGGTTTATTTATTTCAGGTTTGTGCTATGCTTGATGCAAAGTGACAGGGGGTCCTGGCGACTTTTTTGAAGGAACCTAAGGGAACTGGAGGACATCTAGCTCCTGATGGACTTCCTGCGCCCCTTGGAGAGAGTCGCGGACGTTCCGGCCGGGAACGCCCTCAAGCTGAGGAAGCACCTCACTCCGTGTGACGGGGACGCAGAATTCGTCCGCCGCATGAAGGAGGCGGCCAGCAGGGAGCGTGTCCTTTTACTCACCATTCATGAACTCAAACTGTGCAAAGAACTGGCAACATATTTGAAGACGTCGGAGGTCGGCCTGCTCCTTTCAAAGCGAGTCATGCAAGAGGAACACGCGGTGGAACACCATGTGTTCCATGCTCGAATTCCTTCTAAGGGTGTACGATGAGGTACGCCCTAATAGAAAAGGATGTCCCTTTTTTGATCCAAAACTGTCCCTCTAAAGTCCCTCTTTCAAATTGGGACTAGAAAAGGATTCCAGTGATGGCTGGAATCCCTCCCGAGTTCCTTTCGGCTGAAATCCCTCCGAAGTCCCTTTTCCTTCCAGGCCATCTTTGGGCACCCGTTCCCATTGCGGTATAAAACACAACTTTTAGAGTGTTTTCGTGCATCCCTACGAGTTTTAATGCTACGTAATAGCTGTGTGTGTTTCAGTACCTTTCCATTGCCGTGTCAGTGATGAAAATAGGGCGTAAATAGCGGTGGGTGGGCAGGTTGGGGGCTTCTCATCGCTGGAAGGAAGTTCGGAGGGACTTGGGGTGCAGTGAATTTGGCGAGGGACAACGAAATCCCTAATCCCTTTTTTGACCCCTTTTGAAACTTCCCGGGACTTCGGTTTAGGGTCTACAGAGGGATTCCGGCTTCAGGGACTTCGGAGGAATTTCGTTTTCTGTTAGGGCGCCCCCCCCCCCCCTGTCGGTATTTTCTTTGTCCCCCATAACAGTTTTTTTATTTATTTTTATTTGCGTGTTTTTGTCTTAGGTCGCGGAGAAACTGGCCGCTGCTGGACAAGCCGCGAAGCTCAACGGGGTGAGCAGGGAGAATATCATTTGGCTCGTGGAGTTTCTGCGCCTTTTCAAGGAGGAAACTTCTAACCTGGAAGGCGACCAATATCTAACCCTGCCCGTTGTCCTGCTCACTTCCGCCAAGCTGCAGAAACACTGCAGGCTGAGGGAGTCAGAGACGGACTCCCAAAGCGAATTAAGGCGACGCGCTTTGGAACTTCTGCGAGAGAAATTACGGCCCACCTTGCGACAGAAAGTGTCTGTGGCCCAAATACCGGCACCTTTTGATGCTGGATATTGCGGACAGGGAAGAGGTAAGATTTTCTTTTTCTTTTCCCGTTATATTTTACTAATTAGTTTCCACACATTGTGAACGGCTTTTCATTTATAACAGTCTTAATTTTTGTTTGCAGGTTATTGCCGAAGTGAGGCGGCAGATAGCTATCCCCGATTCCGATCCCCCTCATAGCACCGACCCCGACGACGTCCAACGTCCAATCCGCACAGCCCCCTGCCCTTTCCCCACCGATGAGGACCCGCCTCGTCGACGAGGGTTGCGATGAGTGGCAAGCGCCCCCTGAGGAGGAAGATGAGTCGTCGAGGTACCTGAAGCAGGCCCCGAACGTGCCTCTGGACGACCTGTTCGCGTTTTGGAAATCTGAGGAAACGCAACGAGCATTTTTTTTACATACAATTTACAAGTTGACGCAATTTCTATTCAATCGCAGGCTGACCCACATAGAGGACGATTCCTAAGACTTGCGCGCCTTGCTCTGAGGGACTAGGCAAGCCCGCTACTAGTGCCTCGACTGAGCGGGTTTTTAGTTGGGCAGGATTTCTGTTGCAGCCGAGGAGAAATCGAATGTCGCCCACCAATATCAACAAATGTCTGTTTTTGTACTGTTATCTCAAAAATAAAGCCAGAAGAAGCTAGTGCTATTTTTAGTTTTACATGGAGAGGATCCAGCGTGAAGTGGGGAGGAGGGGGGGGGGGGGGTAAAACTAAATGCCTTTACATCACCTGATATTTTCCCTTCCCAACCGCAGCGCGCGGTACCCGCACGCGCACGCCGCAGCCAAAGCCCACCTAATTCTAGCGATAGCCAAATTTGCCCTCAAGCTTTGGACAACCCACGAACTTCTAAATTTCGTTCTTTCCACAAACCGGTTCAACAAGTGTAACATCAACTCCAAATCTGAGTTTTGCTGAATGTAACGCTTTTAGCCGTGAAGTGGAAAAACAGGCTATCAGTGGGACGTGGGCTATCAGCAGTACACATACCCTACGCGTTCAAAAAATCAGCGAGAAATAGCGAAAACTTCAAATGTGACATTAAATATATTCTTTGAAGGTCATGATACCGCGCTACCGACTAGGTGCAAGAAGCAGCGCAAATATGACTTCTAAAGTTCACAGCACTTTGTTAAAACACTGTTCGAAATTTTCTACGCATGAACACGGCACACGGCACTGAAAAACAAATGGCAGCACGGGGCTGCACAGCTTCGCGGCGTTCGCGCTCACGTGCGCGGGGATGCTGCTGGGCCAGGCCGTACCCAACCTCCACCGCTGGCCTCATCGACCGCTTCACACGGCGTGGCTGCTAACAATCGTCGTGGTGGCGGCCGCCTATCAGGTAAACAGGGTAGTTCCTCACCCAAAGAGCAACAATTTCCGTTAAAAATGTGGGTCAAGACCGAGGACTGGTGAAGCGATGCTGGCCGCACCCGTTTTTTTCTACTTGTTCAAATTCCAGTGCATTTCTACTCCATATCTTTGTACAATCTGAAGGCATGGCCTATTTAGGGTGTACTGGGACGCATTGCATCCTTTAAAAGTGTCAGCGTTCAACGTTCTGCTTTTGTATTAGAAACCTACTAGATCATCGCCTAAGACTAGAGCAAAATTAACGAAATCGCAAACTTTGCCCCCATTCTGTTAGAACGTATACGTATTTCCCGGCGCCGACTGCAATATTTAACTACCTAGGGGGGTTGCGACGACTTGGCTTCCGGTATGACAAATTACGCTGCTAGGTCGTGCGAGGCTAGGTATTCGCTTTTGGCGCTAGAAACGGCTGGAGACCGTCAACACAGTCAAAACGGGCCATTCTTCTGCGAGTTGTATTATTTGTTTCTTGTGTCATGTAATGATTGCTTCGTCTTCGCAATGGAAAACGAAATGTGTCCGATTTGCCGGCGACTGGTGGATAGCGGGTTTGTAGATTATGAATTATATCATTTCTCTTCGCACAAGTGAACCTTTCTTATCACGATGGGACCCCTTTTCAGCTTTATGATATGTTGTGGGCGTTGCTCAGTGTGGTATCATGGGCCCTGTGTTGGTCAATACAGTGAGTGGTCACTTTTAATCATTATGATATGTCAATTATTAACTTTACTTACTCACTTCACTTTATTTCAAACACTAGGAAACAGGAAAAAGGAGTGGCATTGTCCACAATGTGCCGGCCACTGGACTGGCGAGTGGCAAAAGAAACCCACTGGTGCAGTTAGAAAAAGTGTCACCACTCATAATAAGACCTCTTTACCTGTAAATCCCAAGGACCAACGGAGTGGGATTAGACAAATATTGACACCGAAGAAGAACACATCAATCTTGTGTGCCACGAGTCCAGCATGGAAAGGTTTTTAAACTTCTTGTTCTGTGTTGCTTTACACTGAACTTACTTTAATTCTGCTGTTTGTTTGTTGTTTTTTTCTTTCTTTTTACAGCTAACCAAGTTAAACTCGTGGCAGACCAAAATCAATCACCAGATTTAAGGCCACAGATAATCCCCTCGCCACTGAAGCCCCAAGAAGAAAGTGTCACCACTCATAATAAGACTCTTTACCTGTAAATCCTAAGGACCAACGGAGTGGGATTAGGCAAATATTGACACCGAAGAAGAAAACATCAGTCTTGTGCGCCACGAGTCCAGCATGGAAAGGTTTTTAAACTTCTTGTTTCTGTGTTGCTTTACACTGAACTTACTTTAATTCTGCTGTTTTTTTTTTTTTTTTTTTTTTTTTTCTTTTTACAGTTAACCAAGTTAAACTCGTGGCAGACCAAAATCAATCACCAGATTTAAGGCCACAGATAATCCCCTCGCCACTGAAGCCCCAAGAAGAAAGTGTCACCACTCATAATAAGACCTCTTTACCTGTAAATCCTAAGGACCAACGGAGTGGGATTAGACAAATATTGACACCGAAGAAGAACATTTCAGTCTTGTGCGCCACAAGTCCAGCATGGAAAGGTTTTTTAAACGTCTTGTTTCTGTGTTGCTTTACACTGAACGTACTTTAATTCTGCTGTTTGTTTTTTTTAACAGTTAAACAAGTTGAACTCAAAGCAAACCAAAAGGAATTACCAGATTTAAGGACACAGATGATCCCCTCGCCACTGAAGTCCCCGAAAGAAACTGTTGCAGTTGGAATTGCAGGTGTGGCAGACAGGACTGAAAATGCCTTGGAAAATGCTGTTGACTTGGTTAAGAGAAATTTATTTGATGGTATGTTTTCTTATAAGAGATGCTCATATTGAAGCTGTAATGGAATTTATTGAGGTGAAGTGTATAGTTCTGGAGTTTCAGATTTATTTACGGTGTTAGAAAATAAGTTTCTTTTCATTTTCCAGCTCCCAGTGTAGCAGCAAAGACTAAGTCTCTTTCTCTCTCAAAAGTGAAGATCATTTCAAAAATTGGTACGTGAAACATTTACAGTTCGTAATATTACCATTTACAGTTCGTAATATTATTATTTATTTGATGGTATGTTTTCTTGGTGTGTTTTTATAAGAGATGTTAATATTGTCATGCCATCATAATTCTTATTTAGAATTTACTGAAATGGAGAGTGCAGTGGTGAAGTTTCAGATCAATGTACAGTGTAAGAAAGTAACATTCACCCTTTGCTTTAGCTCCCATTGTGTCAAAGAAGAGCACTACTACAGCTTTTTCAATCTTGAAGCCTCATAATAAAAGAGTGGTAGCAAGTGACAGTGAGAGCAGTGATTTGGATCCTGAGGTATTTAAACCGAAGAGAAGGAAATTGTCAGTTCCAGATATTTGCCAGATTGGTTCAGAAACAGGTATGTGAAACATTTGCAATTCTTAACATTTTGCAGTGCCACAGACATAAATTAACATCTGTTGTTTGTTGATTTGGAAGATGTAGAAGAGTCCCATCAGCCAAGTGTGACTGATACTTGGGATATCTTGGGAATTGATGAGTCTGCCAAGGATCTCCTTATGGTTTGTGTCCATTGTTCCATGCGCAGTTGATGTGATGCTGAGTTTTTGCTACCATGAAGGACGTTTTTGTTACAGACCCTTTTGCCTCTTGAATACGAGCATGCTGTTGTTGCAGTCCAGCCTCATGGGCAGGGACTGACAGCAGTCTTCCGACTCCCAATAAGTAATGAGAATGATGCTTTGGATTGGCTGGAACACTACAAAGCCTCCTCCTTCACCGATTTTAGAGTGATGAAAACATTTCCAAAGTTATCTAAGTCAAAAGTTTTGTTCAAAGTGAGTTCTGTTTTGATATTGCCCAGCTGTAAGTCCTAAATTCATGAAAATAGATGTGTTATTATCCATAGTCAAACATTTTGCTTTATCTTGTTTCCCTTTGGTAGAGGCAATTTAGGTGTCATCACAATACCTATCCCAAGGATCCAAAGAAACACCACAAGAAACATGTGCAATGCACTGCCAAGATAATGGTAACAGTTAAAAATCCTAGTGTACTGAAGTAAGTGCTTAAGAGTAGAGGTTGTAATTTCAATGGCTTATATTTTTCTACTAGTCTGATATACTAGTCTGATATGGGAAATTTCTAATCAGAGTTGATTCCTTTGCAGGAATATCAGCAGAGGAGTCCAGCTTCATTTCAATTTACCTTTGTCTGTTTCTAAATCAGTTTGGCCTTTGACTTTTTTAATGTACTTTTATGATATATTCATGCGTATCAGTTGAATATTAACAAAATTGCCATGGTTTGTTACTATTTTTACATGTCAAGGCCAACTGATTTTAGCTATTTCAATGGCAATATGCCCTTGGAATAGCTAATGTAATGCAATGTCCAATCATTATTAAATCATGATGGCAGCTTTGTTCGTGGTAGCACATTAAGAAAATGAGAAACTTCCATGTAAAACTTAAAGCTGGCGACAATCTTATTCATGGCCTCAAAGCTCAATCTGTTTCTTGCTTGAGTAAGATCTCATGTGTGAGAGCTGCCATCGTGCATGCCAATCCTCTGGTTTGTTTTTACCATTTGTCCACTCCCTTGAAATTGTGAAACTGTGATTGAAATGGAGTCATTGGTGAAACACTGTGAAAGAGAGCCTCCACTGCTTTTCTTATGAATGATTTAATCCCGTGTAGAAGAGGTAAGGTTAAAAAGTTCTGTACATTTGGTATATTGGTGTGCTTGGCTTCAGGTGACAAGTCTTGCTTTTCTCTTTGTTCAAGTGCACTCTATCTGTAGAAAAGGTTTATGGATCGTGTGTGAGTCAGTTGTGTCATCAAAACTTGCTATGACAGTTGCATGTAGTGCTCAACAGCCTTGCCTCCATAACTGTGAAGAATTGACATGCTCATTTTTGTAAAATTTTCTGCTTCACAGTTCCACGCAGCATTATCCATTGCCAAGACCAACTCACTGTATGGATGTGTTCAAGAGTCAGCAACTTCTAAATTTTCTGAACCTAGAATATATTTTTTTTCTGGCAAACTTAAGAATACTTCAGGAGTATTTGTTTCATTGCATATATATTGTTGGATATTTTTGCAAATTGAAAAGAATTTGGACATTTTGTTGGCTGAATTTGGATTTTATGAAAAAAATTCTCATAGTACTATTCTTGAGTACCCAGAATACCTTGAGGGGTTACCAGGAATACTGAAGTTGCTTACTCTTCCGCCCTTGGATGTATTGCCAATACCTGTTTTCTAACTTCTTACAGTACGTTTTGTAGGTGGAACTGTTGTATTTGTTGTGTTTTTAAAAAGTATTCAGGATACTTGTTTGCTTAAAGTCCGTATTGTGAAGCAATATTCAGCTTGCTGTGTTTTATGTTTCACACATTGATATTACACATGTCAATTAACTAATCAGAATGCTCATGATTTGCCTCACTGCATGTTACAGGTCTTGGTGGTTTATCTGTAGCTGCCTTCACCTATTATCATCTTTCTTTTAGTAACGTGAAATTCCATTCTTTCAGGAGTAAAGACAAATATCTTAAGTCTCATCCAATGGAGGTGAGGATAAGGCATTGGCACAATCACCCAAGGCAGTGTGCTGATGTTCTGAAATTCAGAAGACCTAATGAGGAAACTAAAGAAAAATTCCTGGACCTGTTCAAACGAGGACATACACCTTCCACAGCACTACGAAGCCACAAATTCGATCTGCAGGCAAAATATGGGCCAGAGTTTTACAAGTATCATGCCGACGGAGCTGTTTGTCCTGACCTGCATTGGTGTTACTACCAATACTATAAAATTTTCTTGGCAGCCTATGGACCCAATTATGGTGATGATATGATTTCTAAATTGAAACAAGCTGTGGATCTATACAATTCAGAGAATTCTGCTGAGTGTGCCAAGGTGTGGCATGAGAATGGTGACACTGTGCTTGTGCTGTGCTCTCCCCTAATGAAGAGGGTGCATGAGTACTTGAAAGGTTGTGGGGAAACGGTTGTTTTCGATTTCTCAGGAAACATGGACAGGTTTGATACAAGAGTAGGGTTTCTGATGACGCCGAGTATTGCTGGTGGCTTACCTTGTGGGCTCATTATGTGTAGTGCAGAAACCCAAGTTCTGATCACTAAAGGATTGACAATGTTAAAAGAGTTGTATCCTAAGAACAGAGCCTTTTATGGAAGAGGTGAAGAAGGGCCCAAAGTTTTCATCACCGATGATGCCAAAAATGAAAGGAACAGCCTTCAGGACGTGTATGAGTTTGCACTGCTCCTTTTGTGTCTATTTCATACTCTGCAAGCTTTTTTAAGATACATAACATCTGCAGATCATGGTGTCAAAAAGGAGGACAAAGCCATTATATACGATGGTTTCCGAAAGCTTGTTTACAGTAAAACGGAGGAAGAATACAATGAGCAGTACAAACACCTCATTCAGTGGGATGTCTTAACCAGATATGAGAAAGTAAAAAAGCACCTCACACAGGATCTACACCCCAGAGCCAAGGAGTGGGCATTGTGCCACAGGAAGGGCCTGCTGCTTCGAGGGAATAACACTTCCAACTTAGCAGAAGCAATATCCGCCAGTCGAAAGATGTTATCTGTGAACGTTTGAAAGCCTTTAACCTGGTCCAGCTTTTTGACTTCTTCAGCACTAAAATGGATTCGTATTACCAATCTCGAATAGCCTCTGTTTTCAATGGCAGAGTACATGTACACAAAAGTTCTAGGTATTTGGCTCCCAAACCGGGTAAGCTGGAGCCATTGTCTTCAGACAGACAATCTGAGAATGTCTTCAGTGTGCACAATGCCAAATCTAAACAAACATATGTTGTGGACATGGAGGTTGAAGTGTGCACATGTCCACAAGGATCTTCTGGTGCTCCCTGTAAGCACCAGTATTTTGTTGCTAAGGAGCACCAGTTGTCTAGTCAGCAGTTTCATGATACTGTTGGTCCTGAAGATAAAGTTCTCCTCCATAAAATAATGGTGGGTTCTGTAGAACTTCCGAGTGAGGAGTGGTACATGGGCATTCATGACAAACCTAATGTCATTGCTGACCAGACTGTTTCTGCTGCTGCTGAGAGTCTGCATGATGCCAGTGTTGTGACAGTCACATCCCAAAGTAAGTTCCCGTTCTTCAGTTACTTGCTTGTTTCAAAAAAAATAAATGATTTGTTGCTCTATTTTGAAATCTTTCTTTCAGGTGACGGAGGGAATGATAAAGCTGCAGAAGCCGATGTAGGGAATGATAAGGCCGCAGAAGTTCGAGGGAATGACAAAACCACGGAAGTGGATGCAGGGAATGTCGAAGCCATAGAAGACAGTAATTTAGGTAACAATCATTTGTGCATTTTTGGCCTGAAATGTTTAATGAGACACAAAACAAGAATTTGAAGTTTTTTTCAAATCACTGTATATATTATCTCATGTCTCACATCTGATATTGCAGAATATTCTGATGGATCTGATCAACAAGTTGACAAGTGGAGTACTGAACTTCTCTCAATGTGCCAAGATCTTTCGGGACGTCTGAAGAGAAGGCCAGATGTTTATCTTTCAGGAGTAAAAGCCATGGTCACAGCATACAAAAAAGTCTGTCGGGAGAAGTCTGAAAATGCTGTAGGCTCCGTTCTCCACTCTATGAAAGGTCTTCTGCGGACTGGAAAGTCCATACCCGTTCAACCTACTGCAGTGGCTCGCCGCACAGTACACCTGGGTGGAAGAAAATTGCAGCAGACGGGAAGGCCACCCAAAGCAGCTAGAGTGGCTGAACATGGATATGGCAAGCAGAAGCGGAGTGCAAGTGGCCCGACACCTGTTCCTAAGGCACGACATGCTGCGCCTCATAGTATTTCTCGGCGAGTTGATGCCCTGCGAGTGTAAATAAACATATTTGGAAATGCCCCCCAAAAATTTGTTTTCTGTACCTTGGCCTTATCCACTTATCTTTCGATTTCTTGCGTAAGTGCAACATTGAAATAATTTGATCTGGTCATCACAGATTTAACTGAATTTAGCAGAAGGGACTTCGAATGGTTTCACATAAGGAAGAGTTCCTCTTCCTATGTTTCCACAAAATTTCAGGAGGACCAAGGTGCTGGGAATAATTGCATTTGCTGGTCTTAAATCTTAAAATATAACTGAAACAAGAAGCACTTGGGAAATTCAAATGACTTTAACCCCACCCACTCGTTCCTATCAAGGTTTTCAATGTTTGTTTCTGGCTCAGTCACACTGATATTCTACGCACTTTCTTGTTTCACGCATCAAAATCACAACATTTTCAAGGAAATGCAGCTGTACCAAGTAAACTATATTCTGTACGACCACCAGCAATTCGAATTTGTCCGCGGCCGAATATAGCCTCGCACAACCGCACATTGGAGCTATCTTAGCGTAATTTGTCATACCGGAAGCCAAGTCGTCGCAACCCCCCTAGGTAGTTAAATATTGCCTTGGCCAGCTTGTTCGCTAAGGTCCACACCACCGTATGGCATGATGAATTTTGGTTTTCCTTCCAAAGTGAAGGATTTTCGCATAAAATATGCGGTGTTTTCTTTACGTCCGGAATTGGGGGCTTTGACAGTATCCAATCCATTGTAAAGGCAAGCACCGGTGAAAGGAAGGCGTAGTACTAGGTCCTACTGAGACATGGCACAGAACTGAACTACTCTCTGATAGAGCGTGAAAATGGATCAAGTACTACCGTTTTTAGCTCGTTTTTACGCCTAAATGGGACGCACTGCCTTTTGCTCCTCCTGCGGCGTGGCGTAAGGCGTAGTACTACACCTTAGTTTTACCAGTGAACGTTTGCGAAACCTAAATATGATATTAGAACAATTTGTCAACTTCTCACGAAATAAAAAGGTGAGGGATCATTCATCTTCGTAAAACGTATTTTCACCCTCAGGTTTACGATTTTAATCGGAACACATTTATCTGGTCTGCTGTCAAGCAATTCTAGAGTGATATGAAGCGAGGGCAGCCGCCGGCAAAGCTGGCCTAGTGGTCCGTTGTCAGCGGAAACTCGTTGGTGCGACACTTTCTTTCCTTTTCCTATAAATAAACCCAGTAGTTGTTGTATTACTGATTTCCTAAGCAACGCAGACTCAGCTCATCATGCTATTTAAGCTAACCTTTACTTGGAACTTGGGCATTTCAATTCGTAATCATATCTCCGAAATATCAAAATGATCAAAATGAACAAAACAAAAAACTTTGACACAGAGGGACCTGAAATTTTGCAGGGAAACTCCCCACACATACCGTATCGTAATAAGTTCATTGCAAAGAAATCGGAGACAAAGTTCTGGGCGCCCGGTTGGGTTGAGAACGAATTACTCATGTACGAGATCATAAAGGATATCTCAGCTCTGTGTTACTCTATCTGAATAAATAATGGAGTCTTGGATAGCGCGTAATTTTGATTTTGATATTGGCTATCAAATGCCTATTATGGGGTGTTTTAGTTTTGGTGTACCGGTTTATGAAATAACACCATTAGTTGTAAACGTTGTTACGGTCTTGCTTAGACACGGCTGCAGAGGACAGCAGCATATGTTCACGGCTTGTTGTATTATGAGGAATATGGACCGTGTTGGTTAAATAAATACCCAAATTTATATTTAACTTTAACGTGTAAGGGGCCATTCACAAACTACGTACCGCGTTTTAGGGGGGGGGGGGTCATTGAACGTTACGGTGTGTTACGTGGGGGAGTGGAGGGGGGGGGGTCTGGCAATGTGTTACGTAACCATTTTAAATGCGGCCATTGTAACCTTAAAAACACGAGTTGTACAGTTTTGCGGTCCTACGGGCGGGCGAACCGCGTTCTACGGTCGTCTAGTCGCTGTGGCGCGCGTGGCTCGCTCGGTGGCACAGACCGAGCTGGCAGTCAGCTAGTGGCGGCTGTGTGTGGATCCTTATTTTGCCTTATTCTTAATAAATACGCATGAAACCACATTTTTAAAAAATCGGTAAAGTTACGTTACACATATGGGGGGGGGGAGTTGGCCGAGTGTTACGTTGTGTTACTGGGGGAGGTCACAAATAGTCCGAAAACGCGTTACGTAGTACGTGGAAGGCCCCTTATCTGCCAGCAAGGCAAAAGACACCTCGCAAAAAATGATCATGCCTGATTGATTGGGGAAGTTATGAGAAACAGAACGCTGTTTTCAAATCTTTGCTTTCTTTGTAAATCTTGAAGAACGGCTTATATTCCCCGCTCTAACAACATTCGGAATGGTCCATGACTGACAGTTCTAATGTAAATGTCTTAGATCGGTGCGAGATAATAGCCCTTTGCAGGGTCAGCTGCTAAGCGTCATCAGCATCGTCACGGCCACGCACGGGGACATTGGAAGCATGGAGGAGATCGAAGAGAGCGACCTTGTTATGTATCTGCCGTTGGACCCGTCCACCCTCGAGTTTCCCACGCGACTTCGGGACAGGGTGCGTTTGGTGGACAAGCACGTTAGCCCCAGCGACGTGTTGCGATCTATTGCCAAGAATCGCGACGGCGCCTACTTCATGGACCAGTTCAGCCTCGTGCATCTGCTGGTGGAAATGCTGCAAGACACTTCGCTGGAGCTACGCACTTTTCAGGTCCGAACGCCACTGCAACCGCATAGGTGCAGTATCTTAGCACGGCACATCACGATACCTCCAAAGCATTTGCGCTCATCTGCCAGCCGCCTGCCACAAAAGCGCTCAACTGTCCGGTATCCTCCACAAAACCGCTCATCTGCAAACCGCGCTACTCAAAACCGCTCACCTGCAAATGCAAATGCTTAGGAGGTATCGATCAGTCTGTGGAAACTCCCGGGCCAATCATGCTGCGTAATGTACATATTGAGAGCCCTTCGGGTGCTAACATATGTATGAGACTCCGACACACGTGGGGAAACAAACAGTTGCTGTTTTCAAGACTCAAATCTTACGCAAGGCGCGAGAAAAGCACGGTGGCGCGAGTTTGTTGTCAGACGAGCTAAAACCAACCCGTGTGTAAAGTTAAATTAAGTTTTGGCCGCGATTTCACGAGCCGTGCGCGCGGCGGCAGTGTTTGCGTGAGAGGGACAGCACAGCTCAGAGCTCGGCGCTCCCAGCGCATGTCCGCCGGCCGGCAGTCCGTTTTCTAGCCGAAGGGTGGACCTTCGGGAGACTTCGGGTCGCGGACGAAGCGCCGGCCGGCCAGACCGGACAGCGGGACAGGTATGAATTCGGAAAGTGGAGTCGAAGAGTTGAGTAGTGGGAGTCGAGCAAAAGAAATGCAAGAAGCGTGTTAGATTTGGAGGTGTGTGTGTGTATAGAGAGTCACCCAGGGGCTGTTAACGTTAATTAACAATTAACGGCGTTAACTAACGTTACCTTACTTTTTTAAACGGTTAACGTCAACGCGTTACATTTCTAGTTTCCATAAACGGTAACCAAGTTTACGTTAACAAGGTCATTAACGCGTTAATGGCGATAACGTTAATTCTTTTTTAAATGTCGTTGCAATCGGATGCTGCAATGGGCAAGCTCTCCTGAAGTGAACAAGACATTTTGGTCAACGTAATTTTTGAAAGAACGGCTAGTCCTAGACATGCTTATATTTCTGGTATTTAGTCATCGATCCTAGACCTAGATCTTCAGCTGTTTGCGAGATGAACACTACTCACACGGCCTGGCCTGCGTGCCTTCTTATTTCCAGGTGCCGCTCATGAGCTCACTTCGGACCTCGTTCGTCACGTCCCCAGGATCGCCGCTGGAGCGTCCACTGGTGAAACTACTGGGACGGCTCCGCGCCTCGGGCATCTACGTCCTGTGGTGGCAAAGGAGTTTCGAGAAATACGTCATGGACTTGGTCAATGCTACTCAGCTGGGCCCATCCATGGACCGACCCCACCCCGGGGCGATCTCCAAACAGACTCTTCAGGAGATCGCGGCGCGCGTGTGGAGTTTCATGGGAGGCGACATGAATAGTAACATCGCCGCAAGGCCGCGGCCAACAAAGGGCCTGGACCTCCAACAGATGCGGCCCGCTTTCATGATAATTGCTATCGGCTGCTTTTGGAGTAACGTCGCTTTCGGGCTAGAGGTTTGGGCGGCGCGGAAGCGCAAATAAAACTTAAATATGTCAGTGTCCTGCTCTTCACAATTGCTTTTCATGTTATCACACACTTTTCTCAGCAAATCAATCGGTGCTCAATATGTATTAAAATTACGTATTTCAAATCGTGCCCTGGAATGCCTGTTTGCAATTATTGACTCTAAGAAAAGAATGCTTGTTTCAAGCATATTTTCTGTGTTTGGCGTGAGTTTCTTGGATCAAGCATCGCTATGGAAGCCAAGCACAAACAATATGCTTGAAACTAGCATTCTTTTTTAAGTGTGTGGTGCACTCATCTGATTTTTGTTGCCTGAGCGGTAGCGAACTTGGGGGTGACTGAGGTATCTGATGGTTTGTCCTCACGATATCTACAGTGCGGTTGGACGCACAACGGGGAGATTCAGAAACACGGGGGTATCGATTTCGATAATCCGCTAGACAAGCCAAAGTAATCCGGGGTAATTCGGGGTAGCCCGGGGTAATCCGAGGTATCCCGGGGTAATCCGCGAATTCTCCGGCAAGCATAATATGCTTGTTCCAAATTTCTCTTGCCTTCCAAATTTAAAAACAAATATACAGGGTGTTTTAGGTAAGATGGGACAAACTGATAGGGTGGTGGGGGGACACCTAGGGGATGATTTTTCACCAAGTGCGGTAGCGCGTAGGTGCGCAGGCAGTGCAGCGCTCCAGCCGCACAGGTGCGCGCGAACGGCTGCCTACCTTTACGGAGCACGCCCTAACTACAAAACGCTAATTATCTCCCTTCATATGCATTTGCGCCCACTATGTCACTAGGCGTCCCTTAACCACCCTATCAGTTTGTCGCATCTTACCTGAAACACCCTGTATTTTCTGTTTAGGTCTGAGGAGAGCAAGCAGCACTACAACCAAAGTTAATAAAACAAAGAATGATAGCTCAAATAACACATTCCTTTACTTTCCATTCCACATACTTGTGTAATTCCATTCTATAAATTCAGTTCTACTACGAGGGCTTCCTACCAATAACATATGCTTTGTACTCATTACACAATTGTTTATTTTTCGAGAATTACAGAAGAGAGACGCGTGCTTTCAAAATCAGTGACAGATATTTAATAAAACTACATAGCCATATACATACTGTTAATAATACCCCCAACACAATGGTCAGAAAGATATTTATTACCCATTCCCTTTCCATTAACGCCACATCAGCGACAACAATAAATGACTAAGCACACTAAAGATCCTTAGGGCAAGAACGAAAAGTACTTACTTATCAATATGCAACTAAGAGTCCCTGTTTGAAAACACCAACCTTAATAAAGACTGAAATTCTTGGTTGATTGTCTACTATTGAAATGCATTGCGATGCGCCTATAAATACCTTTTGAAGCAGTACTGATAGATGTAATTGTAGACTGTGACACCATAACTTCTTACAGAACCAAGTTTCCATGTGAATATACGGAAGAAGTCTGGAACAAGTAAAGATTGATGGCACGCTTTCGGCTAGTAAAAAATTTATAGTCCATTCAACACACTGTGGAACAAATTATTAATTGCAATTATCCATTGCTGATGTTAGAGACATCATCAAAACTAGAACAGCTTTGCGGTCGCTGCAAAAACATAGAATAAAATATCACCAAGATTTCAAAATTTTCAAAAATCAGGAATAAACAAGCTCAGGTTTGACACACTTCATGATATAGTACTCAGTTCGAGGTAAAATGCTAGGTCATGCTAGGTCATGAGAACACTATGCCCGCAAACAAAATTCTCCAAATGTAATTTTAAGCCGACTCCAAACGCAGTATCGGATATAAATACTCGATTTCGTACGACAGACTGACGACGCTCATGCCACACATGCATTCACTCACACAGTCTTTTTTTAAAAAAAAAAATCTTCTTGTAATCAAAACCAATTGCTCATTCGCCGAAGGAAAAGCTTAAACGTTATTTAGAACTCACCTTGAGATGCGTCTTCAGGTTCGACGAACTTTTGTAGCTGCACTTCAGTATTTTGTTCGGACGCAGCTTGCATTTTGCTTCAAAATTTGGATCGGCACCTTCCTTCACGGCCACATCCCCCACAAATACAAAGTATTTGTTGAAGGCCGACCACGGCATGGATGTGTCATCATCATTGTCATTGCTGTCTTCCACAACGTTCACTTCCATTTCGGCACTCATTTTCCCTCCGCAACCAAAACAAAAAAAACCGGCGCGACGGTAACTACGCTGACCAAGCTCGCTCCTCTACGCCGCCGCCCGCCCGAGCCGGCGAACAAAACAAAACACTGCGCGACGGGACCACACTCGCCCCCTCCGCCGCCGCTCCGTGGAAGACGAAGGCAGACGACAGAAAGGGAAATAAGCAAAAGTCGGATTAACGTTAACGGCGTTAACCCGTTAGCTCACCTTACTAACGTAACGCGCTAGCGCTAATGCTTGGGCCAAAAAAGGAGCGCGTTATCGTTAATGAACAATTAACGAACGTTAATTAACGTCGTTAAACGTTAAATTAACGTGCCCAACCCTGTCCGGGACAAATCACACGGGTAATAACTGAAATGAAACCAGCGACGCAAACCATTACGAAATGCATGGGTTCCAAATGGAAAATAGAACACAAAGAAAACTTAACCAACTATGAATGCAGGGGGTGACGGCTCTATCATTTGCCCACAACCACCCCTATACAAAAATAATGTCAGTAAACTCCACCCATTCTTGTCTTCAGAGAGAGGGGGCAAGTCCATTGGGACACATGAATCTGCGGGATAACTCACCAGTTGTCATCGTGAGACTCAAAGGAGGGTTCGTCGTCCTGCTCACTCGCTCCTACTGGAGCCCAGCGTTCTCCAGAGGGCTTTCCGTCGTACAGATTAAGACCCTCCGCTTCTTTACCAGATATAGACACTTCCTCCATCATCATGACGTTCTAAGCCAAAAGTTTTTCCATATTTCCAGGCAAATTGTGGGTGCACATTTTGCAGCAGCAGAAGACACACGACAGCTGTTACCAGGGTAGAGCGTCTTTTGTCGACCTTCAAACTTCTTCGCGAAAGTCCGCTTTCCCTCTCGCGCTACCCTTGGGGTTAAATTAAAGAAATTAATGTAACCACCGTGGCCAGTTGTTGTCGCAAATCTGGTGCTGATGGGTGAGTTTCGCTGTGTTGCACGTTTCAAATCAAATTTCTCGTAAGATTAAAACTAGGTGTATCACTGATTGTTCGTGTTGCAGGCCCATGATATGCTGTGATGCCTGTCGTGAATGGTACCATTTTCGATGCGTCGGGATCCCGATTAAGCAAGCAGGTAGTTTTCGTTGGGAATAACTGTTTTCTCTGATTCATTGTCAGTTAATTTCAATTTTCTGTCTTTTAGGGACTTACAAAAATAAAAGGTGGGACTGTCAACATATACACATATGGTGTGAAGAACGGGTATTGCGGCCGGTGAATTTCTTAGTCCATGATCTATGATATTGATTGTGGTAAAGAACGGGTACACTGTACCGCAATTATTTGCACAAAAAAGTGCATCAGCCGAAAGAAGAGTACAGATTTTAAGTCAAACCCCCAGCAAGGTTTTGAGCCTTGCATCGCGCCGTTCACTCTTCAAAGTATGCACAACTTTATCAAGTAGCAGAAACTTATCCGAGCTACCAAAGCGCCGTGTTCACCATTTACAACGCATGGGGGTGGAAGGCTCTGCTGTCATACCTGCCTGGACTTGAACCATGGGCTCAGAAAATTGCTCTCCGAGAGTGACCTCACTCTGTGGTTTGACAGCCCTGAAAGAAAAATACCATGATTATTTCGCTAGCCATTTCCTACTGCGCCCATGAGGCAAGCTAGATGCAGTCGTTAAAAGTTTTTTTTTAAACGTGGAAAACTTTTTCCCCAGGAGGCCTATTTAAAAACCACGTAACCTAACAAAAGGTCATGTAACTTAAAATGCGCCTTATTACCCTCTATTCCTTTTAATTTGATTTTTAAGTTTCCTCTCATTCCCACTATCTTAATATTTCAGGAGAAGGATTTTGACACATCAATTCAAGGTATGAATTAAAATTAGCAAGTTTAATTACATGAAACACTTATTTCTAATTTGTCTGTGTTTGCCTACAAGATTCTCCTGTTGCTACAAACCGTGACAGTCTGGTATGTTTCAAATTACTTTGGGTAATTCTGTTTTTATGTACTATTGTCTTCCCTCTCACAGAATTTTTCAGATGGCTGCATTATTCACAGCACACCCATGCAGCCAGTGTTCAGATGGCTGTATTTTTCAAAGTACGCCCGTGAAGCCAGTGTTCAGATGGCTGTATTTTTCAAAGTACACCCATGAAGCCGGGAGGGCGGCGACGGCTAAGTACCTCGGCTGGGCGTTGGTGGAGGCTCAAGTGGATAGATGAGGAGTTGGACAGATGGGAAGGAAGAAGATGGGAAGGTATGAGTGTGCAGGAAGCGGTGGAGTTGGCGGAGGAAAGTAGAAGGAGGATGAAGGGATTGTTGGAAGAATGGAAGATGAGTGGGCAAGAGGATGAGGGAGGAGCGAGGGGGGGCTCACTGAGGTCTAAAGCGTTCAAAGATTGTTCGTCACTTGATTTTTAATAATTTTTTTGATTTTCAAAAACCTATCTGATTTTCTTTTAGTTTGCTTGATTGATGTTGAAATTTTGATTTTTTTTTTAAATCCTTGACATATGATTTTTTTTTTTAATTTTTTTTCTATTATTTTGATTTTTAAAAAATTGTGATTTTTTTTAAGAAGGGAATCGGGACGCTGTAGAATAACTAACAGGGTAGAAATATGTAAAATAGCATTATATTGAAAATATGTAGCATATGTAGCATACAATGGTACTATAACGGCATACAATGGTACTATAATGGCATACAATGGTACTATAATGGTATATAATAGTACTAGAAAACAGAGGCATTTACAAAAGAGCCTTAACTGTGGCACTAACATCATCAGAGAGAACTACAATATCATCCCTGTGAATATTGGGATAAGGTACAGTATATTTGTAGCTATCCATATTGACATAAGAATATTTGACAGAATGGGGTACCGGTGAAATCTGACCATTGTCCTTAATTTGATACCAAGTACAGAAAACCTCTAGACCTCTTGCACCTTTAGCAGGTGGTTTGGTTGGGGCTTCATCAAGGGAATAGCTGGTCTTGTTGCCACTTAAATATCTGAAACCCAGGACTTGGCCTAACTTATGACTAGACATATTCTTAAATAAACAAAATTCACCTACTGTAACTGTTTCACAATATGAAATTGAATTAAGTGGTGAGGTCAAGGCAGAAGTTCGGGCAGTCTTATGTTTACTTAGTACCTGGGCTCTAAATCTCAATCCTCTATCTACACTTACTTTAGGCCCCTGTGTGTGCAAAGTCCAGACAAGGGTGGATTTAGGGATGGTCACAAGGTTTCCATTTTTCCCATGCACTAACACAAACTTGGAAGTGGGTGGTAGAATATCAGGTACAATCTCACTAGAATCAGCAATATTATCAATATTAGATAATTCAGGAAAAGCAGCTAAAATATCAAGGGGGATATCATCATCATCATCATCATCAGTTTCATCAGAATTAACTACGATATTACTTTCATCCTCCCCATCATTTAGGTCTAATTCACTGCACAAGTAACTACGAATACCTGTGGGAACAGCAACCATGCCCAGACGTTTTGCTGTTACTTTAGCCTCATTCATGGCTCGTAAAATAGTTTCTTGCAATTCAGTATCACAAGGAAGAGGTTCAACTCGAATTGAAGGGCACTCACTAGTAGACACAGAACCTAACAGGGAAACCCTATGGTCCCTTGCAAAATCAAGTTTACCGTCCATTTTTGATCGAAAATATAAAATAAATTCTATTCTTTTCATTTTGTACAAAAATTCCAGGATGCTAAAATTGATAACAGTAGATTGTGTACTTGTCAGAGAGCGTGCTCTGCGAAAGCAGCTTTCACAAGCTTGACTAGACATTAGTAAAGGTAAAAATAGATTGTCACATTTGCAATTTCTAAGAGTGCGCAATGAATTAACAAGCCCATGCGCATTAATTTCCAGCCCAACATACATGTTTGTTGTGATAAAATTTGCACCTAATTTACATGACTTTGAATTTTTAATCCACTCTTTCCATATTCGAACAAAAGAAACTGCATACCACATGTTGTAAACTCGCTCTAATGGCACAAGACTTTCATCCAAAAATGCACACTCTATTTTCTTCATTATGTCTAGATACACTACAGTACCATCTGAAGAGGGCACTTTCTCTTTGATAGTTTTCACAACCCTGTGGCTACACATTTTCATTGTGGCATCAAAGTTCATTTTATCGTCTTTAGTCAAGTCATACTCACATAAACCATGTTCCATCTTATGAACATTTTTCACAATGGTTTTCAAATGTGATAATGATGCTACAAACTTTCCCATTGCCAATACAATAGAGGCCTTATTTAACCTATTTTAAAATTTGTTAAGCAAGTGAATCGTATCTTGAATCATAGTCATAGAACTATTTGTATCAGCAAAGAAAAATTGACTGAAACAAGGTGGAATGCTTGAATTCAGGGGGAAAGTTACATTTTGCATGGCTTTTAACAATTTGGGATCTCCATCAGATGATATGCCCACAACTTCAATGTCTACTTTACACAGTTCAGTAACAGTGGTCTCCCACCTTTTAGTAACAAACTCTGATGTAAATTTATTGTCTGTGCCAAACAATTGAAGACAAAATGGCTGGGCACAAAGGCTGGGCCATTACAACATAAGCGGTTGATGATGGAACTCCGAGAAGTATATGTTTGGCTATCAAGGCAGCTGAAGTAGCAGGATAGGAATTTAAAATGGGATTTCCTGTAGAGCAAGATAGAGGCAGCACAGGGCCAACAATCTGATTTGTTTTAACATCATATTGGAATTTTGAACTTATTCTGGTCCCATCCTCACTCAGCCATACTTTGAGTGGCAAATTATTAGACACTAAATACTCCTTCAATTCGACACAACGCAACACACCTTCTCTTATAGACTCTCGTGTAGTTACAACATATTTCTTAACATTAGACACATGAGGCAACGAATCACTTAACATCTTCTGTATGTTTTCATAAAACATAAGCCCCGCTGTCAGGTACACATATGAAGCAAACATGTAAATGTCATCATTATAATTATGACCCTTTTTCTTTTTCGTACAATTTTCTTGGGCAGCTTCGTAAAGAATTCTCAAAAGAAATGAAAGATTAGCTTTTGCATTTTCCGTACTAGCATCCTTAGCTTTAATCAAATCTTTACAATAATCAGACAGAGATTCAATGAGGTCATTTTGTTTTGCTACCACAGCCTCCATTGACTGCAACAACGGAAAGAATCCAGTAATAAGGGTCTGCTCAGGCGTGTGATGCTGCAGAGCACGCCTACTTCTTTCCAAACGTGAGAAGTATTCACGTTTCGAATTATCAACTGATGAAATTTTGGGAGCAAAAGATTCTGACCCTACAACTTTGCCCCCTGAGAAAAATCCTGTACAGTTTTCTGTGTCTTAGATTCTTTTACATTTTCAGTCTTTTTATCATTATAATTAGAACTAGCAGTCACTTCTTCAGTCCCATTATCAGCACAATCAGTTTTATCATCATTATTAATAGAACTATTATCAGACACTTCTTTAGTCCCCTTATCAAGATTATCAACCTTATCACTAGAGCTATCATCAAGGGAAATAACATCATCTTCATCATTATCATTATTTTCACTGTTTTGAGATGACCCAAACATTTGATCAATACTTTTATTTGATGTTGCCTGAGCATAGTGAGATTTAAGATGACGATTAATATTTGATACAACCCAGCTTTTAGTTGGCTCCCGGAAAGCAGTTTGCTTTCTTTTGCAAACAGGGCACACAACTGTGGCTCTTAATTTGATTCCTTGTCCCTTAATACCCTCAAAAACCTCAACTTTTACTTCCATTTTAGCTATTTTATCAACATACAATGGCATATCTCCCTTGTTTTGGCAATAATGTTTAAGTAAACTCCTTAAAGTACGAATCTCTTTAAGCATGTCTTCGGAAAGAACACAAGGCTTTGCACTCAACTCAGATTCAAAAAAACTAGAACATGTCCTTTTGGGATCAGTTGCAACTTCAGAGGAGTCACCCTTTGTTAAACTAAAGACCCTTTTTGTTGCCAACTTTTTATCAACTATATTGTGATTGCGTGCAACGTAATCACCAACTTGTAAAATGAGTTTTTGGTCACCTCGACTTATAGAAAAGTTACTAGTAGTCTCATTTTTAGATATATAATGATGTACATTTGCCAAACCTACTTTCCTTTCCAGCCTACCACTAGTTACAACATCCTCTAAATATTTCAAGTCTTCTTTGTCTATATTTTTTATAGACACAAAGTTTCCAAATCCTTCTAGTTGTAGAAGTCGCTTCAGATGGCATGAAACAGTGGTGCACATTGCTGCCTCAATGACGCTCCAGATGTCAGATAAAACGCATGGGTGCGTTCGTTCTGCTTCTTCAATTTCACTGCCCTGAAACAAACAAAGCGTATTTTAATTACTGCTTCCTATGATCCTATTACATAGCTCTAAAGATTTTAGCGGGTTTGCAAAGAGAGGCAGCCAGTTACCTTCAATAGTGTATTCCGTATAGAGCTTGACCGGAAACGAGAAGAAGACAAGAATCACAGAAGCGGATACGGAATTTTTCGGTATGAAAAGTTACGCAGCACGTGCCGTGCCGTCAGCGCGTCAGCCACGAGCCGACTCAAAAATTTGGAGGCTTAGCTCTCGCTGACGATAACTTATGTCACGACCATTTGGTACGGTCACACAGCGCTGGCTTCCACCGGCCTGAGGATAGCCGCGCGGAGTAGATCCAGCTGTGTGTGACCCTACCAAATGGTCGTGACATATCGTCAGCGAGAGCTAAGCTTCCAAATTTTAGAGTCAGCTCGTGGCTGACGGCGCGGCACGTGCAGCGTAACTTTACATACCGTAACCTTCCATATCCGCTTTTGTGATTCTTTTCTTCTTGTTTCCGGTCAAGCTCTGTTCCGGAATACCATATTGTTAACATTTTTATTTAATCTTTACTCCTTACTGTACATGAGACCAAGGACCTTTCCATAGGGTATGTGAGATAATCAACAACTGATTCTTCAGTGTAATGTTCAAAAATATTTTGGGAGTTTGTTCAAGTTTCATGATATAGTTTACCAAAGGACTTTCTTAAGTGACTTTGAATACTTATTTTACATACCCCATGCAAATGTCCTTGTTCTCATGAACATTTAGGAGTACAGATTAATAATAATAATAATAATAACAATAGTAGGTAAGGGGTCCAGACTAATATCTCTTTGCAAACCCTCTAAATTAGAGCTGCAACCGGCTGGAACAACATATTTAAATTTGAATGTTGCCGCAACTATACGGGTGCTTACTAACCACGCTGCAAATTCAAGCATGCTTCCATGCAAGCTCTCATAAGGGCGTACTATGTACACTTGACAGTTTCTAGAGTATGGAGGTCTACGTACCTCCATTGTGGTGAGAGTGAAGGCTAGGTTGGTGGAGGTATCTCTCAGGTTTCGTCCAACCAATAGTGTCGCCAATAGCAGGAATTCACTAAAAACAGAAGATTATGTCAAAATTATCATAAGTATTGTTGGGAGCCCCCCCCCCCCTCCCATTTCCGGCGTTGGCCTGCACTTCAACCGGATACCAGAATAGAGGTTTCCAATGATCGTTGGAAACGGAAGCTGAAGAGCAAAAACTCTTCCAGAACGGAAACCCTCGAGAGCAGGTATGAGAATCTTGATGCACAAGCGCCCGTGCCAAATATGGGGCCTCACGGGCCTCGCCTCCAAATCCACTCTAAACGCCATTCGAGTTTCGCATACCTGCCCTCGAGAGTGTCCGGTCTGGAAGTGTTTTGGTTCTTCAACTTCCGTTTCCACGTCTCATTGGAAACCTCTATTGGAGTGACTGACCAAAGGGCGGCCGGGCCCGGCGCACGAACGCGAACTTACGTACCTACGCGCGCAATGACACTGGTGCACGCGTACACGCACGCTGCGCTGTGTACAAGTGCAGTATCTCGCGTTGCTGTTGCTACCCCGCGTTCGAGAGGCCATCGCCCCCACCTTCCCACCCCCTTCTCGACGGGCCACGCACACTTATATTGAGTTAAATGGGAAATCATTTAAACACGGCGTTATATCGACGTCGATCAGTGGCCGCAAGACGTAAGTCGGGCCAAAGCGATGCAAACAACCACTGATTTTAGCAGACTGCCTGCCGCGGCCTGCCGCGCTCGCCGGTTCCCAGAAAACACAACACGACCAACACCAGTCTTCCACAAGGCGAACCAGAACAAAACATAATTTGAACTTTGACTAACCTTGACGTTTTTAAAAGAAGCCGCCATAAAAAGACTTTTAACCTCTGAACGAAGTTAGCACTACTAAATATTGACGATTAGTCTGGTCGCCGTGACAGTCAGCGTCATAGGACGAAGCCGAGGACGAAGCAAGCGTGTAGTGACTTCGTCTCACAGGTCTAAACAAAACATGTCTCGTTCTCGCTCACTCTTGCAATGCTCATTTCTTATCTCAAAATGTTTCTTATAGAAGACTTACCTCAAACAGCGCTTACAGATGATCGAATTTCACGAATGCGTCGACGGTAGACGGGCGGTAAACCGGCAGCAAACAGCGGCGACAACAATAACACACGGACGGGCTGGAGGGGAAGGGGAGACAGCGGTGCAGGTGTCGGCCCGGCGACCAGCAGTGTCGGCTCGGCAGTGGTGCCAACGCGCGCGCGCGCGCCCAGTTTCACCCCGAGCAGTACCAACCCACAGCAGTTGGCGCGTAATTTCAAACCGATTCAAACCTATGTCGCTTATGTTGGTCATCTCGTAGCCAACGTATCTCGCAACGTATGCTCATGTCTAGAGCGTTAGCAATAGCATGAACCAGTTTTGATTGTTCTTGAATGTTACAACAGCTGTTTGATTTTTGTTTGATTTTTTGATTTTTTTCATGGATTTTTTGATTCTTTTTGATTTTTTTCCTGATTTTTTTGATTTTTATTTACGTTTTGACTTTTTAAAAATCATATTGATTTTTTTTGATTTTTTCTTTTTTGATTTTTTTGGGCGCGTACAATGATTTTTTCAAGTGAGCCCCCCCTCGGGGAGGAGAGAAACGTGAGTAATGTTGGCCACCCAACGCAGTGGCCAACCACCCAGCCACCAGCCACCAGCCACCAACCACCAGCAAAAGCACACCGACCAAAACCTTTTTAAAATCTTGTCCAACACTAAGACACGAGCAGGAAGTTGGCCACAAAAAAACGGGTGGCCACAAGTTCAGCTTTTCTGCGATCGACTATACAGTGGCCATCACTGGCCAACACAACGAAAACGGCTGTAAACCGTGGAAAAAAATATCCTACATCCCCTAGATCGTGTGACAAAAAATCCTAGACCCTCGTAAATGACAAGAACAGCTCCTAGACCCCCTAAAACATGTCATAAAAAATCCTAGACTCTCCAGATCGTGTGACAAAAAATCCTACACCCTCAGATCGTGTGACAAAAAAATAAATGACCTTCCTAAAACACAAAAAATGTTCCTAGAACCCCTAGAATCTATGACAAAAAATCAAAGACCCTGTAGATCGTGTGGCAAAAAATCCTAGACCCTCTAGATCGTGTGACCAAAAATCCTAGACCCTCTAGATCGTGTGACAAAACATAAATGACCCTCCTTAAACACCAAAAGTGCTCCTAGACCCCCTAGAACCTGTGACAAAAAATCCTAGACCCTCTGGATCGTGTGACAAAAAATCCTAGATCCTCTAGATCGTGTGACAAAAAATCAAAGACCCTCTAGATCGTGTGACAAAAAATCAAAGACCCTGTAGATCGTGTGACAAAAAATCAAAGACCCTGTCCATCGTGTGACAAAAAATAAAAGACCCCCTAGATCGTGTGACAAAAAATCGTAGACCCTCTAGATTGTGTGACAACAAATGACTGACTCTCCTTAAACACCAAAAGTGCTCCTAGACCCCCTAGAACCTGTGAAAAAAAATCCTAGACCCTCCAGATCGTGTGACAAAAAATTAAAGACCCTCCAGATCGGGTGACAAAAAATCTTAGACCCTCTAGATCGTGTGACAAAAAATAAATGACCCTCCTTAAACACCAAAAGTGCTCCTAGGCCCCCTAGAACCTGTGACAAAAAATCCTAGACCCTCTAGATCGTGCGACAAAACATAAATGACCCTCCTAAAACACCTAAAATGCTCCTAGACCCCCTAGAGCCTGTGACAAGAATCCTAGACCATCTAGATCGTGTGACAAAAAATCCTAGACCCTCTAGATCGTGTGACAAAAAATCAAAGACACTCTAGATCGTGTGACAAAAATCTTAGACCCTCTAGATCGTGTGACAAAAAATGAATGACCCTCCTAAAACACCAACAGTGCTCCTAGACCCCCTAGAACCTGTGACAAAAAATCCAAGGTCCTCTAGATCGTGTGACAAAAAATCCTAGCCCCTTAGATCGTATGACAAAAAAATAAATGACCCTCCTAAAACACAAAAAATGTTCCTAGAACCCCTAGAATCTGTGAAAAAAATGAATGACCCTCCTTAAACACCAAAAGTGCTCCTAGACCACCTAGAACCTGTGACAAAAAATCCTAGACCTTTTAGATCGTGCGACAAAACATAAAAAACCCTCCTAAAACACCAAAAGTGCTCCAAGACCCCCTAGAGCCTGTGACAAAAAATCCAAGACCCTCATGATCGTGACAAAAAATCCTAGACCCTCTAGATCGCGTGACAAAAAATCCTAGACCCTCTAGATCGTGTGACAAAAAGTAAGTGACACTCCTAAAACACCAAAAGTACTCCTAGACCCCCTAGAACTTGTGACAAAAAATCCTAAACTTTCCAAATCGTGTGACAAAAAATCCTAGACCCTCTAGATCGTGTGCCAAAAATCAAAGACCCTCTAGATCGTGTGACAAAAAATCCTTGACCCTCTAGATCGTGTGACAAAAAATAAATGACCCTCCTTAAACACCAAAAGTGCTCCTAGACACCCTAGAGCCTGTGACAAAAAATCCAAGACCCTCTAGATCGTGTGACAAAAAATCCTAGACCCTCTAGATTGTGTGACAAAACATAAATGACCCTCCTTAAAAACCAAAAGTGCTCCTAGACCACCTAGAACCTGTGACAAAAAATCCTACATTCTCCAGATCGTGTGACAAAAAATCCTAGTCCATCTAAATCGTGTGCCAAAAAATCAAAGACCCTCTAGATCGCGTGACAAAAAATCCTAGACCCTCTTCATTGTGTGACAAAAAATCCTACATTCTCCAGATCGTGTGACAAAAAATCCTAGACCCCCTAGAACATGTGACAAAAAATCCTACACCCTCTAGATCGTGTGACAAAAAATCAAAGAACCTCCAGATCGTGTGACAAAAAATTAAAAACCCTCCAGATCGGGTGACTAAAAATCTTTGACCCTCTAGATCGTGTGACAAAAAATAAATGACCCTCCTAAAACACCAAAAGTGCTCCTAGACCCCCTAGAACCTGTGACAAAAAATCCTAGACCCTCTAGATCGTGTGACAAAAAGTAAGTGACCCTCCTAAAACACCAAAAGTGCTCCTAGACCCCCTAGAACCTGTGACAAAAAATCCTAGACCTTCTAGATCGTGCGACAAAACATAAATGACCCTCCTAAAACACCAAAAGTGCTCCAAGACCCCCTAGAGCCTGTGACAAAAAATCCAAGACCCTCTAGATCGTGACAAAAAATCCTAGACCCTCTAGATCGCGTGACAAAAAATCCTTGACCCTCTAGATCGTGTGACAAAAATTAAGTGACCCTTCTAAAACACCGAAAGTACTCCTAGACCCCCTAGAACTTGTGACAAAAAATCCTAAACTTTCCAAATCGTGTGACAAAAAATCCTAGACCCTCTAGATCGTGTGCCAAAAATCAAAGACCCTCTAGATCGTGTAACAAAAAATCCTAGACCCTCTAGATCGTGTGACAAAAAATAAATGACCCTCCTTAAACACCAAAAGTGCTCCTAGACACCCTAGAGCCTGTGACAAAAAATCCAAGACCCTCTAGATCGTGTGACAAAAAATCCTAGACCCTCTAGATCGTGTGCCAAAAAATCAAAGACACTCTAGATCGTGTGACAAAAAATCGAAGACCCTCTAGATTGTGTGACAAAACATAAATGACCCTCCTTAAAAACAAAAAGTGCTCCTAGACCCCCTAGAACCTGTGACAAAAAATCCTACATTCTCCAGATCGTGTGACAAAAAATCCTAGACCCTCTAAATCGTGTGCCAAAAAATCAAAGACACTCTAGATCGTGTGACAAAAAATCCTAGACCCTCTAAATCGCGTGACAAAAAATCCTACATTCTCCAGATCGTGTGACAAAAAATCCTAGACCCCCTAGAACATGTGACAAAAAATCCTACACCCTCTAGATCGTGTGACAAAAAATCAAAGACCCTCCAGATCGTGTGACCAAAAATCAAAGACCCTCCAGATCGTGTGACAAAAAATTAAAAACCCCCAGATCGGGTGACAAAAAATCTTAGACCCTCTAGATCGTGTGACAAAAAATAAATGACCCTCCTAAAACACCAAAAGTGCTGCTAGGCCCCCTAGAACCTGTGACAAAAAATCCTAGACCCTCTAGATCGTGTGACAAAAAGTAAGTGACCCTCCTAAAACACCAAAAGTGCTGCTAGGCCCCCTAGAACTTGTGACAAAAAATCCTAGATCCTCCAGATCGTGCGACAAAAAATCCTAGACCCTCTTCATCGTGTGACAAAAAATCCTACATTCTCCAGATCGTGTGACAAAAAATCCTAGACCCCCTAGAACATGTGACAAAAAATCCTACACCCTCTAGATCGTGTGACAAAAAACCAAAGACCCTCCAGATCGTGTGACAAAAAATTAAAAACACTCCAGATCGGGTGACAAAAAATCTTAGACCCTCTAGATCGTGTGACAAAAAATAAATGACCCTCCTAAAACACCAAAAGTGCTCCTAGACCCCCTAGAACCTGTGACAAAAAATCCTTCATTCTCCAGATCGTGTGACAAAAAATCCTAGACCCTCTAAATCGTGTGCCAAAAAATCTAAGACCCTCTAGATCGTGTGACAAAAAATCCTAGACCCTCTAGATCGCGTGACAAAAAATCCTAGACCCTCTTCATCGTGTGACAAAAAATCCTACATTCTCCAGATCGTGTGACAAAAAATCCTAGACCCCCTAGAACATGTGACAAAAAATCCTACACCCTGTAGATCGTGTGACAAAAAATCCTAGACCCTCCAGATCGTGTGACGAAAAATCCTAGACCCTCTAGATCGTGTGACAAAAAATCCTAGACCCCTCTACATCGTGTGACAAAAAATCCTACATTCTCCAGATCGTGTTACAAAAAATCCTAGACCCCCTAGATCGTGTGACAAAAAATTAAAGACCCTGTACATCGTGTGACAAAAAATCAAAGACCCTCTAGATCGTGTGACAAAAAATCAAAGACCCTCTAGATCGTGTGACAAAAAATGAATGACCTCCTAAAACACCAAAAGTGCTCCAAGACCCCCTAGAACTTTGACAAAAAATCCTTGATCCTCCAGATCGTGTGACAAAAAGTCCTAGAACCTTTACATCGTGTGACAAAAAATCCTAGACCCTCTACATCGTGTGACAAAAAATCAAATACCCTCCTGATCGTGTGACAAAAAATGAATGACCCTCCTTAAACACCAAAAATGCTCCTAGACCCCCTAGAACATGTGACAAAAAATCCTACACCCTCTAGATCGTGTGAAAAAAATCAAAGACCCTCCAGATCGTGTGACAAAAAATTAAAGACCCTCCAGATCGGGTGACAAAAAATCTTAGACCCTCTAGATCGTGTGACAAAAAATAAATGACCCTCCTAAAACACCAAAAGTGCTCCTAGGCCCCCTAGAACCTGTGACAAAAAATTCTAGACCCTCTAGATCGTGTAACAAAAAGTAAGTGACCCTCCTAAAACACCAAAAGTGCTCCAAGACCCCCTAGAACTTGTGACAAAAAATCCTTGATCCTCCAGATCGTGTGACAAAAAATCCTAGACCCTCTTCATCGTGTGACAAAAAATCCTACATTCTCCAGATCGTGTGACAAAAAATCCTAGACCCTCTAGATCGTGTGACAAAAAATCCTAGACCCTCTAGATCGTGTGACAAAAAATCCTAGACCCTCTAGATCGTGTGACAAAAAATCAAAGACCCTGGAGATCGTGTGACAATAAATCCTAGACCCTCCAGATCGTGTGACGAAAAATCCTAGACCCTCTAGATCGTGTGACAAAAAATCCTAGACCCCTCTACATCGTGTGACAAAAAATCCTACATTCTCCAGATCGTGTTACAAAAAATCCTAGACCCCCTAGATCGTGTGACAAAAAATTAAAGACCCTGTAGATCGTGTGACAAAAAATCAAAGACCCTCTAGATCGTGTGACTAAAAATCAAAGACCCTCTAGATCGTGTGACAAAAAATCAAATAACCTCTAGATAGTTTGACAAAGAATGAATGACTTTCTTTAAACACCAAAAGTGCTCCTAGACCCCCAAGAACCTGCGACAAAAAATCCTAGACCCTCTAGATCGTGTGAGAAAAAATCAAAGACCCTGTAGATCGTGTGACAAAAAATCCTAGACCCTCTGCATCGTGTGACAAAAAATCTTAGACCCTCTACATCGTGTGACAAAAAATCCTACACTCTCCGGATCGTGTTACAAAAAATCCTAGACCCTCTAGATCGTGTGACAAAAAATCAGAGATCCTCTAGATCGTGTGACAAAAAATCAAAGACCCTGTAGATCGTGTGACAAAAAATCCTAGACCCTCTAGATCGTGTGACAAAAAATCCTAGGCCCTCTAGATCGTGTGACAAAAAATCAAAGACACTCTAGATCGTGTGACAAAAAATCTTAGACCCTCTAGATCGTGTGAGAAAAAATGAATGACTCTTTTAAAACACCAAAAGTGCTCCTAGACCCCCTAGAGCCTGTGACAAAAAATCTAAGACCCTCTAGATCGTGACAAAAAATCCTAGCCCTTTAGATCGTGTGACAAAAAAATAAATGACCCTCCTAAAACACAAAAAATGTTCCTTGAACCCCTAGAATCTGTGACAAAAAATCAAAGACCCTCCAGATCGTGACAAAAAAATCAAAGACCCTGTAGATTGTGTGACAAAAAATCTTAGACCCTCTAGATCGTGTGACAAAAAATGAATGACCCTCCTTAAACACCAAAAGTGCTCCTAGACCCCCTAGAACCTGTGACAAAAAATCCTAGACCTTCTAGATCGTGCGACAAAACATAAATGACCCTCCTAAAACACCAAAAGTGCTCCAAGACCCCCTAGAGCCTGTGACAAAAAATCCAAGACCCTCTAGATCGTGACAAAAAATCCTAGACCCTCTAGATCGCGTGACAAAAAATCCTAGACCCTCTAGATCGTGTGACAAAAAGTAAGTGACCCTCCTAAATCACCAAATTTACTCCTAGACCCCCTAGAACTTGTGACAAAAAATCTTAAACTTTTCAAATCGTGTGACAAAAAATCCTAGACCCTCTAGATCGTGTGCTAAAAATCAAAGACCCTCTAGATCGTGTGACAAAAAATCCTAGACCCTCTAGATCGTGTGACAATAAATCCTAGACCCTCTAGATCGTGTGACAAAAAATAAATGACCCTCCTTATACACCAAAAGGGCTCCTAGACACCCTAGAGCCGGTGACAAAAAATCCAAGACCCTCTAGATCGTGTGACAAAAAATCAAAGACCCTCTAGATCGTGTGACAAAAAATCAAAGACACTCTAGATCGTGTGACAAAAAATCGAAGACCCTCTAGATTGTGTGACAAAACATAAATGACCCTCCTTAAAAACCAAAAGTGCTCCTAGACCCCCTAGAACTGTGGGGTATACATGATATGGTACCTACGAAACACTGTGGGGGGTTAGTCTCTGACTGACCACCTGAACATAACGGAAGAGAGATGTAAAATTGCAACAGAGTTTTTAGATTACTCGCCCAATGCTACATTTGGGGAACTGTCGTTCACCTCTTCCAATGAAATGCTGTTGCCAAATGGCTTAGGGAGTAACATACAGTATTACAATGCAGAAGGTAGCACCGAGATCGATGGCACCATTATGTCAGTAATCGGCGGCCTTCCTCCTGTAAGGGTTGAAGATTTCAGGCGGTTAATTCAGAATGACTGGCTAACAGGACCCACAATAAATGCAATCGTATTTGAACGTTGCAAAAATCGCGATGATGTCTTGTTCATACCTACACTAGAAGCTCCTAAAATATTTGACCGGAATTCAAATTTAAACAAACAATCTTTCCTAGTCACTTCAATTCTTAAAGATAAGAAAATGGTTATACCTTTACATGTAAACGGCAATCATTGGTGCCTGGTTGTAGCAGATATGAAAACAAAGAAGTATACCTACCTGGATCCAATGCACCCAACCGAAAGAAATGATCTTCAAATGGACAACTTCTTATTCTTCCTGAGGAAAAGAAATAGTATGACCACTGACAATGTTGTGACGACGAGATGGTCGGCGGAGTGTTTCCTGGGTATCGCAACTCAGACAGATTCAAACAACTGCGGTGTTTATGTGTGCGCGTATGCTATTGCTTACCTGAACAACACCCTAAAGAATCTCACGCAGATTGACTGCAATGGAGAGCGTGTCCGTTATGCGGAGGCTATCCTGAAGAGCGCCCCCTGCTCCAAACATCTGTGCCTTTCCTGTGGCCAAGATGAATTCAAGAAATGCCGCATGAAAATGGTTCTACAGGAAATGGTCCAATGTAATATTTGCCAACGTTGGATTCACATGTGGCCATGCCTTAGGTATCTAAAATTGAAACCTAAGCAAATTCGTGCCAACGATTATACGTTTCATTGCAGGTTGTGCGAGAAAAATGGCCACCTTCTTGGGCCACTTGTGTAAGTTTTGTTGATTGTACACACACGTCTGTACCTGTTTGTATTATACGTAATTTTGTAGCAAGATGCAATTTTAAAGGAAGAGTAAAAAGCTTACCATTCGTGCTTGGATGAAACTCATACCTTTCTGTGCGCGGTATTTTTAATTATGTTTCGCTTGATCCCCTGTTAATTTAGTTCATGTACTTTAACTTTATTCACATACTTCAGTGTGTTTAGTCTACAGTGTGAAATAGCCGCGCATTAGGTAGTGTCTATTCACTAGAAACGTTGAGTGCCCAGCAAAGTTAAATACAGGTGGACAAAATTCTTCCAACTTATTTTATTTTATTACAAATTTATACGTTGCTCTGCCTAGTGTTGACATTCCTGTAAATACATAAGAAACCGCAAAATTAAAACACTAAAGCAAAAAGAACTATGAGGTACAAATCCATTGTGTCCTGCTCCATTAACACATAAAAACTTACTGTCCGTTGAAAACAGCCTACTTTTGACCAACGTCCCAAAGCGTATAAAATTTTTCTCACACGATCTAGAGGGTCTAGGATTTTTTGTCACAAGTTCTAGGGGGGTCTTAGAGCACTTTTTGTGTTTTAGGAGGGTCTTTGATTTTTTGTCACATAATAAAGAGGGTCTAGGATTTTTTGTCGAACGATCTAGAGGGTCTAGGATTTTTTGTCACACGATCTAGAGGGTCTAGGATTTTTTGTCACACGATCTACATGGTCTTTGATTTTTTGTCACACGATCTACATGGTCTTTACTTTTTTGTCACACGATCTAGAGGGTCTAGGATTTTTTGTAACACGATCTGGAGAATGTAGGATTTTTTGTCACACGATGTAGAGGGTCTAGGATTTCTTGTCACACGATGTAGAGGGTCTAGGATTTTTTGTCACACGATGTAGAGGGTCTAGGAATTTTTGTCACACGATCTGGACGATCTAGGATTTTTTGTCACAAGTTCTAGGGGGTCTTGGAGCACTTTTGGTGTTTAAGGAAGGTCATTCATTTTTTGTCACACGATCTAGAGGGTCTTTGATTTTTTGTCACACGATCTACAGGGTTTTTGATTTTTTGTCACACGATGTCACACGATCTAGAGGGTCTAGGATTTTTTGTAACACGATCTGGAGAATGTAGGATTTTTTGTCACACGATAAAGAGGGTCTAGGATTTTTTGTCACACGATGTAGAGAGTCTAGGAATTTTAGTCACACGATCTGGACGATCTAGGATTTTTTGTCACAAGTTCTAGGGGGTCTTGGAGCACTTTTGGTGTTTAAGGAAGGTCATTCATTTTTTGTCACACGATCTAGAGGGTCTTTGATTTTTTGTCACACGATCTACAGGGTCTTTGATTTTTTGTAACACGATCTAGAGGGTCTTTGATTTTTTGTCACACGATCTAGAGGGTCTAGGATTTTTTGTCACACGATCTAGAGGGTCTAGGATTTTTTGTCACATGATCTAGAGGGTCTAGGAGCACTTTTGGTGTTTTAGGAAAGTCATTTATTCTTTGTCACACCATCTAGAGGGTCTTTGATTTTTTGTCACACGATCTACAGGGTCTTTGATTTTTTGTCACACAATCTACAGGGTCTTTGATTTTTTGTCACACGATCTAGAGGGTCTCGGATTTTTTGTCACACGATCTAGAGGGTCTAGGATTTTTCGTCACACGATCTGGAGGGTCTTTGATTTTTTGTCACACGATCTACAGGGTCTTTGATTTTTTGTCACACGATCTAGAGGGTCTTTGATTTTTTGTCACACGATCTAGAGGGTCTAGGATTTTTTGTCACAGGCTCTAGGGGGTCTAGGAGCATTTTTGGTGTTTTAGGAGGGTCATTTATGTTTTGTCGCACGATCTAGAGGGTCTTGGATTTTTTGTCACAGGTTCAAGGGGGCCTAGGAGCACTTTTGGTGTTTTAGGAGGGTCATTTATTTTTTGTCACACGATCTAGAGGGTCTAAGATTTTTTGTCACCCGATCTGGAGGGTCTTTAATTTTTTGTCACACGATCTGGAGGGTCTTTGATTTTTTGTCACACGATCTAGAGGGTGTAGGATTTTTTGTCACATGTTCTAGGGGGTCTAGGAGCATTTTTGGTGTTTTAGGAGGGTCATTCATTTTTTGTCACACGATCTAGAGGGTCTTTGATTTTTTGTCACACGATCTAGAGGGTCTAGGATTTTTTGTCACACGATCCAGAGGGTCTAGGATTTTTTTTCACAGGTTCTAGGGGGTCTAGGAGCACTTTTGGTGTTTAAGGAGAGTCAGTCATTTGTTGTCACACAATCTAGAGGGTCTACGATTTTTTGTCACACGATCTAGAGGGTCTTTGATTTTTTGTCACACGATCTACAGGGTCTTTGATTTTTTGTCATAGATTCTAGGGGTTCTAGGAACATTTTTTGTGTTTTAGGAAGGTCATTTATTTTTTTGTCACACGATCTGAGGGTGTAGGATTTTTTGTCACACGATCTAGAGAGTCTAGGATTTTTTGTGACATGTTCTAGGGGGTCTAGGAGCTGTTCTTGTCATTTACGAGGGTCTAGGATTTTTTGTCACACGATCTAGGGGATGTAGGATATTTTTTTCCACGGTTTACAGCCGTTTTCGTTGTGTTGGCCAGTGATGGCCACTGTATAGTCGATCGCAGAAAAGCTGAACTTGTGGCCACCCGTTTTTTTGTGGCCAACTTCTTGCTCGTGTCTTAGTGTTGGACAAGATTTTAAAAAGGTTTTGGTCGGTGTGTTTTTGCTGGTGGTTGGTGGCTGGTGGCTGGTGGCTGGGTGGTTGGCCACTGCGTTGGGTGGCCAACATTACTCACGTGGAGAGAAGTGATGAAGAGAGAGATGAGGCACGTGAGGAAGGGCAAGATGATGAAGAGGATGAAGAGGGAGGAAGAAGGTGGAAGAAAGAAGAAATTAAAATTCTCACCACAATGGTGAATCAGTGGAAGACGGTTGAAGGAAGAAGGCCCTCACAGGCGCAACTATGGAAAAATATCCACAGGGTATGTAACATTTGGGGGGGGGGGGATAGGGTTCGCCTCGTATGTAAAAAATCTGTGACATTCAAAATAAGCATGGCATAAGTGTTGAAAAAGCTTGAACCAAAAGCAGTTTTATAAATGGAATCGAAGGAGAAAGCACATACTGGTGCGCTACAGTTACATTAGTGAAGCTCTTGATCGAGGTTTATTTACCATCAAATACTGTCCAACCAATGAAGTCGTAAAACCTCAGACCAGTGTGAGAACAATGTGAAATCTGCCCTCATCACCTGGTGTTAACTAAAACCCAAATCAAAAACCACTATTGTTCCGGACAAACATCGGAACTACTACCAATAAAAAATGTTACCACTTTAGAGGAGTACATACATCACTAAATTTAGAAACATTGTGCTGTTAAAGGAGTATGTTGAAGTTGGCACTTCTGTAACAGCAGAACATGGTAACAGCCTTGTATGCCATTGGCAACACCAACACTGCCTGGTGCCTTCCCCCTTCCCCTCTCTGAGGATGAAATACAGACTAGTCTGTGAAAGCCCGCAAGCAAGCAAGCAAGAATGTCGTCAAGAGTGTTGTTAGTAGAATCGAAGATAGATGAGGAGTTGGACAAATGGGAAGGAAGAAGATGGGAAGGTATGAGTGTGCAGGAAGCGGTGGAGTTGGCAGAGGAAAGTAGGAGGAGGATGAAGGGATTGTTAGAAGAATGGAAGATGAGTGAGGAGAGAAGTGATGAAGAGAGTGTTGTAAATATTAATGCTTCATCTTACTTTTGTACATTTATTATTCTTTTGCTTTTAAATTCATCCGCCACACTGCCTTGCAATAACACCCCTCATAGTTCCTGCCTTCACTTGTCTTTGAATGCACTGCCTTGCTTATGCCAATAAACACCAGAGCTCGGCCACTTGGTTCGCAGCTACCAGCCTAGACAGTCGTGTTATTCTCCCAACTCCCTCGCATCACATCTTGCAATAAGTTATTGCTTCAGAAACATAGACACGGCACACCTGTAACTTTACAACAGAGAGATATGAGGAAGGGCAAGATGATGAAGCGGATGAAGAGGGAGGAAGAAGGTGGAAGAAAGAAGAAATTAAAATTCTCACCACAATGGTGAATCAGTGGAAGACGGTTGAAGGAAGAAGGCCCTCACAGGTGCAACTATGGAAAAATATCCACAGGGTATGTAACATTTGGGGGGGGGGGGGGGGAAAGGCTTCGCCTCGAATGTAAAAAATCTATGACCTTCAAAATTATCAGCATGGCATAAGTGTTGAAAAAGCTTGAACCAAAAGCAATTTTATAAATGGAATCGAAGGAGAAAGCAAACATCTGCTAATAGAAGGCGGTCTATGAGCGCTGGTGAGGCCTTCAATGGCCACACCATACTGCAGAGTGCCATGAATGCACCATGTTATAGTACGGATTTCGGGGTTGGGTTGAATGATGAAGAAGACTGGGTTGATGGTTAGTTGAGATGTATTCTGGTGGTTCAGAGTGGTTAACAGATGGTTTTGCCACGCGGATGAGTACTCGGTGGTTCCCACGACTTGCCGGAGCCGTGGTAGGTTCGTGACTGCCCGTCCTAGGCTCGGCCCGGCCGCTCGGGCCCGGCGAACGCATCAGCCCGGCAGCGCGACATTTGCTCATCAAGCAGTGCCGCGCTGTCCTGCACCGCGCGCGACGAGACTGGACAGCCGGACTTCACCTCAGAGCAGCCTCGAATGGAAGTACCTTAGGGGAAGTCCCAAGGGCCTTACCCTAACACGATGAGCTTTTGAGAACTGGAGTTCAGTATGGGAAATAACATGTGTGACTTTCAGCTTTTTCCATCGGTGGGTTTTTGAACAAATCGCGTCGGAAGTTCAAATTTTTAACGCTCCCCCTTTTTTCATGTAAACTGGTGCCGTTCGAGCCCAAATTGACCTAGAAGGGTAGGGTTTGGCTCACTAGATGCGAAAAAGGCTGGCGATTCTTGAAATGTTCAGGTTGATGTACTTTTGAGCTGTTCTCTGGGACTTGGCGAGGAAAAACTGATAACAAACAAAAGTTTAGAAATAGTGTAACGAACGTTTTCATGAAATACGTAAGTAACAGCTACACAAACCAAAATAAGTTCTATACACGCTGTAGAGCACACATGTACCTTTTAAATGAACTGTCTTTGGTGTCTCTGCGATCGTTGGTTCCGAAGATAAAGAGTTTTAAAGGGCGCTGAATGACGTATCTTCACGCTTCTTCTCAGCCTTTTCGGCTTCTTTTTTACTCGTTCTTTACCAAACCACATATACATATTCACATATGTGGGTAAGATGAACGAGTATTGTACCGGGTAGGTGTGCAATTTAGTCGGTCACTTTCAGCTGTGAAAGTACAACAGCTGCAAATGAGTGTGAGGTATCATTTTAAAGGTCGTGATCCGATGACAAAAAAATGATAAAGGTTTTTTTTTTGTTATGTATACATTTTTAAAAGAAATTTGTAATGTAAAGTTTTGATAGGTTATAAAACGCGAAGGGAGAACATAAACTGAAAAAAAAAATTGTGGAATTTAGAGAGAGGTTGAGCATTTATCGAATTTCAATGGAAATGCTTAAAGTGTCATACTTTTTTTGGGAAGAAATTTTTCTTTTAAGTCCCAAACCTTGGAAGGACGTTGGTGAGGTGGCAGCTAATGAAACTACACTGTAAAAAAAATTGTCGTAAATTTACGACACCAGAGTCGCTAAGTTTGATAGCGAGCGCAGTCGTTTCTGTACGATCACAGACGTTTTCATACGACAAATTTCGTTCAATTACGACAAAAGTCGTTTCACTACGACTTCAATATCCTAATGTAACGACATTACTTGTTCGGCAACGACTATCTCGTTTTGAAACGATAAAAATGCGTTTTGAACACAAACGACCATATTCGTTATAGAACGAAAAGTTCATCAAGCAAAATGTCGTATCCCAACAATTTTTTTTAACAGTGTAAGATGACAGATGCAGTGTCGCCATCTAGCGGCGAAACTAGCTCCACTAGCGCCAGTAGCGCCAACTACGACGGGAGCACGTAGCCACGGGATAAAAGAAGGTCCTGTCGCGATGGATTGTCGGAATGCGAAATAGCTACGAAAGAAAGAAACTGGCATTCCAACCCAAAGAATGATGGATCGAAGTCAACATGGCAAAGAAAAGTTTGAAATTATTTTGGTTTTTATTTGTGAAACTATTTGAATACTTGAATTTTTGGTGACTGGAAGTTTGATTGGAAGAAAAATAAATCTAAAGAGACTTGTGTTGTCATTAAAAGATGTATGAGTGGGAGACATAACCGAAGATTATTTATAGTACTTATTCTTGACCTAATTCAGACTGTCGATCATTTCAAAAAAATATCATGAAAACGGAGGTGTGTACGAGGTGGAATGGGAATGAAGTGTAAGGTTTACAAAGCACAAAACATGTCTCTTCTGCACATAACTGCAATGCAGACACGGTTATGCTGATGACGACATCTAGCGGGTCCATTTGTTACTATGTCCTCTGGTGGTCGGTTTCCGAACTAAGACCACGCTCTAACTAGCGTTCCTACCGGTGGTTGAGGAAACTACGATGGCGAAAGGCCGTGGAGTATGGCAGAGACGGTTGTGCTGGTGACGACACCTAGCGGCCACATTCGTAATCATGTCACCAACAACACCTGTGGTGGTCGGTTTGGAACTAAGATCACGGACTCACTAGCGTTCCTACCGGTTGTGGACGAAACTATGGTGGGGAAATGCCGTGGACGTGGTGATTGTAATTTCAAAAAAATGTAAGCATGTATGGGACTTGACATGGGTAGTAGGTATGAATGTAACAAACATATTATTTTTTTAATTTAAAATTCACGAAAAACGAGTTTTGAGAACAATTTTGAAAGTGTGTCAAAGTAGAAATGTCGTTATACGCAGAACTGATGTCGAGTGTGAATAATGAGTTCAACGCGGAAACATTTGATCTGCGCGCAACAATGAAGAGTTGCTAAGTGAAATCTGGTTGTTTCCTCAACTTTTTGTGGTATGTATTGAGATTTTATTAGGAAGAAATTTATGGGTTCTATCCAGGGAACTGAATTGAAACAAAGTGAACTATTGTAACTGTAGTACAAAAATGAGAGAGTTGAAATGATAAGTGTTTGTACCTAGGTTTCCTTCCTTGGCGATCTGTGATTGAAGTGGCAGTTTGGAAGTCCTGTTGTTGGTGGTGGTTACGGAATCAACTGATTCTTTTTTTCAAGAGTATTGGTTTGTAATCAGCAATTTTTTTGTCATGTTAAGAACAGAAAAAAAATAATCTCAGTATTAGTGGAAGTCCCATGTGACATGAAGGTGTACAGTAATACTGAGATTTTTTTTTGCAAATAAAAAATGGACACTTAGTTTTATGCTTCTTCAGCACAGGTTGGCGATTTGTTTTTGAAGTGGGAGTTTGGACGTCCTTTTATTGGTGGTGCTTGCATTCCATATTTTACCTCATAAAACATTTAATCTTCATATTCCTTCCTTTTTTTCAGATATCATCAGATTCTGAATTTTCTAAGAATTGAAAGAAAAAAGACATTAAATCATCCAATGTACTTTCAATGTATTCAGATTCAGACTGGTCACTCCATGCCACTGACAAGAAAACCAAACCCAGCAAACCTAATGTGATTGTAACTACATTTCTTTTTTTACTCCTTTCCACTCATCCATTTAAAACCATTTTCCCTTTCTACAGGTATCTTCAGATTCAGAGAACAAAATTTCCTTCTCACCTCTTCCAGCACAACAAAAAAACGACATCAAACTCACTTCTAAGAAAACTAAGAACTTCCAAAACTACAAATCACAACCAGGTCCATCAAAAACTGTGAACTCTGATTCGGAAACTGATTCAGATACTGATGTAATTCGAGACTTACAAACAGCTCTCGAAACTCTACTGAAGAAGGTATACATACATTACATTTTATTCAAACTAGGACATGAACTATAACATTTCTTTTCCGTGCATTCCTTTACAGCAGGCCCTCAAAAAACAGAAAAAATATGCTGCCAAAAAGGCTTTAACCAGGAAAACAATTGTACACAACCTGGTTTCAAGTGAAACAGAAATTGAGGTACATTTCTTACATTAATTAAGAAAACTTAAATTCACAATCCTTTTTTAAACCATTTATATCTCCTTTCTAGGAACCTCCCAAGAAAATACTGAAAAAATTAACCCCCAAACCAGAAACAAGACATTCAAGAAAGGCAATTCTCTTGAACTCTTCTGACTCAGAGAAACAGGTACAAATTTTTTCCAGTTTCAATTTAATCTCCTCCAAAGAACTGTTAACATCTTCTACTTTTGTACTTCACCAGCAACATTCAAAGAAGCAAAAGAAGAACTGCTCTTCAACTTCAAGGAAGAAACAAAATGTACAGTTTTCAGAATCAGATTCAGAACAAGAGGTACAATTTATTTTTGTTTAAATTATTTTTCCACAAACTCAACATACTCTCACTCTAATAACTCCTACTTCAACAGCAACCTCCCAAGAAACTTAAGAGAGACCATTCTCCAACATCATCAGATTCTGAAAAGCAACATCATTTAATTACAAAACAGGGAAAACATCACCAGTCACTCCCTTCTTCCTCAAAGAAGCAACAACTTTCTTCCTCTTCACAATCGGAACCAGAGGTACACTTTTTATACAACTTCTATTTACCTTCTATACATCCAGGGTAATACTTTCTGTTAATCCATTTTTCCCTCCACAGCAAAATGACCCACTTCTACAACAACTTAATATGCCAATTCTGACTTCTAAGGACCTCAAACTCAATACTCCATACAAACTTCTCATAATCTCAATCTCTGAAGATGTGGGATACCAATCTATCAAGTACAAGAAGGCAATTTGCACTTTTCAGCATCCGAAACACAGCAGTATGATCCTCACCGTCAATGTGCCGAGACCTGTTGCAAATTTGCCGGACTCAGTAATTGCACAATTAATGCAACGTGTGGAAGATGGCAAAAACCCAAAGTACGTTGTTCTAAATGTGACACAATAACCCAAACCTAGAGGGATTCAGGGAACTTTCGACGTTGTGGAATTTAAATGGATTTAAATTTCAGGTGAGATAAGTTCACATTTCTGCAAATTCATTCCCAAATTAATTTACTTCAAACACTAACTTCAAAAAATGCTTCTTCTGCCAACAGATATGTACATCGTCATTTGCTCTCATTTCACAACTCTTCACCTGAAGAAATCCCAACCTTATCTTCTTTTCTTACTTCATTTCAAATAGCTATATATGACCATTGCATTCAAATGAGTTTTATTCTCATTTCTTTTCTACACTATTCTACTGCACCATGATTACTTCATTTCAAATGGCTCTATATGACCCTTCTATTCCAATGTGTTTTGTTCCCATTTCTTTTCTGCACTATTCTGCTGCACCCTAATTACTTCATTTCAAATGGCTCTATATGCCCCTTGTATTCAAATGAGTTTTGTTCTCATTTTATTCTGCACTATCCTTCTGCACCATAATAATACTCCTATTACTATTTTTTTTTCTAATTTCACTAATTACCCTATGCACTGATAATAATGTCTTAATGCATGACAAAATAATAGGACGTCTAACTCATTAGATAATAAATCTCACTTCTAACTTTTCCACGTCTCATTCTAAACAAAACTAATCTCATGCTTCCTTTTCAGATGTGTGACACAAGCTCATCCATTGAATCTAACCAAACACTTTAACCATTCCTTAATGACACATAAACTAAAAAATTGCATTCAATTTTATACAATTTCATTCATTTCCATACAAAAACAACCACAACAAAAGTTATTCATTTTAACTCACCAAATTTTGCAGCAATCAATCAGTAATCCAAATCCATTTTCTTTTCAACTTTCACACACACAAACATAATCACATTTTATCCTCTCTTCTAAGAAACCACTAAATTTCACCAACATAAATGTCACTCAACACAAATCACTGGCACTTAAAAAATGAAGACAATCCAAATCCTTCACACCGCACACAGGCCCTTCCAGCAAACACTTGCATGCCGAATGCCACGTTCCCAAACATGTGTAGATATAAAGAAACAGCAGACATGACATTGATCCAGAAAATCGGCAAAAGCGAACAACCACCACCCACCTCACTTTAATCGTGAAACGTCACACAGCCTAACTTCCAATAACAAGCAGACGGCCAGTAACCTTCATCCAGGTCCAATTCTTCAGACACCCGCAAGATGGCGCTAATGGAGTCCCCCATCAGATGCCCGACCTGCGGGGACCCGACAGGGGTGACCACAGGCAGCTCCTGTAGGTCACCGCTCACCACCGCGGGCACCCGCGGGTCCTCGCCGTTACCCGCTCCCCGTAAACCAGCAGGCCAACCTCGTCAACGGGCGCCGGAAGTTCCACAGCGGCCACGGCGGCAACGAAGGCCACGGCTGCTACGGCCCCCACGGCCACCACGGCGCCCACGGGCACCACGGCGCCCACGGCCCCCAGGACGGCCAAGGCCCCCAGGGCGGCCACGGCCCCCAGGGCGGCCACGGCCCCCACGGCCCCCACGGCGGGCACGACGACCACAGCGGCTACGGCCCCCACTGCCTCCACGGCGGCCACAGCGGCCACGACGGACACGGCGGCTACGGCCCCCACGGCGGCTACGGCTCCCACGGCCCCCATGACCCCCACGGACCCCACCGACCCCACGGCCACCAGGGCGGCCACCGCGGCCACGGCCCCCACGGCGGCCATGACGGCCACAACGGCTGCCACAGCGGCCACGACGGCCACTGTTAAAATTCGACGCAATGGAATGGTACAAGAATAAAGTGAATGTGTAAAGAACGAGCACCATGTACACCATTTTTAATGGTTGATTGTCTTCTTGTTATACCTTCAGATTGATGCCATCCTTTCATTAATTGTCGCAGAACCCTTGGGTTTGGCTCATTGCATGCAGATAAAGATCTAAATTTAACGAATGCCTGGGATATTGCGTTTTAGAGTCATTGGGTAACAGTTTCTACAAATATACTAAACATTTTATAAGTTTGGAAGCAGTCTAACAAGTTTTTCCTGGTATTTCTAAAAACGATCAGGGAGCTACACTAGAGCACTCTACAATTTAGGCACCAACAACGTCGATTTGAAGTTAAAAAACGGAATAAGAAGAAACGTTAAAATTTGAACACCTTGAACACGATTAAATCAAAAACCCACCGCTGGATAAATTCGAAACTTACGTATATTTATCTCCACACTAAATTCTATCAGTACCCAAAAGCGTCTCAAATTATTTAGGGAAAATATCTTATTTCTCTTGATTACAAGGTAATTGCACCGACTGACCTAGACGTGTTTGACTACTTCCAAACTTGTGTAAAATGTATATTTGTAAACTATTAACCATTGACTCGAAAACGCAATATCCTGGGCATTCGTTAAATAAGATCTTTATCTGCATGCAATGAGCCACAGTTAATATTAGGATGGCATCAATCTGAAGGTATACAGGAAGAGCCGAAAAGGCTGAAAAGAAGCGTGAAGATATGTCACACAGCGCCCTTTAAAACTCTTTATCTTCGGAACCAACGATCGCAGAGACACCGAAGACTGCTCTACAGCGTGTAAAGAAGAACTAATTTATGTTTGTGTAGCTGTTACTTAGATATTTGATGAAAACGTTAGATACACTATTTCTAAACTTTTGTTTTTTATCAGTTTTTCCTCGCTAAGTCCGAGGGAACGGCTCCAAAGTACATCAACCTGAACATTTCTAGAATCGCCAGCCTTTTTCGCATCTAGTGAGCCAAACCCTACCCTTCTAAGTCAATTTGGGCTCGAACGGCACCAGTTTACATGAAAAAAGGGGGAGCGTTAAAAATTTGAACTTTCGACGCGATTTGTTCAAAAACCCACCGATGGAAAAAGCTGAGAGTCACACATGTTATTTTCCATACTGAACTTTAGCAGTTCTCAAAAGCTCATCGTGCCTCTCGTACAGTGTTCGAGTGCTGTGCTTGCGCAGCTCGTCAGCGAGACATACGTTTCGTCTCTGTTGGCCTCATACGGAAGTGAGTCGTGTGAGAGATACACGCGTCCAGACGCTGGCACTCGGCTGTTCATCAGCTCTCACACCGCATTCCCGCGCGCAAACCCTACGCTGAGGCCCCGAGACTGGACCTACGCTTGCCCAAATTGTCTTTTAGGTATCTCATACGGATCAATTTTTATCCAGATCATGACGAGAAGGTCGGTCGACCGCAGCCGGGGAAGGAGCCGTAGCCGCAGGAGGACACCGTCGTGGCGTGATGCTGCTGGGCACCGTCCCGCTGCTGGTGCCTCTGGATCTGGAGTACGTTCTGACCACGGGGCGGATGGCCACCGCCGGACCCGGAGCCGCAGCCGCAGGAGGACGCCGTCGTGGCGTGATGTGCCTCTCGTCTCTAGCCATGACAGTCAGCGCCGGAGCCGGAGCCCAGCCCCGTCTACATGAGAGAGTCCGCCGCCTCGGTTGGAGTCTGAGGTGAGCAGTTCTTTTACATTTCATTAGGGCTATTCAACACAAAGAAATGGATAAGGGATGAGAGGACCACCTGTATGCGGACGTCTGCCGAACGGTTCCGGTTGGCACCCCGCGCTCGAGAGCAAATTGGCGGGGCGCTCGAGTGAGGGGTATCAACCGGGATTTGGCTAACATTTTTGATCACCTTTATCAGCCCTCCCCCTCCTCCATAAAAACAACAACATTGTTTTCCAAAAGTCACATTTGAGATTTTTTTCCCCCTGGTGTTTGGGGGGGGGGGGGGAATCTCTGGTGGCCCCTTTGAATGAAAGAAACCAAAAAATAGACCATTTGGAGTTGATCGATCCTCCCATTTGTTTTACCTTGTCTTGAATGTCTCATTAACTAAAAGCAATCCAGAATGGGGCTGACATATTTAACACATACACACTCCATATTTTTCAGAAGCCAGTGCCATTACCCATTACCCAGAAGACAAGAATGGCAAAGCTCCGCCGTTCATTGCAGCAGTAAGTTTTTCTTAGAAGAATGAATATTAACTGCAACGACCTATCTGTTCTATATATTTACATAAACCTCATGCTCCTTGCAGAGTCTATCATCTATCAATCTATCATTTGACTCAGACTCTGATGATTCAGTTTTAAAGGTACTCTAGTTTTCTCTTGGTGCGCATTGTCAGAGATTAATGTCAATCTATCATTTTATTTTTGTCTGTTATGCATCTGTTTCAGCCGCCAAGGACAGGCAAGACGAAAGGATTTGAGGATTTTGAGGTAAAAACAAGTAGAAATTATTTGACGGCGTTAGGATTTTCCGTACAAATATTTAAGAATCGCAAAGATAAAACTTTTGATGTGAAATTTTTTAAGTGAAGAGCTAATTGAAGTTCAATGTAAGGAGTCATATTTACTGTTACAAATTTGTTTATGAGTTTGTTTTGTAAATGAGTCCAAAGGGCATGGCACTCTTGTGGACATAGAGATATGTCACTTGGGGGTTCAATATTTTTAATCTTGTGCTTTCAAAGCAATACATAATTTGTTTGAACATGTCATATGCAATTCCATTTCTGATTTCAATTGTTCCTTTCATTGACAGGCTGAGGTTCTGCCCACAATCCTCGATCCGCTGATCCTGCACCTCCTATAGTGCTGGCGGTACACAGCCAGATGCAGCAAAATACCGCAAATCGTGTTACAAGTGTGAAACTTGGCATACTTGTTCCTTAAGGTATTTAAAAAGATTTGATCCGCTTTCCTTTTTGATTTTGGCATTAGGGTCCAATTTTTGAACATTTTTAACACTAGAAGGGCCGAGGGGGTCAAAATGACCCTTAGCGAGTTTTCTTGTGTATTTTTTATATTTCAGACTTTCGCTACGCATCTGAATTTTTTTGACATTTCCTAAAACCATGAAAAGCACCACCACACCAAATTTTATCTATTTTCGTCAATTTTTGTGGACGCTAGCCGTCATTTTACCTAGAAGGGCCGCAGGGGTCAAAATGACCCCTGCGGCCTTTTTGCACTGTTTATGACACACATTGGCGCCAGAGCGTTGCTTATGTCACAGTTGACTTTACAAGCGTTGGCACTCATGTTTGGGACGATCTTCTTGCCGCAATAGCCTTATTGCATTCCCCTGAAAGTAGGCAGTGGCCGACAAAACTCTTCTCGACACATTGCTAAACAAGACCTTGGCGAATGGGCTTCGGTGAAGGTTGACTGGACAGACCTTCCGAGAAATGCCGCTATAATTATTTTACCAGGCCAAATATCAACAGTCGGCCCACGGCCCGATCAAAAAATCGAAATCTTAGCCAGAAAATATGTTCTTCAATCCTATCTTTCAGCTAGGGATTTATAGACTAATTTGGACCTCGGCAACGACATATCATGAGATGGCAACGCCTTCTTTTGACTTCACTTTACGGTTTTTCGCCACGACTCAGACATAACGGAGTGTCGACTGAATATCTCAGCCGTCACGACTCAGGCGTTTCTAAGCAGTCTGGCCTAGTAAAATTAAAACCAGGGTAGATTCGATTTATCCTCAGCTACGACTACCGGATTCTAGCCCGTTATCTATTTTACCAGGCCATGATACGTCTCTGGAAGGCGGTAAAGTCGCCACAGACAGAAGATGGTCGTTTTGGCTTTCGGAAGATGTTTTCGGAGCCGTGTTTCTCGGGAGTTTGGCCTGGTAAAATTAGAACCAGCGTGGATTCGAGTTCTCCTCAGGTAGAACTACTAGAATCTAGTCCGTTATCTATTTTACTAGACCATGATACGTCTCTGGATGGCGATAAATTAGCCACATACGTCAAGTCGTACTGGCCTTTGTCTTCGGATAGAAGTTTCTCGGGAGTTTAGCCCAGTGAAATTGTTACCAGAGTGAGTTTGAGTTACCCCCAGCTAGGACTTCCGTTATCTATTTTGCCAGGCCATGATTCGTCTCTTGATAGCGACGAAGTAGCCACATACGTAAAGTCGTCGTTCTGGCCTCTGTCCTGGGATAGGAGTTCCTCGGGAGTTTGGCCTGGTAAAATTGAAACGAGGGTAAATTCGAGCTGTCCTCAGCTAGAAATACTGGAATCTTGCCCGTTATATATTTGACCAGGCCATAATTCGTCTCTGGATGGCGAGAAAGCAGCACCACATGAAAAGTCGTCGTTCTGGCGGCAGATCGGATTTAACGCATTGCGGGTTGCCTATCTTACGCTGAACCGATTAACCTAACCCAACTCTCTAAACACCATATTTGATTGATTTTTTACCATTATTCATCATTTAAATACGAAAATACATCAAAACCCGGCTTTTAACACGGCAAAACATATAGGGGTCAAAATGACCCCAGCGGCCCTTCTAGGGTTGCCAAAAAGCCGGCCCTTCTAGTGTTAACAAAATGGCGGCAAAAATTCGACATATCTCAATATGTCCTTATATATACGATGTGAGTGTCGTTTCCGTATGATTTGAGGGGGCTAAGACTATTGGCAAGGTCCCCCACCCCCTCCGGCACCACGTTGTGCCCCAAATCCGCCATTTTGAAAAAATAGCGGCGTATTTTGCGTACTTTGTTATTTACCGCTACGGAGGCGTGTTTGGTGTCGTTTCGTAATAAATTGGGGTCACTGAATCCATTTCTTAACTTAAAAAGTTGTTTTGACGACATTAAACGGGTGATCGGGTACCGGAAGATGTTCATTTTCGGTTCAAACTCTCCGTAAACACGTCCTGGGCGTCGTTTTAAAGTAATTCGAGGTCACTGAATCCATTTGTGAACTTGAAATATTGTCACGAAGACATAAGACGGGTGATCGGGTACCAGAAGATGTTCAACTTTTGTTCAAACTTTCCGTAAATCCGTGCTTGGAGCCTTTTCTGCGGTTTGAGAGGTTTTAGAAAGTAATTCTGAGCGCGTAATCTTTATTCGGGCACTTCTTGTCGGGTAATGTATTCCTTCGGTGAGCCGGGGTGATGGTCTGCGCCAGCAAGACCTTCCTCGTAAAGGTATTTAAAATCCTTAAATGTACATTTTTTTAGCAACGGTAAATATTTATTTTCCGCTTACGCACTTTCATATTGTTAAGAATATTCCTCAAAGATTGGTCTAATTATTTGCACAATTCTCTCAACAAGTCAGAGCTTTTTGAGTTTTCAGCGGAAAGGCTGGTCTCATCATTCCAAGGCCTCTAATTTGTGACTAACATTGGTTAGGAATTTGCTTCTTCTTAGCCTTCTGGCACTGCTTTACCGGGGGCAAGCTGACCAGGAAGAAGCCGACGGAAGAATTATCTTGCACGTCCGTGACATGGTAGACATTAGTGCAAAAAAAGTTCTTGTCTGCTGTTCAGATACCGGTGTTCTTGTTCTTGGAATTTCCTTCTGGCCGTCTCTGAAACAAAAAGGTCTGAGTGAGCTTTGGTTTAGATTTGGTGTTCAATCGAAACAACGTTTTATTCCTGCACATCTTTTCAGTTAAAAACTCGGTAATATGATGACCTATACATTCTCTAAATTTTACATCTTTTTTTCTTTATTTGAGTGATGCTCACATCTCTTGTCGACTTCCCTGTTTACAGGTCCTCTAAAGGAAGAAGCTCTTAGGGGTTTCCAGTTGACGTGTGGGGTTTTAGTGGATGTGAATCGCTTCATATATGTCATCCGTAGGGAAACCCAGAGCGTGGAATGCGTGGGCAAATGACACCAGTGACTTATTCTCAAAAGCATTCGTTGAACTAAGCAGGCCACAACACAATGTGGACTTCGAAGTGCTAGACGCCCTGGAAAAGTACACAATTAGATTGTACAGGGGAGACAACTCATGTGTCGATATTGGTAAGGTCAGGGAAAACCTGTTCAGCAGTGGCGATCGGTCATTTACCATGATACCACCAACCAAAGCTGCCCTTGTTATATATATCAAGAGAGCTGCTTACCAAGCCGGCCATATCTGGGGCACCTGCGATAGAGACACCAAACCACCTTGCTTCAAAAGCTGGGGCTGGAGCTGCCAAAATGGCAAGGAACGTCTGTCGGGAACTGGACCGGTGCGGATGTGCTCAGACTGCAGCACATAGAGGTGCATTTGCAGGAAGTACGGATTTGTCTGCTGTAGAGCCTGCTAAAAATGCAAAGGAGACTGTTCTAACAAAAGGTTACACAACATGACACGCAACTCCATGATCATACTTCCCATCTTTCACTTTCCATCTTTCACTTACCTCTTTCCAATCTCAGTACTGAAAACAGCTATAAGAATCCAGATGACCTAGCATGCATGATATAGAGAGTTACCAATTGAACGTGTATTATTTCACCTGTTTTTTTTTTTAATTTACACGATAAATTGTCTAGTTTCAAGTCACCTTATCTAATTATGTAAGTTGTGTACTACATGTGTACATTTTATTAAAGGCGGAGTTGTGTATTTTTTTTACATTACATTTTTTTTTAACACTATGTTTACTTTTCACACTAAACACTTTTCTGTAGCGGCTTGTATTTTTAATATTATGTTATGATGCATATTTTATATTAAAGACGAGGGTGAATCACTGAAACCTTCATTGGCTAGTAAAGGAAATTTGTCTATTATTCCGAAGTCCTCAAAATTATAGTCACACTATTATTAGGACCAAAATTGAACCAAAAACATTTCGTTTCGCTGTTCAACCATTACATGATTTCAAACAATTAACACGGGCTTGACATCGCGATCACATACCTCTCAAACCGCGGAAAAGGCTCCCAGCACGCATTTACCGAAAGTTTGAACAAAAATTTACCCGATCACCTGTTCAATGTCGTCGTAACAGTTTTTCAAGTTCACAAGTGGATTCAGTGAACTCGAATTATTAGGAAAAGTCGCCCAGCACGCGTTTACGGAAAGTTTGAACCGAAAAAGAACATTATCTGGTACCCGATCACCCGTTCAATGTCGTCAAAACAATATTCTAAGTTAAGAAATGGATTCAGTGACCCCAATTTATTACGAAACGACACCAAACAGTCTGGTATGTTTCAAATTACTTTGGGTAATTCTGTTTTTATGTACTATTGTCTTCCCTCTCACAGAATTTTTCAGATGGCTGCATTATTCACAGCACACCCATGCAGCCAGTGTTCAGATGGCTGTATTTTTCAAAGTACGCCCGTGAAGCCAGTGTTCAGATGGCTGTATTTTTCAAAGTACACCCATGAAGCCGGGAGGGCGGCGACGGCTAAGTACCTCGGCTGGGCGTTGGTGGAGGCTCAAGTGGATAGATGAGGAGTTGGACAGATGGGAAGGAAGAAGATGGGAAGGTATGAGTGTGCAGGAAGCGGTGGAGTTGGCGGAGGAAAGTAGAAGGAGGATGAAGGGATTGTTGGAAGAATGGAAGATGAGTGGGCAAGAGGATGAGGGAGGAGAGAAGTGATGAAGAGAGAGATGAGGCACGTGAGGAAGGGGAAGATGATGATGAAGAGGATGAAGAGAGAGGAAGAAGGTAGAAGAAAGAAGAAATTAAAATTCTCACCACAATGGTGAATCATTGGAAGACGGTTGAAGGAAGAAGGCCCTCACAGGCGCAACTATAGAAAAATATCCACAGGGTATGTAACATTTGGGGGGGGGGGGGGAAGGGTTCGCCTCGAATGTAAAAAATCTTTGACATTCAAAATTATCAGCATGGCATAAGTGTTGAAAAAGCTTGAACCAAAAGCAATTTTATAAATGGAATCGAAGGAGAAAGCAAACATCTGCTAATAGAAGGTGGTCTATGAGCGCTGGTTAGGCATTCGATGGCTACACCATACTGCAGAGTGCCATGAATGCACTTGCTCTTGATCGAGGTTTATTTACCATCAAATACTGTCCAACTAATGAAGTCGTAAAACCTCAGACCAGTGTGAGAACAATGTGAAATCTGCCCTCATCACCTGGTGTTAACTAGAACCCAAATCAAAAACCACTATTGTTCCGGACAAACATCGGAACTACTACCAATAAAAAATGTTACCACTTTAGAGGAGTACATACATCACTAAATTTAGAAACATTGTGCTGTTAAAGGAGTATGTTGAAGTTGGCACTTCTGTAACAGCAGAACATGGTAACAGCCTTGTATGCCATTGGCAACACCAACACTGCCTGGTACCTGGATGCCTGGTGCCTGGATGAAATACAGACTAGTCTGTGAAAGCCAGCGAGCAAGCAAGCAAGAATGTCGTCAAGAGTGTTGTTAGTAGAATCGAAGATAGATGAGGAGTTGGACAGATGGGAAGGAAGAAGATGGGAAGGTATGAGTGTGCAGGAAGCGGTGGAGTTGGCAGAGGAAAGTAGGAGGCGGATGAAGGGATTGTTGGAAGAATGGAAGATGAGTGAGGAGAGAAGTGATGAAGAGAGTGTTGTAAATATTAATGCTTCATCTTACTTTTGTACATTTATTATTCTTTTGCTTTTAAATTCATCCGCCACACTGCCTTGCAATAACACCCCTGCCTTCACTTGTCTTTAATTGCACTGCCTCGCTTATGCCAATAAACACATTCGCCTCGAATGTAAAAAATCTATGACATTCAAAATTATCAGCATGGCATAAGTGCTAAAAAAGCTTGAACCAAAAGCAATTTTATAAATGGAATCGAAGGAGAAATTAAACATCTGCTAATAGAAGGTGGTCTATGAGCGCTGGTGAGGCCTTCAATGGCTACACCATACTGCAGAGTGCCATGAATGCACCATGTTATGGTACGGATTTCGGGGTTGGGTTGAATGATGAAGAAGACTGGGTTGATGGTTAGTTGAGATGTATTCTGGTGGTTCAGAGTGGTTAACAGATGGTTTTGCCACGCGGATGAGTACACGGTGGTTCCCACGACTTGCCGGAGCCGTGGTGGGTTCGTGACTGCCCGTCCTAGGCTCGGCCCGGCCGCTCGGGCCCGGCGAACGGGGAGGGGGGGAACTCTTCGACCCGAAAACTCATCGCCGGGTCCATCTCAGAAACTCATCGCCGGGAACTCATCGCCGACTTGTTTGAATCGTGTTGAATTTGCCGCCAAACGAGCTGGCAACGCTGTTGGGGTAACAGGGTGACAGTTGGTAACAGGAAACTGTGGGTCACGACGGATACGGATTGCAATTGCGAATCGAATGTGTTGTTTGGCTCTGTTTGGTTCTTTCGCCCGGGAAAACTTTCATCGCGTACACAAACCAAACCAAACTGCGAATAATTCTTAATAAATAATAATAACAAAACAAAGCACTTTTGAGCTTCGCCGAGTGAAGCACAGAAGTTTCGTGTGTCGCGGTGTGTTTTATTTTGGTGCAAACTTGATGAACGGTTTTTCTGTTCCGTGCACCTGTAAGTAATGCGTCCATTTGTACTATCTGCGACTGCTGTTCCGTGCACCTGTAAGTAATGCGTCCATTTGTACTATCTGCGACTGATGCGAAATGCGAAGTGACCAACTTTTACAAAGGTGGAAGCCAAGTACATGGGAAGCAAGTAAGTGATTAATCGGAAATTATTGTATTGACGGCCTCCTGTCATGTTGTGTGATATATATTCTGATAAAAATAACACGAAGTCCCAATATTGTCGGGTTTGTAGGTTAGGCATTTCCTATTGTATCACGCACAGATATTTTGGAAGTGAACATAACCTCATCTAAATGCTCAGGGCTGCTTAAACATTTCTCGGGAATATGCAGTTGAGGTTAGACGAGACACGAATAGTCATTGCCAGTTGTGATGAAATATTTTGATGTGGAGTGTTATTTCATTGCTTGGTTATGTGCGTTCAATTTCAGTCAATTATATAGATATTCTGGTAAGTTGCCTTACGATGGCCACTTTGACACTTTGCTGCCTCAATGGGTCTTCCAAAACCTTTCGCAAGTTCATTCTAGTTGTCTCTGCCACCAAAATAATATATGGAGACGTTTGTGGCGGCCAGGAGGTGAGATCTAGAGGTGACTGTCATATGGCAAGGGAGTTCTGACAGCTTTTTATTTCAATTGCTTGTAATCCATTAATCACTAAACTGTTTCTCAGATAATATCTACAGTTTCGGAAACACCATATATGCAAACCACAAGTAATAATATTTCTATATTCTTTTCTATTGATAGTCCTCGAGTGAAGAGCTGCTGATCACAGGTGGGGTAGACTTCAGGCTGTGACACTTGACCCTGACCTACTTCTTCGATTGTGGTGAGTGCAGTGTATTTCTTTCCCAACTTCATCATTAAATATTGCATCACCGTGGTTAATTTAAGAGTCTTGTCAGTAGTCTCTCCCTGAATCTGAACTATAAGCTAGTGTAACCTGTGACAACAATTATGGTGCATTTTGCCATGAATGTGTTTAATATGCTGTCCCATATGAAAAAAGTGGCTAGTTCTTGCTTGAAGTATTGACGAGAAAAGATGATGTTCTCCCTCTTGGCCTTGAGTATTATACTGGATGGGCAATGATGAAAATTGGTGTGATTCTGTTCCAGAATATGTTCAGTATGACAGAAATGTACTTTTAGAAAAACCTGCTGTAAAGTATTGTACCGACACTAACTTTTTATTACTCCTTTTACAGTGATCCATTGAGGCTGCATTCTGTCAACATTGCTTCATGTTGCTGATCGTAGATGATGCTGAGGTACAACACGGAGCAGGGCTTCAGACAGTTACACTAGATTTGATCAACTTCCTCTATTGTGGTGAGTGCAATGCATTTCTGTATTAACTTAGATACTGTTGCATTATTGGAAAGTGTCTGTTGTAATGTTTCTTGGTGAAATTAAGAGTCACGTTAGTTTTACACTGTATTTTCGCATTGTCTCATTGTGACTTACACCGTAAATGTCATGGGACAATTTGTGTACCACAAATATTGCAATTTTGAACCAAAAATCAGGAAGATATAATTGTACCTCATTTCTTGCTGCTCCCGTTGCAGACTTTTATTGAGTACCCAATTGTTTACTTCTTCTGGATGGTCACGGTTTTGTTTCCTTTCAGTTTCGCCGCCCTGTCCCTGTATCATCGCCACCGTCCACTTTCTCTGCAGTCGGTTGCGGTTTTCTGATTCACCGAAGGAGGGAACCGCGGCGCGTCGCTGGAAAACCCTTAGATAGGTAAGTTTGGAAGTCGAGCTAATTGAGTCTCGATTCCTGAAACTGAAGAAAGAAGTACGTTAAGAATCACACAGCCTCCGACCCTCGCAACTCGCTTTAGAGAGCTGGAGGCTTTTAGATTCTCAACTATACTTCTTTCTTCCGTTCTAGGATTGGGTAGGGCAGCTCAACGAATGTTGAACCGACAGTAACATGTTTCCGCAGGCACCTTTGTGATCCTCCACGTACTTCTTACATCGGTTTCGGGATTCGTTGACTGCCATGTTCTAGAGGGTCGTTTTATTCGGGGTAGCAGATGATCCGCGCACAGCGGTGTCAGGCTGTGGGCGGGGAGTCGGTGGATGAAGGAGCCGGGCTCGGAAGGACAACGGCAACTTGGAGGTCGTGATGTACCACTGCAGCTTCACATCGCGGGTCTCATACAGCGGGCGGCATGAAGGAGCAGGCGTGGGCGTCCCTGCCACACTTGAGGGTACGTCCTCGTGGACGTTTTTCTGCACCACTTCGATTCCGCCATCGTTGACCTGCACCGAGAACAAGCCTGCCGCGCGGCAAGGCCGTCGATGTGGTGGCCACGCTGCCTCTCGGTGCATGACCGTGACCCCCCTCCCCCTGAACACGCGCCTGTCCCGGAACTGCTGTAGTAGGTCTAAGTCCCAGTCGTGCCACTGCAGCCTAAGGAAGGCCGGCGTGTCTGTCTGCTAAGAGTCCTGTTAGGTTTACACCTTATTTTCTTAGTGTCGCCTCCCAGCCTCTAACAGGGCGTCATAGATACCCCGGATGGCTTCTCTCGCAGTGGCGTCGGGGGGCATGTCGGCCGCCGTCGTCCTGGCCTGATGAAAGGCCGCATAGTGCGCCGCCGTGTCCCTCAGCCGCTGGAGTCTCTGGCCTGTGGGGAAAGTGACCATCAGGGTGCGCGGAGCCACTCCGCCGCGAACGTGTCTCCCGTTCCTGCCAGGATGCCCTGCCACCTCCCTGCGTAGAGCTCGACGCACTTCTTGTGGATGTCGGGGATGCCCAGGCCTCCTCTCTCCCTTGCCGTGCAAGCCACCGCCAGCGGCGTCCTGAACAGCGCCCCCTCCATATGAACGTCCCCACTGCCTTCTTTAAGGCTTCTATTGCCGCCCTGGAGGCTGGCAGCACCTGCGCGACGTGCCACATCTTTGCCAGTGCGTAGGTGTGCACATACTCCGTTTGCTGTCCTAGTGCGAACGCCCGGCACACGTTGTTTCGAAGCACCCCCTGCACCCCTCTAGCTACTGCGTCCCAATTCACCTTGATGGTGGCCTTGACGTCGGCCTTGACGTCCTTTGTGAACTCCACCCCCAGCACCTTGAGTTTCTCGACGCACGGGTACTCGATGGGCTCGCAAGCGTCACAGCCCTTCGCCGCCAGTGCGCCGCACTTGGCAGGATTCGCCATCAGCCCGACACCTCTCCGAATTGCTGTAGGACCTTGGTCACGATGTTGGCCTCGGCGTGGTTCCTCAGGGCGATGTAGGAATCGTCCGCGAATACCGGCACCTTCAGCGTGCAGGTCGCCAGCTGGACCCCCCTCAGTCGCTTCTCCAGCAGTATGAGGAACGTTGCGGCGATGATGGCGTGCAGGAGCAGGGGACAGCCCTGGCGCACTGATCGGTCCACGCCGAATATCTCTATGAGCACGCCGTTGACGCGGAGCTGCGAGGCCGCCCCAGCCTACATGGCCTTCAGCGTCCCGACGAGCTGCCCTGCCACGCCGCGCCGTCGCAGGACCTCGAACAGGTAATCGTGTCGCACCGCATCGAAAGCCCCGGAGAAGACTATTGATAGGATGCAGCCCGGTGTCCGGAGCGTCCCCACCGCGCTGAAGGTCCCACAGGTCGCATAGGGCCCCCGACATGGTCCTCTTCCCGCCCGGCCTCACCTGTTGTGGTGCAGCAGCTCCCCCTGAAGCTGTGCTTGCCGCGACGCCACCAACCTTGCCAGGATCTTGGCGTCGACGTCTAGCAGGGTTATCAGCCTGTAGTCCTGCGCTGTGCCGGGCTTCGCCTTCTTCGGGACCAGACTGATGACCCCGCTTCGTCATCGCGCGCACCAGTCTTCGCTCCCACATGTCGTTATAGATCGCAGTCAGGACTTCGCCGAAGAACCCCCACGTGGCGGCGTAGAACTCCGCGGTGATGCCGTCCGGCCCCGGGCTCTTGCGCTTGGTGCTCTTCTTGACCGCGGCGAGCACCTCTTCTGCTGTGAAGGCCCTGCTGAACTCCACGTTTTCTTCGTCGGTAACCGTGGGGTCCAGGATTGGCGAGCTCGTCGTGCCCGTACACTCGTCACCCCCCGGCTTCCGTGCTGGTGGCGTGCTCTTCTGGTGGCTCTCATGACGTGCGCTGTGCTCAGTGGCTCGTCCCTGAGCTCGTCCTTCAGCTTTGTCCTGTCTACGGCCCCAGCGGCGAGCTCGGCGTGTCACTTCAACAACTCGGCCTTGATGGCCATGATGTGGGCGACGGCATCCGGAGTCCTCGGTCTGGCATGGCACGCTTGCTGCAGCGCCTCCTGTAACCACGCTACCATCCTTCTCTTCTCCCTCCTCCAGTCCCTCGTTAACTTGGCCGCGAACTGTCGGATGGCCGGCTTTGCGGCTCTCCGTCTAAGGCTGGCAGGAAGTCGGGGTCCTTTAGGATCCTGGCGTCGAACCGCCACTGCCGTCTCGGCCCGTTCTGTTGGTGCGCCCCGTGCGGTGCGCCGTGTAGCTCGCATCCCATCGCGAAGTGGTCGCTGAAACACACCGGAGTCACGGTGCACCGTACACTCTGTCGACCCTTGCCGACATGGTCACAAAGGTACGCACTCTTGCCCGTCGTTCCGGTCGTGTCCGCGTCCCGCACAGGCGCGGATCCGGGGGGGGGGGGGGGGGCACGGGGAAAGTGCCCCCCCCCCCCCCCTCGGGCCTATCGGCGCCCGAAGGGCGCCTGAAAGGTCGGCAACCTGCGAAACCTCTCCCCCTGTAAGTAGGCAAAAAGTGGTACTTTGCCCCTCCCTTGGGCCGCTCCTGGATCCGCGCCTGGTCCCGCAGCACGCAGTTGAAGTCGCCTGCCATTACAAGGTTGTGCCCGGCCTCCGCCAAGATCGGGGCCAGCTCCTTCGTAAAGAAATCCGCGCGCTCCTGCTTGCGTCTTGAACCCGCCGGGGCGTGGACACACACACGAGAGCTTGGTTGTCTGCCCTCGGCGCACGCCCGTCCACTCGCCAGGCTGACCAGCGGGGTTGCGTTTCGGCTGTCTCGGGTGAGGCCATGCCCGTCACCGCGATTTACTCGCACCTGACGGTCAGAGTTGAATCTTGAAAACAATTAGCAATACTGTGAGAGTCTCACTGGCATCAGAGACATCACTGTTAAATCCTTGCATAGAGTGTGTTTGCTTTATGAACAATTTTGTTTTTTTAGCTTGTAAAGAATTTTACAGGATTGTATGTACCACGGGTTAAAGCTTATAAGCTGTTACTCTGGAATGCGAATATCAGTTGCCGGAAACGGGTTCTAGCAAACAATATGTTTGTAATACAAACGAAGTTGTGTGTAAGCTTACAAACACAAAATTAAATGCTGTGCAAGCTTGTTCAAGCTGTGTTCACAATCTATTATGAGTGTCCATACCTGTTCGGGGCCAACGGGGTATTTTGTAGAAGCTACTACCGGACGTTGCGAGGACGCTAAAAAGAATAAAAGCGGGGACAGTATTGAGGGAGGTCAACCGCAGCAGAGGGTATATCTGCCACGGCGTCGCCCACGAGCCAACTCAAACTTTCTCGAGGCTTAGCTCGCGCTGATGATGAGGCCTATGTCCCGACCGCATATGGTAGGGTCACACAGCGCAAACTCCCTCCATACAGCCTGCGGGCGTGAAGTCTCAGGCAGCACGGAGTAGTTCTGCGCTGTGGGACCTAACAAACAGTCAGGACTGATCATGAGCGCGAGGTAGCCTCCAGGAATTTTGAGTTGGCTGTGGCGGGGATACTCTCTGCTGCATTTCTCCTCCATAATATTTACATTTGTCTTCTGGGCTTCCGGTCTGAACTTCTCCGAACTACCCTCTTGAACCTCGATACACGATACACTAGATAGGCCAAACCGCATGTGTGGAAGATGATTGTATGATTAACTTCGTCAAGTTTTCTGTTTTGCCTAAATGCTTGCAACACTTGTGTACATAGCATTGTATAAAGTAGCGAATTTGACGCAATTTCTCATAGAATGTAAATTTTAGACATGCGCCCTGTGAGAAGCTTATGAAACACTACAGTGCGAACTAATGCGTTCGGAAGCTTAAGAAGTAATTTATTTGCAAGCTTGCAAACAAATTAATTCATGACATCGAGCAAGATTCTATTCGATACAGTTCATGCGCTGCTGTTTCAATTCTTCGCATTATGATTTATCCGCTTCATAAAGCTTTTTTAACAGTGTGGTTTGGCACCGCCGCTCCTGCCCCGCGAGAAGGGGGTGAATGCGGATTGCTGTGACCCGAGATTGTTAACGATTACGCTTCTGTTCGAAACAGGTTCTGGCAGAGAGGGCCTTGTGTTCTTCGCGGAGCCCATGACCCCTTCCTTGCCGGCTATAGGAACACCCTGCTCGTCGGTGGGACGTCCAACTACGAGGCACCAGGACAACACATCGGTTGCCATCAGCTGGCGGATACCGAGAGAGACGTCCGACTTGCGGATCAGTGGGTACGAGCCGTTAGCAGCGCGCAAGGTCACGGCGGCCATGCCGTTCAAACGGAGGAGTTCCTGCACGGGCAATCCTCCCCGTCGGGCCTATCAGCGCCCGAAGGGCGCCTGAACCGTAGGCAACCTGCGAAGCTTTTCCGCTTATAGGTGAGCAAAAAGTGGTGCTTTGCCCCTCCTATTTGGTTATTAGCTTCCAAATCTATAAAGTATTATTGTGTATCCGTGCTGTTTTTAATTAAAATAAACTAGTTTTCGCGGCGGGAAACAGTTTTCGCCGGTCGGCCTCTGGCGAAAAGTAGTCCTAGCCCATTATTATCCTGAGGTTGGCGAAAATTAGTTCCAGCTCCTTACTATGGTCATTAATTCATCATTTTCCTGATTGTCGTAAGTGATGAAAAGAAGAAATTTACAAATTTTATTTGGTTATATATTGCCGAGTGGGGGGGGGGGGGGGGGGATTTTGATCACTTGTTGCTGCAAGTTAGGCTGCCGTGGCATCTTGAGTTGCAGAGTCTGCCAGATGCTCGGCACTTGCACTTGCCGTGCACCCTGTCTTGCAGTTGCCCCCTGAATTTCAACCCTCTCCGACCATCCCTTAATTTTGGAGGGGGGAGGGTAGTTTTTGAGCTAAGGGTGAAACGGCTCCCATTGATCGGCAGGGGTAGCAATGGCCTCTAGGGTTCCAAACACACAGTTAGTTTAGTCAATGAACTTGCTTGCTTAACTGTTTTCTTTGATCGAATTGCCTTCATGGAGGTGCCTCATTTTACGTGTCTGATCACTATTTTTCAACCCCAAATTTTAACATGCTTGCTGAAGGTGGCTTTCTTGAAAAATAAAAATTGTGACTGCATACTCTCTTCTCATTTTTAGCCATCTGCCTGGGACGAGTCGTCTTCGAAGGTGCGGGTGCCATTGCAAAATCAGAGCTACCTACAATGGATCCTTATTTGACTTCAGGAAATTACAAGAACATCACTGGACCATGATCACTCGGTTTGTAAGGTTTTTTATAATTCAATAAATATGACACTTCCTCAAATGTTTGTTGTTCTCACTTTTGAGATTAGGGTTTGAAGGCAACTCGTGACCTGATAAACTTCTCAATGAATGCCCAGCGTGAACAAATCAGCAATCACAATTTAAGATGACATTTTCCTCACTTCTTAGCTTTGAGGCAAATTTTAGTGTATTTTGGCAGTCTCCATAACTCAGCTTAACTTATCTCTCTTAAGATAGTGCTATGCATCTGATAAGTCAGCCAGCTGTAGTGAGAGAACTTGCTACATGCAAAGTTATTACTGGACTAGAGTTGTTTCCACACCTTTCTCACAACTGAAGTGTGCTAGGTCATGTTTCCCAATTTTCTTTATTTTTGGTCTTTGATTCTGCAATCACAAAATAATTTGAGTGTTTCTACCAATATTCTTTCTCTAGGGTGGCCCCTTTATCGTTGTCTTGCTCTATAGAGCTTTCTTTTCCAGAATTGGTATTAACAACTTTTGTGTTCATTTACAGTTGCCTCAGGAGACATGTGTAGAAGTGTGATGCCATTGTCAGAGTGATGCCAGAGTGGAAGAGATGCTGCCTTACATTGATGGAGGGACAAGGAAATCACTGGACTTTTCATTTCAAAAAGGTTTTTAATTTTCATTGTTGTAGATTTTATAGTTAACATAACGAAACCGTCACCGTCATCTCATATGCATTTTATGGATATAAGTCCTAAGGATTGGCTGGAAAAGAACAAGACTAAATTATTTCCAGTAACCTTCTAATTTCAAGAACTTGTCAAAATAAAATTAGTTGCTTACAATTGAAAGGGTTTGAAGACACGCCTCGCCCTGGAAGTTTTCTTAGCACACGTCCACCTGGAACAGACACTCATTTTAATAATTCCATGCATTTTGAGATTCACAGTTCACTGTTTTTTGAACATGTTTGAACGTTCTCGTACAAAAAATATGTTTGAGATAAGGTAAAATTGGTGTGAAACTACTCGCCTTTCATAAATGAGGCTTTTTGTTCTTCCTGTTTTTCTTGCATGCTCTCCTCAATTTTCTTGTCTTCCTCCCGTGTTTTCTTCTCTTCAAATTTCTTCTTTTCTAACCCGAGTTTTTTCTTTTCTTCCTCAATCTTTTTCTTCTCTGTCTCAATTTTCTTCTTCGCTTCTTCAATCCTTTTCCCCGCCTCATCCACTATTTTCTTGTCTTCCTCCCGTGTTTTCTTCTCCTCAAATTTCTTCTTTTCCAACTCAAGTTTCTTCTTTTCTTCTTCAACCTTTTTCTTCTCTGTCTCGATTTTCTTCTTCTCTTCTTCAATCCTTTTCCTCTCCTCATCCATTTTTTTCTTCTCTTCCTCTATCTTCTTCTTCTCATCCTCCATTTTCTTCTTGTCTTCCTCCATTTTCTTCTGCTTATTTTCTTCTTCTATGCTGTTATCTTCCTGTATCTCTTCTCTGTTGTTCATTGTTGCTTCTGCCTGTGTCCTGTCTTCATTACTTCCATTTTTCTCCTTTTGTACTCTTCTCTTTTTATTTCTTTTAATTTTCTTTTTTTCTTGTCTTCGAGCTGACTTCTGGGGACCATATTTCCTGACATTTGATTTATTCAGCACATTGGAATTGTTGATAATAGTAGATTCAGCACAATTAGTTGTGCCAACTTTCCTTTGAGCTGATAAAAGAAACAAAAGCAAATGTTATAATCATTTCCTTTAACTAACAAAGTTATATATTTGAGTTATTAAGAGATTGGAAACGTACCTCTTTGTCGTGCCCTCTTCATTTTCTTCTCCTGTTTTTTTCTTTGGGCCTTGATAAGGCCATACTTGTGGCCCGTGGCCTGTGGTCCAACTGTATAAAGAGGAAGTATTTAGTGTGATCCGTGCAAGTTCTTTGTCGGATTAAAAGAATTTGTACCATCCTATTGTACATGTACGTACCCATGGTCGAATCGGATTCAATGCACCTCCGCTTTGGAGGATTTTCAGCCTGTTGGCTGGAGCAGGCAGGAGTTTGTTCAATTTCTTTCGGTGTAGTACCTGAGGAAAAGAAAGATTTGTCAAAGAAATTCATAAGGCTTAGCACTATATCCCAAACCATCAGTTTTGTTCATGGTAGAATATGTAGTATAATGTTTATTTTCCCTATTTACAGCTGCGAAGGCGTTACCGTTTACTTACCTTCGTCTTCGTCATCATTTGGTGCGAAGCTCAATGAATCGGAACTGCCTCCAAAAGAGCGGGGTGCCTGGAACGAAAGTGAAAAGCCTGGGTATGGAGGTGCCTCGTAGTCCATGGGGTCGTCGACTACCACCTCCGTCGTGGTGTCAACTTCCTCCTCCTCTCTCATTTCGAAGTCATCGTCCTGGAGTGACAAAGGAGAACTGGAGTCTGAAGCGGCCTGGAAGTACGAGGGGTCGTCCTCGGCTTCCTCCTCCCAGGCGTCAGCTACCTCCTCCTCTTCCACTTCCAGCTCCTCCTCCTCTTCCACTTCCAGCTCCTCCTCCACGCCAGGTATGATGTAAGCCCTGTAGACACAGCACATACCTCTTATTTCTTTAGGCACTAAAGCGAGATCCGGAATGCAATTAAAATATGTATACACATCGATCCTTACTCGGGTCTTTCCATGTCCTCGCTGAAGGTTCCAAAAAAGGCTACATGCTCTCTGATTGTTGGCATGCACAGCCCCAGAAAGTGATGGAGCTGTGCGGGGTCTTGGCAAATCCTTTTTGCTTCCACAATGTCTACGTCGACAAATACATACTTCTCATTAACTGCCTTTTGCTTGAAACGAAATTGACGGAGCCCTTGCCTGTTGGCCATGCCATAGGCTTTGAAAATTTCTCTCTCAAGTTGTCGGATCACAGCTGGCAAGAAAAAGAAAAAAGTTATTCATAGGATTTATAGCAGTGGAACCTAATTTCTTGAAAGGGGGGGGATTGAGAGTACTTGATTTGGCATGGCTTACCATAGAAAGTCCAAAATGTTGGACGAGCATCTCTAATGATTGTGTTCAGTTTTTTGTGCAGTGACTCTGCCCCGCTCGTTGAGAAAACATGCTTTCTCTCGAGAGAGAGTTCCTCGTGGCTAATGCTTTTGTTCTCTATCCACTGTCTTTTGAAATAGGAGAGGTACCGGAGAAGTCGCTGCTTGTCCTTCTCCTTCTCCGGTGTGTCAGCAACGACCTCTCCGGCCCTTTTCCAAATCAATTCCCAGGCCATGGGGATGTGGTGAGCTGCACACCGAGGAATACATGCTGTCCACCGCAACAATTTGGCCACCTCGTCGTCATCTGCGTAGCTGGCCATGCGGTCTTTTAACCCAAATCGAGCTTGATTCCTCGTCAGACACTGCAGGGAAAAATAGGTGAGTTCGTTAACAAGTGGGACCAGACCATTCTAATATATTGCCTTGAAGGAGTTCGAGCGTGTTTGGAAAAGGCCCCGAAAGGGCCCCGAAAGGGCCCCGAAAGGGCCCCGAAAGGGCCCCGAAAGGGCCCCGAAAGGGCCCCGAAAGGGCCCCGAAAGGGCCCCGAAAGGGCCCCGAAAGGGCCCCGAAAGAGCCCCAAAAGGGTCCCGAAAGGGCCCCAAAAGGGTCCCGAAAGGGCCCCAAAAGGGCCTTCAGCGGCCTCGCGGGCCCCCGCGTCCTGCCACCGCTGAGGGACCGGGCCGTGTTTCACAAAGTGGCATTCCATTTTTCAAAAGCCACCCGTTATTTAAGCCTTTCCGACACCATCTAAGGCGCTAGTTTAGTTGACCTCTGAAATGGGCTCACTGAGTCCATTCAAAGGCTGTAAGTACCCAGGAACCACTGTCACGGTTGTTATACTTCATTGATGGTTTGTTGTCTTGCCCCTGTCATGAGCTACAATGGCTGTTTTGTTCTGTTTGCCTGTAGCGTCGACTGCAGGTGCCAGAAAGGGGCTGTTCATGGGTAGCACGGAAAGCAGCTTTGAAAACGATATTGAAGAATAAGATTGGGAAGCAAGGGATGTATCCTCAACCCTTAAAGCCTCGAATGTCTGTGCCCCATTCTTCAAAGTATGTCCACCTCCTTCTGCACTGACATTACTTTTAGCAATGTCACTCAATGAGAGCTCTTTGTATGTTGCAGGATGCATTCAAGGCAGTGATCACTCATGCCCTTCTTGAGGTCGGTGTTGACCCTACTGGATGGATCCAGTACATCAGTGACCATTCTGAGGCAGATGGGACAGTTTATGTTTCGGACTTTGAAATCAAACTTGGTTTTGTGTGTGGAAGAGCAGGATGGTGAGGATTATTGCTTGTTTTATTTTTGTGCAGTTCTCGAATAGCAATCAGGCACTGCAAGTGTCATCCATGCCAATCAAGTGGATGCTTCAGCCAGTGGTGTGGGAGGTACTTGAGAAGGAGCTTGAGGAGAATTCCCCGGAAGTTGTCATCGAAAATGTCCCTCAGCCTTATTCCGAGGTATGTATTGGCTTGCAATTGATGGCATCTGTTGGACTGGATATTGTAAGTACTATTTTATTCTTTACACTCGCTTTGCTCGCTGGGGGCTCCGCCCCCAGACCCCGTGCAGGGCTGCGCCCTGCTGTTTCTCCCTATGGTACCATATTTGGTAGGTTTTATGATTTCAAGCAGTCCAGTGGTAGGGCAAGGAACGAAAAAAAAACTGTTGTGCCCTCCGTCACCTGCAGCAGCGCGTGGATTCGATTTTGGCATTGGCTCCGCGTTCCTGGACCCGTTGTTAACGGGATCCATTCTGTGAAAGGAGTACGTATCTCTCACCAGTTGGTCGCGTTTCAGTTCGAGCCCAAGACGGGCCTGTTTTGCCCACCGGCACCTGCAACAGCACCGGAGGTCGACTAGGTTTCTGGGATTGTTTTAGCAGGGTCGGTTCTCATGTTCAAGTTTGAAATACTGCACATCTTAGCAGGAACCATCCCGTTCTAGTCACTGTCTAAGAAGGCCATGGTTTGCCCACTGGCACCTGCAGCAGCACTTCGGGTTGATTTTGACACTATAACTTAGGTCATTGGGTTGTTTGAGCACGGCTCGGTTCATATGATCAAGTTTAAAATTCCGCACATTTTAGCAGTTTGCCCTCTCGTTCCACTTTCCACTTAAGAAGGCACTAATTGACCTACCGGCACCTGCAGCAGCACCTGGGGCCGTTTCCAGCACTTTAACCAGGTTCCTAGGGTCACTTAAGGTGGGGTTGGTGCCTATGCCGAAGTTTGAAATAGTGTACCCTCAGGCAGTTTTCCGTCCCGTTCCACTTCCTGTCCATGAAGGCCCTGTTTTGCTCACCGGCACGTGCAGCAGCACATGAGGTCGGTTTTGGCAGTTTTCCTGGGGCTTTGGAGTCATTTAAGAGGGGGTTCATTCGCGGGAAAAAGTTCGTATCTCGCACTGTCTAGGAGTTTGGCCTCCTGTTCCAGTTCCTGTCCAAGAAGGCCCTGTTTTGCTCACCGGCACCTGCAGCAGCACCTGAGGTAGTTTTTGGCAGTGTTCCTGGGGCGTTGGTGTCATTTGAGAGGGGGTCCATTCTCGGGAAAAAGTTCGTATCTCACACCGTCTAGGAGTTCGGCCTCCTGTTCAAGTTCCTGCCCATGAAGGTCCTGTTATGCTCACCGCCGCCTTCAGCAGCACCTGAGGTCGTTTTTGGCAGTTTTCCTGAGGCTGTGAGTCATTTGAGAGGGGGTCCATTCTCGGGAAACAGTTTGTATCTCGCATCGTCTAGGAGTTTGGCCTCCTGTTCCAGTTCCTGTCCAAGAAGGCCCTGTTTCGCCCACCGGCACCTGCAGCAGCACCTGGGGTCGTTTTAAGCATTCTCACTTTGTTCCCTGGGTCATTTTAGGTGGGGGTTGGTTCCTATGTTTAAGTTTGAAATACCGCACCCTCAGGCAGTTTTCCGTCTCGTTCCACTTCCTGTCCAAGAAGACCCTGTTTTGCCCACCGGCACCTGCAGCAGCACCTGGGGTCGATTTTAGCATCGCAACGAAGGTCCTGGTTTAAGTTTAGCAGGGGTCGGTTCTGATGTGAAATACCGTACCCTCAGGCAGTTTGCCGTCCCGTTCCACTTCCTGGCCAAGAAGGCCCTGTTGTGCCCACCGGCACCTGCAGCAGCACCTGGGGTCGATTTTGGCGTCGTAACGGAAGTCCTGGTTAAAGTTTAGTAGGGGTCGGTTCTCATGTTCAAATTCGAAATACCGCACCCTTAGGCATTTTGCCGTCCCGTTCCACTTCCTGGCCAAGAAGGCCCTGTTGTGCCCACCGGCACCTGCAGCAGCACCTGGGGTCGATTTTGGCATCGTAACGGAGGTCCTGGTTTAAGTTTAGTAGGGGTTGGTTCTCATGGTCAAGTTCGAAATACCGCACCCTCAGGCAGTTTGCCGTCCCGTTCCACTTCCTGGCCAAGAAGGCCCTGTTAAGCCCACCGGCACCTGCAGCAGCACCTGGGGTCGATTTTGGCATCGTAACGGAGGTCCTGGTTAAAGTTTAGTAGGGGTCGGTTCTCATGTTCAAATTCGAAATACCGCACCCTTAGGCATTTTGCCGTCCCGTTCCACTTCCTGGTAAAGAAGGCCACGTTTTGCCCACCGGCACCTGCAGCAGCACCTCGGGTCATTTTTGGCAGTTTTCCCGGGGCTTTGGGGTCATTTAAGAGGGGGTCCATTCTCATGAAAAAAATCGTATCTGGGTCCCTTCTACCCAAACATTTACATGAGTCAGTTATTATTATTATTACTCGCTTCGCTCGCTGGGGGCTCCGCCCCGAGACCCCGTGCAGGGCTACGCCCTGCTGTTTCTCCCTTTGGCACTATATTTGGTAGTTTTTATAATTTCAAGCAGTCCAGTGGTAGGACAAGGAACGAAAAATAAAAACTGTTGTGCCCACCGTCACCTGCAACAGCTCGTGAATTCGATTTTGGCATTGTCTCTGCGTTCCTGGACCCATTGTTAACGGGATCTATTCTTTTAAAGAAGTACGTATCTCTCACCAGTTGGTCCCGTTCCAGTTCCAGCCCAAAGGGGCCCGTTTTGCCCACAGGCACCTGCAACAGCACCGGAGGTCGACCAGGTTTCTGGGATTGTTTTAGCAGGGTCGGTTCTCATGTTTAGTATGAAATACTGCACATCTTAGCAGGAACCATCCCGTTCTAGTTACTGTCCAAGAAGGCCATAGATTTCCCACTGGCACCTGCAGCAGCACTTCTGGTCGATTTTGACACTGTAACTTAGGTCATGGTGTTGTTTGAGCAGGGCTCGGTTCTTATGTTCAAGTTTGAAATTCCACACATTTTAGCAGTTTGCCCTCCCGTTCCACTTGCCACTTAAGAAGGCCCTGATTGACCCACGGACACCTGCAGCAGCACCTGGGGTCGTTTCCAGCCTTTTTACTAGGTTCCTAAGGTCATTTTAGGTGGGGTTGGTTCCGATGCCCAAGTTTGAAATAGTGCACCCTCAAGCAGTATTCCGTCCCGTTCCACTTCCTGTCCAAGAAGGCCCTGTTTTGCTCGCCGGCGCCTGCATCAGCACCTTAGGTCGTATTTGGCAGTTTTCCTGTGGTTTTGAAGTCATTTGAGAGGAGGTCCTTTCCCGGGGAAAAGTTCGTATCTCGCACCGTCTAGGAGTTTGGCCTCCTGTTCCAGTTCCTGTCCGAGAAGGCCCTGTTTTACCCACCGGCACCTGCAGCAGCACCTGGGGTCGTTTTAAGCATTCTTACTTTGTTTCCTGGGTCATTTTAGGTGGGGTTGGTTCCAAAGTTCATGTTTGAAATACCGCACCTTTAGGCAGTTTTCCGTCCTGTTCCAGTTCCTGGCCAAGAAGGCCCTGTTTTGCCCACCGGCACCTGCAGCAGCACCTAGGGTCATTTTTGGCAGTTTTCCTGGGGCTTTGAGGTCATTTGAAAGGGGGTCCATTCTCATGAAAAAAATCGTATCTGGCACCGTTCTACTCAAACATTTACATGAATCAGTTATCATCATCATCGGGATGGCGTTATAGAGGGGTTTGATTATCGGGATGGCGTTATAGAGGGGTTTGATTTCAGGAAATTCTAAGAACCTACTTACAGCGTGTAATGGTGCAAGAAGGCATTATTCATGAGGGTGAGGATGTCATTGAGTCAGTTTCTTCCTACGATGAAGATAACAAGTCCGTGACTGTTGAGGTAAGTCTTATGCAGTTAATGGTTGACACTTTCCAAATGCTGCAGTATATTTTTACTGCAAATATTTCATGCTAAGTGTGTACTGCAAAAAAAATAGTGTTAACATTCTCTTTATCCTAAATAAACATGTTTTGGTTGTAATTATCGTAGACATTTATTCATCTGTACTATCCAGCTCACCAGCCACGCATTAAGCTCGTCTCTGTTGAAGTGCAAGGAGCTTGATTATCTGTGGGGAGGGAAAGTGACCTTCAGGCGATACACGATTAATGGTCACCTGGTTCCAGTTGATGAGGATGTGGAGGAGGAGGTTGCCGGTGCTGCTGCACCTACAGGTAGAAGTCCCTGGTTGCTTTGTGTAATGTTGCAGTGCATGTGCAGTGTGTGCGTAATATCTGATCTACATTGCAGACACCAGAAAGACTCCCCTGGCTACATGCTGGTTCGGATATGAAACATGTCAGCTCCTTCTAGCATGTATTAAACATAAGGAACTGATCAGGAGCAAAAGCACTAGAAGCATGGGAGAGGGCTGGCGAAATGTGGAAAAAGAAATGCTGTCCAAGAGCCTCAATTTTGGGGCTCAAGCTTTAAAAACGCGTTTGAAAAGCATAAAAAACTATGCAGCTAAAGCTGGGCCCAAGTATGACTATGCCAGTCTCATTAATGAATTTGAGGGCGTTTCCCCAAAGGGGTCGGGAAAGGTGTCCGATAAGTACCTTCTGCCTGCACCTGCCAAAACTTCATCTACCAAAACTGGAGCCAAGCCAAAGTCACAGCCAAAGACAACCAAGAAAATGTGGGGAATTGCTGTTGTGGATGGGACAGTAGTTGTGGATGGTGAGCCCAAGCAATGATAAGTTGTTACACACAGTGCTGTTCCCTTCTGTTTTGTAAAAACATGTCATTGTGTCATTGTTGTTGCAGCTCACCAAACTGGCTTTAATACTGAGCAGGACTTTTTTCTCATTGATGAATACAAATTGAGAAAGAAGAGATTCGACGATGACAAAACACATGCTTCAGTATTGTGGAACGAAATTGCCCAAGCATTCAACCAGAAATTTCCTGGAGCAAATTTCTCTGGTGATAAATTGTGTAACCGAATGGCCTACCTTGGGATGCAGTTCCGGATTCGATACGACAATTTAATGAATTGCACTGGTAGTTCTGCTGATGCTCTGAACTGGTCATGTAATGACAAAATGTCCAGGTTATTTGAAGGCTGTCACACTCTTCAGCCAACTAAATTGGTTTCATTTGGAGCTGCCTGTTCGTCTTCAGAAAGGTCATCAGGCACAAATGAACAGTATGATGAAAGTTCAGAGCAGAAGGTAAAGTTGAAGAGGGAGAAGCAGGCGCCTACCATCAGAGAGAGGAAGACTCTAGCGTGTGAAGCGATGGTAGCAGAGTTAAGGCGGGCAAACCAGTTATTTACGTCAAGCAAGGATAAGGAAGATTAGTCTTTATCTTTGTCTGATATGTGACAGAGGCTTGATGTTGCTCTCCTTCTCTATTCACCCCAATCACTAAGATAGTTAGTGTCCTAATTTAAAATTGTGTTGTTTATCATTTACCTACTAATAGTGCTAGTGTTTTAGTTAATGTTGTGTTCTGATCCTAAAACAAGTCGCAGAATTTGTTTTTTTATGTATCTGTTTAATTTATGACTATTATGTTTGTCCTTTATTTGTTTCATTGATGTGGTTTAGTATGAAGCAAGTTCTCGGCTCAATTTTGAACTCAAAATTGGGCACGAGGGGAGTGCTAAGTCTTTTTTAAGTTTTATTGGGAAATTGGTCTGTGGTAAATTATGACAATTACTAGTCTCGATAAATACGAATTAGTTTATACTTGGGCAGGGCAGTGAATGGTACCATGATGACTAGTAATTAATGTATCTTTATTTTAGATACTTGACTGAATTGACTTTAATTTGTAGTCTCATTAGCCTTACTTTTGTAATTGCAGCTGTGACCAATTATGTAAGGTAACTGAAGTATGTGGATTTATTTTACTACGAAGTTGCACAAGAGGGGAGTGGTAAGCTCCCTGGTTATCTTGGAAAATTGATCTATGTTATTTTACGATACTCATTTTATATTACTCAAATTATGATACTCATATAATAATACTGAATTTGTGATACTCAAATTGTACGGGTTTGCATATTTTAGAAACATGTGTGTTCTTACTTAAATTTGTAGTCTTATTAGCTTTAATAATTTTGTAAATGGAGCTGGTACTCAAATGACTGTTAATCATTGTGATTGTTAAACATTTATTGAAATTGTAAAATTTAATTAAAGATAACAAATTTCATTTCATACATTAGTATTTTTTATCACAGCCTGAATGAAAGTTATATCCCCATTGATACTGAATTCTGAGCACACTTCAATGTTTCACCAACTAATCCTCAATGGGCAAGAGGTTCACAATATCCCACCTCTTTTGGTCACCCCTTAACTTAGCAGCGGCTAGCCTTCTTCTGAATTCCTGGGGAACATGAGGGTCACCATCATCTTCACCATCATCAACATCTGGGATGTGTGGCATTTGATCATCACCCAATAGACGACCTTCATTTTCCAACACTTCATCCAACACAACTTCTCCTGCCTAACATAAGTGGAAGCACATGTGGCAATCAGCACATTTATCATACAATTGGCATGAATGGGTAAAGTGGTAAATACTTACATGTGGCATGTCATCACCATGGATGATGCGAAAATTGTTGAGCACAAAGATAGAGCAGATGTGGTCCACAGCATGCGATGCTCTTCGCACCTCAAAGTGATGCTTGACTCGACGCCAGTATAAGGTGACATCACAAAAAGTCTGTTCGACTCTGACTCGAATTCCAGATAGGTGCCTGTTGTAATTCCTCTGGCGTTCATGTAAATTGCCATTATTCACAAAAGGCGTCAGAAGCTGTGAAAATGATAAAACAATAACAGTGGTAAAAAACAAATTTTTTTTTTACTGCCATTTGAAACAACAAAATCAACTACCATACCGTATCCACAAGTGTGTAGGCTGAGTCCCCTATTATATGTTCATTCGGTGAAAATAATTCCTCAGGTCTCACCAACATGGCAGTTCCTAAAGGACTGCAACTGAAGACTCTCCCATCGTGCAAACTGCCTGGCTCACCAACGTACAGGTCTCTTACCAGGCGTCTGTCATCACACACTGCCTGAGCTAATATCGAATAGTTTTTGTTCCTATCTCTATATGCAACAGGATCTTCTAAAGGTTTGGACACAACAAAATGTTTCCCATCAATGAGTCCCACAGTACCAGGGATTCCTGATGCCTCCTCAAAACGGCGGCTGATCTGCAGCCTCTCGTTTTGATCTGGCCAAGTAATATAGTGACGACCAAGCTGCCGCAACCCTGTGATAATCTTCACATAGTGCTCATGCACCTCACGAGGATACACACCAAATCTAAGTGCCACACTACGGAAGGTGTCGGGCGTCGCCAAAATCCATAACACCATCAACAGGTGTTTGGCAAAGTCAGTCCTTTGCCTTTTTATAGCTCCAGTGTCGAGGAGGTGCTGACCCAACTCGTCGTGTAATATCTGAAACAAATACAGGGAGAAAATTACCACATACTGACGAAAACCAGGAAAAAACAATGAGGACTACGTACCTCGAACAGCTCCCTATTCAGGCGAAAGTGCTTCCTAAATGATGGATCTTCCATGTGTAGGTATTCGTCGATATTAACAGTAACTTTGACCCATGAAGTATCGTCGTCGTCATCATCTACAAAAAAAACCGAAATCATGACACAATAACCCAAGGGTTAACGTGCTACTAACCTGTGATTCACACTCAATTATGCGCAGCCGTTATAAAATACACTCACCAATTGCCATATCGATGAAAAAAGCTCCAACCGCGTTAATATTTCTGAGAAGATCTTCAGCATTCATTGTGTTTCAATTATTTGTCTATCAAAAAGAATGTAAACAACAACAATTTCACCGTTTCCCACCGTTTGGTAAAACGCGCTGCTCATCTGTTGGCGCCGTGACTAACTTTGTGGAACGTGCCCGGGGTGCGCTCTACTAGTTCGCTCGTGTCCGCTCGTAGCTCGCTCTGCCCGCACTGCCCGCGTAGGCCGTTCAACTAGCTCCTAGCTCGTTAGCGCGTAGCTCGTAGCTCGTAGCTCGCTGCTCGCAGCTCGTTCCTTAAGGGTATAGCCCCTTGGTTTAACAGCTGTAGGTCTTAAAACAACATATAAAACAGTTGTGTGTTGTTTTCAGCATGGCGGCAAAACGGTTGGAGATACGACTATTTCCTTGAAATATTCGCCCATAGGACTCTACTTTGGTCTAATTGACTTCTAAAAGCCAAAAATAAATTTTATTAGAGTGCAAGTTTCCGTTTCTCTGCAGCCCAAATCAGAAACCGCAGACCCTGTCACGGACCGTCATTCGATAGAGCGTACTTTTGTGGCTTGAGGACGCCCATTTTGTACTCGTTTTGATCGCTTGCTTCGGGAACCCAAAATTCCTCAGAAATTCCAAAACAGTCGCTTTCGGGACTTTTCAGCTCTTATAGATTTCATGGAAGCGACCCGACGTTGCTATAAGCGGTTTTCGGCAGTCCCTATGGCATGATAGGAACCCATTAACCGCGCGGGATCACAATCTGAAAGGGTCAAATAACGGGTGTTTTTTTTTTTTTTAATGGAATGCCTCATAAACTAAAAGTGATGCCGACTCGGCTTGAGTTAGGTGGGTCGGAGGGTACTACTGCTCTCAGCACACTCATCTGCCCATCCTTGTGCTTAGTTTTGCGATACGTTGAACGCCACGCTTGGAATCCATCTTTCCTCGAACGAGCCGCGGCTTTCCGAAAGCCCGTGGTACGTCCAGTCACGGCTGTAGCACAAACAGCCCGGGAGGTAGGCAACCCCTCTGCCCTCCCCCCTTCTCCTGCCCCGCCCCCTACCGGAGCGCCACGACTGGCCACGACCGCGCCTCTGCCGAGCGCGATAGCTCCAAGCCTACATCCGCCAACATGGTGGGGTCGGAGTAACCGGATCGAAACGGGCGGTAGTTGAGTGCGACGCAAAAGTGTGTAGTGCGCGTTGCGTTCGTCGAAACCACCGGATAGCTGCCAATAGCCATGTGACAGCTTTCAATTCCTGTGACCGCAGGGTGTGCCTTCTAACCTCCAACCTAACCTCCAAAGGACCAGCCGAACCCAACGGACGGACGGTGAAAACATCGGCGTTTTATCTCCAGGCCAATGAATCAATAAACTGATCACCGCTGCGCCTGCTTGCCCACCGCCGTCATGAGGTCGCCCGTGGTCCATCATAGAGAGGCTCACGTCGACTACACAACAAGCCCATCATTGCTGTCCCTGGCCTTGGTCAGGCTTGTGTGTTCACAGTGCTTGAAGTGAAGTGATGTGGGATCATAGAGTCCGCTTTGTGGAAAGTTCCTTGTGAGCTTATATGTGAATGTGTTTAAGGCGTGGGGAGGTGCCTCTCATGACGAATGTGCTTCAAAACTACTGAAATTTGTGGTGAGTCTACCGTTTATCATTCTTTTACCTCAGGGGTTATGGGTTAAAGTGTTGTGAACCTGTTTATGTCAGTGATGGCATTATTTCGACTGTCAATATTTATACAGTTAAACACAATTCATTTTGATGAGTGTAAGTTAATATTTGGATGTACTACTTTGTACTTATCTTCACGGTCGAACAATTATCAGTCCATCCTCGACCAATGTCTCGACTAACTTCCATGTGAAGACTAAATTAAAAAATAAGTTGGTGTCTCTCTAGTCATTGATTCTAGTTAATACTATCTTGTTTAGATTATTCCTGGGAAATTTAGCCCTTTCTTTAGATAAATTACTTGTGAGCATTCCTTCCATTTCACTAATATGATATTAAATTGTCATGTGTGTGTGTGTGTGTGTGTGTGTGTATATTTGTGTGTGGTTGAAACTGGTGGTACTCCCTGTTGGTTCTTGTAGTGTCTAAATATTGTTACCTACATTTATGATGGCTGAACTGAAATGTGTTTCACTTGTGTTGTCTTATTTCAGTAATACAATAATTCTGGGCCAACTAACCCAGGTGCAAGATCTTGATGTATCAGATTTTTTTAAAAATTCACATGACAAAGTAAGAGAGGGCATACAAATAATTTTGCACAGAATTACTCTATTCTGTCTTGTTTCAGTAATAATTCTCTCTTGACTTAATTGTATGCCCTCTCTTACTTTGTCATGTGAATTTAAAAAAAAATCTGATACATCAAGATCTTGCACCTGGATTAGTTGGCCCAGAATTATTGTATTACTGAAATAAGACAACACAAGTGAAACACATTTAAGTTAAGCCATCATAAATGTAGGTAACAATATTTAGACACTACAAGAACCAACAGGGAGTACCACCAGTTTCAACCACACACAAATATACACACACACACACACACATGACAATTTAATATCATATTAGTGAAATGGAAGGAATGCTCACAAGTAATTTATGTAAAGAAAGGGCTAAATTTCCCAGGAATAATCTAAACCAGATAGTATTAAATAGAATCAATGACTAGACACCAACTGATTTTTTAATTTAGTCTTTACATGGAAGTTAGTCGAGACATTGGTCGAGGATGGACTGATAATTGTTCGACTGTGAAGATAAGTACAAAGTAATACATCCAAATAATAACTTCAACTCATCAAAATGAACTGTGTTTAACTCAATATAAGTATTGAAAATAAAAATAATTTCAAGATCAAACTCTAGTAATTCAGTAAATAGAGTCACTATCAATAAGTGAGATGTAATCCTAACAACTGCCGAGGGAGAACAACACAAGCATGACAGTCGACCCATGTCGCTGCGGTTTGAAAGAAGGGGTGCGGCAATTTTAAGGAAGTAAACGGAATCGCGTGGACACCCTACTTCCTCGCGAATGATGTTTCCCTATTGTTGCGAAACTACAAGCTGAACCCCCTACGTCGTCCAACTGCAATGTAAATGTAGGCTCACTTACCCTTATGTAGTGGAATAGACAGCCCCATAGCTTGACGCTCGGAAAAACCTTCCTCCACGCCTTTCTTTGGGCGTCATCCTAGTCGGTGACAACCGCTTTCGCCTTCGTGCTCAGACCCAGGCGCTTTAGCTCCTTCAGAACAGCCTTATAGGCACGAGCCTTCCCAGACCGCATCACGGCCATTGCTATCGGATAGATCTGTAATAGTAAACGAGAGTTTCGGTTTATTACATAAATGTAAGTAAAAAGATGAACACCTTTGTTAATAAAGTAGCTTCACTTACGGATCCGTATGCGTGCATTGACACAATGAACACGTGGGCGCAACGGTTGAGGTAGGGCCGAATCTTGAATGTGTCGTCTGCCTGGAGGACGTCGTCGCTGGTCACGATCCTCAGGAGGCGCGGAGACGTGAAAAGTAGGGAACCTTCCCCTCGCCTGTTCCCCACAAGGCCTTGGTAGAAGGTTTCCTCGTCATCCATTGTCCTGCCTGATACATGAAAGATCAGCAATGAAATGGGGAGCTAAGTACTGTGAAAATCACACCACAAAACGCGTATACATACCCATATGCCCCCATTCTGGCTTGTTGAAGAGGTAATCAGCCTCTTTAAAAAACTGGGGGTTTGGGGGTTGATTCTTTTTACGGTGGTACTGCACTTGATTTCGTAGCGTTTCAATCTTGAAATATTCACGGACCGCTGGATCTTCCACACTGCAAACATAACGTTTCATTGTAGTTGGGGAGGTCCCACACAGGATTCTCGTAATAGGCGCACGTAGAACACGTTACAAACTACTTACTTGTCAACAAAGTCTTCGTAAATGTCATCTAGTTTTCTTTTTCTGTCCTGCTTGAATGCTAAATCTCTAAGCTTAATTTGCTGTTTAAGATACTCGCCGTACTTAGGATTCCGCTCGTGCCAGTGTTGAATGCTGTCCCTCCCAATTCGAACATCGTCGTATTCCAGGGAACATGTGGCACGAGCTGAACATTTCATAGCATTGGGCCCCTTGTCGTTGCACAAAATACATTTCAAACTAAACCTTGGTTCCGACTTTAGAATTTTATCTATGTAATAGTAGTAACCGTCGTGCTGAACTATCGGTTTATTACGCTGCGATTTGGGGTGGCTAGTGTCCGGCTCGTCATGCTGCAGCACGTGCTCCGCCATGTTTACTTCAGAATGATCCGGAGGCCACTGACAGCACTCGTGCTCGTACGTTCGAGCTGATTTCGGCTGCGTGAGAAAGTGGCAGTTTCGCGGCAGTTTCGGACGCTATCCGAATGATGTGACACAGCCTTGTCAGGATACTTTGATAGGTGCCATTTTAGGTTCAGTGTAACGTGCATCCCAGCACTGTCTGTGGATTTTCTTTTAACCACGTCTCGAAATTGAACTTAAAAAAGGGCATCGTCTACGGTAACTTGCATTAACGTTTTACTGTTTACGCTAGACACGTTTGTTTGTTGGCCATCTTCACAGGTGCTGTGCCCGTTTTGCTTTGTGTGTTATTGCGTTGTGTGAGAGAGATTACGACTATAACGATAGATAATAATAATAATAATTATTGTTTTATACGAAGTCATATGTGTTTTCCATATTAAGTAGTTAACCTGCTGCGTTGTCTGCTGCTTTACAAATTAAGATATACACAATGGTTCGCTTCGTATTCGGGACCGGACTAATTCTCTTATCAATCAGTCATTACACATCACTGTAAAGAGCACTACGAGCCAGCCGATGTTACTGGTGGAGTAGTGTTTGCCACAGGCTAGCCCATAATTTGCGTCTCACGCCTCCATAGGTAGAGTGGGCGGGTTCTGGACTTTATTTTTTAATACTGGGCGCCAAGAGCTTGAAGCTCTGTCCAGAAGATGGTAATGGGCAAAATAACATACACTAACACAGGAATAATTAATAAGATACTGCCAATATTTATTCAAAAAATTGTAACAACAGGTGAGAAGGTTGCTAAAAGAAGAAAACTTGAACGGTACTCCAGGTACTCCCACCGCCGTGCAGACAGCCCCCAAGAAAAAGCACATAAACAATTTACAAACAAATATATACATGTGATATAAATACCACAAATGGAATCACAAAACTTAATGGGAATACTAAAACTCCCATAGATGAGAGGAGGATGGGAAATAATAAAGTGAACACGGAAAAAGCCAGGTTACGAGTAAAAAGCTGGGTCTGACAGTGGCTTCGCCTAAATAGTTATATGATGGAATTCCAATAAGCGACATTAAATAAATTTAGAGATCTAAGGGGTCAGTTGCCAGCGGGGAGAGTGAACCGCAAACTACAGAGCACTTGCCTTCCACGCTGGCCTCTGACACCCAAAGATATACTAATCAACTCTGACAAAGCCGAAAGAATTAAAGACCACACTCACTGGGCCATGGTGCTAGAGCGTTGAGAGAGTGAAACACAAACTATGAGACACTTGCCTCCTCAACACCCACACACCATAGACCCGAGCAAAGAATGAATAATAAAGTAGAACTTGATAAGGCCAAGGCCAGTACGCTAAGGTTATGGGAGAGTGACACACGAACTATATGCCACTTGCCTCCCCATAACCCACACGCCTGAGTCCTAGCAAAACACAACAGACTAAAAAGGAAATACCTTAGTCAACGAGAAGAGCTATAAACTACTGCCAGACACAACCATAATAACTATAAATTTAGCAGAAAATGAGGGGCTTCATTAGATATTAAAGAACATAACACGGGAATTTACACAATGAAAAAAACACTTTACCCGCTAGCTTTAGCTGGAGGCGCAGGACTTCAGCCCATGGCGGCGTGTGGCGGCGCGCCGGCCGCCACGACGACCGCCGGCGACGTCCCCCACTACATCGCCCCGACCGGGATGGCCACAGCTGGCGCGCCTAGCCGCTCATCCCGCGCGCGACGGCGGCAGGGAAGCGGCAAATCGGCGGCCCACACACCTCGGGTCCCCGCCCGATAACTTCAGCCCTCTCTCCAGCCGTGCTAAAGCACCCCGTCCGCTGCAGGAAATCGGGTCTTGTTTGCCGAAAACGGCAGTCGAGTACACCACAAAAGGGCACAAAGGCACCAACAACCCGCAGTGGGTATACCAAACGCACGGTCCTCCTCCGGCGGGCCCAGCTCTCGGCTGTCTTGGTCCGCCTACTCTTCCGCACAACACTCGACTCCGTTTTTCTCGGCGGCTGTCCACTCCTCCCGGCCTGCGCGCGTCCGCGAGGGCCAGGGGAGGGAGGCGAGCGCGGGGGGGGGGGGGGGGGGAAGGGCTGCTGCCGCGCCATCTGGCGGCCGGCTGCACAAACTCGGTGTCTGAGAGGTTGCCTGCTAGCTAGGCGCTCCCCCAGGACACGCGTTACGGGGAAACACACCCGTAACACACCCCCCTACCATAAAGATGGTCCCCATCGTCTCTACCGGCTCAGGCAGCGGACTGCCGAGGTACAGGCTTACTCTGGTGACAACTTAAGATCGACAACGTGCCAAGGCCCGTCACTCTTACCCGAGTCGTCCTCTAGTAGATACGCTCTGTACCCAACTTTTTTCTTAATTTTGAATGGGCCAATAAACCGCGGTGCCAATTTCTTCGTGAAATATTTGGCTGCGTCAGATTTCTCAAAGTTTCTGCGGTAAACTGTCTGGCCAGGCTGAAACTCCACCTCTCTCCTCCTCAAATTATAGTACCGGGCAGCCCGATCGTGCGCCTCTTTCATGCGCCGGGTCACTTCCTCATGTATCCTACGCGCCTTCTCTTGCTCGGCCGCGGATATAGTGCGGTCCCCGAAGGGAGGCAGCGAACCCTTATACTCCACTCTGCTCAATTCCCCACTGCTGCACCATTCCTGCCCGAACAACAGTCGGTGCGGGGTGTAACCCGTTACCTCATGCACAGCAGTGTTAATGGCATTGCATATATAGGGTAGGTTTTTGGCCCACCCCCTATGGTTTTTCGCATCTTTCAGGTAACTAGCCATCATAGTTTTTACCACACGGTTTACCCTTTCCGTCGGGTTACTTTGCGGGTGGTAATAAAAATTATAAAGTACTCGAACCCCGAATTTCTCACAGAATTTATCAAATTCGTCATTCTTGTACTGTGAACCATTGTCACACAAAAGCAAACCAGGCACACCAGCTTTAAGGAACACATCTTCCTCTAAATGCGCCATCACCGCGTTACTAGTCGCCTTCCTTAAGGGTCTCATCCAGACGTACTTTGTAAACAGACAGCAAGAAATTACGAGATGTGTAAATCCCTCTGAGGATCTCGGTAATTTTCCAATGATATCTGACGACACAATTTGCATGGGCGCGGTGATCTTCTTCCGCTCTCCCATAAGCCCCGCGGGCTTGAAGGGTGGAATTTTATACTCCAAACACACCCTGCACTTCCGAACATACGCCTGGCAATCCCCGCGCATCTTGGGCCAGTAATACAGCTGACGGACACGGTTAAAAGTCTTACTTCCCCCCAGGTGGCCGGCGAAAGGGTGGTCATGACACTCTTGCAAAACACTACCCCTTAATTCTTTGGGGATTACCCTATTCCAGTTGGTCTCCTCGTTGTTGACTTTCACAACTTTATATAACTGTTCGCCCACGACTTTCCATTCTGGAAAATCAGCTGGTTTCTCTGCGACTTGCGCCAGCATTTTACAATACCACCGGTCTTGTGGCCCTTCTACGGTTACTAGGTCAATCCCTTCGCCGTCGTAAGGCAGGGGGCTCCGCGACAATGCGTCCGGGGCTTGATGCTCGGCTCCCTTTCGGTGTATCACCGAATAATCGAACTGCTGTAGACGCACTGCCCATCGACCTAACCTACCGACTGGGTCTTTCAAATTATTAAGCCACACAAGACTAGCGTGATCGGTGATTACATTAAAATGATAACCCTCCAGATAGCCACGGAATTTCTCTATCGACCACAGCACCGCTAAACACTCCAACTCCGTGGGGAAGTATCGCCTCTCGGCCTTCGTCAGGGTTCGGCTTGCACAAGCCACTATCCGCCCTTCCTGGCTCAGGATACTCCCCAGGCCGACGGCACTAGCATCAGTATACAAATCAAAAGTTTTAGTAAAATCCGGGCAAGACAACACGGGCGCCGAGGTCAATTTTTCTTTAATTTCTAAAAAAGCGTTTTCACACTCTTCACCCGACTGAAATTTCACACTCTTTGAGGTCAAGGCATGGAGGGGTGCCATAACAGATGAGAAATTTGGCACAAAACGGCGATACCATGACGCCATCCCTATGAATCTTTGCAATTCCTTGATATTACGGGGCTTTTCAAATTCATTAATTGCACTGACTTTCTCCGGATCAACTTGTAGGCCAAACCGGTTCACAATGTAACCGAGGTATCTGAGCTCCGCTTTACAAAAATGACACTTATCAAAATTTACAGTCAAACCGGCTTCCAACAGGCGCACTAAAACCAGCCGCAGAAGTTTCAAATGCTCCGCCAAAGAGCGCGATACAATTATAATATCATCAAGATACTGGAAAACATAGGGCTTCAAATCTTCGCCCATAACTGTATCAATAAATCTCTGCCAGGTCGCCGCTGATGTATGCAGGCCCTGTGGCATGCGTTTGAACTGAAATAAACCACGCCCAGGGATTATAAAGGCGGTTTTTTCCCGACTATCTTTCTCCAGCGGGATTTGGAAATAGGCCGATTTTAGATCTAACGTTGAGATATACTTGGCATCCCTCAGCTGGTCCAAAATATCATTAACTTTAGGTAGTGGGTAGGAATCCCCTTTAGACACTTTGTTGACATTTCTCAAATCCGCTACCCATCTGTACGAATCGTCCTGTTTCTTTACTAAAAGGACGGGGGACCCCCAAGGGCTTTTGGATGGCTCGACCACGTCCTGGGCTAGCCACTCGTCCAACCCCTTATGCAAAACCTCCAGTAGTTTAGGGGAGTAGGAAATGCAACGGGACCGCACCGGGGTGGCATCGCCGGTCTCTATCCTATGCTCCACGAGGTGCGTGCAACCGAGCTGCGCCCTTCCCAACCTGGGTTTAAACTCTTCTATCAAACTTTGCAGCGCCTCCCGATCCTCCGGACTTAACATGTCCTCGGACACAACGGCTCCGGCCACCTCTGCCTCCTCCAAGGCTATGGCCATGACTTCCGTCAACAGAGCCAACCCGTGCCTCGAGTCTGAGACGCCCACGGTACACAACCCCTGCGTCACACTCGGGACCAAATCAAAAACTCTCCAAAAATCAATCCCCAAGATTAATTCATGTGTAAGGTCAGGGACCACCAGAAAAGAAACGGTCTTAGCCTTTCCTTCTAAAATTACTACAGTTTGTAGGGCTCCAGCTATGGGGCATACCTGCCCACTGGCCACCCTCACCGCGTTAAGCCCTGCTTTTAACAATTTGACCCCTAATTTTGACAATTTTTCCCAGCCCTTTTTCCCAATGACAGAGCGCGTCGCGCCGCTGTCCAACAGGCCACAATAAGATTTCCCAAACAACTGTATGGGCAGATACATTCTCTCATCCTCACTGATAATCAAATCGATTACTCCAACATTCAACTCCCTCGTCTTCCGTGCTACCTTCCCGCACGTCTGGACCTGCTTTGCAGCTCCTATCCGGTCCCGATAGGGTGCTAATCCTTTTTTGCCGTGTCCTTACACTTAGGGCACGACAAAGTCGTCTCTCCTCTCTTCCCACAACGGAAACAAAATCTTTCCGTTATGGGTTTCTGGCACTGCACAAAACTGTGCTTGGGTTCTCCACAATTCCAACATACCCACACTTGGGGTTTCCCACCCCCTTTTCCATCATCCCTTGTGGGCGGGGGCTTCTCTGACCGGGGGCCCGGGTCCACCGCGTGCACCCAAGGTTTACGGGGACCCGACCCACTGCGTGGACACGCAAACTCAGGCTCCAACACGAGGTGTTTCCCCCGCGATTCGTACTCCTCCACTCTTTGCTTGGTCAGCTCCAAGTGTTTTCCGAACTCCTTCAGTTCCCTGATCGATCTAATTACAGTCAAGTCCAATTTATTCATATAATAGGGAGCTAAATTTTTCTTAATCAGGGTAAGCTTCCTATCTTCATCTAACTTCTCATCGAACTCGAGGCGCTCAAAAAGCCCGAGCATATTAGCCACAAAAGCACCAATAGACTCATTCTCTCCTTGCTTACGCCTACGGACTTCGTTCCATAGGTGGTCATAGTAATCTAATGGGAGATACTCTTTCCTCAAGTTAATCTTTAACTCTTTCCAACTGTCTGTTTCCGACTTTATAGAGCGAAACCACGTTTTAGCGGGCCCGTCAAATAGCTCAGTAGCCACCGTTATCAGTCGGTCTACTGACACCGCCCTACATGTGGCCTTCTCCTCTACGTCCACTATAAAGGTGTTTACACTCACGGACGAGTCCGTCCCCGTGAACTTCTTGATTCCCCATTTGTGGACATCCAACGGCTTAGCCGATCTACGACCCTCGCGATCCTCACGATCGTCGCGTTCCTCCCGGTCGTCGCGTTCCCTGCGCTCATCGTGCTCATCGCGCTCCTCGCGGCTACTCGGGAAGGACTTCACCGTTGTGGCCTTATACACCGACCCTTCCCCGACGGTGCGGAAGTCGGTCACCATGGCCTTCAGATCGGCGACGGCCTTACGCACGCGAGTCCTCTCACCCGGGTCCTCTACTAGCGGCACCAGCCGGGTCACCCTTCGGTTCAGGTGCGACAGTAACGCGCGTGCTCTCGTCGCGTGGGCGCCGGGCCTCTCCTCCCTCAAGTCATCAATCAATAGTAGAGCCGTGTCCATTTTCAACTCTATCGAGTCCAACTCGGTCTCGTTGTCAGCCTTCACCTTGTCCTCCCAATCCACATCCTCCCTTGCCAGCAGCTCCGCTAGGGTCTCTCTCATGGTCTTGGCCGGGGTGTTTTTATAAGACACCTCGGTGCCCCTAACCAACAGCTCATGGTACAGCTCGTCCTTCAGCAACTGTGCAGGCAACATGATGGCTGACGTCTACTCACTTAACAGAAACTCGCCGAAAACTCGAAACCCGGAAATCTCCAGAAACTCGAAACTCCAATGAAATAAACCAGCGGCCATCCCGGTGAAGCGATGACAGCAGGTCGGGCGGTGGTCTCCGCACCACACACACCCAACGTCGCCTCCAGCTTCGGCAGCCCCCAAAAGCATGAAAAAAGAATTTGAAACAAGAATGAGTAACCTGGCAATGATAGGGCTGGGTCCTGCAAGAACACATTTGCGTTGCAAATCCCAACTTTAATAAGATTCAAACAAAGAAAAAAAAACGTTACAGATAACAATCACCAAAATTTTATTTTTTGTTTAATCACAAAAAAAAACATATTACCCCTCAAAATAGGCGGGGAGAAACTCCTTAATTAAGGCGTGGAGCAACCCTATACCAATACAATTGGGATGCACCAGGTCTGCACGGCCAGTAGGGTAACTCAACACAAAAAACCTCCTGTCTGCCATTCCGTCAGGAAGCAGGAAACTGTCGTGGACTTTCAACACCGACATACCACTAGTTTGAAAGGTCCGAACATAAGCATTAAAGCCTTTCAACACACTCGAAGCGTTGGCCAAACGCTCAACTCTAGGGATCGGGGGAAGCTCCATAACTATTACCTCAGCACACACTCTTTTTAAATAACGGATGAGCGACCTATAGTACCGCTTCATACCGTCCAGAGACTCGGCTTGGGTCACATTATTTGCACCAACCATAATCAAAACATGCTTCCCCCTCAAGGCGTCTCGGTTCAGTTTCACGAGAGCCCACAAACCTTGAATCTTAATGCCGCTCACACAAAACTTGAAACTAGAGAGGTCATAAGACGACGGGAACTTGGAAAGCAACCGTCTAAATATACTGTCACCCATTAGTACGAGTGTCATCTCAAAACTAGAACTAGCCGAAGCTAGGTATACAAATCTCAAAGAAGAAACATTTAACAACAACCAATCCCGGCCAGAGGCAAGGATAACACCAATAAAGCTATGTAGAAGAAAACAAATTAACAACAAGGTCTGCACGGCATGGAAACAAAATACAAATAAATAAGGCAGTATCTAAACACAGTAAAGCCCCACGTTGGGCGCCAGTTTGTTACTGGTGGAGTAGTGTTTGCCACAGGCTAGCCCATAATTTGCGTCTCACGCCTCCATAGGTAGAGTGGGCGGGTTCTGGACTTTATTTTTTAATACTGGGCGCCAAGAGCTTGAAGCTCTGTCCAGAAGATGGTAATGGGCAAAATAACATACACTAACACAGGAATAATTAATAAGATACTGCCAATATTTATTCAAAAAATTGTAACAACAGGTGAGAAGGTTGCTAAAAGAAGAAAACTTGAACGGTACTCCAGGTACTCCCACCGCCGTGCAGACAGCCCCCAAGAAAAAGCACATAAACAATTTACAAACAAATATATACATGTGATATAAATACCACAAATGGAATCACAAAACTTAATGGGAATACTAAAACTCCCATAGATGAGAGGAGGATGGGAAATAATAAAGTGAACACGGAAAAAGCCAGGTTACGAGTAAAAAGCTGGGTCTGACAGTGGCTTCGCCTAAATAGTTATATGATGGAATTCCAATAAGCGACATTAAATAAATTTAGAGATCTAAGGGGTCAGTTGCCAGCGGGGAGAGTGAACCGCAAACTACAGAGCACTTGCCTTCCACGCTGGCCTCTGACACCCAAAGATATACTAATCAACTCTGACAAAGCCGAAAGAATTAAAGACCACACTCACTGGGCCATGGTGCTAGAGCGTTGAGAGAGTGAAACACAAACTATGAGACACTTGCCTCCTCAACACCCACACACCATAGACCCGAGCAAAGAATGAATAATAAAGTAGAACTTGATAAGGCCAAGGCCAGTACGCTAAGGTTATGGGAGAGTGACACACGAACTATATGCCACTTGCCTCCCCATAACCCACACGCCTGAGTCCTAGCAAAACACAACAGACTAAAAAGGAAATACCTTAGTCAACGAGAAGAGCTATAAACTACTGCCAGACACAACCATAATAACTATAAATTTAGCAGAAAATGAGGGGCTTCATTAGATATTAAAGAACATAACACGGGAATTTACACAATGAAAAAAACACTTTACCCGCTAGCTTTAGCTGGAGGCGCAGGACTTCAGCCCATGGCGGCGTGTGGCGGCGCGCCGGCCGCCACGACGACCGCCGGCGACGTCCCCCACTACATCGCCCCGACCGGGATGGCCACAGCTGGCGCGCCTAGCCGCTCATCCCGCGCGCGACGGCGGCAGGGAAGCGGCAAATCGGCGGCCCACACACCTCGGGTCCCCGCCCGATAACTTCAGCCCTCTCTCCAGCCGTGCTAAAGCACCCCGTCCGCTGCAGGAAATCGGGTCTTGTTTGCCGAAAACGGCAGTCGAGTACACCACAAAAGGGCACAAAGGCACCAACAACCCGCAGTGGGTATACCAAACGCACGGTCCTCCTCCGGCGGGCCCAGCTCTCGGCTGTCTTGGTCCGCCTACTCTTCCGCACAACACTCGACTCCGTTTTTCTCGGCGGCTGTCCACTCCTCCCGGCCTGCGCGCGTCCGCGAGGGCCAGGGGAGGGCGGCGAGCGCGGGGGGGGGGGGGGAAAGGGCTGCTGCCGCGCCGTCTGGCGGCCGGCTGCACAAACTCGGTGCCTGAGAGGTTGCCTGCTAGCTAGGCGCTCCCCCAGGACACGCGTTACGGGGAAACACACCCGTAACACCGATCGATTACAGTTCTGCAAATAAGTAGTATGAGAAATATTCTGATCAATGTTTCAAAGTAACTTCGGTAACTTTATGTGGTCGTACAATTTCTCTTACGTGTTACCTCCTTACCCGCCCTTGTCTGCAACATGGCAACACTGGAAACAGCGCCAACTTTCGAACTGTTTCTGGTGCACTTTAAGGCGGTGGCGGTGAGTTCCCGGCGATGAGTTTTCGACGACGAGTTTTCGGGTCGAAGAGTTCCCCCCCTCCCGGCCTCCTTGGACGTGGACGGAAACTGGTTAGTCTAGTGTAGGTTAGGTTTGAGCAGCATGGAATACGGTAGAGAAGTCCGCAATGAGTAGGCTAGGGTAGGTTAGAGGATAGTATTGAGCACAATTGAATACGGTACAGAATTCCACAATACGGTGGGAGTAGGTACGTCCAGCGGTTAGGTTAGAAGCTTAGCGACTCGAAAGAGTAACTAAAACAAATTTCTTAGGTATTATACTTTGTCTTGGCACCATCATGCTGGAAGACTGTTTGACGGACAAGGTAGTGCTTATTATATATTGAGGCAACTTACTGACTGTTTAAATGTAAATGATGTAATAAGGGTATATTATGTACATTTTCATTCACTCATTTCTTACGGTATAATTTAATGGGGGAAATGAAAGGCCTAATAGAGGCCACAACACCAGCGGCATCGCAACCAGTTGAAATTATTTTCCAGGTGTTTCTGATGTCGAACTACCCGTGTTTGCCGTTTTGGCTATTAGGCCCTACAGTCGCCCGATTGGGCCACTGCTCAATCTTTCGATAATACTCAGCTCGTTCAAAACAATACAATTGTGAGTTGAGCTGAAGATGTGAACTGCGCGCCGCGCGAATATATGACGCGGTGCCCTTTGTTGTCCTCCGTTGGTCCCTAGCCGCGGGCCAGACAATTTGGCACACGAGCGGCTCTTGCCAATTGCTGTTTGGGTGGGCAAAGTGGACGACCTGTTAAAGCCTGTGGCTAGGCCCGGTGTCGCCAGTCCGTGCTGTCGCCTCCTCGTGGCAATGCCTGCCCGCGTTCTGCTGTTAGCCCTGATGGTCCAGCTCAGCGCCGGCCAAGCGCACTTCGAGTCACCACCTTCAGGTTTGCGGCGTAGATCGGTAAAACGATTGTTCGAACATAATTTCCTCGGGTTTTGGTTCGTTGAGCGATATTCGCTGACCTCTCTCTCCCTTGTTGCTGTTTTTTTGTTTTGTTTTTTGTGCTGAGCGATTGGGAAGCCGTTGACGCCAAGGAATGGCCCGTACCGAAATGTATACTGTATGAAAGCTCAGCTGCAAATCCCACATAAAAATGTCCCTACGTGGTACGAAATCTACGAGTATGTTACGTAGAGCTCGTGGGTTCTGCGTGAATTTTCCCATGTTGACATGCCTCGCCATCCGTGTGGGTTCTCGAAGCCATATGGATCGTTATTTCATGAGGGTCCCTAGACGCGCATGAGAGTTTTAGGATTGACTGTTCTCCCGTGTGGGATGTGTTTTTGTGTTTGGCCTGTGGAATGTGCTATTTTCCATACGGACGCTTGAGGAACGGCAAAGAAAACACGACATTTCCCTAACTGTTCAGCTAAGTCCGTACTTATATTTAGGTGAGATTTACAGCTGCGAGGCCTGTGATACGGTCCCGTGAGAATCTCTTTCGCTGAAATGTTCTCGTAGGTCCGCGTACTTGAAAAAATTCCCATGCAGCTGGAACCCTTGCTTTCAAGCCAGGCCCTGCCTAACCTCCTTAAATGAAATGGGGCTATTTTATTTTTGATCCGGCCCTATTTACCATGTATTACTCGAGCACATAAAAAAGACGGCCTCAGTTTCAGTGCTGGCAGTGGACTACATGCATGGAACCAGGCGATGGCAACGATGTGAATGTGATGACTGGTGAAGCGATGCTAGCCGCACCCGTTCGTTTCTATTTGTTCACATTCCAGTCCATTTCTACTACACATCTATGTTAATTCCAACGGCCTGTCCTATTTCCGTTATATCGCGCCTGGAGCTGTGAACATCACAGTTGGACTTAGCCAAAGGTGGTGAATTTCTCAAAGCTAACTAAGAGTAGCGAAAATGACCACACCCGAAGCTCAGTTGGGATTTTACCACATCGAGCGCGTGATGTCCTTCATAATTGGGATTACAGTGTTTATGTTTGGCAATAACCAATACCATTGCATAATTTGAGTGATTATCGCAATTTCCGAAACATATTGCACATGTTTCGCGTGTAATGGCGTGTTTGTTCCATAGGTGCGTTCACCACGACGATCGACGTCCGCGAGCAGGTCAAAGTAAAGATTCCCGTGGACGGGAGCGTGGCCAACTGGGTGCGCTTCCAGCTATGCGATACCAGCTCGTGCGGCATCGTTCTGTTCGCCGGCGTCGTCCGCGTCAGCTTCACCACGCTGTATCCGCTGCGCTTCAGCACCTATACGCAATGCGACGCTGCGGGACTTGTCTGCAACGCCACGCTAGTGGTATGCATTTACAAGGCCCCCAATTTAAAGCAATACTTTAAGCCAATTAGTTTGTAAGCGACCGTGATCGCATTGTGTGAACTCGGCGAGGGAGTTTTTCACTCTGAGCTGTGTGCAGACTAATCGGTACACGTAGTTCACATGCATTGCGTGTTCAAAGACAGTGAAGAACGTCTAAAAATCACACTACTTTTCCTGTTTTTTCCCAAGCCAGTGACCTTCTTTACGGAATTGCCTACTTTCCACTCAGCCAGGAGAGACATCTCTAGCGGCAGAAAGTTTCTGCAAGTCGCAAAATCGCAAGATATTTTAGAATGAATCGTACGATTCCCAAACTTTTTTCTATAACCTCCCCACACCCCCCCCTGATCCGAAATCCGACTCGCAAAAAAACGCAAAATCGGGCTTCGTTAACAACAAGATCGCGCAATCGCAACAAAAGTCGCAAACTTGGTGTAAAACTCGCAAAATCGACGATAATCCCGCAAAATCAACTAGAAACCCGCAAGATCAGTCGTAAAATGACTATTGCTTGACTATTTTGGGGATTCATTCACCGTTTTACAAGGTTCGAGGGTGGAACGATGTCGATGGCGGTGGCGGCGACAAGTAAGGGGACGCAGCGACCGGATAAATAATTCCACAAGTAGTAAAATAAGTAAAATTTTCTTGCAAAAGTCGTAAAATTGGTACAAATTACTCGAAAGAAGTCGCACAATCGCGTAATTTTGCTCGCAAAATAGTCGCAAAATAGAGCGAAATTGCATGCAAAACTGGCTGCGACAAAATCGCAAAATCGACGCCGAAAAATCGCAGAAACTTCCTACCTCTAGACATCTCGGTATAACACGATATTCCGGATTACGGTTCAGCCCGCAACAAAGCACGCAACCGAACAGAACCCGCAGCAGTGGTCGTATTTTCGCACTCGTGGTCAAACAACTTGCGGTTGCCATTTTTATTGCAAAATTTCTCCAAAAAGAAAATAAAACTTTTGAAAACTGCGATGACACTTCCATGAGAGTAGTGCATAGCCAATATCACATGATTGTATTTTTCCGACCATCATTACAATTTTCTTTGCAATGATCGTTATTATGCGTTATCTCTGAAACATTGCACATATTGCGCGTGTAATGGCGTGATTGCGCACAGAAGCTAATAACGCGTAACCATTCTTGACTGCAGGAGAATCAGCAGCTGTGCACCACGTACAGCCTGCAGGATGAGGAGGTGGTGCTAGTAGTGGAGCGCCTGCCGAAGGCCCTGGCCGTGTGGATGCAGTCTTGCCCGCTGCGAATGGCCACGGCTCCCGTCAAGGAGACCAGCAACAAGCTCACCGTCACAACCACAAGGCGGGCGCTGCATGTGCAGTTCGTTCGTAAGTATTCTTCTTAAGGTGGATTTCGTTACGTTTCAGGCTCGCAGCGGTTTTGACTCATCATCTGTTTTATTGGAATCTTGGGAAACAAGTGATGTGACGTGGAAGCTATCCGTGAGGCTAGTACTCACAAAACTAAATCCACCATCAGATAAAGCCCTGAACGTCCAAGCGCGAGGTAGCTACAAATGTTTCGCATCAGAATATCCTTGCAACAACAGACCAAAATCGAAAACAAAATCCCGGTTTCAGCAGGAAACGAAGCAAATTTAACGCTAATCTGGGAGGTACAAGATATTTATCTAGAAATATTAGATATTTGGGTAACACATTTTACATGTCGGTGCCTTACGTACGTATCTCACAGAAAATCATCAAGTCGGTGAATCTAGACTGTAGTGACGAGAGACGTACATAAAAATATTCGTCGCTCGTACTTGTTCGGATCCTATATAAAGTGGATGTGCATACACATCGTTGATAACACAATGATTGTCGTCTGTCACCATATAGACACCACTCTACACCGTTTTGATGCGATATACTAGAGATTCGCGCAATATACATGAACGCCACCCGTACCAAAAATAGTGTATCCAGGATGTCTCCAACGGAGACATTCTTGTGACAACTGGGATACAGTTTACAGATACTTTGGAGACAGCATGGAGACTGAATGAATGTGTCTCGAGAGCGAACAAGGAGACAGCTTCGAGACAGTTTGGATCTGCCATTCACTGTCTCCTCGTTGACTGGAGGATGTCTGGTTTTAGAGACATTTTCGAGACACTACGGATACATCACATCAAAATATCGCACCGAGACACTTTGGAGACGTCCTCAAGAAGTCTGCGACGGAAAAATGATAATAGTCTTGTGTCCTGCTGTCTCTGTACCTCTAGCTGAACAAACCTGGGTGGATTCGATCTTCGAAGTCTGGCTCTATATACCAAGTGGCTCGCTTGCTCGCTCCTGACTGATTTCCCCAGGCTGGTCCAGCGTTGACCAGCCGCCACTTCCACCGCTCAGCGGCTCTAGCGGTATCGCAGGGCGCGCTTATTTGAATTCCGGCCCTGCCCCGCAACAGAGCGACTTCCGTAGAATGGGACCACAGAGCTACGCACACGTGTGCACGCTCTTGGCGAAAAGTGCAGCGTGACGGACTTTGTAGTCTGGTATCCGAGGTTCGAAACCACCGAACTGCCGTCATTGCCTTCCAAAAAAAATTCTCTTTTCAATGGAACGTGTCCCAAGGTTGCCTCCTATTGGCTCAGCGCGATATTTTCATCCCGTCTCTAAAATGTCTCCAAAACCAGACCCTCCACACCGAAAAGACATCAAGCAGTAGACCCAGGACGTCTCGAAAATGTCTCCTCGTTTAGCTCTCAGTTTGTATGCAGTCAGGTTCCAGAATGTCGCAAAAAAGACTCCAGAAAGTCACAAGAATGTCTCCGCTGGAGACATCGCAAACACATCCTGGATCCAATTTTTTTTTCGTACGGGCAGCACCAAGTTGCGATTCACTTTGAGACTATGTTCAGGGTTCTACAGCTGTAGTAGTTTGTAGTAGGTACTACAAGGTCAGTAAACCTAATATTTTCAAATATTTATACATTTTTTTGAGTCTTAGGGCCCAAAAGTTTGGATTTGTGGTATTACAATAGCATTACAAAGTACTACAGGACACATTGTACTGGGTACTAGGAGTGAATTGCCCCTCGGGCAGCACCACTTTCCGTTTTCACAAGCATACCGTGCTTTTGTTGACAGGTTACCGTCCATGACGAGATTATGTTCAAAACACCGACCCGAGCAGAAAACTTGTTATACACTTGGATCAAGGATGTTGACTGTTTTGAGATTAAATTATATTTATGACTTGTACATGTGTTTGACTTTCTATCTCCATCCCTCCACGTGCCACGTGTTTCATACGCAGTGGGATGGTATATTCGAATAGTCGATTTCGAATAGATGTCTATCCGAGTTCAAACTGTAGTCGAATTGACTGAAAGTTCGAATATTGGTGACGGATATTCCAAAAAAAACATGGAAGGACAAACTGGCCCGTCTCTCGGTTCGACAGAGGGACTTGGCTAGCTTGACCTGCAGGCGGCGTTTGAGGGAGACGTTGGGGACACCGCTTCAAGTTCTTCTAAGGAATACCAGACAGCCGACTTATTTGATACGATTAATATCGTTAACCCCGGCAGCGGGGGTGAAGTGCCATTAATAGAAGGTTGGCCTTGGCGGGTGCCGGACAACTCGCCCCCGCTATTTCGCCCCCGGTCATATACGGTCCCAGGACAACTGGGTCCCATTCTTGGTACATAATGGCCCCCAATAATATGCCAACTGGGTCCCGCCCCCGTTTCTGCCGCCTCGCTCCCGGGGTAGAGACTGAACCAATATTGCCGATTTCTTATTAACTGTGATCGTTACGTTTCGGTTTCTTTCTATACGTAGGGGAGGTGGACGTTGAAATCGCGCGTTCGGAGGGCGGCCACCTTAGAGGCCCATAACAGGCCGATAATTTAAAAGAAATTCAACAATAAATCGAAATCTACTTTCCCACACTAAGATTGCAATGAGACAGTTAATGGAAATTCGTTTTCAATTGGTCTCTATTAGAGGCCAAAATTCCCATTGGTTTAGAAGATCACCCAATTGATGTATGGAACCCTGGGACCATTGAGAGACAAACCAATGGGAACACAATTCCCAATTGGAGGTAGCTCTCAATGGGAGACGCATTTCCCATTGGGAAAAATGTTATCGCTTGGAGATTCGAACCTTCGACCTTCCACTAAGAATTCCGACCCTTTACTGACTGCGCCACCAAGCTTCCCTTAAGTCCGCACGGATACTTATTGGAATGGGATCCCAACGGGGAAATACATTATATTCCAATTGGGGCACGGATCCGATTGGGCGGCTACCAATTGGGAAGAGATTCTCATTGGTCAGAAGCCCATTGGAATGGGGTTCCAATGGTTCAGAGTCCTTTATCCAATTGGACAATCGACCAATAGGAAGCACTCCGTCAACCCAATGGAATGCCTGGAAGATATGCTATTCCTATTGGATCATTGTCATTGGAACCAATGAGCGCCGTTGGAATCCTAGTGTGGGTTCTACCTATTTGACCGGGACCCAGTTGGACCTGGACTCTATGGGAGGGACCGAAATGGGCGTGGGGCGAATATGGATTGGGGCGGAATAGCGGGGGCGAGTTGTCCTAGACCCGGCCTTGGCAGCTACACAGGTTGCATAGTTTCAAGGGGCTCTGACACAGGTGCTGCAAAGCAGGGGCTGGCAACACAATATAGATCGCCTGAAGCTATGCTGGCCGCCTGCATATCGATCGAAATGTGTCCATTGCCTTTCCTGACCATACCCAAACTAGACGATGCACAGTTGCAGTGCTTGTTTTTTTTATTTTTATTTTATTTTTACTTAAGTCCTTGGGTGTCCCTGAAGGACCAGGCGGCTTGCCGGCAGGCCTCTCGCCCTTCCGCGGCATCTTCAACTGAAACAACATTGAGTCACCAAACAGGGCATTATTCACCTTCGGGTCCCAAAAAGTTTAACGTTGGTGTTATGCCATTGTGTCTCGGGTCCGTTTCGATTAATCGGGCACTCCACTGGTTATGACTCCACCTGGCCTGGGTAGACCTGGCAGGCGCACGGGAGGCCGTCAGACCGCCCTACCAGGCAAAACCAGCGTGCTACCATCCAGCCCCTCTGGAATCCGTGGTGCAATGGATCCGCAGGGCTAGGAGACTTGAACTACTGTTTTGCGCACTGACCGAGGGTGTGGCAATTACCTGTCCCGTTTGGTCTGTGCTTCAGAAAAAACTTCATTTATTCTTGACCTAAGTATTTATATTCTTATAGTGAGAATGAACCATCGTGAGTAAAGAAGTAATAATCTGCTGGAAATAATTGTGGTGCCGGGGGTTCAGGTGTGGAAATGACCAGCAGTGGATGTTGTTGGAGTCACAGTTTATTCAGCATAGGTACATGGTGTGTACAGACAAGCTCCTCAAACTGGACTGGCTAACTTCGCCAGGCACCTGGCCAGTGTTGCCACCCCACAGGCTCCGTTGTGGTGCCAACCCACTGGCATGACAATAATCAAATTTTCTGACAGTGAGAATAAGTCTTCTTGAGTAAAGGAGTGAAAATCTACTTGACATGATTATAAATGTCCAATTGGAAACTAGGTTTTATCAGCTCCTTTTCCTTATTCATCTCGACTCTGTGTGCATCATGCAAGGGTGCATCGATTCCTGTTCATATTTCGATAGGACGGTGCGAGATACGAACTCTTTCATGTGGGATGGGTGGGTTAGGTTTGGTTAGGTTAGGGTGTGTAAGATTAGGGTAGGCTTTGTTTGAGCAGCATTGAATACAGTAGAGAAGTCCACAATACGGTGGGAGTAGAGTAGGTACGCTCGGCGGTTAGGTTAGAAGCGAAGCGACGCCCGCGCCGCAAGAGCAGCGCCCGCAGGGCGCCGTACTGACTGATTAACCCCGCAGGGTCCAATAGGGTATTCCGGAGTAGAGCTTGACCGGAAACGAGAAGACGACAAGAATCACTAAAGCGGATACGGAAGACTACGGTGTGAAAAGTTACGCAGCACGTACCACGCCGTCAGCCACGAGCCGACTCAAAAATTTGGAGGCTTAGCTCTCGTTGACGATAGGTCATTTGATAGGGTCAGACATCGCATACTTTAACCGCGCGGTCCGGGGGACGTGCATCCGGAGGCCGCGCGGAGTGATTCCGGCGCGCCTGACCCTACCAAATGGTCGTGACATATCGTCAGCGAGAGCTAAGCCTCCAAATTTTTGAGTCGGCTCGTGGCTGACGGCGTGGCACGTGCTGCGTAACTTTTCATACCGTAGACTTCCGTATCCGCTTTTGTGATACTTGTCGTCTTCTCGTTTCCGGTCAAGCTCTACTCCGGAATACCCTATTCGTCCGGTGACAGCCGCCGGCAGGCCAAGGTAGGTGTATGCCAGGCGTGGAGATGCCCGGGTGCAATTTTATGGGCATCTCATGCGGCGACTAATCCGCCACCCGCTTCGACGCTTTATGGAGCTCGACTTGCGGTGTAAGGAGGTGGGACGGCCCCACCTCTGTCCGCAAGGACCTGGAGATTGTAGGGGCCCCGGCCCCGGAGGGAGGCTGGCAGCAGCTGCTGCTGAGCAAAGTGGATGCCTCCCGCCACATCCACCATGCGGAGGACTATGCAACCTTCTCGGAAGACGAGAACCAGGAATAACCGACAGCTGTGCCCCCGTTATAACTAAACATATCACTGTTTACCTCTATACTTGCACTGTCACTAATCTTTCAACTGCACTCTGCACGCGATTCTTACCCTTACCGACAGCATGCTAATCCGCTTGTTTTGGTGTGTGTGCTTTCCTCCCTTCCGGGGCTGTTTTAGTGGGGGTAAGATCTCAACAGCAGCAGTGGAAAATGGGAACGAGAGCGGAGCCAGACGCACAGACCACGTGAGGGGTGACGGGAGGAGACTGGACCAGAGTTGTCCAGCCACACCGGACGAAGCTAGCTCCATCCCGCTGCTCCTTCCTCTCCTAGGACCCAAGTGGACTGACTCCGGCCAGGAGAGGCCACTTGGTTTTCCCTGTTAGGGATGGCGGTGTGCGGGTCACTCGTATCCCCCTTAGGATAATCAATTTTTCTTTCCATGTGTAGGCACTCATGCAGATTGACCACGCGGGGGCGTCCCTAGCTTGTTTAAAGCTCACAGAGGCATATGGGCCCATGAACGGGACTAATAATTCCGGAACCGATTGCTTAGGCGACCAGGCCTGCATGAGCTAATGAATGGATGATGAATGAAAACCACGATAACTAAAAAATCTGAATGCCAAGCGAAGTTGGTGTCTCTTCATAACAGTCACAGGTAAATTCAGTCTGTTGTGGGATTTATGAGCAATATCTTCGCCTTCTTTGTATTTACCTTCAGACCGAAAACAAGAGAGGGGTTCAAGAGGTCCCACGAACTCAAGTATGGGAGGCTGATGAAGAATCATATGACTCTTAGGTTTCAAATGGGTTTTGGAAAGTCTAATATGTTCTTAGTATGAACTTAAATCCAGTGCCGTCAAACAAAAACATCAGCTTAAAACACCATTGGCGCTGTTGCTATGTCAACAATTTTACGTGCAAGCTGGTACAAGTTCCACACAACTAAATCTGCATGTTGAACTAGGTGACCAACTATGAGCCCAAAACATTTAAGCTGAGATGCATTGAAACGTATCCATTTACTTTTCATCATGTCATCAAAACTAATTGTAGGTGGTTTATTTTCCACCTCATTTGGGCCACAGTTAAATACCTGAATCAATTCATTAAGATGACAGAAAATCTCTTGTTCGTAAGTACGTAAAGATCATACATCACATACTCCCACACACCTTCATCAAGATCATGCATTGTGTCAACACTCACATTGTCACTTGCGTGAAAGGAATCAAGTTTCTTGAATACACATGGCCCCTTGCGACCAGTCAGCGAACAGTTGTTAATAACTAAATCATTTTCATATGATTGTACACTTCTCTTTACAGGGTTAGAATGTTTCTACTTGATTTTTTCATAACATTGTTGCTTTCAAAACAAATCCTGCAAAATTGATTTGCAAATGTAAATGTGAGAGGAAGTACAGTTTTTACCATTAAATTTTGGCTTAATTTTTTTTTTCCACAATTTTCTTTGAATGACATTTTCAAGACGACCAGATTCATCGTTTTTCGATTCAAGTTTGTCAACATGGTCCAATATCTCTCTTAACACATACAGTAGTTCTTAAAAAAAACCTTCAATACATGTCTGAACTCAACGAATTGGCCAGTTAATTAAACAGGAACTTTCACTTCAGTGCCACTTTTGAAAACATCTTCAAGAGCTGGGCCTAAAGTAAAGGTCTGTGGTTTATAGAAGGTACCACAATTTCTAATTTCTGTCACTCGTTTGTATTGGGTTTCAAGCCCCTCATACATGTTTGTGACGAGGATCAAACATTTGAGATATAGCTTTCTTGTCTATATCAGGAACATGAACTAGGCGGGATCAATTTTCTGCGCAAAAAAAGTTTAATGGGTTCAAATAAGATGCGTAAAAATGAGTACGATGCTGACAACAAGCGGGTACCGGGTACCGGCAGCCCCTGTGGAATTTACGGGGCGCGGTTGTGAGGGGAAGGAGAATCTAAGATGGCGTACTAGCAGACGGCTGCCGACTTCTGCTCAAAGCTGTCATCGGTTAATTATTATTTCGTAATTGTGGTGTTATATAAGCTCGTTTGGTGCAAATCTTGTGCTCGCCTCATGCTGTGGGGTGCGAGGTATCTGATTCTCAGACTCTCGAAGGCGAGATAAGGTCTTAAGTTCAGCTTGAATAGTAAAGAATATTTGGACTGCCCAGTGCGCCCATAGCACGGATCCGTCAATTTCATCTAGAAGTCGCACACACGAAGATATTTCGGAAAAGAAATGCCGAATGGGAAAACTGGACTCACACGAAAGTTCCCTGTAGAAAAACACATCAATGGGCTCAATCGACACAAGTACCTCGCTACTGTGAATTCTAACCTAACGGGTTGACTGGCCCCCACCAGGTCCAACGGTGGCCTGTTGGTGTTTAAGAACAAGACTTCATTTAAATTTGCAACAACAGTTCATCCCCAAGCACGAAAATGTTTGCAACACCTTTAAAATATCTCAATACGATGGAACCCAATTTTTTTAAAATGCCGCGCTTTATGTCACCCGCCTCGCAGGCGGCGGTGGCGCTCGGGGACCGCGCTCGTTCTCAGCCTGCCTATCTGGACTAGTCCCCCTCCGCGATTGTTTCCTGGGCAGGCACGGTACAGTACACATCACGGCGGACGTGCCATCCTGAAGACTCGTATTCTACGCTCATATTAGAACCCACAAGCAGAAGCGACAATATCGTAATCCATTGGAGCTGGAACGGCGCCCACGGACTGCTCGGGCGTGGAAGCAGTGGCCCACGTCCCCGATATTCCGGCGGCGGATGTTGAGGGAGTTGTACCAGCACTTGCAGCCCCCAGGATGCAGACGGGCTCATCAGGACGCTTAAACTGTAGTTCTTTTGAAAGTTAACAATTTTTTTTGGCAAAAATAATTCTAATTGTAATTCTAGTTATAAACTTAACTTTTATTTGAATGTGACTTGTTGATCTCTAGATATTTTTGTACCCTTACTGAACGGATAGTCCGGAGATCGTCCGGCTATGGGGATTAACGGCATACTCAGGTCAACCTAGGGCGGACAGAACCTGTTGTTAGTGATGCACTTGTTTTAGATATTTTACTTACTGAATGTTCAGTGAATTAAACTGATAAACTGCATTGCCAACTGTTACATTTGAGTGTAGCCCTGCATGGTCCTCATGGTTGTGTGCAGCGACAGCACTTTCTGCTTCCATTTTTTCCATTTTGTAAAGTAGCAATTAGCGCTAGCGGCGCTAGTCGCTTATCTTAGCGTTAGCGCGCTAACGTTTTGAAAAGTTGTTAACGTTAGCGCGATAGCGCTAAAGGTGTTACAGATTAGCGTTATTTTATCGCGCCAACGGGGTTGGCATTACCGTTTCCAACCCTCGTGGGGTAGATTATGTGAAACTGAAACGTGGTGTGCGATGCAAATGGAATGTGGGTGGATAGTGACGGACTACGCCACCGCACCGATACCAAATCGACGAGGCGAGACTCGATTCTGTTTCTACCCGGCATAGAGGAACATTAACCCAGCCCAGCGGAGCGGGCGGTGCCCTGAATTCGAAATGTAAGGTGAAAAAAGTAGTGCGATTGTTCATGTTTGCTTCTCAATTTCTCAACAAAACTATGTTTATTTCTTTCCATGAACTAAATTAAACATGGCACAAATATAGTGTCTTCCATCAATGTTTACAAAGAAATCACAGTGTTTAGTTAGTAAAGTAAGAATGAACAGCAACAGTCAATTAATAACAACAAATAATAGTAATATATTAGCATCACATAAATGTCGTTGACTTTAGGAATTTACATTCTAAAAATGTAACAAAACAAAATTAATATGGCAGAAACAGAACATTTCATTTGACATAAAACTTTGTACTTCGTTGTCAACAGGAACGCACAGGAATCAAGATGAGTGAGCTGAGGAGGCAGATGACTCAAAAGATGTGGTGCTGCTGCTGCTGCTGGAAGCTGCTGCGGCGACCTTTTCACTTTCACTGGTGCCACTGGTGGCTTGCTGCAGCAACAGCTCGGCGGCCAGCTCTCGAACCAGGTCACTGTTGGCCTTCATAAAACAGATGTCATCAATGTTGTGCCCCGACAAGTTAAATCTCTGTGGCCTCAAGATAAAGCGCAGCACAGAAAACAGTCGCTGCACCGAATATTGGTCGTCTGGGATTGCCAGCACAATCTGTGCTAATTCAGACAGCTCAGGGGAAAGCAGCCGCCTCTGCTCCCAATATTGCAGCACATCAGCTGACATTGGTAAGGGCACAGCAGACCCTTCGTACTCATCAAGGAGAGTCCTGATCTTGGTGACTCTCCCGTGTAGCGTGTGTTCTTGCCTGAGAGTGTCCTCCCTTGCTGCTTTTCTAGCCTCATCGTTACATTGGGAGGGTGTGGGAGCCACAAAGGCGCAGTACAATAGGACTCTTCCATGATCCATGATGTCGTCCTCGTCGGCAGGGCTGAACGCCTCCTTAATGCGCTTCTTCAGGTGCTGCCAAGACGCGAATGAATTTCTCTTCCTCTTGAACCAGGCCTTAGCATCTCCCTCGAACAGCGAACTAATGCCCCGAAGGAGCTCTTCGTCGTCGACGTCGTGGATCTCTACGGCTTCTTCGATGTTGTCTAGGAATGCGTGCAAGTCCTCGGTTCTCTTCCCGGAGAACCGGAACACCCACTTGGCCGCACGGTTCACGGTCCTTCTGGACCCGTGCTTCGAGCGTAGCTCCTCTTCGCTGGAAGAGGTGTCTGATCCTGGCGTGATCCTGGCGTGCACGGTTGCGCCCCAGTTGTCGTGCACGAGCTAGCGTTTCCTTGCCTTATCCAAGTAGGCGTGGAAGACACCACGAATAGTAAGCTCGTAGTCCATCTCATCTTCTTTGAGCAAATTAGCGTCCATGACGGCCTCGGTCCTTCGAGCCATTTTGATGATGGGAAATGAAAACAGTCGCTTCTCAACTCAACCTTGCCGCAAACCGGGCAAGAAAAACCACAAGTCCACAAGTTCGGGTATAAATATCCTAAAGTCCAGTAATAACTTTTCACACCGAAAAGTAGTAAGTTGTAAACTTAGAACGGGTTGTCCACCCCGTTATCTTGATGCACTCGTCTTAGATATCACACACACACACTCAAACACACTTCTTAATCCTCACAAGCGGGACTAACAGTTTAACACATAACGCATAAGGGGCCGTCCACATACTACGTAACACGTTTTAGGTGGAGGGGGTTCGGTTGAACGTTCCGGTGTGTTACGTGGGGGAGGGGGGGGGGGAGTCTGGCACCGTGTTACGTAACCATGTTAAGTGGGGCCTTTTTAATCTTAAAAACACGAGATGTAAAGTTTTTGCGGTCCTACGGACAGGCGATCCGCGTTTTACGGTCGTCTAGTGGCTGTGGCGCGCGTGGCTCGCTCGGTGGCTCAGACTGAGCTGGCAGCGCGTTCTCTGGCAGCGAGTGGCGGCTGTGTGCGGATCCTTTTTTTGCCCTTTCCTTAATAAATACGCTTAAAACCACATCAATGCAAAAGATGGGTTAAGTTACGTAACACATGGGGGGAGGGGGGGCGTTGGTCGGGTGTTACGGTGTGTTACTTGGGGGGAGGGGAGGGGGGTAAACAATTGTCCGAAAACGCGTTACGTAGTACGTAGACGGCCCCTAATAATAAAATACAATAACATCCAATAGAACAATACCAAACCCGGTAAAGGCTAATGAAGATGAAAAAAGCAAAGATTATAATACAATTAATGCAGTACAAATGCAACAAATATAGAACATAATTTTCCACTTACCAAACCATCGAAAATATAAACTCAGGCAAAGAGAGAAAATAAAACCCTTTAACAGCTGACACGTTGGGCGCCATTTTTGTTACATTGGAAGGGCGTGGGAGCCACAAAGGCGCAGTACAATAGGGCTCTTCTCGGGCTCTCATACCCTGGCCGCTCAGAAATTAAATTAATGAAAAGGTGGTGGTGGTTTGGGAGGGGTCAAGACCTAGAGTGACTGGATTTATTTTATTTGTTATTAAGGGGCGCCAGGCAAAGGCTCCAGGCATATATAGCGGAAGATAATTGTTAAAAGCATAATGAGCTTTAAGAAATCAATAGATAAAGAAAGATATGCATAAGGCCTAATGCCTTACGCCAGACTCTTGTACCAAGAAACCCAAAAACTTAAATAGGAAACCAAAAGGTAGTTAATAAGTGAGTTTTAATAATAATAATAATAATAATGTTGCTGGTTTTGAACAACTTTGAACCCTCCACATCTGGATGGTAAATAATTTACAGAATGCCTTGTCATGTCAGAAAAGCTGAAGCCTAGGCTACGATCATAGGTGATACATAAATCGACTTCAGGACCAAATTACTGCCAGGCTAAAACCTCAAAACTCGCAGGCTAACTTTTAGTCTTTATCATACAATAATTTAAAAGAAGATTCATGACACACAAGGAAAGCCTAGAAAAGCACTATGACAAAGCTTGCTAAAACTATAGTCATGTCAGTATAAACGGTCAGCCAAATCACGGGGATGAGGTGAACAAAAACGCACAACAGCGAACCCTATCTCACAATAGTAATAGGCTGGACCAAGCAGTGGTAATTGTTAGCTCATACAATTGAGCTAACAATAGTTAAGCTTAATAGAAATTGTAAGGAATCGAAAATTTCTTCAAGGTACGGAGGGTAGAGACAAAAGAAAACTCACAAAACAGCGGGAAATAACCACCACCTCTTCCTGGGCCCAGATCAACGGAGGAATGGGGGGGGGGGGGGGGGGGGGATGGAGTGCACACACCTTAGGGTTGCAACCGGACACAGCATGGTAATGGTAATCCAAACATATTAGAAATAAGTGCAACGAAGGGCGCCTCCCCCTGCACTACACACTTCGCTTACACGATAACTAATGAGTGTCTAGCAGTATACATTTCACACTTTAGGACTACGCACTGAGGAGCACTTTGACACCACTTTCACTTTCAACACACACGGCTATGGTAATTCCGGGGTCTTGAAGGAGCCGGTGACGAGGGGGAAAAAGAGGGGAGGGGGGGGGGGCTTCTGGTAGGTGCCGGCGTCGACAGCGTCGTCCCCTTCCCCGTGCACGGCCGCTGGTCGGCAGGGGAGTGGTCATGGTGGCGGACAGGCAGACTAGGGCATCAAAACAACCGGGGTGGAGCCCTACGTGGCTTAGCCCATGAGTCGGGTCAAGTGGCCCTGGTCAAACTGCCCTTGCGGGCTGATGAGCTTATGGGCCGACATGATAACGTAGGTTGGCGGTTGCAGGTCGGACACGGAACTTTTGCTCGCAGTAGCAGGGCGAAAAACTGGCCCTTTCGACTTCCGTCCAGACGCTAACCGTGTTCCCGACGTCTCTGCCTGCCGCTTCAAGTCAGCTGTCTCACTGTGGGGAGGGGGTAGGGGGCTGTGGTCAGCGCCCTCTACCGGGAGGCATGGCAACCGCGTCCGCCGCCCTGTTGCGGGTGGCCTAACTCGGGCTTGCCCATGGCGCGGCGACTATCGCCGTGACATTATTGGCATTTGCAAGAAAGTTTGTAAATAAGGATTCATCCTCATCGCTTCCAGGCCCCATGCTATCCTTGTCGGAGATGTCGCCGTCTTCCGGCAGCGGCGTCACTCCGCGCAGAGCTGGCAACCGGGACCACATGTCAGTGAGATAAGTCTTCGCCTGGGAAGTCTGAATAGGGGTGAGGAGCAAGATGCGTAGATGCGTTCAAACTCGGATACCCGAACACAGGAGTCAGTCTCTCACCCTTCCTCCTGTCCCTGTACATTACAGCCTTGGAGCGCTCTCCATCTCCATGGCTTTCAGAAGGCTTTTCGAAAGACTGGTCTTGTTTCTCTCTGATGCCATCCTTAATTCCAGCCAGATGGCTAGAAATTCTCCGAGCGTCAAAGCCTCCCTCTGCAGTTTTACCGTCGCTGACCTTGCTGGTTTAAGATCGGCGATGACACTTTCCACTTCCACTGGTTCATCCGTGAGAAAGCACCTTTTTTGTCGTCCGCACTCGCGAATTTTATCGTAAACGCCACAAAATTTCTTAGCTCGTTCACACTCTTCATCATGTCATATGTCGATCCCCAGCGGGTAACGACATCCAAGATCGGTACCGACATCCCTGCTGCAGTGATCTGCCTTGCCAGGTACTCCGTGTTCCCCAGCATCTTGGCTAGCTCCCGGATAGCGCTTATCGCGTCCTGGACGAAGGCGTCAGCCTTAACGGCATCGTCCACCGCGAGCTGCAGGGTGTGCGCGGCACACCGCACCCCTTGAACGCGGACGTCGCCGTGGACAAGCTCTACCTCTAGTTCATCCCAGGGTAGCTCGTCGTAGGCGAGGAGCTCTCGCTCAGCCTCCTCCATGGCCAGCAGCCTGCCCCCGAGCAGGTAGTTCGGCCCGTTGTCCGACGTTTAACTCACATCGGCTTTCAGGGGGATACCGTGTCGGCGCAGGATCCGGGCGATCACTCCCTTCAGGTTGGCCCCGGTGGACGAGAGATCCAACTCCTCCCACAGCCAGCGTGCGCACCACCGTCTTGCCGTCCTTCACAAACTGGACGTTCACCCCGATGAAGTGTCGGCGCCCCATACTGCAGCCTTCCACCATTACGGAAGCCATGGTGCACTCCATCTCTCATATCTTGTCTCGGATCCGTTGAGCAAGTCCGTGCACCAAGGGCGGTGTAGTGGTGCTGTTGATGGTAGGCCTGGCAAAAACAGGGGAAAAAAAGGATTATTTATTCGCGTCCATTCTTCCTGTCTACGATATTTCCGGTTCCTGACGAATTAAATAAAAATGTGCGCTTTACTTTAATTAATAGCAAATACAGGCAAATTGCAGGCATCGCCTTGATCATCGTTGGATGATGTCTTCAAATGCCGGATAGTCCAGTGCAGCGAATGACAAGCCACTCTCCGTGATTAGACGGAGGCTGTGCAGCTGGAGAGCTAGGCTTGGCGGAAGAACGACTGGCTTCCCTTCCTTGACCATGGCTGAAGACGGTTTCTCCTCGTTCGGCTTCCGCCATTCAGCCTGCACCGTGCCGAACACGTCTTTATGGTGGGCCTTCAAGTGGTTCATTAGATTCCCAGCATGACACCCAGTTTTGCCATTGCCCTGTAAGCTCAAAATAGCAGAGAGATGAGTAGAGCACCTAATTTTGTTCAGCCAGTATTTTAGGGAAGTGAAGGTAATGAGATAACTATGGGAACAACTCACAGATAACTAACAATTACGCAAGTATTAAATGAAATGAAATAGTTTCCCAGTATAGTATATTTACCTGCACTTTCTCTATGATGAGGGAACGAATAACAAATCTCCTCTCTCTTTCCCATAAGACCAACAAAACACTTCAAATTTTATAGAATATTTGAAGAAACATTATTTTTCCCCATGTTACTTGTTGAGCGGTGTACTAGGCTAATTGTTGGCGCCGGGAAATACACATACGTTCTAACAGAATAGGGGGAATGTTTGCTATTTCGTTAATGTTGCCCTAGTCTTAGGCGACGATCTAGTAGGTTTCTAATACAAAGGCAAAACGTTGAACGCTGACAATTTTAAAGGATGCCATGTGTCCCAGTACACCCTAAATAGGCCACGCCTTCAGATTGTACAAAGATATGGAGTAGAAATGTACTGGAATTGGAACAAATAGAAAAGAACGGGTGCGGCCAGCATCGCTCCACCAGTCATCACATCGTTACCATCCCCTGCCCCTGCCAGTGGCCTCCCTGAGGCCTCCATGGCCCCAGGTGGGTCCCCACCGACGCAAACCGATGTCCGGCGGGTCTGCCTACCCTCCAGGGGCAATTTCGACAAAAACCCTTCTAGGAGGCCCCCATGGCCCCAGGTGGGTCCCAACCAATGCAAACCGATGTCCGGCGGGTCTGCCTACCCTCCAGGGGAAATTTCGACAAAAACCCTTGTATGAGGCCCCCATAGCCCCAGGTGGGTCCCAACCAATGCAAACCGATGTCCGGCGGGTCTGCCTACCCTCCAGGGGCAATTTCGACAAAAACCCTTCTGGGAGGCCCCTATGGCCCCTGGTGGGGCCAAACCTATGCAAACCGATGTCCAGCGGGTCTGCCTACCTTCCAGGGGCAAATAAATGAGAAACCGTTTTATGTGGCCCCTGGTGCGGTCCAACCAAAGAAAACCAATATCCGGCGGGTCTGCGTTCCGCTTTGGAAAATGGCGACCGTTTAAAATTTCGGTAACAATTTTGTGACCTACCACTGAAGTTTGGAAAAAACTTGGAGACTTGTGTAATTTTCGTTCGCTGTAGGATCTTGAGGCGAGGTGACAAAATTCTTCCCGGTCGAAATTTGTACTTTTTGGGCCAATTCCTGTCGGTTCGATGGTCCCACTACACGCTCCAAAAGTGTGGACCGTTTAAAATATCGGCAACAATTTTGTCACCTACCCCTGAAGTTTGGAGAAAACTGAGGTTTGTGGCATTTTGAGCCGAGGTGACAAAATTCTTCCCGGTCAAAATTTGAACGTTTTGGGCCATTTTCTGTCGGTTCAATGGTCCGACTACACGCTCTAAAAGTGTGGACTGTTTAAAATACCGGCAACAATTTTGTCACCTACCCCTGAAGTTTGGAGAAAACTGAGACTTGTGGCATCTTGAGGCGAGGTGACAAAATTCTTCCCGGTCGAAATTTGTACTTTTTGGGCCATTTCCTGTCGGTTTAATGGTCCGACTACACGCTCTAAAAGTGTGGACCGTTTAAAATACCGGAAACAATTTTGTCACCTACCCCTGAAGTTTGGAAAAAACTTGGAGACTTGTGTAATTTCCGTTCGCTGTAGGATCTTGAGGCGAGGTGACAAAATTCTTCCCGGTCGAAATTTGAACTTTTTAGGCCATTTCCTGTCGGTTCAATGGTCCGACTAAACGCTCTAAAAGTGTGGACTGTTTAAAATATCGGCAACAATTTTGTCACCTACCCCTGAAGTTTGGAAAAAACTTGGAGACTTGTGTAATTTCCGTTCGCTGTAGGATATTGAGGCGAGGTAACAAAATTCTTCCCGGTCGAAATTTGTACTTTTTGGGCCATTTCCTGTCGGTTCAATGGTCCGACTACACGCTCTAAAAGTGTGGACCGGTTAAAATACCGGCAACAATTTTGTCACCTACCCCTGAAGTTTGGAGAAAACTGAGACTTGTGGCATCTTGAGGCGAGGTGACAAAATTCTTCCCGGTCGAAATTTGAACTTTTTAGGCCATTTCCTGTCGGTTCGATGGTCCGACTACACGCTCTAAAAGTGTGGACCGTTTAAAATATCGGCAACAATTTTGTCACCTACTCCTGAAGTTTGGAAAAAACTGAGACTTGTGGCATCTTGAGGCGTGGTGCCAAAATTCTTCCTGGGCGAAATTTGTACTTTTTGGGCCATTTCCTGTCGGTTCAATGGTCCGACTACAGGCTCTAAAAGTGTGGACCGTTTAAAATACCGGCAACAATTTTGTCACCTACCCCTGAAGTTTGGAAACATTTGCTAATTCCAAGCCTTACGTGTGTCTTCTCGGCTGATACTGCTGCACGCCATGGCTGAATCTCGGGCTCTCCAGTTATTTTCTTGTTTTTTTAAGGTTGGGGGGGGGGGGGGGCTTAGCAGTTGTTTTTAGTTTAGTCTGGTTACTAAATATTTATTTCACATATTTCTTAAATGTTCTTTCCTATATGAATACCATTGGAAATATTTTTTGTACATTATTATATAACAATTTTTTTTATTTTAAACCTTGTTTACAGTAAGCAATTGTAGTACAGTTACTTTGCTACTATCTAGAACTATAACAATTCACTCCTCCTATAAAACACAAGGTAAGTACAATGACATCAGAAGTCAAGTACTAATATATGAGTCGGACACAGAGTAATATTTTGCCATGGTCAGGCATTAGCTTAATTCAGATACAGAATGAACGGCGTGCTCAGATTTTGAATCTACTGTCTGCTCATAAGTTGTTTTTTTTTTCATTTTTTTGAGGTAGCATTCACACAGCACGCATAAATACTCCTCGTCAGTGTCCATGTACCTCTCTGCATTAGTTACTATGCATTGGGTATGAATCCATCGGTAGCACGCCTTACATTGAATCATACAGGTGATCTCCTTTTCAGGGAAGACTCTGTACTCGTCTTGCGCGCACTGCAAACATTTGTGACGCATGTTGGGCAGGTTTTCTAAAATCTTATGTGCCAGTTCTTTTCGAAATGTGTTTGGGTTGAACCTTGCAAGCACCATGGTTTTCATGGCGTTGAGTGCAACGGCTATTACAAATATACCGCAATTAACTACGTCTCTCTGTACAGGAGCGTCGGGTATTGGTATTGCTTTCCATCTGTTGATCTTTATTTTTTCAGTAGACATTGCGTTCCGCTTTTCTAGAAATCCAAGAAATGTCTTCATTCCCTTTTCCCAGTTTCCCACATCTAGTGGGTCATAGTAAGAATAATGTCGGTTTTCAACGTCAGCAATGATAAGACACCAATGGCCTTCTTTGATAAACACTGGTATCAGCAAAGTCTTGTCTTTGAATGGAATTATAGTCAGGATCGGGTGGCACTTGACATTTTCATTACTGGCACTTTCGGCATGGACAGAGTAGATATACAAATGTTTTTTATGAATTTCCATGTCTAAATGCAGAATAACGGCGAGGTCAATAAGATAGTTGGAAAGCCAGTCCCCACTACATAGTTTGCTAAAGCTGCCTGTTGTGACTTCCATGAATGAATTTGGAAAACTCATCACGATGGCAGGATCACATGTGTCTGTGTAATATTGCAGATCTGAAATGAGGCCATTTGGATTTGCTATGGTGTTTAGCATTTCCCTGACTGGCTGACCGGAGAGAGATCTATTTACTTCAGATTTAGCATAGTCAATAATTGACTTTGCTAGATGTATCCTGTAGTGTTCTGGTTCGAATGCGTGAATGCTGTTTAAGGACAAAATGTCTTCCACAAACTTCAAAATGAACACACCACAGTTGTAATCATCGCCCTGTTTCGGACACTGCAAATCCCCTTCTTTAATATTTGGTATCTCGTCGTCGTCAGACACGAACCTGTTCATGTAAACCTTTAGGGACTCAAGTAATTGCTTCCGAATCTCGCCTGAAGTATTATCTGCCGAGTCCAGTACATAGAAAACATTTCTAGTTAGATCAACGAATACTAGGTACCAATGCTTTGTCACGTTCACTGGTATTAGTAATTTTGAGTACTCACACAGCTGTAAAGGAGACAAGTCCTTACACAACGTAAAAGGTGTACTGAAAATTCTTTTGCCAACATGCCACCATGGTGATGATGCCAACGCAGAGAGGAATGTAGTTTTCTGTTGATTGAAATTGAAAAGCTGTCTACCAAATACTTCATATGCGTGAGTGTTCGGCCTTGGAACGTGGTTAGTAGGGCGGAGCACACAAGCTTTATATACGATTGAGAAAGAGGGCTATGGGTATGCACCATAACTCGTTAAATAAATGGCAAAGTACGCAAGGTTTACCCCGCTGAGCTCCACATCACTGAGAAACAAGTGTTATGTTGGCCGGAGCGAATGGTCACGTGAAAAACAGGCAACAGGGAATAGTGGCCCGAGCGCCTGTCAGAGGCTGGAGAGGCACGTTCGCTCTTCGGGTACGTGGCGTTCGGTGCGCTTGAGCGGGAGAGCTGTGGTTTGCGCGTTGCCGATATTTTAAACAGCCCACACTTTTGGAGCGTGTAGTCGGACCATCGAACCGACAGGAATTGGCCCAAAAAGTACAAATTTCGACCGGGAAGAATTTTGTCACCTCGCCTCAAGATGCCACAAGTCTCAGTTTTCTCCAAACTTCAGGGGTAGGTGACAAAATTGTTGCCGGTATTTTAAACGGTCCACACTTTAAGAGCGTCTAGTCGGACCATCGAACCGACAGGAAATGGCCTAAAAAGTTCAAATTTCGACCGGGAAGAATTTTGTCACCTCGCCTCAAGATCCTACAGCGAACGGAAATTACACAAGTCTCCAAGTTTTTTCCAAACTTTAGGGGTAGGTGACAAAATTGTTGCCGGTATTTTAAACGGTCCACACTTTTAGAGCGTTTAGTCGGACCATCGAACCGACAGGAATTGGCCCAAAAAGTACAAATTTCGACCGGGAAGAATTTTGTCACCTCGCCTCAAGATGCCACAAGTCTCAGTTTAGTCCAAACTTCAGGGGTAGGTGACAAAATTGTTGCCGGTATTTTAAACGGTCCACACTCTTAGAGCGTGTAGTCGGACCATTAAACCGACAGGAAATGGCCTAAAAAGTTCAAATTTCGACCGGGAAGAATTTTGTCACCTCGCCTCAAGATCCTACAGCGAACGGAAATTACACAAGTCTCCAAGTTTTTTCCAAACTTCAGGGGTAGGTGACAAAATTGTTGCCGGTATTTTAAACGGTCCATACTTTTAGAGCGTGTAGTCGGACCATTAAACCGACAGGAAATGGCCTAAAAAGTTCAAATTTCGACCTGGAAGAATTTTGTCACCTCGCCTCAAGATCTTACAGCGAACGAAAATTACACAAGTCTCCAAGTTTTCCCAAACTTCAGGGGTAGGTGACAAAATTGTTGCCGGTATTTTAAACAGTCCACACTTTTAGAGCGTGTAGTCGGACCATTGAACCGACAGGAAATGGCCAAAAAAGTACAAATTTCGACCGGGAAGAATTTTGTCACCTCGCCTCAAGATGCCACAAGTCTCAGTTTTCTCCAAACTTCAGGGGTCGGTGACAAAAATCTTGCCGGTATTTTAAACGGTCCACACTTTTAGAGCGTGTAGTCGGACCATCGAACCGACAGGAATTGGCCCAAAAAGTACAAATTTCGACCGGGAAGAATTTTGTCACCTCGCCTCAAGATCCTGCATAGAACGAGAACTACACAAGTCTCCAAGTTTTTTCCAAACTTCAGGGGTAGGTGACAAAATTGTTGCCGGTATTTTAAACGGTCCACACTTTTAGAGCGTGTAGTCAGACCATCGAACCGACAGGAAATGGCCTGAAAAGTTCAAATTTCGACTGGGAAGAATTTTGTCACCTCGCCTCAAGATCCTGCAGCGAACGAAAATTACACAAGTCTCCAAGTTTTTTCCAAACTTCAGTGGTAGGTCACAAAATTGTTACCGAAATTTTAAACGGTCGCCATTTTCCAAGGCGGAACGCAGACCCGCCGGACATTGGTTTTCTGTGGTTGGACTGCACCAGGGGCCACATAAAATGGTTTCTCATTCATTTGCCCCTGGAGGGTAGGCAGACCCGCTGGATATCGGTTTGCATTGGTTGGGCACCGCCAGGGGCCATCCAAGGAAGGTTTTTGTCGAAATTGCCCCTGGAAGGTAGGCAGACCCGCTGGACATCGGTTTGCATTGGTTGGGCCCCACCAGGGGCCATAGGGGCCTTCTAGAAGGGTTTTTGTCGAAATTGCCCCTGGAGGGTAGGCAGGCCCGCCAGACGGTTGGGCCCCGGCCGGGGCTCCTCGGTCCCAGTGTGGGCTTTGTTTCTTGTCGTGCGGAGGACGGACTTTACCCATAGACCGATCCGTTTAAGCTGACCGAGTTGTGGCCACAAAGTTGTGGCCACATTCCCACTCGTAAAATTTCTTTCTGCTCCGTGAAGCTGATGCTTAATTCTAACACCTCAGCGTCAGGGCTCGAACTTCTGCTGCTGCTTGTACTCTCGTCGAAGCTAAGGCACATCACCTCTACCTTTGAAAGGTCTTTCATGGCCATCGGGAAGGTACGCATCTTTCCACTTGTTCTCTCAGCTGCTGCTGACACACTGACCGTTGCCGCCGGCTCCTGCTCCAGACGCGAGAATCTACTTCGTACCCAAACCACGGGAGCCGCGCAGGGGGGACACCCCGTGCGAGGCTAATGGAGGTTCTCAGTGTGGCTCATAGATGGCGCGACGGTCGCACTTTGTGCAGTGCGGGAAATTAGCGAGTTTTAACCGCCAGAAATACAATGCCTATTTCTTAGTTTTTTTGTTTCGCGGTCCTGGCAAGTGCAAAAAGCATGGAAAGTGAAAATGTTAGGAGAAAGCGATTGAGCCTGGGCGGTTTCAAGAAGAATCGCACTGTCCTCGGCGAAATTTCGTAGGCCCTCCGGCCAAACAAAAGAAGGATACTCTCTCTCTCTGGTACGGAGTCAGATATCGCCCGGGCCGCCGCCGGCCGCCGGCTCGCCTCAGACAGAGCTCAGTCAGTTGTGCAGTAGTCGCGTCGCAACCATTCGCACGGCTTGGCGCCCGCAACGTCGTCTTCTGGTTGGGTCGGGTGTCGTGTTTTAAGTGTCGGTGCAGTGTTCCTCTGTGTTCGCGGGACATGTGGTGACAACGCGGGACAGCTATCAGACGGCTCTGCCCTGCCCCTGCAATCATCACAGGTTACAGTGAAACTGCAATTGTTGCTTCAGCCGGGGGGCCCAATTCGTTCGAGACGCGTTGCTACGGTCGTGTTCAGGCTGCAATTGGAGGCCCTGTGTGGTTTTCGTTAAAATGTGTATCAGGCGCGTGCCAGCGGCCCGGCAGAAGCCGCAGTGGAATGGAGTCAAATGGGGTCCGGGGGGGGGGGGGGGGGGGGTTAGGCACAGTGGAATAGACGTTTCACCCAGTAGCCGTCATCTAACGCCCGTCCGTCCGGGGTGAAGAAATACTTTGTGATATAAAGCGTAGTAAAATGGGGCCATGACAGCCTCCTCCTAGACGCTCTGTCGCTCTCTCCCAGCTTACCCACGACCCGGGCGCGCGGCCCGTACCCAATCACGGATCATGTGGATCAGTTTGTGGGCCACCGCCTGAAGTTGCAGGTGTTGACCTACGAGCTGAATACAAATGAGCCGACATTGATTTCGTACCTTTCCCGTCCGCCTGGTGATGGCGTCACTGCACGGGGCACGGGCTCGGCCCGTGGGTTGGTTGTGTGGGGAGGGACCGGGGTCGGCAGGGGGCTGTGCCGTAGACTCCCGGGCTCGGTAAAGTTCTATTGCCATTACTATGTGGTAGTCCCAGCTCAGACATCCTGCTGCGAGGCTAGGTCGGTTAGAAATGTTAAAATTCGTCAGCGTCTCTGCTCTCCAGCTCACTCACTCGCTGCCGCTGCCGTGCCTCGTGCTGTTGGCTGTGGCGATGCGTCGCCCGCCTACACCGGCACGTGGGCCGTGGCTGGTGTCGTTTTCGGAGTCACTGCAGTGTTCTTTAGTGTTCGCGGGCACAACGTGACAGCCTCATCAGACTTCATCACACGACTGAACGGTGAGGTAGTGAACTGGGGGTCCGAGTTCGTTGGAGTTCGGTTGGGACAATTGTGTTTAGGTGGCCGCCTGTGGTGTCGTTAGTATTTGATCAAAGGAACTCTCATGGAAGGTGCAATGGCTTTTTTGACGCCGCTGTGGCGGCAAACTAGCGCGTGCGTGCGCAGCGGGCCGGCCCAGCCAAGCTAGTGGAATGGGGCACTAGTGTTGTTGTTGTTGCTGCTGATGGGCAGAGTGAAGTAAACCTTTAACTCAAACACACTTACGGAATTTCTGGATCCAGCCTGCTTCAGCATAAAATTTAGAAACGCGCTTGCCCAAGGCTTCGGAAAAGTCTTTGGGGAGAGCAGGGGGAGCCATCATCTGACACTTGGTGAGAGAGAGGGGACACGTGGTGAACAAGAGAAGAGTAGAATTTATTAAAGCTTTGTACATGTATTTATAGACTGTAGTAGAGTGAAGAATATAGGAAGAAAAATAAATTCGGTTATGTTGCCCCTCCCGCCAGAGCAGAATCGCAATAAGTCGGCAAATCGCCGATTCACAGGTCGGAAAGTAGCAAAGTAGCATTATAGCATAGAAGCAAGATCGCAAATCGCAAGTAGCAAAATCGCAAATCGCAAGTAGCAAAATCGCAAATCGCAAGTAGCAAAATCGCAAATCGCAAGTAGCAAAATCGCAAATCGCAAGTAGCAAAATAGCAAGATCGCTAACAAGATATCCTCCAGGTCTCAAAACGAGGTCGGTTGGGCGGCTGGTGACGTCACACAATGTTTGATGATAACTGTCATCGAATTGTGTAACTTACGTTTTCGTTACGAAAATCGTTGTGTCATGTGATATTAACCACCGAGACTCATCAAGCTAATACATGCCTTCAATATCGACGAACACGACCTCATTAGGCTCAATTTCAATCAAATAGTTCGAAGTAAACACAACCTCCTAACCTCATTGAGTGGCCGTGGAATTGTTCTGGTTTGCCATGAAGCATGATCCAGGCCCCGTAATTTCTGAACCTGCGGGCCAATTTCTTGCCCACGTCACAATTGCGTTCCCCTAGTGGCCTAGAACGATTCGCAACCCAAAACTTTGGATTCGGGGAAACTTACTATGCTGATAATTTTGAATGTCATAGATTTTTTACATTCGAGGCGAACCCTATTCCCCCCCCCCCCCAATGTTACATACCCTGTGGATATTGTTACGGAAAAGGGTTCCGTACTCCGCGCCTGAACTAGCACCTTGGCTATACCCCGCTCATGCCACACCCGCGCATCCTAGCAACCGTGGCCGCTGTGGCCTCTAGCCTGTGCTCAGTTTGCTGTCTAACCTGGTCCGTTCAATACATGCTCCTGCATCCTGACTTGTCCGTCCTGCCGCTGATTCGTCGACCCCTACCCCGTAACATTTGGTGCCAGAAGCGAGATACGAATCCACGTGTCCAAATTTTTTCCCTGGGAGGGGAGGAGAAGAGAGAGTGAGGTTATGTTCCCATCATCGGCGATTTTGACGCGTTGTGACCGGATGACCCATCATCGGCTCCTCTTCGACATCCTGCACGTCCCGGCGATTCGGCCACCTCTGGCTGACGAGCCCCTGCTTCCTTGTCCTGCCCCTGACGTGTCCGCTGTTTCCCGTGTCTGTGCCCCTTTGCCCTGCCCGCAGTGTGTCCTGGACTTGTGTCGCCGTCCGTACGGCGTGCGTGCGTGTTGCGGTCCGCCATGCTGCCGCCACCGAGACGCGGCCCGTGTCTTCCCCAGCGTGTACCCTGCCCTGGCGACAACCCTATGGCCGAGGACGCCGACGACGGCACTGCGGACGCTGTGCCCGTCAACAATGGCCCCTGTCGTGCGCGCCGCGGTCCCCGGTGCGTCAATCCCCGCCACGTGCTGCAGCCGTCCCATGCGACGGGCCGGCCGGGCCAACGCCGAGACCGCTGTGCTACTGCAAGCAACGCGCGGCCTGGCGGCCAACAATCAACGGACATCCGGCCCTACTGGACTGGCGGGGTCGGTGTACGCGCTGTACCCCTGCTTGTGGGAGCCACGGAGCTGGGCGGAGTCCGTGTGCCGGTGAACGCGCTGTCCTCCTGCTTGTGGGAGCCACGGAGCTGGGCGGAGTCCGTGTGCCGGTGACTGCCGAAGGCTGCGGTGCGGAGTCCTGGGCCGAGGACGGGGATCACCACGTGACATGTGCCAGTGTCCCGGGAGCCAGGCACGGCGCAGCTAGTGTCCCGGGAGCCAGGCCATGTGCACGGTGCGCCAAGGTAGGAGGGAGCCAGGCGTCGCACCGCCGGTGTCCCGGGAGTCAGGCGCTTCTAACGAAGGTGCACAGGCCGGTGTCCCGGGGAGGCGGGACGCCCCTGCCTCGGGAGTCAGGCCGAGAAGAGATGCCAGTGTCCCGGGAGTCAGGCGGGACGCTGCCGGTGTCCCACAGAGTCAAACGTTGCATCCCTGTCTTTGGTGGCTGAGGTGGCCAACTCTCCGTCAGGGAGAGGCATGCACATTCGACTACCCGAACAGAATTGAATTGATGGATGGAGGGAAGTGCCCATGGTTTACTGCGTGATGTTCTGACATGCCCTAGTACCTGCAGGTTTTGAAGTGACTGGTGGCCTAATGGAAGTGATGGTGAGGCCAGCGTGTCTGGTGGACTGTTTTGTCGCTGCCCCGCCCCCTTGCTCGGTGCTCTGTGCGCATGCGGATCTTGTCCTGCACTGTCACCTGTGATGCGCGCGCTGCGAATGACTAACCCTGTGCCCTGCCTGGTGTGATGTGACTGACGAGGCGCCTCGGACTTGACTACCGACTTGGGCCCTGACGAACAACTAGACGCCACCCTGTCCCGTGCTGCTTTGTGACCCCTTCCAGCTCAGGCCGGATTGTCCTCTGTGGTCCTGCATGATGCTGCCGTCGCTTAGCCGTGGGCCGCGCGCTCACGCGGTGGCGGAGGGAGAGGATTGGAGAGTTGCTGCGCAGCATCCGTAGCCAGCGCACCCCGTGCTCTGGGGGCTGGAGTGTGCAGAGGGCGCACCTGGTTTGTGCCGGACCACGGTACAGAGTGTACGGTAACCCGTTGTGACAGTTCGTTCCAAACCGAACGAACTGTCACAACGGGTTACCGTACACTCTGTACCGTGGTCCGGCACAAACCAGGTGCGCCCTCTGCACACTCCAGCCCCCAGAGCACGGGGTGCGCTGGCTACGGATGCTGCGCAGCAACTCTCCAATTGATGGATGGAGGGAAGTGCCCATGGTTTACTGCGTGATGTTCTGACATGCCCTAGTACCTGCAGGTTTTGAAGTGACTGGTGGCCTAATGGAAGTGATGGTGAGGCCAGCGTGTCTGGTGGACTGTTTTGTCGCTGCCCCGCCCCCTTGCTCGGTGCTCTGTGCGCATGCGGATCTTGTCCTGCACTGTCACCTGTGATGCGCGCGCTGCGAATGACTAACCCTGTGCCCTGCCTGGTGTGATGTGACTGACGAGGCGCCTCGGACTTGACTACCGACTTGGGCCCTGACGAACAACTAGACGCCACCCTGTCCCGTGCTGCTGTCATGTCCGGGCTCGCCATAAGTATAGCAGCCAAGTCTATGCCCGTCAAATTGAAGGAACGAAGCAGGGTACTGGCCATTGACGAAACTATCGCAGACATCTGGATCATAATAAAATCGAAATTCTGCAATGAAGGTGCTAGCAAACTGTCCACAGTGGGCTGGCTTATGGCTGAAGGCTGTACCTGTAGTAACAGCTGAAAGACTGAGACTTCTCCCGGCTCTGGCAGGCTCAGGATGGGGGCGATCTCCATAGTCGGCAATAGTGACACAGCATGCATGTGGACAGGCACACCACCTGGAGTGTATGTCCTGATCCCTAGCCCTTGCTGAGGGTGAGGAGGCCATGCATTTTCTCCCTGCAGTCTATCATCATCCTCTTCAATGTCGACCAATGCGTCAATAGCAGGCACGGGGACTGCGGGCAGGTAGGGCACATTTAGCGCTGCCACTGGAGGGGCGGGCGTCAGCACCCATGACGCACCGAATAACGTAGCAGCCTCTATCGATCCAGAATGAAAAGCCTCTGTCATTCCGTGATTGTGAGCTAATTTCATAAGAAACTGGGCCAGCTGTGCTGCCGACGGCACTTCTTGTGCGACATGAGGCAGTTGCCCAGCACCATTCAAGGAGACTATGTAAGCTGTGGTCTCAGGCCACATCAATGCATCAACAGGGCATATGGTCTGTTGGCCGGCCTGTGCCAGTGTAGCACCTCCAGCCACCAGCATGGAGGCACAGGTGCGGTCAAGTGCGGTACTTATGTCATTAGGATGCATAAAGACAAAGTCCATATTGGCTGACTGTGCAGCCAGCATCCCAATAGCCTGCTGGTCCAGAGGACTAGGAACCACTAGCAGGTTGTTGTCCTGGATGTTGACCAGCTGGAGCACACGCCCCGCCCTGGCTGCTCTGGCCAACTGGCCCAACAGTATGAACCCACGGGTGAACAGACCCCTCCCACTGCGACGCTTCCTGCGAAAATTCAACAAGTGGCCCTGGTCTTTCAATCGGATGTGCTGGGCTGTGGCTAATTTTGAACTTAGCATGTCTTCAATTATCTGGCCACTTATGACACCATTTTTCACAAAAGGTGTTTCAGCCGCTGCATCCGCACAGTCGTAAAGCTGACCGGCACCCCATTGCACAGTTATGCCCATATGGGGTAGGCCAGGATCGATGGTATTGCCTAGTTCCATCAGTGGGTGTGCCGCCACGTAAGCCGTTGTAGCTGTGGCTACGGGCGCAAAAAGCGACTCAACAGAATAGACCCCTTGTTCATTGATGTACTGGGCGACGGGGGCGTTAGCTTTCCCCATTTCCGAGACCACTTTCTGGAGCAGGGAACGCTTGGGGCGGGAACCGGGGGCAATCAATTGGCAGGAGGGTTGCGCAACCACCCCAGATACAGTCACACTTCTTAGTCCGGTGCGTGTAGCGCCCAACCCGGGCAGCTTCCTGAAAGCAGCCGGTCGCGGTGCGCCGGGTGGTGGTTGCTGGATCATTCTGTTCACGGCAGAATAATTCTGCTGCAGTGCGGCCGGGGTACGGTGGCGCGATAACCAAGTGGCCAGTGCAGGAGCGTCCCAAGCCGGAGCGTGCATGCCACCAACTTTAGGCAGGCTCAGCGTCTCGCGCCTACTATATTCGTGCCACGACCTAGCAGACATGTGATCTGCAGGTGGAACGTATTTGGGCTCATGCCGCTCTGTAGGGTTGCGATTAGCATGGAGCCATGCCACGCACCTAGTTTTAAGGCCATTGAGCTCCTGTATGTAAGCACCTGGTTTGTGCCGGACCACGGTACAGAGTGTACGGTAACCCGTTGTGACAGTTCGTTCCAAACCGAACCGAGTATTCCTTGCGTTACCACTGCCGAACGAGTGCCCCATTGTGTGAGGCACTCATGCGAGTCTGGTCAGAGCGACTTAGACTCACTAGAGCCCAATTCGGTCAGTGCGTTCCCAACTACAATGTCCCTGTTGTGCCCGACAGTCGTCAGACCCACTCTGTTTTCCAGGTGTTCGGATACCGGCATCGCGACCTGTGTACCCGTCCTGCGCCGCGTGCCTGGATCCTGGAATCTGACCCCAACCTGCCCATCCTGATGCTGTGCCATTCCCGTCCTCCCCAACAAGATGCCCTGCTTCGTCCTGCTCGCCATCCTGTCCGCCACCCAGTTGACCCAGTCTCTGCGGCTCAGAAGCAAGGCCCACGTCCCCATCGCCGCGGTTACACCCTTTGTACTCCAATGCTCTGGAGGGGAGAGGGGGGGTAGTGTTACGGAAAAGGGTTCCGTACTCCGCGCCTGAACTAGCACCTTGGCTATACCCCGCTCATGCCACACCCGCGCATCCTAGCAACCGTGGCCGCTGTGGCCTCTAGCCTGTGCTCAGTTTGCTGTCTAACCTGGTCCGTTCAATACATGCTCCTGCATCCTGACTTGTCCGTCCTGCCGCTGATTCGTCGACCCCTACCCCGTAACAATATTTTTCCATAGTTGCGCCTGTGAGGGCCTTCTTCCTTCAACCGTCTTCCACTGATTCACCATTGTGGTGAGAATACTCTAAAAGGACATATCCGCGGAGAATCACCCTGGGGAGAGTTTGACATGGAACTGCACGCACAAATATTCTAGCTCCGAAAATCCGAGGCGAACCCTATTCCCCCCCCCCCCCCCCCCCCCCAAATGTTACATACCCTGTGGATATTTTTCTATAGTTGCGCCTGTGAGGGCCTTCTTCCTTCAACCGTCTTCCACTGATTCACCATTGTGGTGAGAATTTTAATTTCTTCTTTCTTCCACCTTCTTCCTCCCTCTTCATCCTCTTCATCATCTTGCCCTTCCTCATATCTCTCTGTTGTAAAGTTACAGGTGTGCCGTGTCTATGTTTCTGAAGCAATAACTTATTGCAAGATGTGATGCGAGGGAGTTGGGAGAATAACACGACTGTCTAGGCTGGAAGCTGCGAACCAAGTGGCCGAGCTCTGGTGTTTATTGGCATAAGCAAGGCAGTGCATTCAAAGACAAGTGAAGGCAATAACTATGAGGGGTGTTATTGCAAGGCAGTGTGGCGGATGAATTTAAAAGCAAAAGAATAATAAATGTACAAAAGTAAGATGAAGCATTAATATTTACAACACTCTCTTCATCACTTCTCTCCTCACTCATCTTCCATTCTTCTAACAATCCCTTCATCCTCCTCCTACTTTCCTCTGCCAACTCCACCGCTTCCTGCACACTCATACCTTCCCATCTTCTTCCTTCCCATCTGTCCAACTCCTCATCTATCTTCGATTCTACTAACAACACTCTTGACGACATTCTTGCTTGCTTGCTTGCTGGCTTTCACAGACTAGTCTGTATTTCATCCTCAGAGAGGGAAAGGGGGAAGGCACCAGGCAGTGTTGGTGTTGCCAATGGCATACAAGGCTGTTACCATGTTCTGCTGTTACAGAAGTGCCAACTTCAACATACTCCTTTAACAGCACAATGTTTCTAAATTTAGTGATGTATGTACTCCTCTAAAGTGGTAACATTTTTTATTGGTAGTAGTTCCGATGTTTGTCCGGAACAATAGTGGTTTTTGATTTGGGTTTTAGTTAACACCAGGTGATGAGGGCAGATTTCACATTGTTCTCACACTGGTCTGAGGTTTTACGACTTCATTGGTTGGACAGTATTTGATGGTAAATAAACCTCGATCAAGAGCTTCACTAATGTAATTGTAGCGCACCAGTATGTGCTTTCTCCTTCGATTCCATTTATAAAATTGCTTTTGGTTTAAGCTTTTTCAACACTTATGCCATGCTGATAATTTTGAATGTCATAGATTTTTTACCTTCGAGGCGAACCCTATTCCCCCCCCCCCCCCCCAAATGTTACATACCCTGTGGATATTTTTCCATAGTTGCGCCTGTGAGAAAATCAAGCAAAAATACGAAAAACGAGGGTTCGCTTGATTTTCTCACTTAAAACGCCGATATCTCGAAAACCGTAAGAGATACAGTGTTTTCTTTGATATTTTAACCCTTCAAGACTCTACTTTGACCAAAGTGACCTTCGACAGTTTTTTTCGAATTTTCGAAAAACATCGATTTTTACGTTCATAAGGGCACTTCGTGACCCCTGCGCGACCCCTAAACATTGTCCGACAGATTTCCGATTTTGCACACATTTTTTTAATGCCAAAATGAAACTTTTGACGAGTCAGCCCATAACAATTTACCCCACTTTGCGGATATGGACCACCCTACTGCGCATATGTTTTATAGAGAACACAAGAATAGCATTGCACACTTTAAAAATGAAGTTACCTACAAAGACATTCAACGTATTACTTTCACATTCCACACAAGCAAGTAGGTGGCGACGTATATCTTCAGTAAACTCTGGAGAAGACAGCATTAAATTTGATCCACAGTAGAAGGAATTTCTTATTGATGAGGGAAACAGTATCTTCTGGTCTTTAAAGATGTTGTAGAAATTTTCACTTAAAAATGTCACAAGCTCATCACAGACTTCACCCTCCAGTTTATTTAATAATTCACCACAGTAGTTGCTAACTGCAGCACTCAAATTTCCTATTACTTTTTCAGCAGTAATTTCTCTTATACATTCCTTCATAATTCTTTCCATTTTATTAAGTAAGTCCTGGAGAGTTGGGGCTTTCGAAGTGACACCTGGAAACAAAAATATATTTAATCACAGTGACATGAAGAAAATATTTTAAAAAATTATCAGGGAATTAAATTACCTTTTAAAACATGAGTTCTTAAATGTGTGTCCAGTGTCTTTTTGTTGGCCAATGTGCTGGGACATTTAGGGCACTTCAATCGAGCTGGCTGTTTAGCTGGTGCTGCACTTTTTCCTGCTCCTCCTCTCTTGGTCGCTGGAAGCGGTTGTAAAGGGCGAGCCGTTGACTTCGGGGATCGCGGTGGTGGTGAGATTCCTCGCGATGATGGGATCGGTGCCATTGCCCTTGCCCTCAACCGAGGAGATTGTCTTGTTGATGTTGTAGGTGCAGACTCCCTCGATTTACTTGAGGGTGTAGACTGGCAAGCAGGCAAGGCATTTGTGAAACTGTCCTCAACCAAGGCATCACTTGATATGTTGTCTGGCCTATCAGACACATTAAGAAAGACGCTGTCATCTTCATTCAATGACTCTTCCATTTTCAATTCTGAAACAATAACACACGCAATCAAGGGTTACAAAGAGTCCAACATTTCGTCATTTCTGACGTTAAAAGTAACTGACAACTACCTTTGTGAGCAAAAATCAACGCGTTATGGGTTAGTTAGTTGTCAGATAAGACATTTCGTTGCTCTTACCTCGTCAAAACAGTAAAATAAGTCAGGAGAAGTGCTGCGAGTCCTTTGGCGTAGCACCCGGTCCGGACGTAAACATAACCTGATCAGGTTAGTCGGGGCTCGATCGTTATAAATTGAAATAAAATGCGATCCAACAGTAAAAAATGTTGCCAAAAATTATTTTATTGATTAAGAAGACGGAATCGACCGATAAAGTCACTCGGATCAACGTTTCAAGAAAAATACGGAAAGAACGTTCTCCGCCGCATCTAGCAGGCCGCCCCGAGCAGAACGGAAGTCCGCCGAACGCTGCGTCTGTGGCTTTTCGCGCGCCCTGCACGAACTTTAAGGTGACCATTTTGTGTAGTCACAGATTGAACTTTGCTCTTTCCAATGATGTATCGATCAAAATGATTGGTGTATTCGTTTACGAGTAAAGTGTCGCAATATTTGGCAAGGAGGATAAGGGGGCTCGTCTTCTTACCTCTCCATAAAGCCCTACTCTCATGATCCTGAGATATCATTTTAAAAATCTGAAAAAAAATTACTGGGTCTTTATCGTCCTTACACAACAATCCCGACATGCGCCAATATCAAATTCGATAATTTGTCGGAAACGATACCCCCTAACGCCTGCCGCCCACCTTGCCTGCCACTGGGACAATGGAATGGTGGCCACACAGGGTGTGGCTATCCAAAATTCTGCTTTAGATAACTTTTGTACACTTCGCATGAACGGACGACTTAAAGACATGATACGTATCAACTTACCTCAGTAACAGAAGCGCGTCACAAGTTGGGCTGGTACGGCTCACTAACAAAGAGTGGGATACGAAGAAGGACGGCTGCCACACTTGCTCTCACAACACACTGACTGCAGGTTGCGTCGGGCGCCGTTGCGTCCAGCGTCTACTGGGGCAGCCACCGCCAGGGGGAGCGCGCTGTGACTTGTGTACTCTCGCACAGGGTCTCCTTCTCACTTGGGGTCACAAAGGGGCGTGTGATCACCGCGGATGTTTGAGTGGCTTCGGCAGATTTTCTTCTCTTGCGCCGACAAGTAACAAAGTTGTCAGGAGAAAATAATTGCAGCATATCAATTGTAAGAACTTGAAAGTGGCGGACACGAAGTCTGAAACCGTCGCGCGCGTTCTGGTCGTGGCCGCTGGAACAGAGACTTAACGTCGAAATCCGTTAAGAGACTCAGTCCAACGGCCCGTACACAAACCACGTGTCCAATTTCAGGGGGGGGGGGGTGCTGGTCCAAAACCCATTTAGAGAGGGGTAGGTGCTCATGGGGAGTAACAAAATATTACGCCCCGTCGGGAGCTTTCCACACTGACCAGCTATCTCACTCCTTTGCTTTGGATGATATTACAAGGCCACTGGGTAGCTGAATCGAGCTGAACCGTTAAATGATCCTTCTATTCCAAATTCTACAAAATTTTGCTACTTTCTAGAAAATCCACTTGGTTTCAGATGGGGCGCGAGGTGTCTGAGCGAAAACTACGATCGTCCTAAAAAGGAGGCGGGGGGGGGGGGGGAGGTTAAAAATGGGTTAAAATTTGAACACGTAGTTCGTGTACGGCCCCAAGGGTTGCGGTTGTGGTGCGCGGGCATATCTATTTTGGCCAGTCGTAACGCCTGGCGGGTAGGCAATCCCGGCGGTTGCATCATGCACATATGTAGTGCGGGCCGGCCTACCCTAGCATTCGCAGGCGCAGAGTTACGGACGCGCGTATCTGCGAGCGTGTGTGCGAGTGAGCCGGAAAGCAACGCACGGTGATTTAAATAATTTGGTTAAATGAGCCCTTGTATTCGGTGTTCTGCTTTGCAAGACGACAGTGGCTAAAGTACCAGGAGCACACTTCTACACCACTGTGCTCATCGTGACTCGGTAGCCGCATGCCATAGGGGACCGGTCCGTGGTTCAAATGTTGCTGTGTCAACTTTTGTGACACAGCTTGGAGCACATAGAGACTAGGGTACATACTTCCGAACGTTAAGTCGGTATGGCTGTCCAAGCGACCGTGCGGACTAAGGCACACGTCCCCGGTATCGAGGGTCTAGGGTTCGATTCTCTGGATTCGGGGAGTCCCGTCCGGGGAGGGGGAGGGGGAGGGGGAAGGCCCTGTTGGCTGTTGCTGTTGGCCGGCTGTGGCTGACTCGACTCGACTGCACTGTGCGCTGGTGCTGGTAGTGTGTATTTGTATTGTTAGGTGAAATACGTTTCATTGGCGCGTGGTCATTTATTTTTATTTCACCGCAGTGTCTATCGCGCAAACGCTTCGCTACTTCGCTTCTCAACATCAAGGTGAGTAGTGTTCGGGTTTTTATTTGAAGTCGGGTGAGTCTGACTGTGTTGGCAAGTGCCACGAGCTAGGTTAGGTCGTCGGCCGTCGGCCAGCACGCGTTCGCGTTATTGCGCTCTGTGCTCGTTCTTATTTCCACCATAGTCCGCGCGCGCGCCCGTGACGTGATGCCACAGTAATTGTTTTTCTGGTTTTCAGGAGAGTTCCTTTCATCAAGATGAGTAAGAGAGCGAAAAGCAAATGGTGGGCGTACTTCGATACCGGCGAGGGCACTGAGCAGGGCAAGGCGAAGTGCACTCTGTGTGGGGCCAAACCAAGTGTGACAGGTGGCGGGACTACGAACTTGAAAAACCACATGAAGACCCACCACTACTCAGAGTACTTCAAGCTCAACGCGATGGGGACGGCCGAGGCCGAGAACACCGGCGGACAGGGACAGGGAGATGATGTCGACGATGATCTTGGGGATTCGAGTTCGAGGCCATCGTCCAGGACGTCGGCGTCCCCATCCCCATCTTTACCTCCATCTCCTTCTCCAATGTCTCCTCCACCGTCACCCACGTAAGTCACCAACATTTTTTTTTTTTTTTAAGTTTGGTCATACTGTCCCTTAAAAATTTCGCTGCAGTCGGATTTGGATCTCCCATTACGCTTTCGTTTTTTTTTTCACGTGAGTTTTAAGTTTGACTTACACCCGACGGGTGCGGGTGCCTGCCAGAAACCTTGCCTGTCGGGGCAGTGTGTGCATGCGAGCACAAGGCGTGAGGGCGTGGGCTTGACCCGCGAGGGCGTGGCGTCGTCGTCGTGAGCCTGGGCTGAGCGTGGGAGTGTCGCGCCCTTGCGCTCGTACACCATGCTCCCCCGCGGTAAGGTTTCTGGTCCTGGTTGGTTCCATCCCCGAGAGACTCGGGAGATGTACGGAAGCTTCTACAGTTCGGAGCTTGTTTTCCTCCCTCTGAAGGTGGCAGTAGCAGGTTTCCGACATACCGCTACTCGGAGCGTTGCGAGTGCAGTAGTACAGCGGCTTCGGCCGTGTCTTGCAATCTTTTCAGGGACGGACCCCATGATTAATGGGGTCAATCCAAACTAGACTGCGGGCTTAAAGGGTACTACGTATTATGGAGTCCCGGAAGGCCGTGGTTAAGCGGAGGCGGGGCCTCGCGAAGTGGCGCGGGCTAGAGGTTTGCCGGGAGATCCGTGCGGCTCTGTGCCGGGTAGCGGGCTCTAGAGCTGTCCCGGGGACAACCAGCAGCCGTAAAGATCACCGAAGTTGGAGGCAGGGGAGTCCTGGCGGAAGCCGAGACGACATAGGTTTTGTCCCCAACGGTCAACAGACCATCAGACCATCATTTTTGAAACCATAAATTGCGGTTTGAAAATAGCCAGCTCCGTGGCCAGCTCACTCATTGTGTTATTTAGCTTTTCCAAGCATATACAAATATAATTCGACTGTATGCAAACCCGGTAGACAAACGAGGAAACAGTGCTTTACGGATCAGACCCGTCACCGAGCAGCGGCAAGCAGCGGCCCCGGCCGCTGCGTCCCGACCGAGAGGGGCGATGTGGGCGGAGGGCGGGAGGGGAGGGGTGTGCCGAGTCGGGTAACGAGCCTAGCCGAGCGCGCTAGGCTCTGGGCTAGGCTGAGCCGAGCCCGCCGGCGCGCTGGGTGTGCAGGGGGCAGACCCAACAAGGGGGGTCCGGTGGGGGGTGGGAAGGGCAGGGGGCGTTTGTTTTGGAGCAAAGTATGTATTATGTCTATAATCTTAAATTAAAAATCTTTTTTTTTAAAAACTTCAAAACGAGGAATTGAGAAAGGTGGATATGCTCTGCCAGAGAGAACCCAGCAGCCAGGTCTGACGTAAGGTAGGCCCCTAACGAAAAGGAAGTTATTAACCACAAGTAACACTGCTCCACCATGCGCCACTGTTAGGGCACAAGAAGTTTTATTTAAAACGTATGAGTACGTAATTAAAAAAAAAACATTGAACCTAGTGAGGCATCCTCAAAGGAACTTCACTGAAATAACAATAACAAAAATGAACACAACTTTTTAAAGAAAGAAAACCACAAGCACTGTGTCTCACATAAAATGATGGTCCCCGAGAACCCTAAAAAATAAAATAAAAAAACAACGTGTATTTTACGTTAAAAATGGAAAAGGAACTGCAATGAATGTAGGCTGGGTGTAGGTCACTTCTAGACCTACAGTAAACTTTTTACATTTAACTCACGAAATAATTATTTGACAAAATCATGGCATATGTGATAATTTATAAAGAAACAGGAAAAGCAGAGCTGTTTTCTACACCAACTACATGTAATAAAATTCATGTCACCACATTTAAAACAAAAATCACACTCTTGCAACCCGAAACAGAACTGATTAGGATGCGGAAACTGCTCGGGCCTCATCAGTATGTATCCACTCTGCAAAAAAAGAAGAGAAACGCTAAATAATTAAAGTGGATAGCAGCTGCTTTAAAACTAACGTGTAGTTCAACATTAAAGATAGCTGTGACGATCATAGTTTCCCAACTTTCGGCACGAGTTTGCTTGCCACTTGATTAACAGTGACGAAATCAATCGCTGTGTTTGCAGTACGAACCTTATACCAGCTGTACATGAAGAGATCTTCATACCTCGGAGAGCACAGTTGGTTATACACCAGTGACTGAAGTTTGAGTATGTTGTCCCTTTGGGGAAGCTCAACATCGACGTCATGGAGAAGAACGTAGTCACTGACGTGTTTTGTTAAGTTTTTGTAGATCCTGAAACCATAAACGTCCCAAGGTTGGACCATGCTCGTAGTGCCTTCGGGGATGTGCAGCGCAATAATTTTCTTGTTTGCTGGGACACACTTTTGGATATTATCGTCACTAAAAGCTGACCACGCATCAAGAAGAAGGACGGTCGTCTCATCTGAAGTAGGCAGCACACAGTCCTGGATATGAATGAGTGTTAAGTTCCGCACAAGAAAAAACACATCATTTAAGGTAAGTTCTGAAGATAAAACACGAGCACAGAATATTTTGCTTACGTTTAGCCACTGTGGTATATGTTCTTTACCCATTTTTCCAGATTTAGAAGCTGCGACAACAATGTTTGGAGGCCTAAACATTGTCTGACTCACTTGAGGGCCAAATTTTCTTGGTTTAAAAAGTTTGAAGATTATGAGGTAAGTAAATTTGGTATCATTGAGTTAGTTCCAAATGGTGTGTCGAATACACTTACCTTCTTTCTCTTGCTGAATCACAAACAACGGCTCCACGAGTTTTCCGGATGCAGACATCGTCGGGAGGATTGTGTAACTATGCGTCATCGCATTTTTTCTCTGACAGACAATTTCTACCTTCTTTATGCCTCTGAATTCATTGGATCGACCAGCGTGCATTTCAAACGCAAACCCGCCGTGGTCCGAGTTTTTGACGTTTGCTGGACCGTACAAGTAGGGATGTCCGATCGAAACGATTATTCGAATATCGAACTTCGAACACAGATCAAAAGAGATGTTCGAATTGAGATCGATATTCGAAACGTGTATTCAAACTATTCGAATATAGTCGAAAAAGGACCACATTAGTACTTTTCGAAGGCGAAAACGCCTCACAGTGGTAATGCATGACATATCAAAACATGGTTGTATTTTTTTTCTAACTTTTAGTTTCCTTAAATGTATATTTTTCTACGAAAGGTACTGATACCCACTCAATATGAATAAGAAAAGGCATGGGGTGTAATTTTTATGTACGTTGAGCACCGGCTTGCCTGACCATCAAGACTCGGACTCGAGAGTCGAGCAGCCGGTAGGGCAGGGGCACGGGAGGGAACGCTGCCGAGCCGGGAGTGACCTCCCCCGCCCCCTTCCCCCTGTTGCCCTTGCCCTGCCCTCGCGTTTCCGGATAATTTGAATTTCGGTCACTCACTGTAACTTGTGGATAGTGGAGCCTATTCGACGAGGACTTGGCCGAGCCACTCCATGCACTTAACACACTCGCCTCTGATAGTGAAAATCGGAAAAATTATGTCGAGACTGGTTGTACGCCTGGAGGGTAGGCAGGATCTCAACACACACGTCAAACTGCTGACTACCCTCAAGGCGCTAGAAGGCGTTTTTTCACTTTTCTAGATAAAACTAAGTGCGCTTAATGTAGAAAGGGCTCCAACGGCATCTTAATACGATCTCCCGCAATATCTACATAGCAAGACATTCAAAGGAATGTTCCAAATGCTAGAAAGTTTAAAATTAGAAACTTCGAACATTTTTGAGCTGTAAACGGTAGATGAGCCGACGGGTTGCCTTCTTTTCCATCTTAAAGGGAACAGTATTCCCTTAAGAACTCATACACCAGGTATCATTAATTTGCGACCAGGTGCGGTCACATAAAAGAACCGTTAAGTAGCGTCTAGAAGCTCACATTATACATGGCACAGAAACTACGAGCGACTTGAGCACCGGTTGAACGTCGTCCGATCACGCTCAAATTTTGCACACATTCATTCTAGACAAAGACGCGCCTAAATGCGGTCGAGTCAGTATCCATTTTAATTTTGTGAAACACCCTAGTACGGGTGTGTGTGGATTACAGGGCTCTTAATGCAATCACAAGAAATCCTGCAGCCCCAATCCCACGTACCCAGGAACTTTTACAGCATTTGGGAGGCAAATCTGTCTACCATTCTTTTGATTTGGCTCATGGGTACCACAATCTGGTGGTGCACCCAGATGACCAACAAAATACAGCTGTGATTTTGCCCAAGGACCTCGGCTTACCTTGTAGGCAGTAGGAGTACACCCGCCTTCGGTTTGGACTCTCAGCAGCTCCAGGAGCATTCCAGCAGGTGGTGGACAGACTCGTGCAGACAGGTGCAGTACTACAGCAAGTACGTTCCTCATCTGGCAACCAAAGCAGCACCAATATTCAAACTCTTGAAAAAGGATGTCAACTTCAATTGGTCCAAGAAGTGTAAGGAGGCTTTTGAGAATATTAAAAAGCAACTTACAACAGCTTCAATTTTGGGAACACCGGATGTCACCAAAGGACCATTTACTGTCACCTGTGATGCTAGTTTGACTGGCCTGGGGGCAGTCATTACCCAGGAACAGGATAGTAAAGAGGTAACAATTGCCTACTGGTCGAAAGCACTCACAGTTCCGCACAGAAATTACTGCACTACTCACAGAGAGCTGTTAGCTTTGGCTGAGTGTATCAAAGCTTTCAACCATTATCTGGCGGGAGCGCCATTTGTTGTGAAGTCAGACCATGCAGCTTTGCAATGGTTAAGAAATTTTAAGAATCCGACTGGCAAGTTAGCCCGATGGCTGGAGAAACTGGCACCATACAAGTTCCAAGTGGTTTATGAAAAAGGAACCAAAATTGGACATGCTGATGCTTTAAGCAGAAGACCTGCAAGACCTTGCAATGACCAATGCAGAAAATGCAATACCTTAGAGGAGAGGGATGCCGCAGAAATAACAGCGGTCAAAAGAGTCCAAGAAGCTGGAAGTTTTCAGCTAATCCACATAAATGACTCCATCGCAAATAGCCCGAGTCACATTCCCTTAATACATGCGGTCAGTCATGACGGCAAGATGAGGAAAGGCTTGGCGCGCCAACTGGACCAGGAGTTTGGCATCAAACAAGAATTCCTTAAACATACAGAGAGAGGATGTCCTGGTTTAGTTTGGGTCGAAAGAGGACACGGACTAATTGTGAATGTCATCACAAAAGTCAAATATCATGAGAAGCCGACACCAGAGGAAGTGGAAGTGGCACTACTCTTGTTGAGGGACTGGCTAGAGCCTAGTAAAAGAATAGAGTGGTGTTTGCCACTATTTTCTTGTGGTTTAGACAGGCTGCATCATTCGGACCTGATCGAGATGCTTCAAAGAGTATTCAAGGGCTCTGATATGAAGGCATACTTGTACCATTTCACTCCATCAGAAGTCGTGTATCTCTGGAAAACTTGTGCGCCTGGATGTAATTTATGCACTGTGGAAGATAGGCAGTGTATAACACCAAACTTGGAAGAAGTTACCTTGAACTGGACGACAATAATTCCCGATGGAATTCCTTCTTTCCATATGATCAGAGATCAACGCCTTGATGAGGGAATTATGCCTATCGTCATTGCAGTCCAAGAAGGAAAACGGCCACCACTCCAGGATGTGGTAGGTTATGGGCCATGGACCCGAACTCTCTGGCATCAGTTTCACTCAAAAATGAGGGCCAGTTACTATGGAGGCGTTTTGAACACCCCAGTGGCATAGCTGAAAAGGAGAGACTTCAGTTAATATTGCCGGCCAAACATGTGAAAGCAACAGTGCAGTCATGCCACAGTCAGCTGGGATCTGCAAATCATTTTGGAGTCACCAAAACGCTTAATTACCTGAAGCGATTTTTCTGGTGGCCTGGTATGCAGAGTGACGTCGCAGAAGTCATTTCTCAGTGTGAGAGATGCCGACGTGGGAATGGTCCAAACCAGAAGACCAAAGTTCCCTTGAAGCTGTACAGAGAAGGCTTACTTCATGGCCGCTGGCATGTTGATGTTGCTGGACCCCTGTACAAAACACAGGAGGGTTATCAGTGGGTACTGGTAGCGGTCGAGGCTTTCTCTGGCTGGCCAGTGGTTTCACCAATGAAGACACAAACAGCAGAAGAAATTGCCAAAACACTGGTCAGAGATGTGTTTTCCGTGTTTGGATCTCCATTATCGGTCCTTACGGATAAAGGCAAACCTGTGGAATGCCAGCTGATAAGAGAAGTAATGGAACTCTATCATATCCGCAAGTATCGGACAACAGCTCAACACCCATCTGCCAATGGCAAAGCCGAGCGCTGGATTCGGACTTTAAAAGACAAATTGCGAATTCTAATGAAGAACGCAAAAGAAGATTGGCTAGATTACTTGCCTTTCATTGCACAGGCATATCGGAACTTACCCAATCCAGTCCATGGTTTCTCGCCGTATGAGGTTGTTCGGCGCTCCGATGCGGACTCCGCTCACTTTGACGAGAGAGTCGCCGCCGAAACTGCCGGCGATTGGTGATTTCCCGTACCAATTACGGAGAAGTCTAATGGAGGTCCATGAACAAGTTCGCAGAATGTCACACGAAGCTGCAAACAAAATGAAACAGCGAGCTTGGCGCCTTTTAGGCCTGCAGACAAGGTTTTCCTGTACGACAGAGCTCGTAAAACGGGAGAAATGGGAAAACTCAGGCGGAAATGGCTAGGTCCATTTACCGTGATTGACATAATAAACGACTGCAATTCCCGGATTCGAGAAGACGGGAATCCGCTTATCTTCAACTCGTCCATCTCGACCGCCTCGCTCCGTTCCTACTGAGCGCAGATGTGCGCGCAATAGTTGGTGACGTCACAGACGGCGATACCCCGGGCGCTTGGCTCAACTATGTGGGGGTCGTCTCTAATCCGTGACCACTGCAATTGCAACACCGCTCAGAGTGGCTGGCGCCAGGGGTGCCAGAGAAGGCCCGCTCGTAGGGGGTTGCAGCGCTGGCGCCTATGCCAGGGGTGCATTGTTGGGCCCAAATGCAGCAAAAGGGTTGCAAGGCGCAGAGCGTGGCGTGGGTTACAGTCGAAAGCGAAAGAAGTCAGCGAAGTACTCGCCACAGAAAAGCAGCGAAAGTGCGGAAAACCGGGAAAATGAAGCCGCAAGTGAAGAAAGCAGTGAAACAACCGATGCGGGCGTTGGGTAGCAGCTTCCGCATTCCAAAGAGGGTGGAGGGAAAGACCAGGAAGCCGGCGCCGCAAAACGTCACTCCTTTACAGCAAGACGACGCCAGGGTGTAGAGAGCCAAGGAAAAGATGCAGTCTCGCCGTCAAACGGAGGTTTCCAGAGTGACCGCCGTCTGGGACAAGAAGTCCAAGAAGAGCGAGTCGCTGGGGCGTGGACAAGAACAGGCACCGTTGCCTGGAATGGTCCATGCGGAACTTCGGGATGCTGAGCAGCAAAAGAGGCGTAGCCAGGTACCCAATCGCAACCTAGAGGAAGAAATAGAGGAACTGGAAGCAACGTTGTCAGAACCCAGGGGGGGGGGGGGGGCAACCAACCGGCCTACATGGTGGGACATGATCGAAGAGGAGGAAAGAAAAAGAAAAGTGATTGAAAGTGAAGTAAATGCAGATGAAGTAGTTGGAAGTGAAGTGGTTGAACACGGGGAAAAAAGTGAAGTGTGCCGTGCGTGAACTCAGTGCGGTGAGTCAGGTGGACTGGGACCGAGTCACAAGGGCAATCAGGACTCTAAAGGTGGCCCCAGTGTTTATCTCTCCGTCAGTTAAAATGGTTAGCATCTCCGAGAAGGATTGCATAGATTTGGAAATTTCCAAAATGGAGGCGCTCCATTTAGAACGCTTGGAGGATGAGGAATTTGCTGGCCATGTGTCGCCATGGGACTTGGAAGTCTCGTCCTGGGAGTTTGAGGAGGAGGAGGACAACAGCAAGGCCGTGGAGATTCAGGAGGTGGTATCTGCTCCAGTCTCCAAGAGTGAAGTAGAGGAGGCAATGGACGTTGGGTTGCCGGGAGAGGTACACGTTACAGTGCCCTCTACCAAAGTGCTAAAATCACGTTTGCGTTGCGGAAAATGTGGGGGCCGTGGCCACATCAAGAAGACATGCACGGATATTAGCAAAACGCAGAAGAGAATGCTGGTGAGAGAGATCCTGTTAATAGTAAATGTAAAACGTAATATGTATAAATAGTTAATGCTTTGGATGATTGTGAATGTGACTGTCTGAGTGTGAATGGTATTGTGTCCTACAAGTACAAAATTGCTAAATGCTATATATTACTTTTGAAAAGTTGTTCTTACTGTTTGGTGTTCTAACCTTAAAGTATTCTTTGTTTTAAACTTACAAGTTTCAAAATTCTTCTCCGAAATTCTTCTTGAATTATAAAATTCTTGTTTTTCAAAAACCACTGTGTTATCGTTCCCTAATCATTCTCCTTTTAAAAAAGTCTTATCTTTCAAAATAAAATTGAAATTACAGCTGCTTAGAGAATGTCTCGTTAACCTGTCAAATATGGCTGTGTTGAGCATTCTACACAAACCAACATAGGAACCGACCTGTTCAGGGACAAGTCCTGAGCTGTGTCCCATGTTGACACCACACATAACTCTAGGGAGCACCAATTAAATTAAATTTAAAACTTGAAATTTTCAGTAGTGTTTACAAAGCAGCCATTTTGAGCAAAGTCAGAGCTGGAGTGACTAAATAAATCAAAAGCCGCGCAGAGACCGGTACTGCTTGAGTCAAACGAACGGACGCGGGAGTAAAAAAAAATTATATGAAAGGGGAATGATCATACAGTGTAGAGTCCAATGAGCAGTAATGACAATAGAGACATATGAGATACAAGAGAGAAAGACTTTGAGATAACTAGAATTACCATGGAGAGTTTGAGTTTAAGTGCACTTTTGGCATTTTCTGTCTTCCTAGTAGCCTAACTATTTTTGAGGAGGAAGAGAGTGCAAGTGGGTGAATCTAGATGTAATAAATTTGTTGAATCAAGTGAGCAACCAGCCTGGAAAATGGGCTTTTACGTTTCAAATTTACGCTCTGGGAACAGTATGGAAGCAAAGGATGGGTAAAGTCTCAGGCACATTGATCATGGAACGGTCAATCCACTGTGTGGAAAAACTATTCTCAGAAGTACAAGTCAAGAACGGCCACATGCAGCAGCAACAATTAAGGGTACTTCAAGCAATGTCAAGGATTCTAAGGGTTTTCTCAATAGGAGTACAGGCACCAGCTGCATCACAGGATGGACGAGTGGATGCTGCAGGAGGAGAGCACTCCTGTGACCGTCGTCAACGCCACCCCGTCCAAGGAGGCCGTCTACAGGGACGTGATTAGGACGCTGGAACAACTTGGACTATGAGTTAAGTATACTGGGTAAAGCCGGAGAACACTGGCTAGGTTTAAGAGGCAGTTTAGTTTCGGTGCCATTAGTAAGGTCTTAGCTAGTCAGGCTGGCGCCAAGGTAATCCGTTATCGAGAGTAGACGGATGAGGCATGCCCCACCTAAGGAGTGGGTGTGGAAGCTGTAGGAGTGGATCTTGTTGTGGTGTTGTTTGTGTGTTACAGGTCAACGGAGCGACGAGGTGACAAACTTGAGATTTCTGGGTTCTACCTTCTGGCGAGAGAAAGTACCCTGGACCCTGGGACGGCATCCACACACCCGTCGAATGTACCCTGGGGGAAGTAACTTGAGGCCTATGTTGGGACGCCCACTCTTTATTCTTTCCTTTTTGTTTGCGTGTGAGGTCCTAGTCAAGGGCTGGACAACCCTGAGGCTAACCACTGTCGGGAGACCTCGCGTGTTTTTCAGTACAAGTCAGACGTAATCGTCAAAGTCAAGTCAGCATTAAAAGAAAATTTCACAATTGAATGTTGAAAACGAAAACTTTTGCAAGCAAAGGCTAGAATTTTTGACGAAAAGGAAGTTTCCGTTTTCTCTTAGGAGGGAGTAGTGTTGTATCGAGCATTAAATTGTAAACAAGGCCTTAACCTGATCTGATGGCTACCATGCGGGGCGCCATCTTGGATGCATCCATTCCCTACCTGACAACAATGACCAGTAGACTGGCCCATTCTCTGCTCCTTATACACACTACAATACCCCTTCCATATAATTCACTTCTTCCTGATGTTTCTCTGCATTTCCTTTATAAGCAGCCGCTCGCTCTTGGAGCGGTGCACTCTGACTCAGACCTGCATGAATAAAGCCACACTGCCTGTGCCCGACTGAGCCTTTGACATTCCCTGCCCAATACAACAGTACAAACGTAGAAAGACCCGGAGCAAGGTTAGGTGATGTGGGTTACCTTCCGGTATGAAAAATTCCGCAGGCGTCAACAGTGTCTCCTTTAAGCTAACACTGCGACTCGTCACTGCAGATTTATATTTTTCTCTGTATCTCTGGTATAAATAAAAGTGCATAGGTATTTTTCTTTAAATGATTTTAAATTGATCAGTAAAATAAAAATGATTTCTACGCTTTTACAATTTTTTCACGTAATTATTTTTTTTATTTTGTTTTAAATAAGAGAGGACAGAGTTTTGAATAAATCGTATTAATGCGACAAGTTCCAGGAGGGGTATGTTCTAGTTATTTCCCATGAAATCTTCTCCTTCGCAGAATGTTACTGTTGTATCGAGCATTAAATTGTAAACAAGACCTTTAACCTGATGTGGTAGCTACCATGCGGGGCGCCATCTTGGATGCATCCATTCCCTACCTAACAACAATAACCAGTCGGCTGGCCCATTCTCTGCTCCTTATACACACTACAATACCCCTTCCATATAATTCACTTCTTCCTGATGTTCCTCTGCATCTCCTTTATAAGCAGCCGCTCGCCCTTGGAGCGGTGCACTCTGACTCAGACCTGCCTGAATAAAGCCACACTGCCCAACTGAGCCTTTGTCATTCCCTGCCCTGCCCAATACAACATTACAGAAAGTAACTGCTTTTTCGCTTGAAACAAGTGTTTTAATTTGGAAAAGATCTCAAACATGTATAAACTTATAATAACATAATTATGTTAAATCATTACATTTCACAATTTCTGTTTATAAAATAAATAATTTTTCTCAAGATTTCGAGAACTTTCTTTCCTCACAAAGACACAAGCCCCCATCCACAACTTCGTAAATGTAAAAGGATTCACCGTTGCGCCAGCAGTTGGAACAACTTGTCACAGCCTTCTACCCAAATCAAAGCACAAACCTTTCAACCATTGTAGTCATTCCCTTCGTCATGCATTCCTCTTGGATCAAAAATCTTCAAACCAGAGAAATAGGAGAAACGTGCATCGTCCCCTACTTTTCAGACTTCTCAATGACAAGAACAAGATTTCCCCATCAACTGGAAAATCCAAAAACACCAGTGGTTTGCTCAAATTGGCTTGATGACAATTTGATCTATTTCAATGACAACAGATGTGTAAGTCTCCCTTCAAATCGATCACATTTAATACCATCACCGTTCATCATTTTTCATTGCATCGATTTCCTCTATTCCTTTTCTTTCTACAGCTTAACATCTTCAACGTTAAATCAAATGACTCCCATGGCCTTACTTGTTCATGCACCAATAATACATGCAATTTCATTGCAAGTTCACCCAACTTCAGTAATTCATTACTGGTCATGAACTGTTGCAAATGCAACACAATTCAGCTTTTTCATATTATCAAAAAAACAACAGCCAAGACTTCAAAAGTAAGTCACTTTTTAAATTTCTACTCCTAAAAACAACACACTTGTGCGTCTCACATTTCATTTTGTCCATTTTTAATTTCAGATAAATTTCCCACATAATCACATTCTTCGAGATCTCATTTGGACATCTCCAACAACCTTCATTGCCATCTCCAACTTTTGGCAATTTTTTTCACATATGACATTTCAGACATAGAGCAAGATGTTAAATGGTACTCATCATCAAGTCAACAATCATATGTCAGTTTTCCAATTGAACTAACAGTTTTTTGTTCAACAGGACATCCATGACAAATTCGGCTTTCCCATTCAAAGAGTGGTTAACAAAAGGTCTCAAAATAGCTTGTGAATGATCAGCATAAAAATAGGCAGTAAAATATTGTACACCATTGTAGAATTCTTTGCTTATCTTCTAAATATTATTTTTGATGGAGCTAGTGTAAAGCTTTACGTGTTTCTCATCGGTGTGCATGTATCGTATTTAAGAATGAAACCGATAGGAGTGATGCACTCGTGTTGACCAACACGCACAGGAGTTCACCTATTTTCTCTCCTCAGTATGACTTTAATATTTATATATCACAAGGGGATTACTTTGATACTTCACAACCTACTGATTTTGTTACATCACAACAGGGCAATGTGGTATGATATGATAGAAGAGGTGGGCATCTGGGTTATTTCATAGATTTTGTTTTAACATGCTTTCTTATATTTTGTTTATCAGGCTGCCTCTCAAAGAGCTGTCTTTCCACGTTCCTTTGGATCTCCTATGCCCACTTTTCAGAGCACCATGGTGTGATATTTTGTCACATTTGTTGTTGAGTTTTTTAACTTAAGTTCTTTTTTTCTTGTAACTGCTCCCTTATTATGTTTTGATTGACAGGCTGCAAGACAACTTGTTTGAAGTGAGTCTGCTGGATCGTCTGCGCTGGGTGTTGAAAATCAAGTAGTTGCTTGCAGTGGCCCTATTTCGATGTGTTTACCCTTAGAAAATATTTTAAAAAAAATTATAAAAAAAATTACTAAAATGTTCAATTTGGTGAAAGTTTGCGTGGCTCTGGTGCCCAAACCATGAACCGTAGACCCTTTAACGGAACGGAATTCGATAGAGCGTACTTTTGTGGTCTGACGGCGCCCGTTTGGGACTTTTTTTGGTCGGCAGTCTTCGAGAACCCATCTAGTCCCACATGGTCTAAAACAGCTGTTTTGGGGGGTTTGCGACCCCTATAGATCTTATAGGAATGATCGGAAATTGCTTTAGGGACTTTTCGGCAGTCCCTATGCATGAAAGGAACCCATAAACTGTGTGGGATCAAATTCGGAAGGGGTCGAAAAACGGGTGGCTTTTTTCGTCTGGAATGCCTCGTTACGTCCGTATGCAGGGGCGGTCGGACTTGGTGGCCGGGGCCTTAAAGGACAGCTTCGGGGTCAAATTGAAAAAGGCTGGAGATACTCGGTGGAACTCTGAATATGACTACAAGGATCAGGTGATGTGCTGCATTACACTTACAGTATGGTTCTACGTTTTTTATAACAATTTCGCGTTTTTCTTTTTTTTTTTTTAAATAATAACCTTTTATACGTTAACTTCTTTTCTGCCGGGTCGGAACGTTTCTTTTAAACAGATGTTTCCTTGTCTTTCAATCGCGGATCGTGACGGTTCTCGGCTGACACGGATTTTATGGAGAAAAAAAAAGGATGAGGGAATTTATGTCAGCGACGTTGGTAAGGGAAGGGGCGGTGCGTGGTGCTTACATGCTCTAAATGCTTTGCTTTAATACGTTTCCGAAACGAACTAAACAACAGTATCACACGAGTGACTTGCGTCGTTTTGGGATACGGGGCCATTCGCAAATAATTGCATAATTCCAAATTCCATCTCCGTGGCTCAGACCGGGAGGCTCCCGCCCCGCCGCACTCGGGCGCGGGGTATCGACCTAAGCCGGCCGGAGACCGCGGATGGTAGTTTGATTATGACGCTCTACTTCTCGCTGGGCGTTACGTAATTTGTGAATCGGCCGTGTGATGCAATTTAGCAACACAAGCTTTTCTTATTTTATTTTTTCAGGAAATTTCGAAAATAATTTGTGTAACGCATTGGTTGTTTTGGTTTGCAGATCGTCTCGCTCCACTCTGCAGACGAAGAGAAGTTCAACAACACCCTAGAGACGGCAAACCTGCAGAAGCTCACCAAGACGGAAATCAGGTTTCTCCAGGAATACGTGTATGTCATGTATCCTGTCGCATTCGCGCTCGACGTTCTTCAACGCGAGAAAAACATGCATGCGGGGTACCTGATTCCAACAGTCTTGTCCATGGAGAGGTGCTTGAAGGAGCGCCGGGTGTATTCCGACCAGAAACCGCTTAAACATTGCGACGTCCTGGTGAGAACTCTTGTGCAGGCCATCCGGAAGCCTCAACGCTTTGGGGCGTATCTGGAGGACGAAGAACTTCAGCTGGCTGCCGTTCTACTTCCCCAATTCAAAATGACATGGGTCGCGGGAGAAGACAAGGAGCGTCTGAAGCAGGCATTCATCGCGGCAGCGTCAGCGCTTCCTCTCGAGACTGATGCCCAGGTAAATAATAGCAATACTGCATTTTGGGTTAGGCTAGGCGTTCGGGGTCGGGGTTCTAATTATTTGTAAATAATATTAATAATTTGTAAACCTTTGCTGACCTACCACTCTTATCAAACGATACGACATTTCTAAATATTTCCCTCGTCTCGCGGACACTTCTACGAAAATTGTGCTTCGGTTTTCACAGCGAATTTTTACAATGTTTCAGGAGGGGGTTGAAGCACGACGGCGGCATGGTGGCGGTGACCAGGAAAACCGAGAGGGGCGAGAGGCACAGGATCTGGACGCCGAAGCCGCTGCGGTGGATGACGTTGCGGCGGTCGGAGAGGGAGAGGAGATGGTGGAGAAGAGTGAAGAAGATGATTTCTTTGGAGTCAGCTACGTTCGCCGAACTCAAGGAGACGCGGACGAATCAGTGACCGAGGAGGTGGAACGTTACTTGGCGGCTCCAACTCTTCCACCTGCCGACGCCGTAAAGAGCTGTTTTGCGAAGGGGGCCAATGGGAAGCGTGTATTTCCTCGCTTAGCCCAATTATTTCTAAAACTTAACACTGCATTACCTTCGAGTGCCGCCGTCGAGCGGTTTTTTTCTGTGTGTGGTCACAGCCTGTCACTCCTCAGAAGCACGATTGCAGACAGCACACTCGAAAATGAGTGCTTGCTGAAGGTGAACAGACGTTTCTGGAAGTAGTTCTAAAAAAAAACCTCTCAAAGCTGTTTTGTTATTTATTTTATTTTAATTGTCACAAGGACCTGTGTAATTAATGCATCCCTTAAAGTGTTTTGTTTTTATTTATTCAATTTTAATTGTCACTGACCTGCATAATTAATGCATCTTTTAGTATAGTGCTTTTTTTGTACTTGTTTTGTAATGCAACTTGTCATTAACAAGTTATTTTTATAATATTTATTAAAACATATAAACAAGTACTTCAAAGATGAGAGTTAATTCAGTCCACATCCGGTCTAACCCTCCTAAAGGCATTTGCTGTAGGTATGCAATAAAGCCAATTAATCAACCAAATCGTTCCGAAACGCATATTTATCGAAATTATGCGTTTTATCTATATATTCCATTTTAGATTAACGTTATCGCCGTTAATCGTTAATTTTAACGTTAACGCGTTAGTTACCATTTGACTCGGTAACGTAACGCCGTTACGTTAGTCAACCCTAGATTAACGGCTAATTTTAACGCGTTAACCTTGGAGATTAACGTGCCCAACCCTGCTTGCTGAACTCTTGTAAATAAACCCAAGTGGTCATCAACACCCAGCTGCGTTAATCCGCCAACCCTCCCGGACACAACAACTACTAGATTTTGGGGCTGAGATTTTTGTTGTTGTTGTTGCTGTTGTTTCATAGCCCAGAAGAAGAAACTTCAGAGATTTCATTACTTAATTACTTTTTCAGTTTGCACTCAAGTTTTCTCTTCATTGCAGCACATATGGTATCATCCACAAAACATGGGGTTTTGGGCCCATACTGTAGCCACTACGCAGCGAAACTTGATCAAGGAAGGTCATGGTTTGCAAAGGAAATCAGAAAGTAATTGGCCCAAAACACCAAGGAAGCTTGTTGTTCTATCAGTAGATGAAAGGAATGATGACCCAGATGACCCCGATCCGGAGGATTTTGTTCAAGATGTATGCTCTCCATGTCTGGAAGTTCTCTTATTAATTGCGGTTAATGCATTCAGTTATATTGATCCATTTCATTGTAGGTTGAAGAGGCTAAGAATCTGGTTGCGAGTTCTGGGGAAAAAACCAACATTTTCAATTTGATGAGAAGAACATTTGAAAGAAGAAAACACAAGTTTAGAGACAAAAATATCACTACATGTAGAATTTTAACCCAATTCCCTCATTTCCTGTCATACAATGGAGAAGTGGTGGGTTTTTAGAATTTTAAAGTGTTGACATTTGATTGACACCTTTGGAAGGTACTTTTCATTTTCTTATCCTTTACAGATTGAGCAAGAATTCGACATGCGCCATCCTGGGCGTAAATCAAATTTTTTGAGGGAGTTCTCTCACTTCCAATGCAAACTAATTAAAATTGCTTTAGAGAAGCCGTCCAAATTTGAGGGCAGTCAGCCTTATGGATATGGTATGATGTCGTTTTGCAAATGATCATGTGTCTTTGATGTTGGCTTGAAATCAGCAGTTTTCATTTTCAAACCATGTCTTATTTTCAGATGTCCTCAATGCAGTATTGATTTTGGCCAAATATTTGGGCTGCCCAAGGAGGACGTATGCGCACGAAGAGAAGATGCCAAGCAAATTTAAAACTGCGGATTTCTTTCATGTGACACCTGTAAGTTAATTTTTAACTCCTACTTTAGGACAGGTGTTCAGCTACGCGCTGATTCCGTTTAAGCTTTACACTCAAAATGGATTTATGTAGGAAATATTAAACAATGAGCTCCAGTCCCAGGAAAGTGGTACAGTGAAAACTGTTCATGCAATGGAGGTGAAGTTAAAGAATTGCGATTGAAAGGGAAAAGAAAGGAGAGGCTAATTGTTATTCTTGAATTGTGCTGCCTAGCAAAATAAATAAAAAAAAAAACTCAAAGAATTTCAGATGATTATGTTTAAATAAACTAACAAAGTTAAATGCAAGTGAGGGGCGTCCACATATTACGTCATCACTTGGGAGGGGAGGGGGGGGGGGTCGACCGCCGTCATGACGGTAAATGACGTGGGGGGAGGGAGGGTCGTACAATGTTGACGTCATATTTTGAAATATGAACTATCCCGTCGCAACAACGGTACGCGCGTCTTTTCGCATGCGCGCTCTTGGATCGAGACTGGAGCATTGTTTCACCGCGCGTTTGTTTACCGGGCGGTAGTAGACAGTTGTGGTTGAGAGCGGACGGCAGCGTGGCGCTTCGCCTTTTCGACTATTTAATTTGATAAAATAGCAGTCAAAAAGTTATTGAAAAATTTATTGAACCGGGGCGGGAACTTGAGGTGGTGGGGATGGTGATGGCCGTGACGGTCAGGGTGGCTGGGTGGCTGAGAGTTCTTTTCCTTGGCGGCGGCAAGTAATATTTGCTTGGATGTTTGTGGAATTGATACCATGTATTTTTAAATGATTCCAGCGAGCTGACGTGTTTTGGTTGTAGGCCACTTTCTTATTGCATAGATCACACTGAATTTTGTCGTAAGAGAGCTTTGTGAAAAATTACCAAACGGCGCTTGACTGTGATTTCCGAGAAGTCATGGTGAGAGTGGTTGGTTTTGCGCCGGCCGCCTCCCTCCACCGTTTGCCCCGGTCGGCTCTTCTTCGGCTTCGGCGCTTCGGCGGCGGCCGCCGACTAGTCGGACCGAAGTAGTCCACCAGTTGGCAGTGCATCAGTTGACACCGACTAGTCGGTAGTCGGAAGGCAAACAGTCGACTATCTCGACTAGTCGTTATTAGTCGCACGTCCCTAGTCTGTACGGTGGCGCGAAGACCTGTCTGGACGTGTCTGGCCGCGACGCGTCGCGTTGATTTCCGACGGCACCATGGATGGCAGGGAACTTTATTCCGGCCTTTTTAAAGCGTATTTGGGGGCTAATACCCCATGGGAAAAAATAGCATTTAACAAGCGGTTTTACGGGAAATATGCATTTTCTCCCCCTTTTGCAAATATGACGTCAACAGGGGGGAGTGGGCAGGGCTCAGATGACGGTTGATGACATGGGGGAGGGAGGGGTCGAATATAGCCAAAAATGTGATGACGTAATATGTGGACGGCCCCTTGGTACCAGGATACTGGTAAACTTCGTGAACAGAAATAATTTGATAACCAAGCTGTACAGCTAACTTTAGCTCTGGAGCACACCAAGTGCTAGTCATATAACGCTGTGCAGGATCAGTGTGTTTACAAACACCATCCTCACTTTCACTCTCCACACAAGATTTACAAAGAGGGAACATTAATTTCCCATTGCACTTATAAAGCAAAACTGGTATAAACAGATCAGATGGTGGAAGAACTGTGCATTTAATCATCCCATTACATTAATCAAGGGAAGGCATCTCAGGATTACCTTGTAAGAATATAGTACGATGACCATACACATAAGCAGATCGGAGGTTTGCATTAGGATACTCCAAGGTCACATCCATCATTTTAATTTTTTCCCCTTTGATAAGATCAGCTTTGTACGCCCACTTTAAGGCACTAGTGCGTCCACCACAGAGGGCGTCGCGAAGCACAAGGGGTTCCATTCTCGTGGTTGGATGGTCTTCAAAATAAGCTTTGGTGTCAGGATCACTCTCAAGTTCATCTTTGAATTCACACTACCATTTTTCGATAACTAGATAACCTGCTTTTCTAAAGATGGCTGAAATTCGCAAGGTGTTTTCATACCGATTTTCATTACAATCGTCTGTAACTGGGAAGTGCTTAGGGCACTAGTGCCAATAATTACCATGAAACTGATAAATACGTTTTTCAACTTTTCCATCAGCTCTCTGAAGTTCAACATAACCATCAACAAGACGGCCCAGAACGGAAACTTCGCGGTGTGAATAAATAGTCTGAATTGTTTGTCCTAGTTTAAAAGATTCATAATCAAGCCACTTCAGAGCAATGTGAGACTGTTTACCACGGCCATGATATCCACCAGGAGGCACTATCCCGATTGTGTCGGGTTGAAGGAAATTGCGTCGAAACGCAGACATGCAAGCACTAGAGAGAGTGATAGAATGGAACATAGAATCAAACCCTGCTGTTTCTCCGAAAAGCTTTCTGAAAGCAATGCAAGCTTGACGTAGAATAGTGACATCTGAGATGCAATAATCTATTAGCTCTCTCCTGAAGTTAAAAACATAATTCTCGGTAGCAAGATCATCGTACCAAGAGTTAAACTCAGATGCTGCCTTAGCTTTCATGCCATCAACACAATAAAATTCTTGGCCAAGCAGAGGCCCCTCATAATTATAGAACTGCGGTTTGTTTGCAAGATAAGGCCAATAACCTTTCTTCAGCTCTGTCAACCCGAAAGATTTCGGCATAGCACTGAGTGGCATCGTAAGAAACGTAAGACTGTCAATAAACTTCCAGTTACAGACTTTCATCGACTGAATTTTAGCACCTTGAAGTGTTAGTTCAGGCTTGATTCGCCGAGCAATCATTTCGTGCAGTACAAATACGGCATCAAAGTTTTTGGCGTTGTGGGCCACAATTAAAAGTTCATACTTAGAAGAGAAAGATTGCAAGTAATCTAAAAACTGACTCATGACACCAACATTTGGATTATCAAGATTGTGGAAAATATGTTGGCGAGTTTTACAAATCGTGCAGAAATAATCATTTTAGGGAATTTCTTTGCATTGCTCACAGACTGATTGGCACACCAACAGATTAGGTTTATGTTCAAAAACATTGTCTGTGCCATCGAGAGGATCACATTGTGTCGTTTTGATGACATAGTAAATTGTTAGGTAATGTTTCTTAGTACTTTTTTCCTTTTCTTCCCAGGGTTGCATATAGCACAAATTCTCTCTCATTTTCTTTACACATTTTACAGTAGACAAATCCACACATATGTTTTCGTCCACGCAAAGTACTATATGATTGCTCACAACCATGGCAAAAGCGAAATGTATCACACTTCGTTCCATCACTCTGCGGTAATTTTACTGTTTTATGCAATGCAAGGCACTCGTTACCAGCAAAATGGTGTTGGCAATCAGGACATCGGATTAAAGGACCAGTGTGTTCATTAGGACTAAGGCAACGGCTACAAGAATCGGTGCATTTATGTTCACCCTTATGATCATAAAATACTACACACATTTCACATATCAATTTCTTGTTAAATGCTTGGCCTACAAGCTGCAATGTCAAACAAACGATTTGAATCATTACGAAACGATTCGAGCAATTTCTTGTATGCCTCTGAATCTGGACGGGTTGAGGACTTCTTTACAGCCAAGTACTTAGCATTGAACCTTTTTACGTTATTTTGAATGCTTTTCAGAGGCATATGAGGAATGGAAGCCTTTTCCCAGATATCAGCAACCCTTTGAGCAGTTTTGAGAGAAATGTCATTCACCGAGGGGTTTTGGCGACTATTCTGATCCTTCATGATTTCCAGACGAACGTGAAGGAAGTAAGCCATCACATCTGAGTAAGTAGGAAGACACCGATCAACCAAAGAAGCAGCAGACCGCCCCAAGACAGCACAGAAACTGTCTCTCCTGCCTATATGTAACCTTGGCACTGGGGCCATTATTGATTTGAGTGGTAGTATTGGTGAGTATTATGCGCCTATCTGAAGAAGACAAGATAAAACGCAGACGAGAAGTCGGCAAGTGTAAGGCAACGAAGCGCATCAACAATCGAAAGCCAGCAACACGACAGGACAGAACAGAACATGTCTACGAGCGAGGGAAGGAGTCGAGCTAGCGCGGCAGCGAGTGAGCCGGCCGCCGTCGGCAACAGACCCCCCCCCCCCCCCCGTTCCCCCGCCCTTCCCCCAACTTCCCTCCCGGTCATCTGTAGGCACATTAGGATCCATCCGAATGTTTCCGGTCATCCTTTCATATAATAAGAAAGTGAGTGAAAATAGTGGTTTTTAACGATTTTTAGCTGATTTTGGGCTGTTAATGACGGGCCTGGAGTGGTTTTGGGTGGTTGTTGCATGTTATGCGATGCTAATACTTGCCTTTAGTGTCGACTTTGACCCGCGGGGAAGTCCTCGCGGCTGTATTGCGGGTTGCCTATTTCAGGCGTATTTTACTGTTTTTCGAAACTTTGAGGCCCGTGCGGAGACGGAAGATGAAGTCCGATCGAAAAACGGTTTTGCACCGTTAATACCCTCACCACGCATCACGTTTCCCACAATGAGCCGATATCGATTTCCAAAAAAGTGGTTTTTCGCGTCACCCTATCGGACACTCCTCCTCCTCGACGTCCTCCCGAGGTCGCTTAAACCCCGACGGACCGGGTTGGGGAGACCCCGGCGATCATGAGGGAATTAAAGGCAGATACATATCAAATGAAATGTTTATTAAAAAACATTAAAAATGTGTCCACACATAATTTAAAAAGCGCTAAGCAAATAAATAAACATTAAAACATTTTTAAAAATGTCCAATAAAAAAAACATTGCCATGTGCAAGGGTAAGCACTTGTCGCAGTTTCATTTTCTTTTCAACAAAGTGAGTTTTGTAGATGTTAAAGTGTTCTGCTTGGCCAAGAGATAAGGAGGCCTCAGGACATAACTGTTAGACCTCCTTAGGTCGAGGACACAGAACACTTTAACATTTACAAGGCCCACTTTGTTAAAAATGAATCTGCGACAAGTGCTTACCCTTTCGTGTGACAAAGATGTCACACATAAAAAATAAAATTACATCAGTCATCCACGGGCTTCTTCTTCCCCTTGATCAGAGATCAGTCATCCACCGGCTTCTTCTTCCTCTTGAACAGAGATCAGTCATCCACCGGCTTCTTCTTCCCCTTGAACAGAGACTGCAACACCAAAATAACAAAACTGTTAGAAGACAATCCTATCTCATATGGAAACAGATAAGCGTGACAAAACGTTAACTTACTTCAGGATGACAAAAGGTACGCCTCCTCTTAGCAGCATACTGCGCAGCCATGTCTTCCCCCGAGACCAAGGTAGATGGTGACCCGTGCCTTTTCCCTCTCTTTGGAGGGGAAGCAGAGACTCCCATGAGCTACAACACAAATCGAGCTACATTAAAAACACGAAAACAAACAAGGAAGAAATATTCATTGCTAGAATACTCACCGTGAGGGGCTGACCATCCCTCTTCTCCTTCACAACACGCAGTGCAGCGAGTGCAGCTGCCTTTTCACTCCGCAGGCTGCTCAGCTGGCCAGTCATCTCACAGATTTCACGGCTAGCCTGACGTGCCTTGAAATCATGCTGCGCAACTTGACTTCTTGCAACTGCAGCATCAGCCTCAGCCTTCGCTAACGAGACTCTTGTCTCCTCCAGCTTCACAGCAGTGATATCCACTTTCGTCTGAAGGGCTTGCAATTTCGCCCGTGCGTCGTGCACATCGGTTATATGTTTCGGTAAATCATGCCGTGGCCCCAATCGAGACTTGACTGTAGACACCACGGTGTCTACCACAGGGGACTCCGCCTGCCGGGGAGCGGGGTCAGGGCGAGGCCCCAATCGAGACTTGACTGTGGACTCCGCCTGCCGGGGAACGGGGTCAGGGCGAGGCCCCAGTTTTGACTTGACTGTAGTCTTCATCAAGCTCTGGCATACTCTGAAATCGACAAACACAGGAGTATGAATAGTGGGCACTGACCAAACACACGCGACAAGGAAATAGAACCTAACCCTAAGTCTAAAGGTGACTGGGGGGCGACCCGAGGGTCACCGCCTCGTGGATGTCCACGAACGCCAGGGGCCCCGGTGGCGAGGCCGGCCCCGGGGGTGTGGGTGTGGGGGTAGCCTGAGCAGGGAGCCAGGAGGGGTCACCTCCTGGGAACAAAATCGCGATTCAAAATTTTGCCAAGGACGCCACCGCACACAACCACCCGAGCTCAGACTCTCCCGTTTCGCAAAGTGGTCATTCCCTGCAACCACGCCATGGCTAGACACTCAAAGTGGTCATTCCCTCCACGCGGACGCTACGCGACCTACCAGTTCGTCTGGCGGCATGAACCGCCGCGCACGCCGCCGCGGTCTCCACGGCACCTGCTCGCACACCGGCCCCTACAACAAGGGCATCGGGAGGGTCAGACACACGCGTGAGAGGCCAGGGGACATGGACGACGCGGCGCCGCACGCCGCGAACACGACGCACACGGGGACCATGGTGGGCACGACGGCAGCTGCAGCGCGACATAACCCCGGGGCGGCGACACAGCCCAGGCCGGGCAGCTCGTGGGGAACCCAGGCGACAGCGCCGACTCACGGCAACGGCGTGCCCTGACCACGGTGGTGGACTTGGTGAGCACTCCCGACGCGATGCCGTGCGGCACAGAGACACGTTCCCACGAACACACAACGTGAATAATCAGACGGGTACACGCCGACCGTGTGGATGACGGACTACAGGACCTGTGGCTGGAAACACAGCGCCAGCAGCCGCCCCGGGGCGGCAACACGCCCCAGGCGCAGGCGACAACACGGCACGGCGTGGCGTGGCGCGACGCGAATTCTCGGAACTCGCCGGTGAACCGGCAACGGGTTCCCACGCACGCCCACTGTCCAAAACTGAACGGACGACGCCTTCGAACCCTAACCAAGCACTCGCGAACCACGGCACGACACACACGTGGATGGCGGCTACGAAATCGCGAAACCATGGCACGACACACTCATGGTTTACAGACACACTGACTCTACACAAGAAAAATGTAGTACTCACAGGTAGAATTGACGATACGGCCTGCGCCGTCTCGCCCTCCGAGTCCGAAAGGACTAGGTCCTCGGCCCATTGAAAGTCCAGAGACGAATCCATGTTGATGCGCCCCAACAGATCACGAGACGTGCTGACAGCGGCAGGCGATGCGACGAAGTGACCGAGTCTCCGACGCGCCGCTACCCTTGTAGGTTTGCTGCCAGCTCGGGCGGGCGGCAGGAAAGGGGCTGTGATTGGCTTGTCATTTCCGACAATTTTATTTCGATTAATTTCGGTTCATGAGGACAAAATTAACGTTTCCGAAGAGAAAAAATGTGACGACCTTGTCCTCACTTCTTTCGAATTCACTTCGTCGATTTAGAGTTGTCCTCTGTTATAATACGCCCGACTCCCACGGGGGAGGAGGGAGGAAGGGTTCTCGTTTCCGAACAAATCCTTTATTTGTTTTGAGAGTTTTTTTTTGCAGTGTTCCGAAATGGAAATAACGGAACCGTATTTTAAAACACTGTCATTTTTAAAATTCGAGTCTCCTTCTTCTTTTCTTCAGCTGTCGTCTTTTCTTTGCGTATTTCGTCAAAACACTAGCCGCCTGGACCCGGACCCGGCTCGCTCCGGCCCGGTCGGCCCGGCCCGGCTGGGCTCGGCGAGACTGCAGCGGCCCGGCCGTGGCCGGCTTGGCTCCGCTCAGGGGTTGGCGCGGGGAGGTGGGTGTGGGTAGGGGAGGAGGAGGTGGGCTGCCTGGGGAATGACTGCCGAGTCGGAAGTGTTGCCTACCCGGCAGGCGCTCGCTTCGTCTTCGGCGCTGCGTAGCAGCGTATGGGTCTACGCGTGTTCATACGAGTATAGTATCGAACCGTTAGAAAACACTGAGATGCATTTACGACAAGGGGGAGGTGACTTTACAAGGACGGCGTGAACAAAATGTCGGATTGCGTTCGCTGGCACGAACATAATCCGAATTTCAGTCATGCCATCCTAACTTTACGTACAGCCCCACCACAGGAGAGGGGTAGGGGAAAGAAAGGTATTCACAAAATGTCAGATTGCGTTCGCTGGCACGAACATAATCTGAATTTCATGAAAACCTTCCTTAAGGACCGCCCCCACAAGAAAGGGGGAGGGGGGACAGGTTAGGTTAGGTTAAGACAAGTTCAGACCGGTCAAACCCGCTTAGGTTGGGTTAGGTTACGCCTCCGTCCGAGCGCAACATCGGGTTAGGTTAGGTTAACCGCCGCTACAATGGGGGACCAACTTAGGTTAGGTTCAGACAGGTTCAGAACCGCCAAGACCGAGCGCAACAATGGGGGACCAAGATGGCGACCCGCAACAATGGGGGACCCTTACTACTGGCTGGGATGACTCTAGGCCTATCAATGTCAATGTAAAGTGAATGCACAAGTGAAATGAACGACACAGTTTTGCAAGGAAGCATCTAAACAGTGTAGATGTATTTGATTTGGACTGCACTTTAAAGTGCATACTGAAGTATGAATAAGAAATTGATTGTACAACTATGTAATACTAGGTACTACTATGTACATAGGGGGGGGGGGAGCTCGATGACGAGTGTGAGTGACTCCCGTTATGCAGCGCAACGGCGTAACGTACTGCCATCGTCATTATTACCGAAAATCTCTCCAACGCCGTAAATATCTGAATTTACGCCTGTGCAATAGGCAACCGGACACGAAACAAGCGTCACAGCGATGTCCATTGGGTGTTCCCATAGCCCGGCCCCAATCCAATGCCAACTTGATCGAGTATGAAAAATTTTGCTGTACCATTTTCCGTATGTTTCGCCATATTGCCTATTTTTAGACATTTTCACGAATTTCAAAACTTTGAGCACGTTTCGGCACCTCTTAAAGTTGTCCGATCAAGCTCGGACATTTTTTAAAAAAAATTTTCTCCGAAAATGGTACCAGAAAATCGAAACGCCCCCTTAAGTTTAAAACTTTTTGCAATTTGGGCCACCCTACCGCTGAGGCCTCCACTCGTTGCTGATAACATGCGAGTGTGAAGATAAAAGAAGACGGATTACAGTGTTGTGCTGCAGTTCCTTAAAGTGAAGTGGTGTGAAATAATGTTTTGTACTTTTGGACATATGTTTGTGATTTGTGAAATTGGATGTGTCCCCCAAAGTGATTTACTAGTTGAAATATCGTCCAGGAAGACGTCCACTGTGAGGTTATGTGTGCTGTATTAGGTGAAATGGATTAGCTGTGCTGCTCATATGACTGGTGAGTGTCACTATTCATATATTTTCCCATGAGCACTGGGATTTTAAATTGTTTATTTTGTGTGGTCATTTGTGGTCATCAGTAATATTTGTCAGTTTGCCTAGCTGTGTGCGATCTAATCAGAATTAATGGAAGAATTTTATTCACTCTCAAAGCGATAACCAATTTATTACTCACTAGCATAGTTTGTTTTCAACCTTGTGAATTACAATTATTTATATCAGTATTTTTTTTAGAGTGGGAGTCAATATAATAAAAAATTATGCTTAATTTGTTAGCCTCTTTTATCTTCTAATGGTTTCTGGCTTTTACTGTTGGTTCATGTCTGAAGGATTACATTTCGAATACCTTTCTGGGATCCTTTCATTCAAAACGTACTCGAGCTTGGGCTGTTACTGGTTTCAACCAGTGTGTATTTAGTGATGCACTCTATTCTTTCAAACAGCAATTATCATTCAAATACTTTTTGTTTAGTGCACAAGATGTGTGTGAACTTAATGTAAGTTAAATTTTAAAAAGTTGATTAAAAATATACTTTTTTAATGCCTTTCTTTTCATTTTTACTAATTATTTCCAATGTGACCAATTTATTTCCTCAAAATTGTTAACTTTTATCCGTGTTTTGGTGAAACACATAAAGATTTGTAAATATCCACATTTTTCTGGTTTGCATCGGTTTACCGATCATCTAGCGGAAATATTTGACCATAAATGACAGTTTTCGCAAGAAATCTTCGCAGACTGCGAAGTATGAAAGCCTACGAAGAACTCCTTCGTAAACTGCGAAGAGAGTTCTTCGTATTACAAAGTCTTCAAAATCTGTGTAGGCTGCGAAGACAATTCTTTGTAATACGAAGATATTCCTCGCAGACTTTTGGGAGTGAAAGTTACAGTTTATAACACTTTAATTTCAATACAAATTTTTCATAATAACATAATACTTAATTTCCTTCCCTCCCCCTCCTTGTACAGCCTCCTCTTTTCTCTCGTAAAATAACGTCGTCCTCCAATTCCTACATTTTCACAACTTCCTCGCCCTCCTCGCCCTGCCCCACGTTCACCACCACGATTCCAAAACCCACGTCCCCGCCCACCACGACCTCATCCTCCTCTTCCATCTCTTTGATGAATCTCTGAAAAGATACAACACTTCAACCATAAACATAATATCATAAAATGAAATCATACTAAAACAAATTTCAAACACTTCTTTCCTTTACATACCACACGCCATTCCCACAGCAGTAACCAAACTTCTTAATACAAAATCATCCATCGCTTTTCAAATCAAGTAACCACTAATTACAGAAAAAATTGTGCAGAGCACTTTTAAATCTCACACATACGACACCACAACAAACACCACAGCCCTCCCACTCTCCTCTATCCAACATTCACAGAACATTCCCCTTCACACCACAGTACCCCCCGTATGAAAAATTCATCAATCTTATACTTCCATGTCACTTCCTACTCAAATCATTTTCAAAAACACCATCTTTAGAAACTGTTGACAAACAGTATTTTTTTTTCTCCAAATATTCATTTTTGCAATTTTCCCGTTTTCTCTGTAAGTATAACCAAACTCCCTATCATTCTAGTTGTGATCGGCGGCGACGGAAAAGGTAAATGGCTGATTCAACGCTAACGCGCTCTACAATCTGGACACGGAACAATAAAAACGCGGCACTTCGCATACGCGTGGCCGGCTGCAATACAAATAAATAAAATTTATTTCAACGTTCTATGCCTGTTCGAGACGTTGAAAAGTAGTTAGTACTCCTGTCAATGAATGTGAACTGAAAATTAGTATTTTAACATCATCCGAATCAAGTTAGGTTAGTGGTTCAGTACCCAGACGACAGAGCACGCTACCGTCGACCGCCAGAAACTGCTCTCGTCAACGACATTTACCACGTCACCCATCATTTCCCTCAAAATCTCTTCGCGCCACAAAGACAAAACCTTTACTGTCCTATCCTGTTCTTCATCCCATCACATTAAAGTCCCATTACCTTCCTCTTCATTAAAATGGAGATAGCATGCAATGCAAGTTCATAAAATACCAAATGTGACAGAATAAATTAAATTACTAAGCCCTACACTTCTTCATCCACATGCTTTGCAATAAGACAGACAAGACAAAATTGATAAATTCATTTCTTTAATCTACACGAATTAAACATAACCAACAAAATTCCAAACAAACATGTTTCATGCAATCATGCAAAATTTAACAAAATAAATCAACATGCCACGAAATGAAAAAAAAATCAAATGTGTTTTCAAACATACCTTTACCATGCACCAAAAAACTAACAAAAACAAAACCATCATGCAACATTCAACCAAACCTGCAAAATACAAAAATGCATCATTAAATCATGCAAAAACATTACGCATTCCAATCCATCATGCAACATACCATCCAAACCTTCAAAATTAACATTACATCCCTACGATTTAACAGAATTCAAATCATACGAATTGAACCCATTCTGGAATTTCATTCCACGGAACACCAAACTAAGCTTCGCACCACAATCTATCTTACTCTTCCACTCCTTCACATTCTTCACTTCCACATTCCGAACCGCATTTCCAACCAACCATATATATTGCACATCACCGTCTTCCACATCAAACTTGCAAACACCAACCACAATTGCGGGCTCACTACGACCCAAAATGTCAATGGTGTCCATAACTTCATTACAATTCTGATTCACTCTATAACTTTATCAACTTTCTGCAACACAAAAACAAAATTTAATTTCATAAAACAGCACAAAACACCACAATATAATAATTTTCAACTCCATTACACTTACATCAAATAAATCCACAGCAAAGATTTGCTCTAATTCTTCATTGCTAACACCAGCAGTCTCATCCGTTTTGGCTTTCTTTACCAAATGGTCTCCAGCCTCATCACACTGATCACCTCCCCGCTGAATACAAATCAGATCAATTACTTCTCAATTTTCATCACTTCAACACCACTTCTACCACCACTAAAACTTACCTTAGAACCCATGATTTTCTCAATCAAAGACATTTCTTCTTTTCAAAATAATTGGTCACAAAATCAGGACGGGTTTCGGCGTCCACAACAATCACCTAAACAATTCATATTCATATTGACATTCCTGCCAACCTTCCACGGACTTCCCTGCAACTTCATCCAACAACTAAACAACAGATTCCAACAAAACAGAATAATCGAATGTTTTTCAAATA